>QEWY01001214.1:658655-1274280 GCA_006503575.1 Baylisascaris schroederi | reverse complement strand
GGGTTGGGGGAGGATGCCTATTTATTTGTTGTTCGTGAGGAAGGCAGTCGTCGGGGACAGTGTCTTTCGCTGGTCTCCCATCCAAGGCTGTCTACTGTGCACATGTTGCACATCAGTGGATTGGTACTGTAATTGGATTGACATCACATAGTTATATGTGGTTTTTTTAGACCTATTTTCCGTTCGGTAGCGTTTCGTTTTACTGATCACTAGCTCATCGCCTTGAGCCGAGCAGTCAGGAACACTGGGAATTGACAACAATCCTTAATCCTCAAACATTACTTTTACAACCTCGCTGAATACTTGATTATGCCATTACATAACGCTAGCCAGCACTGAATGTTACAGAAACAAGATAAACCGATCTTTGAGGCTTTGAATCCCAGAGTCGTACTGAAAGTCGAGCTCTTATTGAATTTCAAAGAATTTCCACATGTGTTGGGATGGTTCTTTGTTGGAGGATGAGAGAGCTAACTTCCAATTGACGGGGGTATGGGAACGGCAACCCTTCGCAGCGAACTGAGGTTGATCTAGAACATCATTCGCTGGATATGTAGGACCAGCACTCACCTCGTCGTACCCGATCAAGACCTTTATTACCTCTGGGAAGTATTCTTCTCCTACTCGATGTCCAGTTAATCTATTTTAGTCGCAGCGTATCGATCGATTTTTGGTTTTGATGCAGCGCTATTCCTGTGCCGATTTTGATGGTTAAATTTAAACTTTCTCATAGTGCCACTAGATGATCCTTCGCTGTGGGCACACCACTGACTCCAAAAGCATCGCACTTCATTAGCTCTTCCATGGGTCTGGCCATGTTTTCTAGAATCTCCTGTTAACTTATCTCATCTGCGATAGATGCTGGATGTGAACGGCCTTGCTGTCGTTGTAACGATTTTTCGGACCGTTGTTTTCCTTCTCCGAATTCTTGATACATTTACCCGGAGGCATATGATTTCCCCCCCCCCAGCCATTTTGGAAATATCGAAACACCTCGAGAATTATTGCTTTACTCCAGTTCATTTATGACACCTATGAATAAACGCAGGCAAATGATCACGTTTGAACAGAACACTGCATAAAATAAGGAACTCGCTGTTGTTTCTTTCAGCGGAGCTTCAGGAACAGTCAAAGAGTTCAAGGATGTTGAGCAGTTTCGCAAAGAAAGCGAAGCCAGCAGTGTTATGCTGGCAAGAAGAGCACTATCAAATCCAAGCATCTTTCGGCCGCAGGGTCTGCTAACTATGCAAGAAGAAGTCACAAATTTCCTCAAACTAGTAAGCTCCATTTTCGTTTGCCGTTTTTTTGAGCACCGGAAGTAATTCCTTAGGAAGTGGAAAAGTTGCAAACCTCCGGGGTTTTCTCGCTTATATAGCGGCACTGCATAGGTGTTTGGCCATGTCGAACTCGCCACCGAAGAAGTCATCAGTCGTCGCTTAGCTTCTTGAACCAGTGTTTTGGGATTCACTTGTCTCAAAAATCTCGATGTTGAAAATCGAAAAATTTGACATTTATCTCATATAAGGAACGAAGGTTAATGTGAAAGCCTCCGGTTTATCGAATTCATTACTTTCAGACATTATATACTCCCTGATAGTTATTCTAAATGCTATGAATTTTTGTTGCTAAATTATGAGATTGCTTTATGCTTGTTGCTATTTCATTATTTAGGCTTGCGAATTCGATGAGAATTTCACGATGACGAAGTATGTGGTTCAGAGGATTCTAGGCAATCAACAGGTTAGTCAAACTTGATTATCATTGTGGTACCATTTTTTTCTCATTCGAATTCTAAGGCTGATAGTACTTTCTTGTGCCTAAGAATATCCGTGTGCTTTTTGCGCGAAAACTGGATATTGAAGTGCTTTCATCGAAAGGGCCATTGCTAAAATAGAGGGAATTTTTTTTTTTTTTTATTTGGTTGATGTAACGTATAGAATTCACTGAAAATATGATATTGCCGATGGTTATGGTTGTACAGCTCCAACTTCAGCTTATTTTCTGTATACATGAAAGGTGTTTAGGAATTATTTGGCTGAGTTCGTTGAGTTTCGCAAGAGGGATGCGCGGTAATCCGATGGTATTTAACAACTTTAGGCAGTTTAAATGAAACGGTGGCGCTCTTCACCAATCGTTAAACAATTTGATGTTAATAGGGTATTGAAGATATTTAAAGATGTAGGAGAAAATTGCACATCTGTCATGAAAAACGAACGTCTTACTCATGTTGTTGAAACTGTTTCTTTTTCTGTGGGGAGTGAATCCGAAACTTCAATGACTAAACCCAAGAAGTATAATTACAAACGAATTTCACTAATTACGAAAAGCGGCAAAAATCAATTCATCATTTTTGGGCATTTCTTAAGAAATATAAGAAAATAAAAATTGTGTTATATAAAAGTGGAGATTAAATGAAACGCGTCCAGTTGATTGGGGTAACAAACGCATATAAATTGAAGCGAAGCGCAAGACGTAACTCTTTTGGCTTGGATTAAGCATAATTGTCTTCGACGTGTGTCATTCTTGTCAAGATTCCGTGTCCGTTTCGGCTTTTAGACTATCATAAAGTCGTTCATATAAGTACTGATAACAGGAAGTTCCATATAGGTTCCATAAGTTCCATGCATGAAGTTTTTTTCGTTGTTGAATATTCACCGCAAATTTGTTACAGGTAGTTTGTAATCGATTCCGCCAATTTTTTCATGCTTGGTTGAATTGGATACATGGGTTCAAGTTAAAATTTTTTTCGAACTAGTTACATAATACATTCTCATTGGAAATCAACGGCCCAAGCTTCTTTTTGTTCGAGCTTCATTGTTGCCATAGAATGTAAATATTGGGTAAAAAGAGGGAGATGAATAAGAGTTGGTGGGTAGGGCAGCAAAATTCCGCCCACTGCTCTTCAACTAGTGAATGCAGATTCGTTATGAGAAGATTGGATCGTATCCACTTTGGAGACTATATGGGAATGTGAAGAATGTTGTGTTCACTAAGGTTAGGCACTAATGTTGCTTTTTTATGATCTGATAAATGAATTTTGGGTGTGTTATGTTGCGAAGCATTAACTCTCGGAGTCTTTGATGGGAATTCAAAGCCGCACACAGAAACAATGTGTAGATTCTACCCCACCAACTCTCCCTTGATTACGCCTTTAAATTTTTATCTGCATCAGTTCCTTCTGCTTATTCTCCATCTCATTTTTCTTGTTTAGCAGACCACATATAACATTTTCGCAGGGCAGTTGAGCAATCTCTTTTACAGTTATATTTGGTATCAATTTTTTGCCAACATATGCTCTTTTACTTCTCCCATATCATTCAGTTTGAAGTGACTGAAATGCGTTTTTAGTGATGGATGCATAATTTCTTGCTTTCTTATCTATTTTTACTGATAAAAATAATACTTCTGACACTTGCTCACACTGATGCAATAATACTTCTCACAGATTTGAAGAAGCCGATTCGTCAAACTTACTTAAAATAAAAAATGAAGTGGGCTATGATCGTTGAATGTTTTTCTTCTACATCTTTTTATTATGTGAACTAGTTGTCACAAATTGTAGTTGTCGTTTTATTGTAACCATAAAATCATCGCCCATTTGAATCACTGACGCAATATTATAACAGGAGTTCGACCCACGCGGTCGTGCGACAGTGCTCGCGGCAAGTGTGTCGGACATATGTGAGGCATGGTCTATGAGAGGTGTTTGTGAAAATTTCAAGAATCAACGCCTACGTGGCAATAAACGGAAAGTGGTCTCCGATGCGGAAACGGGAATCCACTTTATCGATCTTACTTTCCCACCGTTAGTACCTTTCGTTGTATGAGTTTTCTTCATTGATGGTGATGATGAAGGCATACTGAGGAGTGCTTATGATGCTTTACTTGTTCAACGATTGGGAGTAAAACAATCTTATTTTTGCCTGCATTGCAAAAACCTATTATTGAGGCGACATTTAACACAATTAAAAGTTTCTGATGCAGGATTGTAAAGGCTACACTCTTGAAAGTCGGAGTTTTGTCTTGTGAAGTAGCTTCACCTCTTAGTTTCTTTTTCTGTTTGGCGCATTCACTTTTTAGTGTGTTTCACATAGTTGAAAACACCATTTTTCCCTGTTAACTAATCGGTAAAAGAACCATTTTAAAGCGTGAGCCAGTCGCTAGGTAAGAGAATGAATGCACTATTATTCATCTGTGGTTTTTGAATATTTATGGAACTGGGGAGATTGTGCAGTATCGCTGATCTTGGAAAATCATAGCAACTGCACTTTAGCAGACGTGATCCCCGCAGGTTGCGTCACTCTTACTCAATCCAACCATTTCGCCGCAGTGGCAGTATCGTTTCTTGTACTTTGCTTCACCTTGTTCGAGTGGTATAACCTAAGTTGTTCTTTTTATATTAGAGTTACTTACTACTCATTATATATACATATATGTACATATATATGTATATATATATGTACATATATATATGTTACATATACATATGTACATATATATGTATATATATGTGTATATGTATATATGTATATTCGTCACTGGTATATATGTATACCAGTAACGAAGAAAGCAGTAAGAATAAATGGCCTTATATTCCATCGACTGGACTGAAAACGCATGAGCCGGGTTAGTGCGAAGACGTTTTTGCAAATTTTTCCACCAGCCCACCGATCGAAGGGTTTTTAAATTTCCTTCTTAGTTTATAGATACGTTCTTATGTTCGCACGAATCTGCTTAATCCAAAAAGATATAGCGGTAGCATTTGCTTGTTGTTACCACTCATTACAAAGCTGGCTTCCTTCATATTCCTTTGGCTATTTGGGGCTGCTGGTGCTTGCCTAGTGCACAATGAAGCTAGAGGAAACTTCATCATTTTTTTCTCGGTTGAGAATTTATATTGCTCTTTTCTTACTGAAGAAAGGCTAATAAAAAGCCCCGTGATAGGGCTGCATACTGAGTTAGTTTCCCTTAATGGTTAGCGTTTGCTGTGCAACTCAACAGTCACACAGTATAATTTCAAGGGGGAGAGGGAGCAGTAGAAGGAAAAGAGAGCAGTGGCAGTGATCATCTAGGTAAGGAGGAAAATACAGACAGATGACAAGTTACCAGAATGAGTCAAACGGCTATTGACTGGAAAACAGGGAGGGTGGAGGGAAGAAGGATCATAACCGAACAAATACCAGAACAGGAGTTCATACAGCCAAACGTGATTTTTTTTTCAGTAAAAGGCTAAGAGACAGGTGTGGTGCTCGAACCCCGAAGTGTGTTCTGAATGAGCTTTGCGATGAGAGTGGCATTGAACGACCTGTTTACGATTGCGTATGCTTAACTTCCTTCAACATTTCTAATATAACAAAATTAGACAGTCTAGTCAAAGCGCTTGGGTTTGACCTCTAGCAAGTTAACGAAAAACATGGCAATGTTTTCGCGTTTATTTATGCGCGGTAATGTTCGAAGAGTAATGGTTTTTTCTTCGAGGGGCTGGCTTAAAGGCACTTCTAGGATAGTTAGGGATCTTCACGATCTTTCTGGATGATACTATAGGATCTGTAATAGATATCTTAATATATGGACTGGGTTTGCAATCTCGATGTTAAGGTTTTTTATAGTGGTGTTGCATTGTTGTCGGTATTGGATGGAGTTGAACGCATTAAGCTAGAGGATAAGCGAGCAATTCGTTTTGCATGTGGGAGTGATTTTCAGCTTTGTTTTGTTCTGTTGATTTGCATCCGTAATAAGGGTCAAATTTATTGTCGCTGTAGGTACATACAAGCTATAATCAGCACTCTGTGGATTCACGCCGTCGTATTTTCAGAAGTTTCGCCCAAACGATAAACGTTATGAAGCGTTGATCGAGGTAGACGGATGCAAATTTCTATCTCGAGTTGGGCAGCCAAATAAAAAGATGGCCGAACAGGTAGTTTTTGCACCCGAAAACCTCATATTGAGCATTTGGATGGTCGCAAATTTTCCTGCTAGACGGCAACACTAAAAAGCAGATTATCCTGTTTCAAGTGCACCGTAATTTGCTTAAGAATATAGAACTATCAGGGATGATATATATATTATATATGCATACATATATATTATCGCTATCCATTTCAAACTTTTTTTTTCCATTTTAACTAAACCAGCTTATGGGCATTACTCCTGAGAGTGGTCTGAATATTGTTGTTGACTTTGCTTTGCAACCAAGCGGTGTTTCAACTATTTTCTTGAAGGTAATCTCACTTGAGAAATGAATCAAGTGCACTGATGCCGCATAATGGTTGGCTGGTACGCGGCCGCTGGGTATTTCTCGAATTTTGAAAAACTCTACGAGCAGAAGGTCTAGAAAGAAATCCTTGTGTTCTTTTAGTAGTCATATCCCACACTTTCATCCCAGGCCGGATCCTCCCCCCTCCTCCTCCGAGAATGAGGTTTCGAACGCTAATGTGCTTCGTTTTTTTTTTTCTTTATTGTTCGTATCATTTTTCGCATCCTCTCTCTGATACTTGGTTTTCAGGTTGCCGCATTGGCAGCGCTGGTTGGATTGGGCAAACGAGGACGACTGGAAGGAAACTGGGAAGAATAATCATCTTACCGCCTCCATTAAACCCCTAGGTTATTAATTTATCAATGTTTAACGAAGTCTGAGTGAAAAGTTGAGTATTTGAGGGATATTTTAGTATGCTACAGCAGAACGTGGTTGGACGCGGAAGTATAATGAAAGTGGCGTTAATTAGCAGTCTTTCAAACAAGTATCATTAAGATACAGTCCTAATCTTCTGCCGCTACCGCTGAGATAATAAGTAGGTGAAATACAGTCCATTATTTGTGGTTCCTTTCCAGTATATTGCTTCTGGATTTAAAATTTTTTCGTTTCATAGTGGAAACAATTTATTTTGTTGAAAAAAGGTCATTATTTTAATCGCAGAACCCTTGAGAAAGAGCGATAGTTTAAGTCAATGTTTAGGGGATGAGCACCTTTATGACAAGCAAAATAAGCTGTTCAAACCATTGCAAAGACGAAAAACTTACATGTATACAAAAAAGAAAAACGGAAAAGGAAAAAGCGATTAAGTAATAGCTGTGATATCGTCAAGGTCTTAAATTCTAACTTGGCGTGTGGTAACTCAAGCTTTCAATGCTTTTAGGTGTATTTTTAAGTCAGCAAGGTATTTTAGGTATATTTAAGTATTTTTATTTTAGGTATATTAAAATATTTTAAGTTGCGTTAAGTGTTAGATAAAGATATTCGTGATTGTATTATATTCAGGTGGCATTTTGAACTCCTTAATTCAGCCCTCGGATAACTACCTCAAATGAAAGATTATTAGAAACCATTTATGAGCATAGAAGCAGAGAAACTCTTCCTTATATCGTTAGTTTTGCACTGCGGCAAAAAGTTTGCTTAGGTCATTTGGATATATATCGTTGCAAGATAAAAATAAAAACGCTGAATTTCTATGGTCTCATAGGGAGGTTCTAGCAGCCTATGGGAATAACTTCATGCCGGAAGCAGCCCATTCCTATGAAAATTTCACATTTAAACCGCCTTTGAAAATGGTTCAGTTGGTTTAGGTAATGTTATCCTCAATGGGTTCATTGAGTAGCCACATTTGCGATGTGTATTCAAGTAAAGATCCCATGTCAACAACAAATAACCTAGACAGAATGGATGAATCTCTTGCGCAAAAAGCACGAATTGTTAGGGAGATTCAAGAGTTAACTTATTCCGCAAAATTTGGAATGTTTTCATGAAATTTCAAACCTTTTTTCGACATAACATCAGGGTTTGTGACAGACGAAGAGGACACAAATGTTTCAGCCTTAATAATAAAGGCTATTAGTATATATTGATAAGTTTATTCCTTCTTTTTATTTGATGTTTATATTTGCTTTTTTTTCATCACTCTTTTTTATAAAATGATAGTTGAAATTGTAACGTTCAAGATACATCTTTGGATCCTTTGCATAAAGAAGTCGGATCCAAACAACGCCAGAGGAGGGGTCATTCTCCGTCTTATGAGGACTGTTTCCCTCATTCCGCGAGAACCACCAGAATTGCGAGGTCCCTGTTTGTGAATGTCAATGAGGACCTGAAATTAGAGGTCCATTAGGCCGTCATAAGCTCACTTCGTAGCTCGCAACTAGAAGATAGCACTTCCAGGTGCAATAGCAGAAAAGTCCATTCTGTAGCTTTTTGATCAGAAAGAAAGCAATGACATTTTGCCTTTTTTTGTGGTTTTTATGCAGAACTTGAATTTACGACGTTGGAAGGAATTCGACTTCCTACCATAATTTATCGATGGCCGCTGCTGTGATTGCTGTTGGGTCAATGTTCATTGCTACATCCACTTTAATTTCTTCTACCTGTTTGTTTTTTTCTATGAGAAATAAAACCCTCGTTGTTGAAAAATAATCAGTAAGCAAGAGTTGAAGAGAGTTTACCGCGAGACTTGCATAATCAAATTTTTAAAGTGCTGCTGAATTACAGATGTATTATTGTGCATTTTATGACTGCGAGGTAAAACATTGCACCAATTTTGAGAATCTGGAGTAGATTACAGGTGTATAGGTGCAGTGCTGTAACGTTTTAGGAAAACAGGTACTTCACGAATTTGCGGACTGAAGAACGATTATAGTATTGTACTGAAGGAATTCTGGCAGGGTCACCGGTGAAATCTGATGTTACTAGCTCGTTACGATGGGTAGCATGCTTGAATTTTATCTTTTGGCGGTATGTTCTCATGGTTTATGCGTTACCGTCGAGGAGCTTCCATAGATTCACCAGGAAGATGTTTTATGGATGGCATTAAAAGAATTGAAATGTGCTAGCTTCGTACTTAAATCGCATCTGGTCAACGGCGTTAATTCTCTTCGGTTATTCTAGAACTGTACTGAGCCATAATTGTTTGCGGAAGATCGCGAATGTAACCGGTTTGTGGTTTTCAATATGTGTTCGTGGACTTTACAAGTTGAATGAGGTGACAGTTTCCTATAAGATAACAATTTTGCATGAAAACTTCGACGATGATGACTTGTAGAACATGAACTGAGAATACCCTCGATGCTGTTTTGCTGTTTATCTGGTTTTCGGTGTATTTGTAATGCCATAGTTTCAAGCTACGTTCATACGAGGTTGAAGTGGGGGAGGGGGAGGGTTCCAAAAGTCATTCGACGAAAGCTAATATATATACGCATGTCCTTGAATACAGCGAGCTAGAAAGGGTTTATCTTCACGGTTTCGAATCTTCTTGAATTGCAGTTCCGGCGCTTCTCGAGTTACAAAGAAGTAAGCACAGTAGCTTCCGCCCACAGTTTCAAGAGGCTGAAATGGTCATACGAAGAGTAGTCTACGGTGACTTCACAAAACATGTACCGAGATTGCGTTTGGATGTACTTTTCCGGAAATCTCGGTTGAAACCTGAGCAGCAAAACTGCCAGAAAGTATCTTTGATGGTGCGCTAAGTTGACTGAGAAATGATAAATGAGCTAAAAACTTTACACCTCGTAACTTTACTCCCAGTTTTTGAATTGTTGCTTTCTGGTCTTTATCTTACTTGGTGGAAGTCCTGAAATTTCATCCATTCGATTTGCATGTGTGCGAATAACACTTATAATAACGAACAATGACGAACATAAGACGAACAAGCAGAATAACGAGTAAAGGAAATAACCTCTCAAAGGACGCAATGATGTTTGCAAGCACAACTTCAGGTAGGCATGAGTGCCTTATCAGTAAAATAATTGTGTAAGCTGCCATCGAAGCTTTTGTTGGTGATTTACCTGGGTAACCAGGTTTGCTACGGAAGAATAAGAAGTGCTTTTTGCATCTACGTTACGGAGAGCAGCTATAACATTGTATTTACTTCATTCTTGGCCAATATCCCATATAGGGAAAACATAAACACAAGCATATATGAGTGAGATAAAACGGTCATTCAAAAGCAACAAAGCAAGAACAGAGTGAAACACATGACGATTGGTGGAAAGAATATGCGAAGAATTTCGAAAAGACCGGCATAAATAGTAAGCCTAAAAGGTCGACCACAAGAAAACATGTGGTGGGGCATTTGAAACATCATGTCTATAGTAGCGTGCAATGGCCATTAATGATGCAACGGTTGGTGAGGATATTGAAATGTGTTAAGGCGGAAATCGAAACAGTTTAGCTGTTTCATAAAACGTTCAAAACCATTAACTTTCACGTTATCTTCAGAAAGGATTTTCCACATGCCCGCAGGATGATAATGAATACTGCACAAAACATTGCGGCACCCGTTTTCCTGGCTGGTTGAAAATAATGTCCATGACGCTTAAATTCCTGAGGGATTTAGATTAAAGGACGTCAGAAAAACCTCGCACAATCTTGGAATACGGGATCAAATCGGATATGACTAGATTTCGACCCAACAAACCTTTGAGGTACATAGCTGCGAAGTGGATGCGACGATGACCAGCTGTCACCAATTCTTACTTGGAGCGCGCAGAGATCCTCGGATTTGTGGAACAATATTGGATGCGTATATGCCATATACGAATGGAATGTCGTTCTACGCACTTCCAATAAGTTAAGACCATTGCAGCAGTCTTTCACAGTTGTTTGTTTTCCGTTGATTGCATCGTTTAAAAGCAATCGCAGCGGGGAAGCACTGCAATCATTTCATTCCTGAAACTGTTAGAGTTATAGTGAGCACCAAATCTTAGATACATGCACCCACACACCCTTCGTAGATTCTTGCTGTCAAACGAAGTCAGAAATAATCTGCCACCCGAAATGACCTCCGGAACAAGTGAATGCGGTAGGTTGCGGGAAAAGGAGTGAGTCTAAACCCAAACCGAGTTCATCAATCGTTAAGAGCCTCTGTCCTTTCAGAACCCTGGGACGACATACACACGTCACAACACCGAATAAAGCCGCTCCTTTGAAAGAGACATATGAAGGCAACCGTTTGATAAAATCCGCTAACAAAGCAAAACTTTATTCATATCCATAGATATCCACCTGACGATACGTCGATTCACCAAGGATCGGTGCGGATCTGTCGGATTCTACTTGCCCCTATCCTGTATCTTCTGCTTGCAGCGTTGACCACAGAGGCGTGCTAGTGGTTCATCCCACCTCGTTGTTGGCGGCTTTCCGCGCGGGCGCTTCCGCTTACGTGGTATCCAATCTGTTAGGCGACAGGTACAGCGGTTATCAGATTTTCGTATAACATTGGCCTGCCCGCCTCCATTTTGCGTTTATGTTAGTGATCGAGGGATCCAGTGAGATTTGCAACTGCCAGTGCAGGTTATTACAACATAAATCCGACCGTTCTTAATGAGTAGAAAAACAAGAAAAAGGGTGAGGCGGGTTTTAGAAAATTAAAAAAGTTGCTGATGAAAAAGTTAGCTTCAGTTTTTCAACATCAGTTCCGCAGTGGTGCTCCCACCTCGCCCTTCAAAAAACTCCCCCCCCCCCCCCCCCCCCCCCCCCCCTCCCCCCCCCTCCCCCAAACTGTCTTGTTTCTTAGGCCTTACATCTACATCTGTTGCGTATTCCCCACACTTCAAGCATTTTATGATTCCAGTGAAGTTTTCTGAGCAGGTTTTTGAGCGTTTGCCTAGCCGTCACTTAGAGATAACATCCCTCTGCCCATTTCCACCCTACTCTCGCAGTCGAACGCCGGAAACTACGCTGCCCTAACCTTTGAACGAATAATGATGTGAAACGAATTTTCGCAGAAACTGAAGCGTAAGATGTTCGGGTGCCGCGCGGTCGAATAGAGGAGAGCGCGGGAGATGAGTGGCGCGAAAACAGCACAACTGATCGAAAGGCTAAGGCGCGCGGCTCGTGTGGGTGCGCGCTTCCACCATCTTCGTAAACGAACGCTGCAGTTGAGGTGGTATTCGATGCTCACGTTTGCAGCATTTCTTTGTTTAGAGATGTTATTTAGTTCACTGCGTGAAGTAAAGTGCAAGTCGATCGTTAAGGTGAGTACGTTAAACGTTAAATTCAATGGTTTTTACGTTATCTGTAGCCACAACGATGTTTTGCGATTGGATGGATGTAATATAAGTATATCGCATCACGTGTTCTTCAGTTCCAATAGATATGATAGTGTTATCAACTATCTAGCCCCCAACATTGTCACCACTGCGTCGATTTTCGTTTGTTTAATGTTGCTTATATTCTCGGGCCCCGCTTACGAAAACTGTTTTGCACTGGGCCAACAGCTATGCGTTTGTTTTGGGTTGGGGGAGAGGGCTTTGTTCTGTGCTCGGGCGGTCAACGCAGTCATCGAAAGCAACCATGCTTAATTAGTTTTATGTAGTAATTAAAAGTACTGCACAGTACCCCAGCTCAATAGAGGCCCTATAGTTCATTGTAACTATGAATTGTTGTGTCCACCTAAAATAATTCCACGTACGACTTGCTTAAGAGCTCTTCATTCGTTTAAGACCATTGTGTGAGCTTGTATAGGTGTTCGTTGTGTGGAATGTATGTGCTAGTACATTTTGTACGTGTGAAGAAATCGTTTATCTCCTTGGCTATCAGTGTTTAACTCTGCCGAGATGTATTTGCGTTCGCTGTGCGAGCGCTTGTTAGAGCACCTTGCGGACCACACACGATGTTTGTTTACGAAGTGTTTGGCCTAGTATTGTTTCATCCATCGGGAAGCCATAGGACCAGTGAGGGAGCGTGGATGGAGAAAGGCGAAGGGAGGGTGGACTCAGATTTGTGTTCCGAGGCATCCATCAAGTTATATAAGAGATTAAACGTGTTGAATGAGCAATTTCTAACGTATTTGAAGACATCAGCGACTACAGCGATATGCTGCAGCGAACACAGAAGGCACTGCTTCACCTAACGGTGGTCATTTTGCTTGGCCACCTGCGCTTCGACTTTGCGCTACGTTTCTTTAACGTCCGATCACTTGCGCCGTCAACACTTTCTTAACTAGATCGATTGACTATGTTGGATTTTGAGGAAATGGGTTGAGCCGATAAAATTCACTGAGATTTTCGCCACGATTCTTGTTTTTTTTTGTCGCTTGCAAACGATGTCACTAAAAATTGTTTCATCACTTTTAATGGTTATGCAACCGGTTGGTCCGATGTACAGAACTTGATTTTGAGAGTATGTCATAAGCAGGAAGTATTCGTTGTGACTTAATGGGTAGCGGAAGAAGGAACAGGAGGGATTCGTTCGTCACATTGCAGCTTCCATTTTCCGCCACTTTGAGGGTGACCCCGAATGTGCGAATGAATATAGGAGAAGACAGGGACATGTAGTGATCTTAAAAAGCCTCCATATGTGCTGGATGCTCAATAACAAAATGTTTTTCTTGGAAGGAAAAACTAAAGGGATCAAAGATGTAAGTGGTTGTCTACTGGTTTGAGTTCTTCATTGTCCTTTTCCTCTTTGAAATCAGTTCGCAGCCAGTCGGAAGTTACGCGATACAAAGACATGAAGAGATCTTGTATATAGAGCAGACGTTTAGTCTAAAAGCACAAGTAAAGGAGTGATGTTTGCAGTTTTTGTATAATCTTAAAAATATGTGGTATAAAATTTAATTTTTGATGTAAAAAATTGAAAAATTCCATGTATATGCCATTTGGTAAAACTTCGGATACTGAATTCAATAAAACAACTCATAGCTAAATTATACCACTTATTACCGAAGTAAAGCCCTTCATATTCCGAACCCATTCATTTAACTGTGTACATCATCTGGAGTCTTTCACGTAGGAAATGACAGTGTTAGAGAAGTATGGAAATGAAATAACGTTGCTAAGGAATATGAGGAGAAGGAATTCAAAAAATTGGTTCAGATATGAGAAGAATCTTTTCATTGGTGGGATAAGAATCGTTTCACTAACAGGATGCATGTCAGCTGTAGGTTTTAAAACCGAAGAGGTCTTTTTCTTGAACTCCCGCAAGAGGTTACGGATCCGTCAAAACCCTGTCTTCCTGTGGGTACAACTGTGGATGACGAATAGTCATAAATCGTGGCGGCTGAACTCAATTCGTTTGATTTTGTCCCCAAATATCAGCTTTTTTTGTGAGTCTTGCAAGCGCATACTCTCGTCACTGCCTAACTGACACCTCGTACCTGGGTATGGGATATATCGATTTCAACATACTACAGGGGAATCCATCACCATCATCATCCTGGGAGAAACAATACCAAAACTGGCGCGATCGGCTCTCACTTCGCTTACTTCGTTGTCAGCTAATCCATCACAAGGTTTTGTGCTACACCTACTTCCATATCCTACATGTCCTTCAAAGAGGCATGGAATTCTCTACCGAGCAACGTTGAAATCGTTCCAACGGGACGTACCACTGGAGAATTATGTGAATTTTTCTAGAATTTGTCCAGAGCTCTCGTTTATTTCAAAGACAATCGATGAGATCTGCGTCGTTTTGTTGTTATCATCATAGACCAGAAAATTCCTAGAGCAGTCTGATCTTGGTTCTACAACATTAAAACATGAAGAAAAAATCGGTAGTTCGCAGGTTGTATTATTTTTCATGGTGGGGATATTCTGGTGAGCTGCATTGGTGTGCGTTCGATTTAGTTAAAGCCCGTTCATCCCTCATTGAGATAGTACTGGAAAACAAAATTCTGGACAACTTTTGCGGGTGCAGAAATATGTATTTGTAGGAAACCTGTGATTCAACAAGAACTGAAAGAGGGAAACCTGCAGCCATCCACTCTTAGCAGGTTTCATGCCAAATACTTTGCTTTGCTTAAATAGAGTTCCACATTTCTAGGCCTGTCCAGAATGAGCAAGTTTCACACTGATTTACATGTTTTGGATAAACCTGCCGGTTTTGTCCTCCAGTAGGGAACCCCTTCGTGCATTTTCCATAAACGTCTGGAAGCATTTTATTCGTTTCCTATTTGCATGTAAGAGGCTGTTAGTTTGTCTTTCGAACAGTAGTTATGCTTTTGATGACCGCTTCTGTACAGGGATGTGTACATTATTGCGCTGCTCATTTTAGAATGCAGAAATTGAATTTTTCAGATTTTATACTGACTTAGCTGAAAGATGGAAAATCGTATTGAATTGGAACTACGTGGTCGTCGCCCTTCCGAGGTCGTCGAACTGAACTTGGACAATTGTCGAGCCACTAGCATCGCCGGTCTGAGCGACGAGTTTACTGCACTTCAGACACTTTCGATGATCAATGTTGGGCTAACTTCCCTCAAGGTACTGAGGACATGTGGTTAAAATTAATGTAAATAATATTTAATGCTTTGATGTGGAAATTTATCACATTCTAAAACACATTAACTCATATCATATTTGCAAATTAGTGTTGCAGAATGATATGAACTTTATGTTAGAGCCGATAGTTGGTTAGCTGAGGATGGTAGATGATTTGCTGTTCTTTAGATTAATGTTTATTAACTTTAAGTTTCATCAAGTTCGAAGGGAAGAAAACTTTGTGATATCGCGAGAAATTGTTAATGTTGCATTTCTCAACGTACCTCGTTAAGTTGTTCCCTGTAGCGGTCATATAAGATGAGCCAACGTGTGCGTCTTCATTTGCAGTGTTTGTATAAAAATGAATTTAAAAAAGCACAGGTGAGGAGGAGATGGAGGGCGCAGGAAGTTGTCCGATATTCAAAGCAGGATGGATGCGACTGAAAGAATTTTGCGCAAAAGAGAAGAAGAAATGAAGGAGAAAAGAATGGAAAAAATTAGCAGAAAATCATAGGAAGAATATGGATCACCTTTACGGTTATTAGAGTGAATGTGCAGCCATTTTATATGCAAAAATGGAGTGTAGCTTTAACTCACATATTATATTGCATGGAATACACTACTTTTATCTCCCTGCGGTTTTTGAAGAAGATTCGCGTGATTAGATTTAAGCAGACGGTTTTGAAAAATGGATTTCCCTTGACGATGATAGTTGTGTGCTGACATTATGCCACTTAATTCGCGCGATGCCAAGGTTCTTGGTGATGCGCACAGGATTTATTTCAATGTTTGAGCGTTTCTTTGCAAGTCGCCGTCTCAACCACCACCAACAACAACAACGTAAACACTGACACATGTTCGAATTTTAGGTGGCTGAGATGTCGAAACGCTTTGCCAATAAAACAAGTTGTGTGCTCATCAGTATCCTTCCTGGCTTCGAACTTATTTTGCCTGCGCTACCTCGTCTTTTGGAAATTTCCTTTCCCTCCTTCAGTCGATAAAATGGGGGAAAGGGGGGACGAGGAGGTGGGATGAAAGGCATGGAGACTGCAGAAACTGGAGGGTAGAGGGGAGAAAGATCTATCCATATGTGATGACGGTGGCTCCACTGCGGCTGATCAAATTCGCCGAACGTTCAGATTGCCAAGTAACGTAGCAATAGTTAGTTGTTGAAGAATTAAAGTACTTGCGAAATCAATCCGGCATTCGTCCGGCGTCTGGTAGATCTTTCTTACGAAACTGGTCGTTCAACTATACACTATCTTGCAGGGTCTGCCTTCACTTCCTTCTCTTAAACGGCTTGAAGTGTCGGAAAACAGGATTACGGGTGGTTTAGAAACTCTATGCGCTTGCCCAAATTTGACTCATTTGGTTCTTTCGGGCAACAAGATCGCTGATGTGCAGGCCATTGCTCCACTTGTCGAACTCAAACATCTTATATCACTCGATCTGTTCAATTGCGGTGTCTCAAATACCGAAAATTACAGAGCAGATGTGTTTAAGGTACGTCTATTAGCAGTGCGCTTTGTGCAAACTTCACAATCATTGCTCTAGTTTGGTGCAAAGGTAAGAGTCAAGGAATCTAAATTTGTTATCGTTTGAATGCTCGTTGATTGATGCAGAGTGATTTTGAAACCATAGCTTGTTCATCACTATTTTCATCCTGTTTGAAGTGTTTTATGGTTTAGTTACTTACAATCGTCGCATAGCAGTTATGATGAGGTTTGCATTAATATTATCGCGGTTTGTCTAGAGTCATTAGAATAAGAAATTTGAAACAACACCTGTGCTCCGCTTACAAATTCACTTATTTGCTTTAAGTACCGACTTCCAAGTTTCTTTTAAGCATTTGTCAGATGTTACTCATATATATAGTTTAAAACTTCATATATCCATTTACTCATGTTGCGTCATTTAAATTCTTTACTTCCCTTCTCTTCCATTGTTTCGTTGGCAAAATTGTCTTGTTTAGACACTGCCTAATCTCAAGTATCTCGACGGATTCGACGTCAACGATGAAGAAGCAGAGTCCGATGAAGAAAACGATATCGGAGAAGGAGACGAGGATTCTGAAGAAGATCAGGATGACGGAGAAGATTCCGAGGTCGGATTGGATTATTTACAAAGTTCAAATGTCGTCGAGGTATTCTTCTTTTAATGCTCTTTTCGCAAATTTTTATAGAAGGGAATATGGCCAAGTTGTGTCTCTGCGCATGTGCATACAGCCATTGTAGTTTGGTGATTTAACCTATGTGTTAGTTGTTCAGATGGCCGTTATATCTGCTTGGTAGTTTCAAGTTGAGAATTTCAGAATCTGGAAGGCTGTGGCTGTGTTTTGATAGTGTGATTTGCACACACCGGGATTTCTCAAATCCGGTCTTGCCTTCGGTTATCACATATAATTTTATAGCAGAATTTTCATGCCATCGATCGGATTCGGGCGAAAAGCAACTTTGTTGCAGATTTTTACAACCAAGACGGCCGATTTTATGGAGCGGTGTCTTATCAAGCGTTGCTTCAAAGTATTTTTTAGCTGGCTGAATTCTTACCAGTCTCTTTAGCTGTCTTCTAGAAATGTTGTAAGCTCGATTGTTTTGAGGTAGAAGCACTTCTTATTCAAACAGCCGTAAGGCTGAGTTTTCTCCATTTTCATTTTGGCGCAAAAAGGTGATAGAAGGTGACACCATTATCTCTTATTTCGTCTCATATATCGAGCTTTTTTATTGTAAAATGACTTCATCTAGTAGCAGCCAAATATTTCATTGGTCGTACTGCGTTGTATTGATCTTTACGCTGCAGCTGCAGTTTTTTTCCGAGTTTTTGCATAGTGCATGCCGAAAAAAGTGAAATGCCTTTGATACGAGATTTCACCGATCTCTTTGCGTATATCTTTCCGCACTTCTCGAAATTTCTATCATTTCTTTCCTCACTATGGAATTCTGATTCACTTTGATTGTGAGGCATACCTCGTACCTTTCTTCCCTCTCATTCTATGCCTTCAAAGAGGATGGCTATTTGGAAAGAAACTTGGTTGGCTACCTAACTGTTCTCCACACCTATAGTGCAACATTAGCGAATGTACTGAATAGGCAAAGCTGTGAAAGTTTAAAGCGAAGATATTGTGATAGGATGAAGATGAGACGGAGGATTTCGCTCCCGAAGATGGAGATGAGGAACACTCGGACGAAGAAGATGAAGAAGGCAATCGTGGCACTAAGCGGAAGCACGACGATGAAGAGGACTAATTGTCCCTAAAACCTAACGGCGATCTCTGCCATGCTGCTGTTCTGTAAATTGATGATACTCGTGTTTGAAATTTGGAAGATTAAATGTTTTTGTACTCTTTCACTTTATGCTACTTTGTTTACTTCGTATTCTGTGCGCTATTGACAAAGGTTGTTGGTGTGTTATGATGGTTGATGGCGTAAGTTTTATTTGTAGGCAGGGGGTTTGTGCTGGATTGTGAACAAGGGGAGGAGGTGAGAGGAGTTGTGGAGGCCTGTGAACAGAGGGCGGGAGGAGGAGGGGGATGCTACCCTCAAACGAGTACCGATTTTGGATAGAGCATTGGTTGGCAAGTTTTTTTCACTAGCCGCTAAAAAATTTCACTGAAGGTGTTTAGAAGTTCGTTCCATTCAAGTATGGGTGTTACAGATTCCAGCTGTGAGTAGGGGAAAGGGTCATATGATGAGCAGTCACAGAATTTCTCACGTGATCTGAGTCCTCTTCTTAGGTTATTGTTTTAGGGATGGGAAACTTCGTAGGTTTGTCGTAAAAACTGCCTCATTAAAGCTAGGCTTTCAAAAATTTTCCACTCAATAATGCAGTTAGCGGTAAAAAGGAACGTTGACAATTTCCACCTCAGAAGCACCCCGATTCTTCCTGGTTATGCTTCTGATTAGTGGTAAAAGTGGGGGGTGGTTGAAATTGCACTCGCAGTTTTATTGGAGTTGTTCTTTGATGCAAAGAAGTTTTTTGCCCGTTTTATCTTCTCATTGAGACGAAGGTGGATGCACTATAAAAAAATTGTCATTTTGAATAAAAGTTCTTTTTTTTGCAAGTATCTGGCTGATCAGAGGATATTGGTTTCAAGCAAAGGCTTCGATAGTCTCAAACACAGGAAATGGTCTTGAATTTACAGTTCAGTGAGCGGATTTTGCAAGTCAGTAGTTGCATACCTTTATCGTCTGCATGTTTTCGTATGGTGGGGAAAGCGGCCGAGCGCAAGTATTCCGATGTCTCTCTCCCACAGGCTTTTTCACGTTGATTTTTGCGCTAGAAATTTCCTTTCCGCTTTGTTTTTCTCCGATTCAGGCGTGAGCCTGTCATAAAATCTGCCGCATCGGTTTTTTTTCAAATTTTTATTGAATAGCGGGAAGCTGATGCCCTAGGATTTCCAATATTTACTTCAGCTTGGTTGCTGTTTTCCGTCGCTGGTTTCATTCGTAGGAATTACCTCCAAGCTTAACCCTGGTCGTTTTCAGTTGTGTTCAAAGTTTGCACTTTTAAAAGTATGCACATGACCGATGTGGGGTTACTGCACTTGAATCCTTACATCTATTAGACGTAATCTTATGCAGTTGTTTTTCAGGCTTTGTTGCATTCCCTCTATTTGTTTTTAAAATATGTTCTTACACCAAGCAAGTCTTGCACTTGTTTCTATAATGACACAAGTCGCCGCTTTTTAATGATGTTTTATTCGAACTTAACGCTTTTTTCCAGAAACTTTGCCTCAGGTTGCGAGGTGCTAACCGCATCATCAACGTTCCCTTACATTTGACGTGTCGTGGTCAAGTTCTTTCATCACTTCGCAACTCGTGAATCATATCCACTTTCACATTTCCACCAATAACATAAAGGCAACATATTGTTTTGCATGCTGGATTTTCCTTGCTCACAGCTTACATTATTTTCTCATGTTGTGCCTTGCAGTACTTCGTTAAGTAAAAGCAGGAATGGCTCAAATTTCGAACAGACGCGGAGAATAGATTTTATTGCTCATAATCGAGCTAAACATATAAGTATCATAGCTGTTTTAAATGCCCTTGGAATTGTTACAAATGATATAATTACTGAGGTACTCCCAAACACTCTAAAGACAAGGAAGATACTAATCCGCTTCATTGTTAGCTATGTAGTGCACATGATCGTAATAGCACATGATCGACAGTAGAGTTACGTAGTGCAGAAGACTTTCGAAGAAATACTCGAAAGCCGATTTGACAGCAATGTAATTTTAATAATTTGGTGATTGGTGAAAGAAGAAGAGCACTTGGTGGGGTTTGTTTATTTGGTTACTTAATAGTGAAACAAATAGAGAACTAAAAATGAATTGTCTTCAAATCATGGCGCATTCATCTTGACCACTCAATCGACGATCATGGACAAAACATCCCGAGCATTGAATTCTCATTTTGCCATCGTCGTTGACGTTCACCTCAATATCATACAAGAAGTACAACTACTAGATTTGAAAAGTCATCATGCAAAATGCTCCAAAAACAAAGGGAATTTTGGAACTGCAACACATCCACTAAGCAATGGGACACTCATCGATCGGATCAAAAACCTTTATCATCAAAGAATACTGCGGATTCGATGTTGACAATGCCATCTGCTTATAAGGACTGTGCACAAAGAAATGCCGAAGGCAGGTGAACAGCGGATGGACATGACAGGCAGAAAGACTGCAAAACAAGAATGACTCAACCGAAATCATTGATTTGAAGCAGTTCATTTTGAAAAGCATCAAAAGCAGGAAGGCTTCGATGCGATTCGACAGTGAAGTGCAACTGTCCTTCATTGAGACCCTTCTTAGTGACCTCATATAAGCGTGTACATGAATAACTGTCTTAAAGCGCCGAATTTCTCATTAAATTTGAAGGTGACGCAATATCACTTAGAGATAGAACACTCATCTTTGTGAATCCCAGTGACAAAAGCGCTGACCAAAGCCAATTTTTCTACCATATACGGCAGGAATATAAGCTCAAGGATGAAATGCTGAAGTGGACGACGATGACAAAAAGTGTCCACAAACTTTATCACACTCCGAGGCTGAAAATTTTTTTGTTCTGCATACGACTGTACGATAGTCGTATGCAGAACCGATCATAAAATGTGTGGACTACGATGTACCAGGATGTGCATTCCTCGTGTCTTCCGTTTAGAAAGGATTCATCTGTCGAAATTTCTCAACTCTTCAAAACTCGTTTATTTCGTTCGACATCTGCCCACCCACTAAGTATTCCATCCGCGAGCACAACCCGTCTATTTTGTTCGCTGAATGCCCCATCTCCCATAGCGATTCCGTTTGCTGCAATGTTGCCTTCGTTGAACTGTTTTTCATTGAATCGCATGCAATTTTTTAGGACCTTTAATGATCTAAAGCTCTATCCCGCTTGATAGATCAATGTAAAAAGATTCTACGACGTATACTGTCTGCCAAAATTCGCCGCAGTTCTCGAATTAAAACTATCGAACGAAGAGACAGACAGACAGAGAGACACATACACACACACACACACACAAACGACATTGCAATGGTGCACTTTGACAGGTCATTTTTGCAGGGCGTATAAATATGGATTGCCTTCTATCACTGTTCAGAATTCTTAGAAATAAGCTTTTTCCAAGTCCTTGACCCCAAGTGCGAAGACAAAGGGAGCTTGGGTTACGAGGAGACTCGAGAAAGCAGGTCTGCAAACGTTGTCTGCAAATTTCAGAGCTGCAAATGTCAGGTGCTCCAACGCCTAAGCGGCACCTTGGGATCAAATGTGGTCTGTGGAGATTGCGGCACGGGTTATTGCAAACATGTGCGTCGCGGTGAAACTTTTATCTCTACTGAATCTACGGTTATGGAATTTATTGGGCATAGTCCACTGTCCTGGTAGTTTTCTTGTTTAGTTTAGGCTACTTTAGGATGTTGAATGGACTGTGAATTTGGCCAATTTAGACTCACTGGATCCTGGTTGTGATCTCATCGGCAGCTTATTCACCATTAAATTCAAAGCTAAGAAAATGGGCACGCTGCAACAAGGAATCGTGAGCAGCTCATAAGTTGACGTGTGCTAATGAATCTTTCACGCAAACACATCATTAATTGACATCATCACACGTCATCACAGCATGGAAACATGCAACGCATCCGTATTATCTTTCACGTGCATCGTTATTTAGTTTAGTTTCTTTAACTGTATGTTTACATTGCGTATAATTCCAGTGTTCGGAGTTTTCAGGTGTCACTGAATGAGATTCCAGGTTCCGCTACGTTTGCCTGGCGTTCTTAGCGTATTTCTTTCGTACGGTATACTGCTATCGTATGCTTTGTTTCACGCCAACGGGCGTGTGTGCCCAAGTAAATACGCGATAGGCGCTAGCTACCTAGCCTGAAAGTGGTTACATACGCATCTAATATAGGCTTATAAGTTTTTCGGAGATCTGTGCAGTCAATTCGCATGCAATCGTTGCAACTAAAGCTTCGATCGTATCACTTGCTTACGTAGTATCACATTCAGGATACAGTTTATTATTTATTGTCACTACGCTGTAGCTTGTTTAGTTTTTTTTGTTTTTGTTTTTCTTGTTTTTGTTTTTTTCCGTTTTTTTTTTGTTTTTGAGAGCCAGAACCGGCGAAAATAGGAACACAGAAAAATGCATTTTAAAAAACTTTCATCTTACATGTATTTTCAACTCAAAAGCAGAACTTTTTTGGCAACAACTTCATATGCTTTTGGCAACAACTTCATATGTTCATAAAATATACTCTAGCAAATGACATACCATAGTCGTACGCTGACATATATTTTCCGCTTTCAATTACCATAATACGGCAAACCGCAACACTGTTACAGGTATACAGTATCCATAATCTGTACAAGGAATTTCCACACTCTTCGTTTAAGAATGGTTTTGAATAAGAAATGAAAACATTTTAGAAAAAATATTTGCTATAATTTACTAAAATTATTTGAGCTCATCTTCAAGATATTTCACTGTCATAATAAATGTTTTTTGCTATTTCGTCTTTTCTGTCCTGAGAATTTTTATCATCCATTCTCTGATTATTTTCATCCTTTACTCACTCATGTTCTCAATTCCTCACACTTCATCTTTATCTTTCTCCTGTCTTAGCAGCAGTCCTTAACAAACGATATTTCCACCCATTGCACACCGTTTCTTTTCTATATTTTTCAAAACGACGTTCTAAACAAAAGATTCTTAAGATATACAAACGAGGAAAGGTAATCACAAAGAACTAAAAAGCAAAAGCTCGACTTCTTCTGATGTACATTAAACATAAAATTATATCCTAAAAGCTCATAAGGAATAGTGTGCATTGCATACAATCCATCAGCAATTTAAGCTCAACGAAACAGATTTCGCCTATATTGCGGTGTGCACTATTGGCACGTTGTATCGTCGATCTCCAATTGAAGCACATCCCCATAAACGATCACAACGAGGTTTCTATCGTCATCGCGAAGCATGTCGTGCATCTCGACGTTTATCTTGACACGTATTGTCAAGTCTTTTTCTGCAATAAATGAGTTGACGATTGAGCTACGTACGGTAATTCAGTGTGCACTTTTGAAAGCCTCATCCAGAATTCTCCAAATTTTCCTCTTATATCAAATTCCTTGAGAATTCTGTGATTATCGCCAGCAATGCTACTCAGTGAAAACCTCACGATGGGCGAATAGACAGCCAGTAGGTTGAGCAAACTTTTAAACCTATTCTATTCGAACCACACACCGGGGCATCCCAGCTCTTCCAAATTAAGTGTTACCATTCCATCTTCCCTCTGCTTACTCTTCATGTCAGCCATCAACTGCGGGATTTTAAGGAACTGAGCGGCTACCAAACGGGGAACGAGCACTGAAAAATGTGAAACTTGCAAATTTTGGAAGTAAAGGCAAATCTTCGCTCCTTTCAGTGCATTTTTCAAACGAACCAGCCGGCCTACAAACGCTCCGCAAAAACTGCAATTCGGCTATGCTGAAAGCCGCCTCTAGCAGCCTGTCAATTAGTTGATCGTAAACTCTGTCCGAAAACTGTAGGCCTTAATGTTTCTGGAGGAGTATATCCATATGTTTCCTAAAAATACAGTTTCCAAGATTTCTTAATGATGTCAAATTCCCAGTAAAACCTTCTAATGATCTGGTTAATGGAAGTTGGCCAATCTATAGGTGATGACTTGCCGGTAGTAGAAAGAACAAACTGACCTTGTTTCGGAGGGATATCAAGTCCTTCCCGCGTTGTCGAAATCAGCTTCTCACAAATATCACCTCTGAATACATGACTGTGTATGTGTGCCTGCAAAAGATGGTCACTTTCTCCACCAACTCTTTGAATGGCAAGCAAAATCCTATTGTGAATTCCGAACACGTTATCTCCAAAAATATTTGTAAAGAAAGATTATAATTGGAGTTAGAACTTTTCTCTAACTGCTGAGCAGTTGCGAAGGTTTATGCATGCATATTTTATCTGAAGTGTCTTAATAAGAAAATTGTTGTTTTCTAAAAAAATTCGAAGTTTTAACACTGAAGGTCCAATTTAAAAGATTTTACTGATAAAGCAAACGGATTCAACTGCACAAATGAAGTGAACTAATGTGTCAGCTTTACTGTTGTGCTCAACGAATTCGGCAATATAGCTTATATAAACGTTTGAGAAAGGCACAATAGTGTAAAGGTCATTTTATTTCTATCATTTTCGATCGATGTGAATGGCTTTTAGTAGAGTTGAATTCAACTTCGCGAATAGTTTCTCCTGCAGCAAAATGGAATTAGAAAACCGCAGTTAATTTCAATAATAAATGGTGTTTTTGCGAATCTTTCTTTGATTAATGAACATCCTCTCATGGGAATTGTAAGCAGGTCAACCTATAGGCGTTATTGTAAGCGGCCGAAGCTATCAGATGAATATAAGTGATCTCATCCGTTCTCGTGTGGATGGATACTCACGATGATAGTGTCTCAATGTGCATTTCACTTTTAGAAGAAACTTTTTTCTTTAGCAGAATATATTCAAGAAAACAATTCAGAAGAGAAATTAGGAGAAAATTTTATAAATACTATGATGGGCAATAAAAATTATGTCGTTTTTTTTTTCAATAGGGAAGTCTTAATGACTTTGCCAAACCACTCGATCGCCGAATGATCTTCCTGTTACAGCAGAAGAGAAACTTCATTAAAGAACCTGTTTAGAAAGGAACGTATAATGGAGTTCAGTAAACTGTGTCCTATGCGAGTCTCTGCTAAGGCTCTTCGATACTGTATCCGTTCCTGCTAATTACTATTGAAAATTCAGCCTAAAATTAACGGTCAAATCAGGAGAATGGAAGAAAGCCACTGGTAACCCTCATCAAGCCCTACAGAGACGAAAACGAGTCATACAGCTTCATAAAAAGAAAGCGCCTCTATCCAACAAAATCTGCATCAGTAAAATGACGACGCGAGAATTGAAACAGCTAAGTGCCGACACGCTCCCCCCTTCTTTAGCTAGTGCTACTAATTGATCGAGCACAATGGTAAACTCGAGTAGAAAACTAACGCGGAAATGCAGAGGTGCATCAGTTCTATTAGTAACCCGTACGCCTACAGTGAGACCACATCGATCGAGTGTTACGGGTGGAACATTCAACAGTGCATACTGCGCATCCTGGATGGGTGACCCAATGCTATTGTGGTGCCTTTTGCCAAGCTCGAAGCGATAGGTTTGGGGGCAGTCATTTGTGATAGTGATACTCTCTTTCGATCTGCAACGAAAAAAACAGTTATCCGGTTCGGTTATCACTAACATTTTTCGAAAATTAATGTTTTTTTGATTTCCTATTTTTTATTAATAAGCAATGAATGCATCATATTTAGTACTTAACAAATTTTAGTCGTTAATTGCAATAATCGAAAGAGGTTTTTTGTAGATTCATCTAAATGTAAGAGAATTAGAATTTTTCTATAGAGCTATTACTGCACTCATGAAGAGTGTTTAATGTTTGCTGATCTCAAGAAACAGTCGACAGATTTTAAAAGCGATCATACCCTCTCAAAGTAGGTTTTCAAAGAGCACTTAGCTCCAGAGGAGTGAGTTGTGAAATATGAACACCTACATCCGTCACGGTAGTTACTTACTCTGCAGATATGGAGGCTAGCGATTCCTTTCTGCAACCACGCCAAACATCTTTGACGTCAACCTTCGAACCGAGGAAGCTGAATCGAAGCAACTCTTTGCGACATTCCGGCTCTTCTGCAACTGTTTATAATCTACTGATTGCAAGCTCAATAAGATTGTCTCGTTAAGTGGCCAAACTCACTGAGGATTTAGTTGATATTCGTTGGCGAATTTCTGCAATCGCGGAATAAATAGCGCAACGTCACGACAACAGTAATGCGCTTTAAAAAAATTTAATGTTCTTCGAATTATGCAGCGCGTTAAAGAGGTGGCAACGTTATGACATTTTCATCAGGCCCAAACAGGTGGCAAACAGGAATTTTCAAAGCGAGTTTTCCAGGGCGTTTCCTTGTGTTGATTGCTCTCTTTCCTAGCATCGGTATGCCATAGCCCTACTAATCTGCGACAACGAAAATGTTTCGTAAATTGACGAACTTAAACATTTCCGCGGAACGTTGGTATTTTTTATCTTTTAAGAGCTTCACTATTAATGCAAAATTCTCTAGCTAACTAAAGTTTTTCATGCAGAAACATAGGGATTTTAACGCTGGATAGCGATATTCGCAGCAAATGTTGATCCTAAGGGAGAAAAGCGTTGTGGTGGCAGTCCTAGATCATATGCGAAAGTGATCATGTGATTTGAGAAATGCTGAAAGTGGTATTCAACTGAAAAGAAACACTGATATTACTGTGACCTGTACTACAGCACATCGGTTTTGCTACTTCTGTGTCGTTTTTTTTGAAGATGAATTAGGTGACTTCGTTATGTAACGCCCAATCTTATCATCCAAAACATTGCAGTGCAAAATAATTATGCAAGCGCTGCAGAAAACATAAAAAGGATGGGAGAATAAAAAGGCTATCAGTGAAACCATTGCTCCGGCCTTTCAGCACCGTCTTGTTGCACGTCTCTCCTAAATTTTGGCATTTTAGTGACATCTTGCAAACGCAAACCCACGCTTTTACCATCACATATTTTTTCACTGCAACGAATTTTCATTATTATCACCTATCCCTCCTGTATTTGCACATGCAAATGTTGTATCAGTGATTAAGAAACCTCTTGCTTACCCTTTGCTCACCTTTTTTGCTTCATATAGTAGTTGCCTGCTGAACAAGATAGAGAACAAGAAAGAGCGAGAGAATATATGAGAGGTTTTTGGAGGAAATATTTAAATAAGTTAGTCACTACAGTTTTACGCGATAGACGAACGAAATTTGCACTCACCTGAGCAGCAAGGGGTAAGTGCAGAGGTGGCTGAGTGAACCTCGACAACGATGAGTTGTTCTTCGCTTAACTTGTTTTCAACGTCGGAATCTGAGTTGGTCACATTCCTGTGGGAATGCGACCTGCACAGGGTGACGGCGGTCAAGTCATCCGAAGACTGCATTTCAAGCGATTTCGACTTGGGGGTCCGTATACACCGGATCGCTTCTTGTGCGTGCTTGGGCCTCATAAGATGTGCGACGCTACGCACAAAGAATTCACTCCAAAGATTCTTTGGAGCTGATGGTGATGCCAGGACACCGTTGACCAAACGTCTTCCATCGCTGGTGTAGCTGCAGTGTCGTTCACTTAGGGACCAGTGGGCAAATGACAGGCTATTTGTGAACTTCTTAGCAAACAGTCACTTAAGTTAACTCACGTACCTGCTCACACTCATCGTTTGACTCCACGTTGCAGTAACCCGGCTGTTCACATAACTAACCACTTGTAGAGCGACAGCTAAGATAGTATGCTATATATAAGCAAGTCAAAAACCAAGTTCATGTGTTGAAAAAGACAGAAGTAAACATTGTAAAAAAAAATGCACATACCTTACGCTCGGTCGTGACGGCTTTAAAATAAGTGATTCAGTCTGAGAAGGCGATTTAGGTGCTAGCAGATCAGCTGGAATATTGATAGGATGGATCATCTTCGTCTGTGCGCTTTAATGGATTTCCAGTATCAGCGGGTACGCACGTACAACACTCACAGACGTAAGCTACGGCGTTAATGTGACATTTTTCCGCGTTCATTCATATGTATATATATGCAGCAGTGAGCAATGTTGGGCGTTTTTGGGGAGGTGCGAGCACTTTTTGGTGCGGGGGAGAGTTGCGTTTTGGGCATTGCAAAAGTCTTTGAATGGCACTTTCGACGGAAAAAAAAGTGACTGTGAAATTCAATTAACTCATTTAAGAGCTGTTCGGCCAACTCTGACGAAACGCGTTGGATTCGATGAGTCATTCGTTTGAAATGTCACTTGACTCGTAAGTGTGGATCAAAATGAATCGCCAGATGAAGTACTCCTTCGTATGACTAATTTGTTACGGTTCATCAACCGAACGACATTAGAATCGTTAGTTGCCATCGTTTGATTCGTGCACTGCTCTGTTTATTACCGACTAACTTAGACCGATGACATTTGGGACCAAAGACATCAATTTTTTCATGACAGATTCATAGCGTACTGCAAGTCTTATCACCTTAATTATTACTGACACCTGGCGCAAGCGTTCAGAGGGTTGCACAAAGTGAAACCGCACTCTTTGTGCTAGTTTCTTCTATGCGAACTTTTCGATTACCACATTATTCATTTCTAAGTTCTTATTTAATTGCCCTTTCAAGTCATTTGTAAAGTTTTCGCTCAACAGTCAAAGTAAATGCATTGTCAATGGTGAATGACATGTGTCGAAAGTGACGACAGTTTATATTTTTGCAAATCTCAGCACAACAGAAAGTTTAAAAAAAAACATTCACACTGGCGGCGTCAGCTAATTAAGGTAAAGCTATGCTGTTTGATGAATTGGTTGCTGGATTCATGTGCCAAACATATCGCTCGATGCAATAGTGATATCGATAAAAATTATCAAACTTGATGCGACATTTCATAAAACGCTTTTATCGAGGACAATTCGAATCTGCTGAATATTTAAACGTTGTTTTACGCTACATTAATAAATCGACCATTCTCTTAGTGAAGGTGACTGTAATTTTTTTTTGTTGTTGCTTTTTTGTACGCATATTCTAAACTACCCAAGTTAGCTAGTATTTTATAGAAAAGTGGTAACATAGAAGGCATTGGTTTGTTGGCAAGAAATCCGCAGTTGTTTTTTCACAAAAGCCAAAAATCGAAGTCTTTTGTTCGCCACTATGAAACTGCAAGGATAATTTCCTGGAACCAAAAAATGCAATATTTTAGGAAAATTGAACGCCAAATTTTATAAATCTTATTCAATGGCCGCAAAAGTATAGATGCTAGGGAATATTAATCCATAGTGTTTTCTAAGAATCGCAGTATTTTCGTGGCCATCATTTCACAACCAACTTTAGTCTAATATGCTTTCGAATAAAGACTTGCATTTTCGCTCAGTTATCAAAACTATCAACACGGCCTTTTCCCAGACGACTCATCATTCGTTTATTCCCTTTTATTGAGGTCTCCTTTTGCCGTTCCCTTAAAGTATTTGCCCACTTAATCCATCATGCTTTTTCAAACAATTCAAAGTGCAGCCACCCTAATTTTGCACTTCGTCTTGGGCAACGAATGAAGCAAGCAATGAAATCTAGTCTTGTGGTGATTTCCACTTGATAAGTCGTAAATTATCAAAACGTTTTTTCGAATTCCATTTTTCTAGCTTTAACTTTATTTAAAGGAAAGATCGGGATCAATTTTGCAGCATTTCTATGTCATAAAAAAACTGAGAATCAAGAGTTTCCAATGACAGTTTGTTAAATTAATTTGCAGCACTAGGAGACGGTTTCCGAAAGGTTTTCGAAACAACGAACTTGCCAAATGATCGTTCGCAATCGACCGATGCAGTCGCCGTTCTTCTCACTGAAGTCGATGACACGCCAAATTGCGTAGTTTCGAAATCCAAACTTCGCCATGCTCACATATATTCTGAACACCCCTAAACAATTAATGAAATGTTGCCAACACATGTTTATGCGAAGTGAACTAGCGAAAGCACATAACATGTGGAAAAGCACGCTATAGCTGGCATCACACCGGAAGTAATATACGGAGTAATACTATCCTGTTTTGTTGACCCAACCGCACGTGACAATCTTCTCAAAAAGTTTTGCCGTTTGTGACTCGACGACTGCGAAATGGGTTTGCGACTGATGCAAAATGCGTTGGAATTTTTTGAAACATTCGAGTGGCTATAAAATATAAAAGACACCGTAGTCTTCATATGATGTACGTCACATCCAACAAGCTTCAAGACGTTGGCTGTAATGGTTCACGTATTTAAAGTGCCTGACAGACAGAAAAATTCATATATATATATATATATATATATATATTTATATATATATATATATATATATATATATACCCACAGACAAGATGACTGAATGCGCATTTGCAGAGCTCATAGAATACATTTATTTATTTCCTGAATAATGCACCTTTCTGAGATGAAAACCAAACAATAAAACCTTATTCGATACAATACAGTCAGCATGGAGCAACACCTCACCTCTTAATCACACAACAACAAAATAGAAGTTCCATTTATATATGAAACACATAATGAACATTTCTATGAATTTTTATAGGATGTAATGGCATTACACGTAATGACAAACGAATAAATGAAAAAAAAAACGCTCTGCGTACTAACAAATGGTTTTATTGCACTCGATTGCCGCAAATCATCTTCTAACGCATATCTCCGATATTCGATTATTTTTTGACATTTCCGATGAAAATTATAATATATTATTAGTTATTTGCGAATCGTATAATTCACTGCACTAAAATTCATACCACTGGAATCTGCAGGTAATTTTATTCGTTGACATAAGCCCACCATCCTCAATTTATTCCTCCACACTCCGAAACGCCTTCTAGCTGGACTCAATGCTAAGAGATTTGTTTAGAATTGAACAGGTATTGACACTCATAAGCCTAATGTTCATATTGGACAAATCGAACTCGCTTTTTTATTTGCTCACGGCATTAGCTATTTCCCTGAATCTTTTTCGAAGCTTCATCTGCCTTCTTGTTGCTTGTAAGCCACCTTCGAAGTGACCTGTGAGTAGAATTTCGATGAATGAAACTAATGAAGGAAGGAAAACTTCACAATGAAGACAAGAACAGAATGCGATACGTTATGTATTGAAGCATCCCAACTGGTAGCCTACAGTAACCCTTCACACTCAGTACCCTCGTTTCCCTTTCTTGCACGTATTATTTTCTTTATGGCTATTCCTAAACTCATTTCGACGTTATATGGAGCATGATCCATTTTTTTTTTCTAGCAAAGTCTTCATTAAATTCAGGCGCATAGGGATTTACATGCATGTTTTTGGCTTCCAGTGAATTTGCCAACTTTGAATTTGACGCTAAATATTCAACAGCCATGCCTCTGCAGCCTTCCATGATAAAAGGCGTTAGAAAAGTTTTCGCCCTTTCGAAAGAACAACTTTTTGGGCAAAATTTGCACAAAAACAGAAACTTGCAGAAATTCTCGGGTAACATTTGAAGGAACGAAAATGTTGCATCTTTAGAACCATAATTCGCCAAAACATTCTTCTGAGGATGGTTAAGGATAGACATTTACTGGCACCGAGAAGCTTGCTCCTGTTGACAGTCTTATTCTGATGCTGCTTCAAAACTTCATAGGTTCATATTCTGCTACCAAAATTTCTATCCCTTCTAATCTTGCTCGGAATCACCCCATTACGAAAAAAACTTAAAATTACGAACTCAGGGATCTTCTCTTCTTCACAAGTCGGGTGAGGGTGGAGGAAAAACTACTTATTTTTGGTTTGAGATTTCAGCTATACGAGATCATTTGCGCTGGTCAAGTTGACCCTTTATTCCCTCATATTTTCTATGAGTGATTTTATGGTGCCGTCCTGTCGCATCACAAAATTCAAAGAAAGCCCCATCTGATAACCAGATCATTAGAAGTGGTTTTTTTAAACTTTCAACGCCACCTACATATTCTTTAAAGCAACTTAAAGCAGAACTATAGGCATTTTTGAACTGCACGCTACGATGCTTTAATAGGCAAAAGATTACAAGGTAGCGTGTGCAGAAAATATAATGAGAACGGTCAAACACAATGCTTCAGGTGTGGAAAGAGCAAACAGAGAAACTGAAATATTTTGCACAAATCAACTTTCGAGTGATATAACAAAACAAACAAATACGCTGAAATATCAATAGTAGCAAAAATCACGGTGAATTCAAAAAATGTGCGCTCACCAGGACAACAAGAAAGGAAGGATAGTTAGCCGCCTCACATGCCTGATTTTTACGATCTTCTCAGCGTCGACTGTTCAACGTTTTCATATCACTTTCATATAAGGAAACCTGCCCAAATATTGAAAACTAATCGTTTGTCCTTTCTAAATATTGAGGTGTGTAGGCTACAACTGGAAAATCGAGTAACTTGGGCGAATAGCATCTATCAATTGGAGGCGATGTGCTTGGGAAGACTATAAAACGACGTATTTCACAAGAAAGCAGTCCCAGCCCCCAACTATGCGCTTGCTGAATCATGAATTTCGTGAAAAATATTCTAATCGAAAGCTAATCGGCTATCATTGAACATGTCATCTGCTTTCATTGATTATAGCATAAAGAAATATGCGCAGAAGGAAGCGAAAAAAAGTTGTGACAGAAGCATGCCGCCTTGAATAGATCATTCGAAGTTCGCATGAAAAAAGATTTCATTTGAAACTGTTGCTAATCGAAACTCCCTTGTGGGAGGTCTAGAACGTGGCTTGCGTGCGCGTGTTGCTGATGGATTTGGAAGTGTGCCAAAAGTGGGAGGCACATCGAAATCCACTGCATATTCCTCCTGGCTTTGCTCTGTGGCAAACGGTGAATTACTATGTTCGTCGCTTGACGAAAGATCTTCGGATGAAGCCACTGGCGCCAATGGAGGTAAATCCTGGATTAACTTGTCCCTGAAATTACAAACATTTATCTCTAGCTTTAAATTAAAATAAGAAGCATAAAAGATGGGACGTTTACAAATGATTTAGTGGCCCTTCATCCGAATTATGAAAAAGGAAAAAAACAGAACGTTACAATTCGGAATAAACGGTTACTGGTAGGTGGCTACATACTTTTCGCTGTCGAGGAAATCGAGCTGTTCTATGAAAAGCTGTCGGGCAGTTTCCATATTAGAATTTCGTACTGCCACTTGCGCCACGTCAGAATCCTTTCTATGTTGGTCGATGCGTCGCAAGTTCTCTGTTATCTAAAATCACACATTTAAAGATCAATCTCAAAGAATAAAAAAGCTGTTTGATAGATAAAATGACCAAATGAGTTGGTCAGATGCACAATGCGATGTAATTCATATCAAAAGCACCGTAAATAAACTGCAACCAGTGTTCGCTTTCTGAATGTAGAAATTTTCGATAGCAAGAGCTTTAGCTAGAAAAGACTAAGTGCGGTAGGGAGAAGGAACAACTTCCCACAAAGCGGCAAATTACAAAACTGAAAACCCATTCTGCTCATTACGGCCGCTTTCAATTCAGTTGAGATGAATGTCCGCTGATTTCGTAATGATAAACATTCTGAAATATACAATTTTTTTTCTTGACATATATTCAGCATTAAGAGATTAATATCAGCACAGCAACTGAGTCGACGAACCTTTTCACTTGCGTGTTCGAGTGTTACGATATGTGTGACAGCAACACGGAATTGCCGTAATTTTTCGTCGATTAACGCCTGTACACAAATCGCTTGCCTATTCACATCACGAAGCTGCTCTTGTGCATGCACAGTTTGATTGCTGCGTAGAATACATGGGGCAAATATTAACGCCAGATTTGCAGATCCCATCTTGTTCACAGATTCCTTAAATATCCCTCATATTTGCGATAAGATGTCATTGTCTCGGTAATCTGCGACTCGACATGTGCAAGGTATATGAACGATGATGCAATCGTAAAAAAAGACGTACACGAACTTGGAATGATGAACTTCTGATCAAAAAACACCAATCACGTTGAAAAACATTTTATTTGGAGAGCAGAAACGAATGCAAGGAATCTACTTACTTAATCATCCTTGAGGAAAAAACCGTTGACTATGATACGTGATATCATAAGGTCAGTAAAGGAAAAGAAGAGCGATGTTTTCTTCATTCTGGAATTATGAGCAAAACTTATAGTCTTTGGTACTGTATTGCAAGATCGCAAGAAAACATTTTTATGTTCTATGCTGAAAGTGTCTCAAAACCTCTAATGTCTAGAACAACTTATTCATTTGACAAATGGGCATGCAAGGTGACCCTTATGAATTCTAATAGCCATGGAATATCCACAAAACTGAAACAAAATTGATTTAGCCTCCTCCCTGCGATCGTTTCAGGCTACACAGCCTTTCCTGCCAACAGAAGCAACTTTGAATCTCAATGTAGTATCTTTCCCTAACTTTGAATCTCAATGTAGTAATAGGACATTCCCTTCTCCGGGAAGAAAACTGCTCGGAAGGGTATCAGCTGCACTGTTTCCTGGGTGAGTCACAGCTTCATTGCCGGTGAGGTGGTTTCGCCATTAAGCTACTCCACTGCGGCGGAAAGGCGCTCACAGGTAGAACAGTCTTCCGCTTGCGCAACTTTTCAAACACTTATTTAAACACCTTTCCATCTTTTGTTCAAACTAGCTTCTATGCAAATAAATAGACAAATGGAAAACAATCCCCTATCCTCCCTCAGTGAAATAGTGAACCGTCGATCGCCAGTTCAAATCTAAATTTATAAACGGGACCATCGATCAAACATATATCTTTCGCTATTCAGTGCTTCACATTTGAAGTAATTTTAACATCTGAGGGTTTTTTGGCACGCAGTGCGCTCAAGTTCATCTTAAGCGCAAGCAATCTTTTTTCTTTTAAAAATTGCCCTACTATATGCGAGAGACTCACTTGATGAGCGACCCTCGCCAAATGATACATAAGTCGATCCAAGACACTTCTGTTGCACTTGGGCAATAATTCTACCATAACACTCAAACATCGAATACGTTCGAATGCCTCTTCGACCTCTGAAATGCAGAAATACACTCTGCTGAATTGATATTAGAATTCAAATATACTCAACCCAACAAAACTTTTGTACTGTCTCATTTCAGCATTGTTTTCAAGTGCTGTAAGTTATAAAATCGCTTTTCAATGTTTCAGGTGATTCAACCGCGAGAATTAAGATACTATCAACGGTGCGTACTTTCATATCGACGCTCTATTGCATTCAATACAAACAATACTTTAGATTTTAACACAAAAAAAGATTGCTTACCGGAAGCGTTAAGGAAGTTTTCATAAAGATCGCATGTAATGAGTGGCTCGGGTAGCTCACGAAAAAACGATTTCACTAGAGTGCTGATCACATGCACAGGCACATCATCGAAACACAACTCGTCGAATTCTGAAATGAAACTTGCCCTTAGCTCATAAACACAACGCGTTAAAATTGGTCAACTAGATCGATTCAATAAGAAAAAGAATACTTTTAGAAAAGAGGAAAGAGCAAAACGTTCATTGAATACATCTGAGGTGATTTAAGCAGTCCGATGGAGAAGAAGGATTTCACGATGGTAACTGAGGCAGCGACAACTACAGAGCGAAAGGTCACAATCAAACAAAATGCAGAAATATGCTACGGAGTTACTTACTGCTCCAGTCCTTACAGTTAGCCGGGATAAGGAGCGGCGGTAATGCAGGAGGGACACAAGCGATCACCTTATTCCCGATACCAGCTATTGCAAAAGCAATTTCACTGTTCTCAGTTCTCTAATTCCGCAGTGTTTTTTTTCATTAGCTTGCTTCCATTGCCGTCGTAATATCCCAGCAGCCATATGACCAATAATTACGGCACACTCGTACGACGCCACTAGCGCCTATGGGAACGAGAATATGAGAAAATATCACACCAGCAGCCTAGATCAAACCTTAAAACAATTCTTGGTTAGTTTAATTTAATAACAGTAAAATGCACTGAGTAATATTTGCTTACTAGGTGCGGTTTCTATTGTTCGACGTGCGTTGCGCACTTGCGCGATTGCAGCACTTTTACGATAGATTCCCTCTACGAAAAGTGCCCTCAATTCAATAGCCACGAAGAGCTTATCGATGACAACTGGAATCGCTTGCTCATCGTCAACCAGAGTGTTCAATTCGGCACCAAAGAAACGCCCTCCCGTCTGAATGCATATATTCTTTATTAGCAAGCATTTTTTCACAATCGACTAAGTTAAACGTTAAAGAAAAACACGACTAAAATCTACGCACTTTGCGCTACTAAGGTAAGTTAGCCGAAAAGTGAAGATATGACTATACACTGCAGGAAATTTTGCCAAAACAGCTACCAGAAAAGCTCTATGAGCCCAAACTAGATCAGTGGCATTCAGACTTTGTCGGTCTAAATCCTGTAGCTGATAAAACTATACAGTAAGCAGAAATGCCGCGCACTAATTCAGGCCTGACAGACATTATTGCAGTGACCACTTCGAGACGTCTGAACTTGTGACCAAATTAGCAAAGAAATCAAATCATGCTCAAAGTTATTTTTTAATCAAAATACAATGGAACGCCCGCATAATGGATTAAGCTTAGAATTCGCATAAATTTAGCCGCGAGTCGATTAATCGCCAACTCTTCTAAGCCATCCAAACTAGCAGCTGTGAAAAAAAATACACTTTGCCGGAAGTGTTAGATGGTCGATGCGCCATAGAAATTTTACAATACGGGAACGGAAAGGAAAAACTGCCCGCACCATTTGAACTTCTATCGATTAAATGAACTAGATGAAAGAGTCAGCTGATGGGTGAAATCAGCTTGCCCTAAATGCTGTCAAGCACAGTAACAATTTTACTCAACAATCAAATCTCAAGAAAGCAGATGCGTCAGTTTTCTCGTCAAAATACAAAATATTTATTCTCATGGTGTCCAACAGGAGAACGAGCAATCTGCATATCGAACTTTGCTACAAGGTCACCTTTTGTCTATTAGCCATTTCTTGAGAAGAAGGCGGTAATCACTCTCAAAACTAAAGAATTGAAATCAATAAGTGCAAAGAAAAGCCGCACTTTCCAAATTTATCTTTAAGCTAAACTTCAAACTCTCCTAAACTTTCCACCATGGAAAAAATGGAAGATACTTCGTAAACTATAAAGCAACATTTCTCAAGAATTAAAATTCAGGTTTCTATAAGCGAAGCCATCAATCGCCCGGGGCATCGAAATTTGTGTTCACTGGAATTGAAATCACAAAATTAAAAGTGGAAGCTTTAGAAACGTAAAATTCGAACTGGAGAACTGCTGCATTTGATATACATCATGCTTGATATACATTCAATTCGCAGCACAAATGAGGGAAGACTTTTAGAAACCCATCAGCTCAAGGTTCTTCTCAATTTTCTTTTGTTAATAGGGTGGCTTGCATAGCAAACTATCGGCTGATTGCACAATGTTACTTTCAGCACCGAACATCTAGGAAATGTTACAAACTTCAGCCCATACCCATTATACACTATGAAAATTTCATTTCATTGCTTTCACCGATGAGGAAAGTGGATCGAAAAGTGTTTTGGCGCCATACTAGTCGAAGGGGAATATATTTCCGTTATATTTACGAAAAGTAGTAGCATCAGCTAAATCGTAATGCTTGAATATCATAATTCACAAAACTGAAAACTAGTCCTGTGTATGATTTATAAAGCTGTCAGCGTAAAATGAAAGTAAAAAAAAGTGAACGAAGAAACAACATAGGAACCGCATTAGCTGCCTTCTGAACGGAAGGTGTACAATAGTGCATAATTTTCGAGTAGCACTTCTTATGGCAACTGATTCGACAACTCGTGCATATGAAAATCTTCTCCGCATGCCACATGAATTGATTGCAGATCTCACAATATGTCGGTACGTGTACATACTCTGCTTTGAATTTATGGCCATTGTGCAACTGAAAAGGCCATCATTATCAACTGTAAGTAGGGTGCATCTCCAATAAAAATGCAGCGAATAGGGACATTTTAAAAATACGATTGGCATCAAACTTTCACTTGGTGGGGGGATCAGACAGAAAACAGAAACGTCAGGATGCTACGGAAAGATTAAAATGCGAATTTTAGTTCAATGAGAATGAGAGGGGAGAAAAGCAAATTGAATAGCCTCTGAAGTGCTGATGCAAAACACAGTGGTCAGCACAATTATCGGTGGATTGAACAATTGTTTGCCTACTAATTGGTGTGGAATTATCCTTAAAACCTTGAGTGCCATTAAAGAAAGGCCAGTTCGGCAAGGCAGCTCTTTTGAATCTGTAAAATGAAAACAAGCGGAAAAGCGCGGCTTGGAGGTTGGCTAAATATGTTTTCACACTCTAGCATAACGGGCAAAGCGACTACCTGTGAACGAGGTAAGAATGGAAGATCGAAATAACGCATTTACCTATAGTAGTGACCATTCATACAACTCCTGGATCCATAATTCGTTTTCATGCTGCATTCATCCGATAAATGAGCAAATTTCATTCTAATTGCTACCGCACTTTTTAGCATGAACAACTTATAATAAAGATAATGAACGGCAATTAAATTAGTCACCTAATGATGTCGATTATATCTAGCAAATTTTACGGCTATAAATTTTGCTTTTCGTAACTTGAAATCACCAAACGAGTAGATATGCATAACCACAAACATCTCTTCCATGTGTTTTATCAAACACAGGTTTGCATAAGCGCACAGAATGCTTCAAAATCACGAATTCGAATGGAAATTAAAAATGAATGTACAAAACTGCAACACAGCAACGTTGGACGTGTAACGTCTGTGATAGGTGAATGCTCCACTGAGTTTTAGAGCTCACAGGCGAGCAGAGGCACTTACTGAAGCAGTGAATAACCCTGCTCGCCTGTGGGCTCTAAAACGTAACCACTGCCAATCATAAACACTCTCTGCTAGGTCAATCTGCAATAATAAAGCGCAGAAGTGCTAACCCAAGGACGTCATGAGTTCTGCAAAAAAAGGTACGGGGAATCTCGGGGACCTTTGCAGAAAGCGCTATGAGTATCCCCGTTTCCTATAGAACCCTAAGCTGGACTGCAGTTGATCGAAATCATTAATCAAATTTGTTGTTTCATCGACAATAGCGGCTTTACATGACAACAGCTGTCGATTTAATCAAACCGTTACGATCAGCAATTTAATCAAACCGTTACGATGTAATAAAATAGTGGGAAAAAGAACAATGTGTATGACAATAAAAGGAAACACAAGAAAACTAGCAAATACAAAGCTAAACCTTAATAATGTGATATGAAATGAGGCTAAATGAATTGAAAAACGAAGGTAACCTCGATAGTTGATGGGAATCTGAAGAATCTAAAGATAATCGTAAGATAATCGTATGTTCAGTGGTCAGCTGACGCCAAAAATAACTTTTTGTGGACACATCGCAAACAGCTGTTAGAGATAACTCGAGAGTGGTAGTGAAAAAAGAGTGTCAACTCAATCGCTGTTTTGTTCATCGACTGACTCAGAAGATATTCATAGAGTTTTTAAAACCGTTTTTAATGCAATAACTAGGATATTGACTTGTTAGTCTCATAGAAGGAAGTGAAAGTACACTACTGACTTTTGCCGTTAAGATCCGTTCGCCCCCGTTGTCAAAACGCCTAGTCACGATTGCATTGAGTTTGACACCTACTGCAGCTTTCGCCCAAAAACCTGCATCCGCGCAACGCAGACACAGTAACATAGATATAGATAAGAAACCTTAATTCCTCTTTCCCCCTATTATAGGTGTAACAGGGTTGTTGCGACTGCGCATATATATATATATATATATATATATATATCGTGGTTGTCTGTTTGCGTGTGTATATGATTGTGCGTGTAGCTGTGCACGTGGTGAGTGTGCAACCTTCGTTAAGTTAAAACACTCGTGGAAATTAATCACAACGAGTTGACAAGTGTATAAATTGTGTGAAGTTTCATCGTTGCAGTAAATTCAAGCCTGACAATACATGACAGACTTATTCGAAAGGCATACCAACCTTTGCTACATAAGCAACAAGCATAGCAAAGTCCAAAAGGAATGGGAAAATTCATAAAACACCTACCATAGTGAGGATGTCCTGTAATGCACAAACAACAATTTAGCTGCATCGATTAGTGATTTGCTCGTTCTGCGTTAACAATTAACTGGTCATAGACGTTGCCCATCCAATCAATTCTCAACCCACTCCTCTCATATTACACAGTTAGTCACCGTTCAAAATCACATTTCCATCGTAGGTTTCACAACTTATCCTGCCTGCGCCATATTTACCCTCCTTTACGGTACTACCAAACTATATGTAGCAAGTACGCCGGACCTGTCATGAAAAGGGGCACCATGGAAGCTGGAGTAAATTAACCTCATGGATTAAAAAGCAGAAAGCAGAAAACACTTACAATCACATCAGACTTTCGCCTCTTCTTGCGAACATTCTGCAAATGAGACAAAATCAAACGAGCTTATTGACTTGCTATTAATTAGGTTACTGAAGCTGCTACTCAGCAGAAGCAACGCAATCAGTTCAACTTGTTGGAAACTATTCAAAAATAAGCAAAACACATTTTTGCCTAATGGACGACTTATCGGGAACTTGTCTTAAAGAATATTCAACAATTCAAAAATCCTTTTCCAGAATTTCAGTAAATTACCTGCTTAAAAACTACTGCGATCCCCACAAAGGGATGTTTGGCTTCTTTTCGAAAACTACTGCTATCGATTTACTCATTTCGTAAACGCCTCAGAACTTTTTCACTAGCATTACCGTAAGTGCGTTGTCAGAGCACACTTTAATGATCACACCGTTTTTTTTTCGGAAAAACAGTTGTTTTCTTTGTTACTGAACCAATGAACATGTTAAAAAAAAACTTGCAAGAGGCGCGGAAAAACTAAACGGGTTTCGTTAAAATATCCTCATCAAGAAACTTCCCGGTACCCTCACTTCTTCTTTGAAAACGTGCTCATAATTTTCCCAAAATTTAGTGGCGCGCATGCCCACATATGGCTCAATTACTCCAATATGCATTCCAGCTAGGAAAGCAACGACTGTTCCAGGTGTTAGGACTCCTGATCTTTCTTATAAAGCGTTAGGGCCTTTGCTAAGCGTCGCTGCCGGCAATGACCATGGATCTCTGCTCGCTCCGAGAAAACGAGCCCGGAAAAGAAGGAAAGCTTCGTTTGCTGTTCTCGTTCCTTCATTATGATGCAGGTGTTTACTGTCCTACAACGACTTCCGCGAATTTTATGATGAAGATGTGAGACCATCTCACCTTGTCCATATCTTTTTCGTTTGTTGTGAACGCATGTTGCATTCGCCATAAGTGAGTTCTCACAGTCCGAACAATTCGACTGTCTTATGACCTACTGAGCCTGCTATCCTACAAACTGTTTCAAAACCATCCATTCAACGGATATACTTGTTGTAACATCTCTGATCCGTAGATATCTCTTTCGTTCGGGTTGCTTACTTCCAGACTGCTGTGGCCAACGCTACTTTGCCCTGCATCATGCATCCTGTCAGGTAAAGCATGTGCTGAGACGTATACAGTGCCCAGCCTTTAATAAAAGAATGCCTCGAGCAGCTCCTTCTTTGTTTTCTCCAGGTTAATGTGAGCTTTGGCCAAAAAAAAAAACCCTCCGTCAATCATTAAAAACATGTCCTCATATAATTATAATACTGGAAGTATCGAGTTAAAAATCTGGACCAACAGATGCAATCACTTTCCTCGTCGCGTTCGACTTTCATGGGGAAGAAATTTACTTCTATACACATCTCTAAGGCGACTGATAGAGACTGCACTCACATTGAACAAATGTGAGATTCAGAAGCAGTGAAGGAACCTTGCCAGTGAGGAAAGTAGAGTGCAACTGAACATCATTATCGCTGCATTCGTCCTATGGTGCAGCAGTCAAAAGCAAGCTCAAACCTGGTAATCCTCATGCTCCAGAATCCACGAGCAGTGCTGGCACGAGTGCACTATAGCGATAAGGTTTTTGTATGGAGGCTTGAAATCTTCCGATAAATACGTCATCCACTTTTGATTGCAATTGATTATCCCACTGTCTCACGGTTGGTTATTTCATTCAGTTCACGTGATAATGGACTGGAGACTGTGGAAGCTGTCAGATTTTCTTCAGCAATCTCTTCAAGTTTGTTGAGCTCTTAATTGCATGAAGTGTGCATCCACTTCAATTATCATTCCCGCTGCTTCTGTCGACTTTTCCGCTGTCCATATGCAGTATTACTGCATGAGGAATTTACCAACACTGCAGTTACGGCTTCAAATGCTACTTTCACCAATAGCCGCCATCGTCGTATTTGGTAAAGACGTTGCTAATACTTTCCGAAGCATCCCTCCATGAATTACCAAGGAAAACTGCGGTTGAAATACCTTGTGGGGATTGATGGTAGATATAGTCGAAACAAGTGAATGAGTCTACCGCAAATGCGAGTGAAAAAATTTCTCAGATTTCCTAGAAATCAGTCGAAGATTTTTTCATGAACTTTGAGACAAACAATGTGCAAATTTGCGCAATACCTGAGCAAAGGTGTGCAGATAGCATGGCTCAATTTCTTTCTTATAAAAAAATAGAGGACTTAAAATAGGAAAAAAAAACGATTTCAGGTAAGTGTTTGCTCTCCAACGCACACTGATCCCTACTTGTTCACCCCCTACGAAATAACTGCTCCGTAAACATAACTAAAAATAAGCGTCCCATCTCACAACTATGAGCTATGCTGCAATAAACCTTGCTGATTTCCTAAAAATTCGCAAAACTAATTCAACCCTTACAAAAAAATTTTTCAGATTCCTGCAATTGTAGAAGTTTAGTTATGGGTTAGTCAGTGTGAAATATCACACGGCATACGGCACACAACAACACATATTGATAAAACAATTTCTCACGGCAAGTCAAACAGTGAATACTTTTTGAGTTCAACGGTGAAGGTACAGCCACCGTACACTACGACACCTCTTCTCTTAAATTCTTTCAAAATTAGAAGAGGCAAGATGGTTACAGAATCTGAGATTTTCACAAAGAGGACCACCCTCGGTACTTTTTTTGGACGAACAAAAATAGAGAACAATCAAATGTTTCGAAAACTTGACACAAGCAGTCAGCCCATATGAGGTTCAAATTGACGTCGCTCCCCGTTGTTTTTTCTTGGGAAGAATAAAAAGGATGGAAGTGAACGAACGACGAGGGAACTACTTCCTTCCGCTATCATTATCAACATATGCTCTTATCTAGTAGTAATTCTGCTCGGCTACCGGCTCGGGATAAAACCTTACCTGTCGAAATGGTCTGACGGCGAAAATGGGTTAGATGCAGGACAACGAAATCCACGATTAGTAGTTCAAAGGTAAGTAAATTGCACGCTGAAATTTCTGGTGCTCGCCAACATCCTGCAAAGGTAGCGACCATGCAATCATGGGTGCATGCAAAAGTACTGAGGTATGTACAAAAACGGATCGATGTCCATCTTTAAGACGCACATATCACATACACTGCATGCAGAGAGACAGTTTTTCAAATTTAAATTGCGACGATAAGCACACTACTTCGTTTAAACTCCTGTTTATTTACGATGATAGGTCAATCCCCACTGGGCCAAATTCAATACATAACAAATCCTCAGAGATTAACGTAGCCAAATTCCCCACAAATCTGATTTCCTTGGCAAAATAACATGTAACTAAGTCGTTTGCAAAATTCTATTTGTTTTATTTGGCAAATTTTCTATCAAGCAACAAAGTGGTCAAGATACCAACATTTGCACAAAATATGTACTGTGTGGTCAGTATAAAACACCTCGACAAGTATGATAAACCCATGAATTCATTCCTTCTTGCATTTAACTAAGAAAATATCTGTGAGTTTCGATTCCAAACCATTTCGTGTGTGTCGACGTTACCACATCATTTGAAGTTCGTTTGCAAGAAGGAGCGCAGATGAGAAAATGATTCATTTTATAGTCGGCGTAAAGGCGTCTCACACTCCAAAATTCCCACTTCCCTTTGAGATTGGGGAGAAGGGTGAATAATGAGGAAATGGAGAGGATGAAGTGCCAAGAAGGAGATGAGGATGGCAGATGCTTCCCCTCTGTAACTAAAGTATTACCACACACCGTGAAGAGAATGAAGGTTCGAAAAATTCGGGCACAGACCGCCGGCCGTGTACCTCTACAACTAGGCTACAAAAGCAAAGACTTTCAAATCTCGTTTTTTCAGCCTTTTGGGGGCTCGGATAACATATGAAATTCACCGCAGTGCATTCACTGATTTTTTAGAGTTTATTTTATGGTACGCGTTTGCAATTGGGAAAAGATCAATGTTTTGAACCTCACAACCTTTAATAACGGTTTATGCCTATCTTTCCCGAACAAGCTATCAAAGGGCCATGAATTGTGCACCGCTCTGTGAATGCATGAGACTGCGGATATAATACGAGGATAGAGGAGCCATAAGCATTCAAAAGGGGAAAGTGAATGCTTGGTGAAGCAAAGCATTCACCTCCATCAATTTACCCGTTTCAGCGTTCGGGGCGAATCATCCCAAATTTGCGTCAGCTGAGAGAGCCCACATAACTCACTGACCCCTTGATACCAGCTGCATACATACCCGGCTCTTTATTTCTCGACTGCTCTAACCGCTGTTCTCTTTTTAAAATAGCCATATCTGCAAACGTTTGAGCTGTAGCAAGCTCATCTACGTGTCGTAGCTAGTGCTTACCTTAAAATCTCTTTGCTCATAACTTAAACGTTTCAGTAAATTCACCATTATGATTCTCACCGATTACCGCCGACATACGCAAGCAAATAAAAATCTGTAAAAACAAATAAGAGTAAATCATAAGCAAAAACGTTGTGGATTCATGCGATATGAATTAAAAGCAAACATCCCATGCGCTTATACTACAGTTCTATTCTTCGAGTGCACCTTGTTAAGAAACTGAGAACTTTTTTTCTAAACGAAGACAGTCGCAACGTAAGAGAGGAAGAGAGAGATAAGAATACACGAGGGAGGAAGCTATAAAGAAATTAATCATTGCGCTATGCCTCCTATAGTTGAGCGCAAGCAACAATCTGCTAACCTGTAGCATGCTCGATTTCTTTTGAGACGTTTTGCGTTTCGTCTGCTCTTGCATAAATTCGTTCAAAAATCCACGGAAAGCATTTAGGCCAAGTGTTGTAGGAAACGTGACCTAAAATTTTGCAAATTATTCCTTTTAGAAATCGGTATAATCATTTATTAGGAATTCAGTGGGGCATATTAACTGACATCACCTACTGCTGCTTCCAAATAAAACGAGATTCATATTCTGAGAAGAGAAGAGTTGGATTCTCATAAAAATCTTGGCGAGAGTCAAAACTCCACATAAAATATGTCAAATAAATGATACAACGCATCGAGCTAATTTTTGAGCATCCGATCGGGGTGATTTGTTGCGAGATACAATAATGCGAAAATGACTAGGATAACGGTTGCTGAGTAGCACTCTTCGTGCATAACTTATGAGGCGCATTCATTAAGAAATTGCTGCAATTCTCAAATATGAAAAACGAACGCCAAAATGAGCATGAAAATATACCTTTTCCTGAGCAGACACTTTCGTCAGTGAGCCCTCAAACGTGGTTATCAGATCACGATATTTGAGGATAGCTTTGTTTTCCTGAAATTGCGATCAATTTTCCATAATCGCATAGCCTTTTTGATCACAGCATGATATATCGGAATTCCCTCTTTCCGAAATTTCAGGATAAGTTCACAAGTTGAATTATTTCAGGAAGTTGTATAATGCGTAACTCAATTTTATATCAACAGTGCAAAATAAATCATACTACTTGCAAAATCGAGATTGCCATGCTTTTACTGTCTTCAGCTGATGCTGGGAATCGATTTTGCTCAGCAGGATCGGTCGCTATGGATGTTGAGACTTCTGAAACCTGCCATATATCTCCAATCCAGCTTATCGCCTAGGACAAAGTGTCCACAGCAATCACGCTGAAACGCATGGTCGCAAACCGCTCCCCTCAAACAACGGCATGGGACTAGACATATTTGACTATGAATGAAGGAAGTGTTTTGCTCTGTGAAGGAGTAGATCGTCCCTCCCATCATGAAGATCGCTCAAGAAAACGGCACTAACAACGCTACTGTATTGCTGAGGGCAATATTTTGTGGCGTAAACACAGACGAAACATTGTTCATTAAATAAACAAAGTTCATTTAGAGTACCGTCACTCATCACAAGTGTTATGGCGTATTATACTTCATGTTTTGATATCAAAAGAAGAAAAAGTGTTTACAAGCCTTTTTAATTCACTTTCGATGATAATTTAATCAAAATATTGAATCTAAGCAAATGAGCTTTTTTATAGGAACGTCGAGCAATAGTTGCCCTTTCTCTAATACTGTTTTCGGCATTGTTTTCATTGACTCAACTAAGCTCGTGGTTGGTAGACTCTCAGATGTAATAACCCCATCTACTCATTCTTAGAGTTTTTATTTACTTGTTTATTTTTATTTTTTTTTTTGCGTTAGAAAGTCAATGAGCAAAGCCGACAAAATGCATGATGGGACTAAACTAACGAACGATGAATAAAAACATGTCCGCTGACCAAATGAATGCTGTCTTCGAACTTGAGCCTCAATCATAAAGCATGCGTGCAATGTCACTTTGGAGTGTCTCGTAAACAGTCGTCATATGACGTGCAAATTTCGCCCTTCGAGGCAACAACTTATAAATTTATGGTCGATTAACTGGTAAACGTTATGAAGACCCGCTTATAATTCAACTTTTTGAGACCAAAAATAATTAATTCGGAAATTCACATCTGTGTTACAATTTCGAATTCATCGATTAAGAAGCTCCTAAAAAGCTGATGAAGCCAAATTGATGGAAAAGTTGTTCTAGTATGAACACAAAATATCCCACTGTTAGACCACAGTTTTCAATTCTTCAACTAGATTGGATAATTTGAGCCCATAACATATGACTGATACATATGAACTCTTCTGAGGACCTTAAAAATCAAATGCCAGACCCTTGCAGTAGAGTTCCTATGATCTCGAGGATCAAAATACGAAGTCTCAGGCATTCCGGATGCGATTTCTTATTCAATAATTGACAAATTGAAAGAAGTTGTTAAGGCTGAATTTGTCGTTTCGGAGCTGCACGGGATCCAGAGATCGTAAATATAAAATTATAGATCCCTAGTATTCCAATGTTTACCAATTGCTGGGACGACAAGGGTTGATAGGGCTTAATTAATGTCATGAGGCTTTTCACAACCCAATGAGCATAAAAATAAATTTTTATACCTCCATAATTTATCGGATTAGAACTAGTTTCTTGTTAAGAAAGCTGATAATGACTGAAAAAAAGCGAGTTCACGATTTAGAGCAGCCATGAGTCCGAGGCTCATAAGAACAAAACCTCAGGCCTTTCTGATACAATTCCAGACTTCTACATTCACAAACTGAAAAGATTCGATAGGGTCAAATTTGCGTTCCTGGCTTCTCTGGATCAAAAGACCATAAATACAAAAATCCAGATTTTTCAGATATCGAGCAAGTTTTTAGCATAAAAAAAGATGAAATGACAAGGGCTAATGAGGTCAAATTTAAGATCTGGGGTCGCTGTGAGTCCATGAATTAAGAGAACAAAATCCCAGCTCTCCAAGTTCAACTCCAAAGTCATCACGATAAGTTGATGGTGGTTAATGAAGCCGATTTCAGTTTTGCAGATTAACTGCTGATTTTTCAAGTGATAAACTGATAAGAGCTGATAATATCCAGTTTGCGTTTCTAGACTTTTTCTGAGTATAAGTTTAGTACGGAAAAAGTAGGCCTTTAAGAAACTGGATACAATTTCTGGCTATCAATCGATCGAGTGAGAAAGGCTGGTGAGGCCGAATTTGAGCTTTTGATCCCATCAGTGGAAGTTATCCACCGGTAAGCTAAGAAGACTGAATCTATATTTGCGTATCTACCATGAGGTTAAAGATCGCAAATAAACGTTCTCAGGCCTTCAGGACGCAACTTTTAGCCTATTAGCTGATGGCCTTATTTAAGCCGAAAAGGGTGAATTTAGCAAGGCGGAGTCGTGTGAAGGCGACTACAAGGAACTTGATGGTACCAACCTTGATATTTGCCTGATGTAGCAAATGACGCCCTGTCCTCTAGGTCGCTAATAAATGCTCTGACTCATGTACTCTGCCTGCTGACCAAGGATATCAGGGACATTTTTCGGTTCTTTGAACGCCGTATCGAACGATATAAAAAAAACCACAGAATTTCATCCGAGATCATGCAAACATAAGCTTGAAGTGTAAGCAGAAACAGTAGAGAGCGTAACCAGAAAGGTGGAAATTTGCCTGTTATCTTTTTATATTTAATGGCGCCACAGAGAAAATTTGCTAGGATCAAGCAGAATTCAAATGAAAGGAGCTTTAAGCTTGAAAAAAGGCTTGCATTTTTGCGACTTTTGAGAGCTTGATTTAACGCAGTGGAGAAAACAGGGTCAGGATTAAATTAAAAAGAAAAGGCAAGGGAACTGAAAATTTAGGCAATGGTTTTTCTTAGTTCTTCATCGACTTTGAGAGTCCTTGTACTGAATGACTGCAAACCTCAATTTTTCGCGAAAATGTGTCGAAATTTTACTTGTGATCTCAAAAAACTTCTATAAAAAAAGAAATGCAGGAAAAGGTCGCATAACAAGCATGTAGAGACGTGCTTGTATGCTCGGCACTGCCATATTCAGTCTCAGTTTACTCAAGTACTTCATTTTATAAGTGTTGGTGGTAAACGTAATAAGTGTTATGAAAATACACCAAAAATATAAGAAAAAATTCAAGTAATAGGGAAGTAAATATACTCACTAATGAAACAGCTTCATAGCCAATAATTTCCATATGAAATTCTCTCAACGCTTTCTTGAATATCGCATCCACCATTGTATCCCTTTTTCGCACATTTTGCTCCAACGTGGCGAACTTCTTGAATATGAATACGTTAAACTGCCTGAGATCATCGGTAGATTGGATTATCATATCGGACGGATCAGTCTGCAAAAAATTTATACTTTGGCACCGATCTCACAACGTACTTGTAACTAAGCATATGATGAAAATCACTCAAAACGACTTCTTATACCTGAACCTTTCAATGTGTTTCGACGATTTTTTTCATTAGTTCTTACAAAAGAAAAGAAAATTCATTTGCTTTAATTGATGAAAATCGATTAAGGTGAGTGATCAGTGTTTATGCCCCCCACCCCCTCCCCGAAACTTCCTATTTATGACGTTCTACTCCAAATAACATCTATTCCTCAACTGCAAGGCGCAATCCTCTTCTTCTATTTTTATCTCTGAATCGAGGAGCACTTCGGCTCATAACAGTCTGTGATCACACCCGGTGTTGAAGAGCAGCAGTACTACTATATCGCGAAGAATCCATCTATTTTTCGCCAGGATGAAATCGATTTTATTCGTGGTTTCCGCATTGGGTGATATCTACGTCTATCCACGTGAAGGTTTTTTCCTGAAGCAACTCTTTTCAATGTAAATCTCCAGGTTTCCACCATTGAGATCAAGCGCTGTCCAGAGCCGTTTCGATCACCACTACCGTGTACTTCTCCACTAACCTGTCGAGTGATTCTCCTTTACCCAGCAGCGCTAACGATGTCAGTAGACTAGGCCCGGATGACTGAGGCATTTATAGAATTATTCAATCTCTTCATCTTCACTTTCCGAGGTTGAGACGTACACTTGTATGATCTTGAGAGCTACTTCTCCATTCAGATTTAAGATGAGAGTGTCAACGCGACTAGAATGCAGCTGACAGGAAGCAATTTGTGGAGCCCGCTTTTTCTGGACTATAAAGATGACTCCCTCTCTGATGCTCCTTCCTTCACCTCAGCAGAGAAACAACGCATTACCACTCTTCCACGCTGTTACAAGATGTTCCCTTCTTTTTGCTTTGCAAAACCTCAGTACTTCAACGCTTATTTCCTCATTTTCTTCGAACAAAAGAGACTGAACGCATTCCTTCATCAAGCCCCTGCAGCTGTAGGTGCATAGCGGGAAGTCGAGTACTTTTGGTACCCAGCTGTGGCACGTCAGATTCCTATAAATCTCTCACCAACCGCCGACCGATTCGCCGGCGTAGTTGACCGGGTTGGTTGGTATACAGGGTACTGCGGCCCATTCTTTCTACCATTTTTCATGCAGTTGTAGCCAAAGAATGACACGACACCCACTGGTCAGACGGACCATGGCGTGTGCTTTGCGCCTGCACCTGGTCCATGGAATTCGACGAATGGAGTTTTTGTGGGGTTTAGTCCCTGCCTAACATCACTGGTGAGAGAAGCAACACCGTCTAGTTAGACTGCTCAACCCCGCGCCACGACAAGGCATTTGTTTGTTACATCTAACATAAAAGACGGCGATGCCGCACTGTATATAACGATTCGAACATCACATTGAATAATTTTCTTAATTAAGAACCTAAATGATCGAAAACTCGTCCATAAGTTCGTACGGAAAAAACGCGCAAGAAGCAAAAAAAAAAAACCAAGTTAACTTATTTGCACGAACATCAGACTATTTATTTCAATGAAAACACCATGTTTTTAATCGACCTAACATTTCAACTGCAGGTAAAAACTCTAGAACATTCACCTTTCTGTCCCAATAAAAAAACTCAAGTCAACGACTGCTGTGTTCAGTAGCAATTCTTCGTGTTCTTCTCGGATAAACGCACAAACCTGTTGTTTAGTTTTGAAAAGATTGAACGATTTTGGCGTCTGCAGATTCAAAGGAGCTAAAGATTGCCTTGGAGACAAACTCGACCTGGAAAAAAAAAACTAGCGTCTTGTGACACTTCAATTCATTGATTTTGCAGCTATAGCATCAAGCCGCTTCGCAGAAACATGCGTAGCAAATTATTATGTTGTTTATTATTGTTAACGTCCACGTTAGATGTTATTCACGTATTTTATAGGTGGTACGGAACATCTATGAGATTATTATGTATCTAAGAAATCATTAATCGCTTATCCATTCCGTTTCATAACGTCATAAAAAGATTACTGTTGACACTGTAGGGAAATTAATGAAACATGCGCATTTTCTCAGTTACAGTGACATTTGTCGGTAAGTGAAACGACGATGACAAGAAAAATACTGTTTTTTTCATTTTCGGTAGTTCATTCATTTTCAAATACAACATTCGCTGAACCAATGTTATGTTCATTCTCGATGCGCCAATAAAGGGGATTTTGCCCAGAGGATCCGCTTTTTTTAAGATCTTCAACGACGGCTTTTACTCGACACAGCCTTTATGACCAGCTAATCAAAGTGTATTAGTGAAAGACCAAAGAAACTCAAAAAAATAGACCATCCAAATGAAGAACCTGATATCCCATGTCCTCTTCGGTGGCGGTGGTTCGACCCGCGAATGGGCGATCTGTGCTTGACAAGGAATACTATCGGCAAATGCAGAGCACTCCTTATGGAATGAAAGTTTGCAGCCTTAAACATATTTTTTCCTCATAAACGCTTGTGATGCTGACAACGCAAAATACATAAAGAGATCAAAGTCGCTTGTTTTTTTTTTTCAAACACGACATAATCTGGGAGAGCAATTTCGGAGCGATTCAAATACGATCGATATAAACCAACTCCCATACTATGAATAACCTATCGTCTAGTAGAAGTAATAAACAGAAGTGGAGAGTTATGTTGCAAGTATCAGGAAGAATCTATTCTACTCTTGCAGAGTGAAACGAATTTTGTCGCGAAAGAAAGCTGAAGATAAAAGAGGAAAGGGAGTTAACAACTTTATTCAAGGAAAGAACTGACTCATCGACAAGGAATGATAAAAAATCTGCATTTCTGAAGTGATTAATGACTTACTTGTACACTTATACCCCTGAACAAGTATACCGGTAAGACTCTTGTTGCAAAGGGCACACAACTCGGCACGATGCAATCGAGACAACTTAAAACTGTGTGTCTTCTTTGTGAGCGTAGATATTGAGCCATGTGAGTCGACCAGTGTCGAACTGCAAACAAAAATTGACGTCACCTCATTGAACTCTTCTTCGTTATCATTAAAGAAAGCAGCATCTTCGATAACGATTCGGTGCTAAATTAATATTTTTAGGAAATCAGTTAGCAAAGTTAGGACGACATAGCCAGCACGTGGGAAATATAAACTAGAATTGATAGCGAGGTCTGATAACGTTTCTTTGCTTCATCAGCGGTTTGAGCACGTAATGCTTCGTTTCAAACGAGATGACGAGAGGAATTCCACATTTGCGCCTACCCGAGAGCTGGGTTTCTCCAAGACTTCTGCCCACCTAATATTCCCTAGATTTGAGTATGTCCCATACTGAGACATATCTGAGAGTTTAGTCAGCCTGAGAGATGGGAATGACCAAAAGATATGGTCTGACATATCAATCTGCCAGTAAATTAGGTTTCTGCAAGGCTAGAGTCTACCCTGAACTTTGTCTTCCCGAGGTTTCGAGTAAAAATCATGGGCTCCACTAACATTACACACCCAAGACGCTTCCGATCCCAACAAGTGGAAGAGTTTGCTCCAACAGTTGTAGCTTTGAAAAATAAGGCGCTCACAATTTCCCAGCTTTCATGCTCTTCGATGCAATTCAAACGATCACTAAAGGGTGGTTTTTATTATAGAAGTCTGACACGTAGATAGCAATCAGCGAATTATGCGATCAAGGTGAGAGTAAATGATGCAAGAGGGTTGTCCTCAACATTAGAGTAGATGTTGCATATGCTGTACTTACTATACAGTAATTTTGAAAAATTATAAAGCACCTTGCATACAAGTGCATACCCACATAGTTGCTTCAGGCAACTAGCGATTAGGTAAACGGTGATGCTATGAGTCTTACAAAGAATTCGGAGTGGTCTTGGACTGACCTCGTACAAACAGACGAATCGTGTGTTTCATCCTCCTCACTGTGCACGCTATCGCTTCTTCCCGTTAGGAATGCCTTTAGTTGTTTCCTTGCTCGAGTAAAACCCATTCGCTTCGGCTTGCTCTTACTTTCCGGACTCTGAATATTGTAATCCTCAGCCATATGCAATCTTTTCCTCCTTTTACAAGCGCTCTCAAACAAACGCAGACATAAATAAACGTTCTTCAAACATTTACAAAATTTCATCCCTGTTTACCTAGTCATGATTTGTGAAATAGGAGCGAATCAACCATAGAATATTAAGAAATAAAACGTTTGAATATTGCCTTTGCTTGCTGCAGTTCCATTTAAATATGAACCTAACAATCCCCTCCACCGCAAAAAAAAAATTTCATTTCAAGACTTTTGACTGTCTGACTACGCAGCTTGGCTTCTTGCTAAACCATTTCCAGGATTTTGAGGCTTGCAACCCTAGTTGCATTCCTACCTTTGCATAATATGCGAACATGAGAGCTTTGTGGATAGAAATTTGTCATGTGATGTTGCGATAGGCGTTTATAAAATGCGACAGCAAAATAGAATTAATGGAAGAATGTGTTTTTATTCACATTTTTCAAAGAAACAGCTTTGTCTCAATGCCAACGTCACTTCACAATATAAAAGACAAAGGTGCAAACATGGAAAAAACGTCCCAAACTAGAAGTGATGCACTTAGTGAAGTCCAAATTGAATACCACTTGATTGAATCTAATTTACATACAGTTTGGAAGTAATGGTAACAAACGGCCTCAAAGCCACTCAATGTCTTGAGCATTTTAGACATCTATGTAGTACCATGACTTAACTGGCTTAAACAGAACATACATGCGCCTCCTTGCAGCGTCTCTCTTTTCGCAGAATTCGATCGCTTTCCGTGCTTGCCGCCCTTCGAAGCGTTTTCAACTGAAAACTTAACACTGAAACCTCGTCACTCATAACGACCAATGATGAGGGGAAATTGTGAGGACAGCTGTGCAGTTTTTCCACTCAAAGATCACTTCAGGATATCGTTCATAAAAACATTACAGCAACAGAATTATGCAAATGAATATTCGCCTCAAAGTACAAAGCAGAGACTGATCACTCAAAAAACCTCTAGAACGAATTGTGAGGCTTTTCAAAGGTGAATGCGACTATGCGATGCTGAAGAAAGGAAAAATATTGCGGTGAAAATAAAGAAAACATACAGAAAGACAATTACAGAATCGCTTTGCTTTTTTGATGTCCCAAGATGTATGTGATGGAAAAGACCGATAAATTTAATAAACACTCTTTATCTTTGATCGGAGGCATGCCTAGGGCAAGTTAAATTCGTGCGCCCGCGCCCGTGATTCTATGTGCAGGTTGCTAAGATCTCGGCAATCACCGCAATATTGCTCAGATCGAATGCTATCACACCAGGGTATGAGGTCTTAATGCAGATCGCACACCAATCACCCCCGCCTAATTCCTCTTCACATTCCCTGATGGGAAAGGACGAGCTAACGGTGCTGGAATTCGCCGGATGTTTGGAGCTTTCCCAAAAAAAGCAAAAATGTAGTGAAGACAAGCTCTGTTTGGTTTTTTTTTACTCAGAACTGCTGAGACTGCAACGAAACGTGACAGCTAGAAGTGGTGGAGAATGGAGATCCCGCTGCGACGCTCTTGGAAAACAGCACTTTCTTGAGCTTATCGCTGGGTTTGCCTAAAAGAGTTGAAATGCCGAATATGGTGTTTTCGTGGAATCGAACGATGAAGGAAGGCCTTTTTACTTCACCGTCAGACTCTGATTCAAAAACGTTCAGATCGGTAACAAACTTCATTACTGATGCGTTCGAATTTGGGAATGCCGAATGAGATGTTCCCGTAAAGGAAGTCGCGAGTGGACGGATTTCTAAACCCGTCGCGATTGTGAAGGTTCGATGGCAACGTGAACAATTCTGATTTCGTCACGAAGTCTGGGTAGAGATCGTCACGGGGATAGAAGAGTTCGAATGGCACACAACTTTCACAACCGGAAATGTTAGAGCATGAATGTGGCGGAAACGATGGAAGTGCCACCAACTAGGGATTTAAAGCATGTCGATCCTGGGAATGATGGCTATGATGAATATATATGATTTTTCAGGTTCATGCAGAAGAAAAGTATAGATAAAGCGCATAATATGGGGCATATTTATTCAAACATCATAAGCTGCGTGCAAAGTACCACCATACAAGCAGGGCATAGCACATGCTAAACGGTTATAACCCGATAGATATCACCAAATGTGTTGTGTTACATGTTAAAAGCAAATATGTCTTAGGCAACAAATCTCCCTCAGGCTTCTTTGCAGCGAAGCTTTATGATTGTTTGCAAGCGAATAGTATCATTGGGTAATCAGAAAAACAATTAGTTTTTTTTTTCACACAGTAAAGTCTTTGTAATAAGTAATCCGTGCTTAAAAAATTCAGCCAAGAGAAGTTTCTATGGGCATTTTCCCTCATTCAGAAAGAATCAAATATTACTTGTTTTGCAAACAAATAAAGTGAATAAATATCATAATAAAAGTTCATAATCTCGTCCGAATCCAGTTCTTCTGTTGCGAGTACTTTTTTACCAATATAAAATATGTCTTAACAAGTCCGTCTTTTTGTTTGAAGATCACTGCCGCCCTTAATCACTCAAATGAAACGATGTCTTTGAAACAATTGGAGAATTAAAAAAAACACATTTCCTCACCAAAATTTCGTCTTATTCTCACATTAAACTATCAAAATATCTCGTTTTTCTGCATTAATTGTTTTCACTCAGAAACTTATTTAAACGATTTGGTTTCCATTTGAAGGCTTTCATTTCATAATTGTTCAACCGGACGATGTCCAAGTCTCGTATGGAGTCACATGGAAGGCAACTATTTATTACGTCGCTGAGTCTTTTTGATTGCTTTAATTGCTTCGCTAGATGCCGTTTTCTCTATGCTACATAATGGTGCAAAAGACAGGATTACTTTTTTTTTCTTTAAACAGCAGCATTCGCTGCAAAAGAACAGGATTAGCACGAGCTGCAAACATTCCATCTCAAGCTCCCCTCCCCTTCCCCCACACCCCTCGCATACCGCTAGGAATTAGAAAACCAATTTCGAAGAACTGTTATTCTTTTGTGTTGCTGGCTGATCATAGCGTGCATTGCGAGTGCTTCGCTTACCTCATTTCGATTCAAGTAGACAACGCGAAAGCGACCCTTAACTGTGATTATCGGTGTTCAGATGATAGATAAAGTTCTTGCGTAGCTTCTCTTGCTCTCTATCTCTCTCCCTGTCCCTCTCTCTCAATGATTATTGAATGAACAGATGTTTCTACTCTAAATAATTCAAATATCTCACTTTTCTTGATATAGGTGAAACGAAATAGGAAGTAACTGGGCAACAATCCTGCAACCTTACTGCTATATTCCTTTTCTCTAATACGCACTACCGTCTGTCTAACTACAAAAAGCACATATAAAAACAGCTACCGCGAAATAGTGCTCATGCATTCTCTAATAATTATTTTCTCATTAAAGAGAGGAATCGAGGCACAGTTTCACAATTTCTACGCCAATTCCTGATCCATCCTTTCGCATTGGAAAAATGGTGATCTTCAAGTGGAATTGAGGAAATTGAATTCAAACTGCATACCTTAGTCGTAGAACAGGTAGTCGCCAAACTCTGTCGCCTTCTGGGATCACTTTCCCTTTTTTCACTGTAAACAGAGAGAAGATAACGTTGTTTTTTTTTGGTGTACGATTTACACAGTGAACACCATTCCTACATCTTCCCAAGAATAAACTTAATAGGGGAAGATGGTGTCATCATGGTAACGTTGTTTTTTTTGGTCATCATGAAAGCAGAGTAATTCATCGTTGAAGTATAAGAATACGATGCGCCAAAAGGTAGAGAAAAAACACGAATTCACAACTTAAGAGGGATGAGATGAGCTCGTGGACACATCGTATTTCTTAAGACAAGGATTTCCCTACTTCACTCCCTTGAATAGCAGCCCTCTTAAGGTCAGCTCCAGAGATGCTAAGTGAACAGTGCTGTCACTACTCATAAATACTCTACTGCGACGATACTGCTATGAATGTAGCTCAGTAGACCATCAAATCCACACCTCGAGTACCATGGAAAACAAAATCAAGTAATTTCTGCCCAGTCAAACACGGAACCCCGGATGCATAGAGCAAATATATGCGAAACGCGTCTGTTTATTAAAAGCTATTACTGAATGAGAACGAAAACGAACTCGATAAGTTTCAATTTCTTATCCTCGAGGATGAATGTTGCATCGAGATCGATATCTGAACGGTCTCTGAAAGCGAACTTCTCCGTCAGAAAGACGAAATTTCCCTAGGCAATATTTAAGGAAGACGTGGGTAAAATTGTTGACTGCCTGTCGTGAAGGCTGTAAAAGCCTACGTAAAAACAGTTTAAAAATGTTTACTGATTCTTAAAAAGGTTACTTCAACTGAACAAATTTACCCATTTTGTCCAATGGATTCAATCGAACGCTTTTCCATCATTGCTCAGTCGTTCAATTAAACTGTTTACAATTGCCCAAGTTTAGCAAGAAAAAAAGCTCTAACTTCTACTTTTTTCATCACAGTTCATTGCACAAATTGCTTGGGCGAAAGAGCAAAAACAAATGCAAACGTGTCTCTCACTCTTTGTTCCCAGGAAAATCACCGATGACGCTATCCTCTTCGTCCTCTTCGTCTAGCAGACCGGTGGTGCTTGATGATTCCTCCTCCTCCTCTTCTTCATCAGAAAAAGCGAACGGTGCCAGGGATTCGGGATCGTTGAGATCAAACGAGGCCAGCTCACGTTTATGGATTATTTTCGCGATACCGGGCGTGGGACATTTGTTGAATGCACCGGGCTGTCTTCGCTCTACGAAACTATAAACACTTCACTGCAATTAGAAACCCTTTCAGTCACTTAGTTAAAGTCTACTTATGCCACGCTTACAAAGTGTGTTATTCACTTCCAGTGATGCGTGATTCTACCACGAAGAGTCATGCAAAAGCTTCAGGGCCAACAAACATTTTTACGACCTATTGGGTGGAAAATGTCTTATTCCTCATCTTTGAAGACCCTATGATTGTGAAAGTTTTCAAGGATCCTGGTGGCCCGATAGCAGGAGCAATTTGCACTTGGAACCGATATGAAATTCTCTTAGATGTGGAAATTAGAGTGGGAGCGAAGTTTTCCTTATGGTCTGAACCGCAGCTGGATCAGCTTTACGCGACATGGCCGATGTGGATTTTTTTACAATTCCAGGATTTAAAGCCTTATCTGAAGACGGGAAACTAGATTTCCCTAAAAAGTGGAGCCAGAATTAGAGATGAGGCCAAGTTTATTGGAGGGCACAAGCCGGGACAAACATTCACTGCGGATGAGAATCTGGAATCGCGGCGGTTTTTCCTGGGATAGGATGCTAAATTTGAAGCCCAGATTCGCATTAGGTCGGAGACGGAAGCTGGCTTCTGTGGAAAGCGGAACCGATTTTTTCTAATGTTGGGATCTAAGTCACATTCGACGAAGCATTTATATTGTACGAATAAAGCTGGAAAATGAAAAACTCGTTTTTCCATTATATGAGCTATTTGCGAAGAAACATGCAAGAATGGCGCACCATCACGTAAAAGCTTGCAATGAAAAAATTTTTTCATAGGCTTTCATGAAAAGACGTCATATTTATACACCCTGATGATCCCTGCCTGAGTTGAGGCCAAGTCTGTTTGGATTCAACAGCAAGAGCCAAAGCAGATCTTTTTTAATGAGCCAGTGCAACGATTCTCTGAAGGCCAGGGCAGCAGCTTACTTTTTCGAAAGGACGGAGTTGAACTCGTTGACAAAACTTTAGTTTTATCGAGAATCGAAACGGAGACGAGTTGGCCTGTTAGATTTTTATATGCTCCATCAAATATCGCACAGTTTTAGCCACCAAAAGATGCCTGAGGCAGCAAATAAACATTCAGTAAAAGCATGCGCGGCGCTAGCAAGCAATGAGATCAGTGAACAGACAGCGATTGAACAGTCCTGATCTGTATCAGCGCTCGTTCATGCAAACGAAGAATAGTGTAACAATTAAGGTTGCTCATACATCAAGGCCTTCTTGGTTTATGCAGAAATCAAGGATCAAACTGGTTTATCTCAGTTCATTCAAAAGCATGTCATAAAATTCGAAAGACTGGATTCGCTAATGTTTTCGACTAAAAACGTTTTGCAGAATAGTCTAAATATTTCGTTGAATTGCTGCTAAAACCTTCGAGACTTGAAGAAAAGAAAACACATACTGATTTCTGAACTCATTGCCTCGATAGGCAGCTTGGATAGCAAGAATTGTGTTGCGAATTTGCCGATACTTTCTTTCTTCGACAAAACATCTCCAACACGCTTGAATTGTCACCGCTGCGTTTACTTCTTCTCTCAAGCGATTCCGCACCAGTGCTCCTCTAGCCATTGCCTAAAGCATTTCCAGTATCCTTCAGCAAAGATTTACTTGTCTAATTACTATTCTTCCTACAGCGTGTGGCTAGATAATGCATACATCCATGCCCATAACACATCTAGAAACATTATATGCCGTTACATACAGATATCTTTTGATGACTGTTTCATAGCTTCCTACCTAACCTACCGAGTTTTATCTCAGCTGTTCTTATCAGGCTCAAAGAGAAAGACTGGATCCTATTCTTAATCTTGCGCTCTTCATCGGAATATGAATCCTCTTCCTCCCATCGCATGCGCTCCCGAGGAACCGACTCTCATCGTAAGAACGTTTTTTTTTTGAGCCTAACATTGGCTGCAGCCAAAGTTGCCGTGATCGATCATCGTATAATAGAAGGTAATCGACTCTCGTTCTCATGAGGCACCATTAATAGCCAGTGGAATTTCAAATTATTCCAATGGTTTTCAACAGATGACACCTTCTCATAGGACATTATTTAAGAAATCAGTAAATCTTCTGCCTGAAAATTTCCCTGGCTTTGTGCCTAATATTTCAACTCTTCTTCTAAAATGCTTTGCAGATCAAATTATCGAATAACCGATAGCATGGAAAGGGGAAAAAAAGAGAACTGAATGGTAATAAACAACAATAAAACAAAGTGTGGAAATTCGAAGGCAACGTATACCATGTTCGGTTAGCAATATGTGTAGCCCAAATTCCGCAACTTCCTCCCACAATTTCTGCAACAAATCTGCAATTTTTGATGCTGAGGCGAACCTCTGAAGAACATCTGAGAATATATGAAATGCTGATATAGTGACGCAAACCTGTATCCTTATGATACTAGCTCTTAATCGAAGGAATTTTCTTCTTGTAATCACGGATCGGAACCAGTGCTGAAGCGTTTCGATATGCTGCATGATCGTCTTATGCAGCTGATCATCCAAAAGCAACTTTTCTGCATCGCGCATAAAGATCTAAAGCAACTCTTACTTGAATTTATCGACAGTCAAAAGAACTCCCTTGAAAAAAAATTGTTTTGAGAAAAAATCGAATTATTAAAATTAAAAAATGCTAGCCTCTGCATCATTTATTTGATTATTCATGAAAATTTACCCCCTTCACTGCATATCGTTTTGCGATTTAGTAAAGTAATTCCAGAACAAAGTCAACAACCTAAATGACGCAATAACACTATACGAGATATGACTTTTAAGTAATTAAAGTGCCAAGCATAAAGAATGGATGAGAACGGTGGTTAAAAAAAAATTAATATACTGTTCTTAGAGACGTCACCGAAACAGCATAAGCATAGGAGAAATCCCTGACTCGGAAATTAAAAAAATCCAACCGACATTTGTAAGGCGTATGTGTAGCTTCGAAAAAATTATCGGATTTGCGGATATTCAAAATCCTCCGGGAGAAAAAAGAGGAACATTTATGGTCCAAAATTGGGGGGGGGGAGCAGAAAAAAATTCACTAATGAGAAATATTTGATTCGAATCGATATGGGTGATTCAAAATTAGGAATCATGACACGCTTACTTTGGTCACTCCAAATTGCACCTTGTCCTCTCCAATAAGTGGATGATGTGCAAAGAAAGATTTCACATCTTCGACGGTACTTTCACGACCATTAGGTAAAAGAATGCGATACTGTTTAACAAACGCCTGCAACTTCATTTTCAATCACCATTCAGTGATTCGCATAGCCACATATTCTTTGTCTAAACGTTTTGCTAGGCGTGAAGACAGTTCGTCAGCTTATTCAGGTGGTGAGCAGGCTGCATAAAGCGGCTAAACGTAAAATCCAAGGGAATGCTGTGATAAATCCGGGCAGCTAAGAAAAATCCCAAACATCGGCCGAGGCATTAGCTCAGTGCTCACGAAGGACCAAAAAAGTCACATAACCATTCTCATTCGGCTGTTCAAATTTTTATTAATGCGAATTTCACCCATAATGCTACAACATGGGGTTTCCATAAGCACCAAACAACCACGGTTTGGAAATTCAAATATTCGACCGGAACCACTTCCTATAGAAAGCTTTCTATGCTTACGTTGCATTCGATTCGGAAACTATAGCCAGCTCGTCGTATTCGAACCGTTTCCAACATACCGGTATAACGTAATTGACGTAGAATAATGTTGTCATCAAAATAATTCGGTATCTAAAAACAAACAAAACGAGCATCAATATAACACCGTAGATAATCTCTCTAGAACAATGCGTTCGTATGCGTGCAATAAGCGAGACGAATTTTTAATTTATTCGTGTTTTAATTTTTGTAGATATATGATGAAACTTTTCGAAAGGAAACAACTATCTATCGAATAAGGTTGATATCTATCCTCCTTTCAAAAGGATATTTTTGAAAGTTTGTATCGTTTGTGTTACCACAAGAGAATTCAGAAAAGGGAAAGGCAAAAAGCGCAAAAATTATGCAGTTTGCTCTCGATGATCGGCGCAACGCCAACATCTAGAGCATCTTGTAGAGTAAACACAATTTATGAAGATCATGACGGACAAAAAAGAATTCATACCTTTTCATTGTTCGATTTGATGCACCGTATGAAATAGGGTGTTGCCTGTGCAAGTGTCTTCATCAGCCGAGAAAGTGAGTGCTCGAATTGCTTGCTCACTGAAGATGGCTTCCCTGTGATATGCTTTTTGCCCGTAAGGGCCTTTACTGCCTATAAAAAAAGCTCAGTGAATGTTGCAATTAGAGCCTCATTCTCCTATTTTGAAAATCTCAACGCTTATTTATGCAGAAGCAATGATCCACTTTTATGCATTTCTAAATCATGCCATAGATCTGAAAGCATTCACACAAAAATAAAGACGAAAGCTAGCGAAGTACTCAATGAAAGTATTGAGGAAGAGCGGAGAGTGCAGCATTACCTGGTAAATCAAGTGCTATATTTTGGATGTCTATTTTATCTCTGCAAGTTTATCTTACTCTATTAAACGAGCGCCAATAACATATCACCTTTCAGTATTCCACAATATTCCATCGTTGCTCACCTCTTCAACTATACGCAACTAGAATAGCTCTGAGCATTAACAACGGACTTATCAGTGTGCAGCAAACAACATCAGCATAAACAACTCTTCACTTGGTTAAAAAATTCAAAAAAAAGCAAGATAGTTGAACGATTTTAAGTTAAAGAGAACCACAACCGTTTTCACAAAAAAAAAAACAAAAACAAAAACAAAAAAAAAAACAAAACACTGCGCTGACATTTCAAATCCATATGCACACACACCTGCAGGCTCTTTAAGACATTCTGTCGCTCTTCTTTTGGTTTCGTCGGTTGTTTACGCGCCTGTGTGACGATAGTTTGAAAGAACGATGTATCACAAAAATCTGGCACCACCTCAGGTGATAGATCCCCACGAAGAAACGCACTCAGATGAGTATCGGAACTTCTCCGCGAAAAGATCGGCTTTGCAGTGTCAGCACTTAAGTGGCTGGTACTTTCTGAAACTTATTAGCAGTATAATGCTCATAAACTTTTGCTTTCATTGCAAATATTGCTTATTGCATAATTTCCACCACATCGTTCACACAGCTTAAAATAATACCGATAGAAATAATGAATATTTTTTTATTTCGATGATTTATCATTTTGGTTGATCAACGTCCAAATGTGGATCATTTCGTTCGAAGTGTATTGCAGAATCACAGAGTAGTCGATGAATTTAAACCTCTTCTTGCAGGCGCTACCATCGTAGCATATATATTATGTCGATGTTCCATTCTATGACACCCAACATTTCCCCTCGTTACTAGATCATCGTCATTATGGAGATAACACAGAACGACCAAAATGCATCACTCATAACATCATAGAAACCATAAAGACGTCCTTCTTTTGTAAAGCTTTCCCACACCAATAACACTTTGAACTCTAGCAAAGTGGAACCACTCTCAGAGTTGAAAACATCCTGGTGAGGTAAATACGAATTACCTGTGAATGAGAACATAAATCAACAATGCAGACAAGGAAACAATTCATTCAAATCAACGAATTAAACCGCTAACCACATCTTTTGATTGCACTGCCGGCTTGTCGAAATGCGCTCATTGCTCGGAAAGTGGCACGAACCACATTCCAACGAAAAACAGCAACCGGATCGTCTCCGACGAGATCACGAACAAATGCACTACGGCTATTTTTCAGAACCATTAGCACATCTTGCCGCATCAAATCCTTATTTTTCTCACGAAAACCCTGAATAAAGCAAAAGCTTTAAGAAAGGCTTCTTTTAAAAAACATATCACTAGTGATATGATTAATTCCATGTGAAGGTTTATTTACAAAACTTAGGTCACAGAACTGATGCAATAACGGTAAAAGGGTCTGTTTAAAAACAAGCCGAAAAAAGTTCTAACTGTTTTGTCGTGAAAAATATTTCAAATGCTTACAGCTTCTTAGGAAGTAGTTGTAAGCATACTAGGACGGTCGTAGGGACAAACGGCAGAGCCTGCAAGAATTCTGCGAGTAATGCAGAAAATATTCCAAAAGAAACAAATATCTCTACAATTACAACACGCTTAGTTTGTATTGATCCACAAATCCCATAAACAAGTTCATTTCCCGTGCCAATATTTTTAACGATCGCATTCCCTAGCAAGATGGAACGGAACAAACTAAGAATAGTTCTAAATCGATAGAACTTTTAGAATGTGCAGACATACCGTTATTTGATACTTCACTTTGCCCGCATAATGCGCCACGATGAAAGCGAGTTCACGTTTCTGGGGAATTTCATAATATTCGTTGTTCTTAAGGAAATGATTCAGCTTTTCCAACATTGACTTGTCAGTGCCATTGTTTATATTACTCTCTTCATCTATTAAACGCAATATACCGTACGGTTTACTCTGAAAGAAGAAAACGTCAATGCTATTTGCCGCATTAAAGCGTTTAATGAACGCTTAGTTATAAGAATATAAGAATCGCTGATCCTCATAATCTCTGGCATTTAGCAAAGTCATTTCTAGAAGTAAAAGTGGAACTTGTAAAATGTTTTTTCAGCATGAAGAAGAATGCATTTCCCATTATAAAACCCTGCAAATTTCAGTATCCATTTCGTTTCGCTTTCGCCCTCCAAGGTAGAGGGTCAACATGTTCCTCGGAAAGCTTTCATGGAATGCAGCATTGAGAATCGATGCTTACCTGGAATAACTGAACGCATTCAGTGTTATCCGTATATTCGATATTGGTCCACGAAATACCTTCTTTAAAATATTCCTCCTGGAAAGATGAAATGGTTTTAGGTTCTCGGATATGAAAATTATGACTTGAAATAAGCTAGCAAAGATCACATAGCTCCATCATTACAGAAGAGGGGCATAGGTTTTCGCTTCAGTAAAAATCGTTTTCCAATTGCTTTAACTCTTTCAGAATAAAATTATTCAAGATGAGATGGGGTGTCGAGCTACAATAACTTTAATGTGCAAGCCGTACAGTAATTTACTCTCCACCTATGCATCACCGAAATCTTCCCACTTGATGATGTTCTCTCGAATTCGAAATTGCAAAAAAAGCACCTGCTCAAACTGAAAAATATGCTGATTGAAATAGGCCTGTAGATGCTCGTTTGCGTAGTTTATACACAGCTGTTCGAATGAGTTCCATTCTGCACCGACATCCTCAAATCCAAAAATATCTAGGATTCCTGTAAAAACCAAGGGGTTTCTATTAGTCATGATAATAGAAAAAAAAAAAACAAAACAGTAAGCCTCGGACTTTGTGTCACTAGCCCACACCTAACTGGAGCAAGAGGACAAGCCTTCAAAGAAAACAGTTTGTTCCCCATGCGTCATGCGTAAGCTTCTTCATCGACTGATAAAATCCCTTTTAGTGAAATTGCAAGAAGTTGTTTTAGGTGCGAATTTTTTTCAGGTATGCGTCAAAAAGATGTTTTCAAGCGTTTCGTAAGTGCCAAGAATTGGTTCAGGACGCTTTTTCTAGAGCTCAGTTATGAAGCAAGGATTTGTGAAGATCAGAAAAGGATGTACTCCGACTCACGATCCTTATTATTGGCACGATGCTGCTCTCTAACAATATAGGAATGATTTTGTTTAAGAACTCCGTGTGGCAATGAGACAACTCCACAGTGCATAAGCTGCCAGATAACCGCGCCCTGGTGGGAATAATTGGAGCATAACATTGTTGGGTACCTGCACCACGGACATTTGCGCCACAGAATATTCCCACACGTCATTAAAACGTGCATCTCAAACTGAGACCGATCTTGAAGAAATTTGCCCGACTCTCCCAATTTCCCTTCCCCTTCGCGCATCCCTGAACCGGAAGTGGTTTGTGCAAAACTGTGGAAAGAAAAAGTGAGATTCATGCTAGCATAAGTATCAATCCACCACGAGAGGAAGATATCAGGGAATCGAATTAGGCGCGTTAGCATTGAAACCTCGTAGTCACAGTACTCGACAGGCTTCCAACCTACTGGAAGTTCAGAAGCGATCCTATTACGCATCGTTAATTTCTTTTAAAAGCTACCGATGTAGTATCCTTTTTTGCTTGTAAAAACTTCCTTCTTCAAGAGTGCTTGGTTCATTCTCAGCACGATCCAGTGGAAAAGCGCATTGTATAGGCACTTCGCCATCGCATCACGTGTACTCGTCGCCTGCAGTTTAAATCCGTTGGAATTAGTTAACGGAAGTTTGCGTAACAGAGCGGAAATGCTTAAATAACTCACATTTATTAATATATGAATGCCATATTATATGACACAGAAAGTGGAAACAAATAATACTTTAAGGACAACACAACTTCCTGAACAATTTTCAAAGAATGTGGCCACACAGGGCAGCTTCGAGAAATAGTAGTGAAAAGAGATGCAATTTGCGGAAATCAAACCGATTTGCCTTAAAGCATTCGCTCCGGTTTTCGAAGTTCGGCAGCATCGGAGTTCAAAATTTGCCCAAGAGTTTACAAGCAATGTGGATAGATAGGTCGCTGATTTTCTGCCAAAGGCGTCTCTATCACCTGACCTGCCCCTCATTCCTAAAAAGCTGCTCGCCTTCGCAATTGTCTTCAGAATGCAAAACCTCTCCTGCCAGGTCCCAAAGGAAAAGTATCAATATCCGCGAAAAGTGAGGGACGTTTCATTCACCACTATCATCGGCCGCTAGCATAAACAATTCCCATATCGCACTTTTCCCACTCTTTTGCTTCACAATCAATCGTGTCTGCCGAAGCAGCATCCGTGGTGTCACTTCCGAGGAAGTCGGAGTGGAAACTGATGAAGGGGTCGACGGTAGTAGTAACCCACCAGCGTGATCAAAAGACTTCACTTTTCTATAACAAAGACGACTCAAAAAAGAAATACTTACTGCGGTGAACGGAACAGACAGTCGGACAGCGAGAATGAAATCCAATCGTTGGGGAGACACTTCAGATGTCAACGATAACTTTGTGAATTATGTAATATGCCAAGCTAGCACTTTTCTCCACTCTATGCGCAGCCCTGGTCTATTTGTTGTTTACAAGAATTGATAGCAACTATTAAATGAAGCAAACCCTCACCCCCCNACCCCCCCCCCCCCCCCCCCCCCCCCCCCCCCACACACACACACACGTGAACACAAATCATGGCTGATAACTTTTCTTCGCAATCCCGTGCGTTGATCAAAAATTGCTAAGCAAACATGCGATATATGAAAGAGGCTGTTAGGCGTTAGTGATGGTCATGATAGGAATTGCAAACGTTGATTTACTAAAGCAACGCGTGTTATCGACATAATCGCCTATACGCTGAGATCGCCGACTTATTGCAACAACAACAACAAGAGGATCGTAGGGATTCTAATTTCCGTATCGCTCATCAAGCGGGCTGGGGAATGCTAAGTGACATTAAGAGATATGTGTGCTAGTTAAGTGAAAATATAGGGCAACAAAGACCTCGTTGACGTTATATCGAGTGATGACGGTGTCGTTTTTCATAACCGTACGTTTCATAGTCATTGCTTGAGTGAGATTCGCAGCTTTAATATGAAGCAATTCGGCGATTATACCAACCAACTCCTCGTTAGCAACATATGCCTTTTCATCGCTGTGATAACCTGGCCTCTAAATAAGATATACTCTCGTAAGTGATGATAACTTACTATTATAAGAACAACAAAATCGACCAAGGACAATATATATTTGGGACAAAGCCAAACATACTATAGATTTACCAAAAATCTGGAAGTTTTCCTGTTGAAAAAATAGATTTTTATACCGAAAGATTTTACCTAAGATTATTTTTCGACAGTCTTTTTTTTTGTTAATACTATCCAACAACCTGCTACTCTTCAGTTACTTTGTTTTCAAGCAATGGTATTAAATTATGCCTCTATTTTCAAAACTTCTAAGTTATTTACAGGGTTCTATTGGTATTGGTGACGGTCAGGCGGTAACAACGAACTAATGAGCTGCAAAAATACCTTTCATCTGGACTCTCCTCGTCTCCTTATTAAAAAAAAAAAAAAAAAGTTGCCTTTAGATACCTATCTCTAAAGATACCAACATGACTGGATCGAATTAAGGAGTGGGCGCTCACAGAATAGATTCCCTGCTTCGCTTATAAACTTGAAAGAAATAGGGTTAAAATGAAGACGGCAACAGCTTTTTCCCTTACAGTTTGATATCGTACTTTGTTTTGCAAGTATTTTCTTATGCACTCTCTTGGAATTGCTGGACAACCTTGATGAACGCTCTCATGTCGCTCTCGGTGCTTGCTTCTGATGAATCAAATTTTCCTGCGAAGGTACTTCCGTTGACCTGTTGCGCCCTTCACCTCGACCAAGCACTTCAGACCCCCTCCCCCTCCCCCTCCCCCGGAGCGACCTTGAAATCCCTTGGAAAAAGAGGGAGAGCGGTGGCGCATGTCTCTCCTCTGCCACAGAGACAGGTCTTGCGAGTGCATTGGAAACCCTTCAAGGAAAGTATTCGATGCGCCGTGTGCTTATATTGCGAAAACTTTCAACAGCGACACGTTAGCTTCATTTCTTGCCTTTATTCATACTCCACTGTATTGTGTTTTCATAAATAAAGTTAAAAGTTTTTTTTTTCATAAATAAATAAACATTTTTTGTCATCGATCCTTTTATCGTGATACTGTTGCCGTGTGTTTGTTGTCCTTACCGTGCCCATGTTCTTTCAGTTATGCTATAATTGTTTGCTCAAGCTAGCAAATTCCCTTCTCGTGACGATAAAAAGAAACCGCACTGAATTGTGTTCGCATCCGAATTGACTGTGCGCTACTTAAATAAGGTCAAGGTTGAGTGAAAATGGATAACAGATCGTTATCGAGAGATTCTGCACTTAAAAATGCCTTTTGAAAAATCCATTCCCGCGAGGAACTTCTTGAATGCGAGTACGACGTCTGTCTCCATGGAGCAACGTCAGCAAAGAAGGATTATCTCTGTATCCCAAACAGCAACTTCTCTGGCAGGGTCAGGGAAAGAGAATGGAGGAAGAGGAGGGACAGCATCTGCTTTCGCGAAGAATCCCCCTTGGCTTGTCAATGCTCACTGCGGGGCACAAAACAACACACTCACCTTTATATACTCGATATTGCCGAGGAGTAATACTGCTGAGATGACAGAAAACATATTTTGCTGTGAGCTAACCGAAAATCCAACTGCATCCATTGCATGTTTTAGTCGTTCATACTCATATTTTCCATTTACACCTTCCGCCGAATAGAATTTATTCTAAATGAGAGTCACATAAGACTGCGTGCAATGAAGCATGCAACGAAAACATATCGTAAGTGTTCAAAAATACTGACCAATCTATTTTTTTCAAAGATTATATATGTAATCCTACTCACTGCATCTATGGGACACTCCCTCAGAAAAAGCATAATGGGTTTGAGAATCGCCAAAATTAAACCATTATATATATACTCAGTTAGCCATGCTTGCATTTCGGTTTAATGCATTTTGAATGCAGGAATAAGTTAATATCACATACGCAGAGGTAACTAAGTTTCTTAATTTTCTTGGCGTTTGCCAAAAATTCTTTGAAGACGGTAATCACCTGATTGAGGTAATAATAGTCACTCGGTTGAAGAAGAAAATGACGCTTTCGTTCCTCCTCTGTTGCACCTTCCAAGAGGTAATAAAAAACATGATAATTTCTGAAAGTTGCAATGAAAAAAGATGGCATTTAAAATGTCTAATTTCATGCATAGCGACCAGTTAACTAAACACATTCGATAGGGTGTTCGTTGCAATGCATATATATTATCAACATGCAGGCACAACTGGACTATTGCTGAACGAGAACGTCATTCACATGCATATATAATATTCGGAAATAATAGTACTCTAGTGAGCTCCCCTAAATTTGCAATTATGTGTGCATAATCTGTACGCCCAATTGTTTCAGTGCATTGCCCATAAAACGAGTACGATGATATTCGGCATACAAAGATATACGATACATCCCTCAAATAAATCTCAAACCACATTACGTTTCCATCTATCACCTACGAGATTGATGAACCCTATCGCACGATCAATTAAAAAAATAATGACCAACTCTACATATAGAACCTTTTGTAGGATCTTTTTGATGGCGTGGTGTATAGGCACAAACATCCGAGGATCATCTTTGGATTTTTTGTTAATTTCGGTGGGATCTCTCACCAATTTAGAATAATAATATGAATGACAGCAAGAGTAATAATAAAAAACAATGCGAGAAATAAACAACTACAGCAATGAAAACAATAATAATAATAATGATAATACTGATACCACTAGCAACAACAGTAATAATCATGTGGGTAATAGCAGTAATAAAAACAATAAAAATACGCGGCGCATGCACTTCAAATTTTGGGGACGCTTTATTCCACCCATCGTACTGCGATCAGACCCGAATTCCATCCTTTCAAAATAAGCTAGCTACTGATTAACATTTACCGACCGTGTAATTCTCTATCGCTCTACGTGGTTCATTGCTATATCCTCTTTGCAACTTCCCATTTTCCTGACAGCTTCGTTCACTATCGCAGTCACATGCATCCTCAAAATTACCTACTCACATCAAAAAAATGATACAGCATGCAGAAACAAACGTTGAATTCTCTTAATGTGGCGAATTACAAGCAAAAATACATAATAAATGACTAACCGTTCGTCAGCAGCTTGCGAGATAATGCGAGATTTTTCCAGTAAATATATTTCGACGTTTGCGCTGAAATGCTAGCACTTCTTCGACACCTATTTTAACGCAAACACAAAAACGCCCTCTCAAAGTTTCTTGCCAGTTAAGCAGCAGCTAATAACTATGTCGACCCCTCTCATTGAGAGTTTTGTATTTGAAAATGAAAGGTGTTGTTGTTTATTGCCTAATGAAGCCTTAATTAGACAAATGATGCAACTGAGGAAGTTAAAAAAAATAGAAGGATATCAAATGAACGAATACATCCAGTACAACAACAAGGTTTCGAGCTAAAAGTGCAAGAAGTCAAATTCTACCAATTTCAATAGAAGCGTTAAGAACTTGATACGACTCATCATATGCTCATTTACAGCCTAAGCAACTGCACCCCACTCGGCATGTATCTCATTGAAGCATGAAAAAAAACAGAAATAGCCATCTATTATTCATGCCCACCAGGTGTGTTCCCTAAGTCTTCTAGTATTTATAAAATAAACTCCTTTCATACAAGTATATAAAATATTGAAATTTTTGCCGCAATTCAAAATAACGCAGGAATTGAGCAAAATACTTAAGAAATTTCCCACAATGGTGGAGCTGATACGGTAAACCCCGAAACCCCGGAACAACCTAACCAATTTCAACCTCCCATCGAGGAATTTCAGCTTTGACGCGATCCGTTTCGGCCACAGTTGGAAAAAACGTTTTCACCGCCTTCACCCTAGCGAAGTAGAAACTATATCACCTCACTTCCTCCCTCTATCCTTTTCTATTCACCGCTCAAACACCTCTCTATCACTTAATGATAAGCACAGACATGTCTTCGGCTGTCGCGATGGAAATCAGGAAGACCCCGAAAATGTTTGCAAACATATATGCTGAGAATTTCGCAAGCAAAAGGAAACTAAGATTGCACACAAAACGATACTACGCAAACTTTACCAAGCTGAAGTTCTGTTCCTTGAGTAAGGAAAGTGGGAATCGAGTATGGGAAAATAGAAGGCATAGAAAATCCATCGCTTCATTAGCGGCAGATGGTGCTGGAAGGATACGGATGCCTTTCGCCCTCGTCAACAATTTTTGTCACTCCTCCTCTCAATACCTCAACCATAGTCTCGCCCGAACATATTGGTGCTTAGTTTTCCTGTGTGTGTCATTGATTTTGGTATACTGTAAGGCTTTTAAGCCAGCACCGTACGCAAACTGTAAGGCTTCAGCGATATTCTAGGACAATAAACTGCGCATAATTTTTCGGAGAATAAAGAGCTCACGGCAAAACAACGCTGTGATCGAAGGCATTAAAAAAAAACAAAGCAAAACTTAGTCGAACTAACCCAGAGACCATTCCGTTTTCTCGATAGTTCACTTTAATAAATTTCCCAAAACGACTGCTGTTGTTGTTCTGCACGGTTACAGCATTGCCGAACGCCTGAAATAAATCACGAGAATCGACCCAACAAAAAAATCATTTTACTTGATGGCAATGAGCTTAACTTTGCTAGCATAAAGATAGTCCTTACAAAACTAAAGTGAGTATCAATTCGATTGCAAATGAAGAACTAAATTACCAAAAATGATCATCGTTTCTATAACAACTGCGTTCATAGAGCTGAACTGGCGTGCTGAGACTTCAAATAAAATGGCAAATTTTCTACCAAAGAGATTGTTGGTGCAAAAAAAAGAACGGAAATTGTGCTCACTTCGAGCACAGGGCCAGCTGAGAGAAGGGTTTGTTCAACAGAACTGCCCGTGGATCCTTTTTGGCTGAGCGAGGTGAGATGATGAAGTAGGAAATTAGTGGACTCGGTTTTGCCTGAGCCCGATTCTCCACTAATGACGACACATTGATTCTCCTTGATTCGTAACATGCTAAAAAGATAAACATTCTGTGTATGAATTTTTTCAATTAGAATGTGGCACGATGTGAAGAGAAAATCTAAATCTAAATCATAGATCGAGATTTCAGTACTTTTTTCGTACCAATATTAAACGTCCACCGATGTTTCGAATATGGTATAAATATAAAACACAATAAGAAAAAGTGCTTGTTCGATGGCAATCTATTACTAATTTTCAAAAAAAAATTGTCAATAAACATTCGACGAAGAATATTATTGGTAAGTTCAGTAAGCCATACTTGTGATAGGTAACATCGGCGATTGCGAAAATATGTGGAGGTAGAGCACCAAGGCGTCTGCTTTGACAGTATAGGCGAGCGTATTTAGGATTATAAATAGGAAAGAAATTGAATGGATTAACTGCGACAAGTATCGGACCTGCAATGGACTCGTTTTATTCACCCTCATCGGTATTTTACAGGGAAAACGCGTGCTAAATTCAACGATGTACCTCATCGCAATTCAGCTCTGTGCATTTTGACCCTCATGCAGTGCTTATCATCCCACTTGCTCGTGATGCCTATGATGTACGCTTATCTTGTTAGCAATCTTCAATTCTATGCAAAGTGACATCTGAAAGTCATTCATTAGTTAATTATAGAATTTCTAAATGCTTTTTTTCTAAATGCTAGATCTTTTATTCCACATAGTGTTAAAAAGAGAAAATATCGAAAACAGTTCGGCAGACAGAGTTGCCACTCCAGTGAACACCGTAAGTTCAGTAAGTTGTACTGACAAAAAACATATGCCAACAAAAATAAGAACATACGTGACAAAATATATCAAAGATTTAGTCTCATCACAGTGAACTAAACTGCAGATCAACCAATATTAAGCTTTAAAAAAAAGCTGTAGTGAGTTGGATTTACAAGAGATTCCGCCAATATATTTTACATTTTGATGAGAAGAACGATTAAAAAGCTCTCACCACCAGAGCTGGAAAAGTTTGTAACTGTGATTTCAAGAGTTGTAACTGTGACTGAAAGATGTATTGGTAAAAAACTTTCCCAAACTCAAACCTACAAAGAAGTAGGAGGGAAATTTTATATACAATGTAGTGAGAGCATATATAATAATATATTCAGGTACTACATAGTGCAGTTTCCCAGAACGTTGTATTGCGTTTCAGTTATTATGAAATATTCGTATTTGCGCATATAATGCTGAAAATGTTAAGGAATCGTGAATACTCAGTACATTCTGGGCAGCGAATTGTTTGCAGAACCCGGAGGTTGAAAAAGTGCTTAAAGTTTTGAAAAACTGCTAACGACCTTTATGATTACATTTCTTCTTCTTCAAGTTTCAAATTTAAGTGCGGAACAACCATCCTTCATCTCCATAGCGAAAATGAGGTCAGCTTAGTGAGGCGGTCGCTTTAAAAGATCTCTCCAACATCCAGGTGTTTACGAAATGAATTCAATAAAACACTCTGAGAAAAAAGAACGAAATTCCACTCTACCAATATATGTATAAATGTGTCCACTCTTGAATCTGTCACGCAAGTTGTCCAGCAGCGTTTGTTCGGTCAACTCCGGTAACATACAAAGGTCTGCATATTCACGATCCTGGAAAATATGAGCCTCGCGACTATACAGCTGCATCCATAAACGAATCTAGTTGCAGTCTGCTCCAGGCTTTTTTGCTACTATTCACCAGGTGTTCGTGAACCACTTCCACTTCTTACCTACTTCTTTGGAGGCAGGAAAATAAAGAGATCCTGAAAAATGCTTCATAGTAAAAGCAATTGCTGCTAAACGGCTGCAGATAGCAGAAGGCTAGCGGCTGAATACGTAGTATGAAAAAAACTAAAAAAAAACCACTTTTCTGAGAACAGAAATTGCTCGGAATCAGAATTTTTCGTTTCCTAGTGAAAGTAACAGGTAACTGTTACTCCATGAGTGAAAAATTTTCCATAGGCGGACACCGGATCATAGTTGCATAGCACCGACGGGTAGATACGCTGTGCTAATTTTTATCTTTCATCAACTTGCATGAAAGACGTTAAATATGTTTCCTATTCAATGTACAGTTAGATTTTTGCACCAATCGAATCGAATTTCATGCAGATTTTCTCAGAATTGAGTGGTATTCACAAGAGTTACTTATAAAACATAATATGATTACGTTCATTGAGCTGAAGTAGAACCTCACGCTTTACATTCTGATGCTCTTGGTAGTTGACAAGCTGTAGTGCACGTTTACTCATTTTTGTTGTGGTGTTGAAACTGTTGTTAAATATGCGAATAGGTATTTTTGGTGGTATAATACGTAAATATTTATTTTTTGTTTCGAATAGGTATATACATTTTTGGTTTTTTTTGCCACATTCATCCGTCAATTTTCCAAACTATTTTTGATGGTTGCCGGGACCCTTTCTCTCTTCTTTTTTTTTCGCTTTCACAACGTCCAACTCAAAATAAGCCCACCCCTCTCTCACAATACTACATCACAAATATATTCACATTTGATTGTCGTCAGGCATGCGTCAAGGCCATCAGCTGAGCTCATTAATGCAATGTTTTCAAGGCTAAACGTACTTCAATCTGTGACCTGGAAAACATGGTTCTAAGCGTTTATTCAAGATTGAATAAGCGATACTCCGGAACAGGGATATATGGGAATGATCTACTTGCTTTATATCTCCGGGCAATTTTACACACGCTGTCGCCGTTTTAGGCGCTATCGGTCGCGCTCTCATCCAAAAATACCAGCCTTATGTTTTCCCAGTGTTCCACATTTTCGATTGCACCGTTACATTCCATCGCACTCAAAAAACCAACTTTAAAGTATATGCCACATTCTTTTACAGCCTCAAGTAACCTCCACCTTATTTGTGGTTCTTTCCTTTGCATCCGCTCGTTTCGGCAGCAACGGATGAGTCCACTAGCCTACCCCTACCCCCCTCTTTCCCACCGCATCAACTGGAACGAAGAGTGCAGCACTCACATAAACAAGCAGTAAGCTCCTACCTGTGCATATGTTGCGCCACAATTAGCTGTAGACTGATCTACTCTGAACTCGTGAGCAAATTCGTTCGCCCTGCCGCAAAACGAGTTATGGACTAACCAAGCAGCCGCACTATGAAAAAGATAGGCACCGTTCATAATTAAGTTTTCTTGCAACCTTGAAAAACCTGGTACAAACTCCTGGCACTTCCCGCTAGAAAAAAAATACTAATAAATTCGAGTAATAATTAATAACCTGTGGCTGGGTGAGGAACTTCGCCAGAAATGAGTCTATAGTGCTGGAAGCCTCGGTAGATCCAATACTCACTCCTCCAATCAAAGGCTTCATGCCTTTACGCCTAAAATTTCTAATTCACCATTACACCTGAAAAATTTCCAAGAAGAGTGGATAATAAGGCTATATTTATGACTAGCGCCATTTTCCAGAAAGTTATCTTGCACCGCAGACGAAAAGAAAAGTGTAATCTTTCGAATATATCAGAATTTTCAAATCATGCGACCCACAGCCTACTAAGTCGAAAAACCAACTCTTAGCGGTAGCCATCAATTTTTAAATTAGTTTTAAGTTTTTGTTTCATGTGTTTTCCTTATTTCTGCAGTCACTAATTGCAAAAAAAAAAAAAAAAAATTCGATAGGAGCATGTGCTCAGTGAAGCGCTCTAGCTCTCCTATTCTTTTCGACGGCTTTTCAAATCGTATAACTGGATAATATCCCCCTCGAAGAAAATGTTCCTTATATCATATCAGTTTCGGTCATGAATGCCCGTTTTGTTTGCATGGAATGGTTTTGCCGTCAGTTGTTGGTGACACAATATATGGTCATGTCCTTAAGACATATCTTGAGTTGCGACAACATTTGCGTTGTCCTGAAATCTTAGCAAACGATTTCAAAATCGCCAACAGAATTCTGCTTGTTTTATAGTATCTTATTTGTTCATCTGTGGGAATTTATGGGAGAGGAAATGTTCTCCATTTGGAGGCTCCTAAGCTGAAAAGACAATTAAAAGAAATTTTGTGAGTTTCGGAACAATCCATGTCGAACTGAACACTTTGTCAAGAACTTGGGCAAAGACGAAAATGACAGGGAAATTTCCTTGAATTCTGGAGAAGTCAAGTGGGAAAAAGACGAGCGGGAAGGGGGTGGGGGGAAGTGAGGGAAGGGAAATTGGAGGAAAAGGAATAAGAGAATATGTTGCTCCCCCGTAAGCGGAGTTGGATATCAAAATCAACATTACATAGTTGTTCCGTGATAAGAAAATTATAACTTCGAAGAAAATTCCCTCAACAATGTGAGAATTCGTACCCAAAATGTTCGCCTTGCAACTTTACACTCATTAGACAGTCATCCTTAGAGAAGTCTTAGGATACTTTAGGTAATTTGTGAGAGCCATCACAATATAGATGGTTCATCCTGTGAATGCGAATTGCACAAAATGATTTAAAAAGAAAAAAGAAAACACAACTTTATTTTTTTAAAATGATTACACTGCTCAGTGTCTACGTGAGGAATATCAAGTGTTGATGTATCAAAAGTTGAATGCGATGATTTTGTGTTTACGGTGCTCAATTTCCCTTATATTGTGATATAATAGGTGAAAGGACTGCAAAATTTACATGAATATCTCTCCTTTAATTTGAAGAAAAAGTCCTGTTGATAGTTTCATAAAATTCCATAATATGATTCAAACCTGGTAATTCATCCACTCTCTTTGTACCATCAAAATACCCGCTGCTAGTTACGAAATCTAACTATTAGTGGTCATTGCGCAGCATACTTAAAGAAGCAACCAGGATAACGCAGGTACTTGGTAGGCAAGGTGCACAACCTGTTGCGATATGAGTTGCTTAGACCAAAACTAAATACGTCACCTGTGGAATGGTGTTCTATGAGCGTGGACCGTCGCAAATTTTTGCATATTTGCTCGTATAGAATATCTGCTTTTTTCTTGCACTCTACTTAAACTATGTTGTCTTTCAATTTCTAGAGTCTTGCCAAGTGTCAGCGAAAGAAATCACTAACCTGAATACGAAACGATTTTTGGGTGAAGCTTCACTGTTGTTTTGAACGGATTTCGACCACAGCATTTGCACGGCTACCGGATATTCACCTCGATCAAGCTTCCTTTCTTTGAACGTTTGACCATCGAGGGTACCCATTATTTCATATAGTTCGAAATCATCGGCACTGTAGCCAGCTAACTCTAAAATCAGTTTAAACTAGATCCTGAGGGAAGAGGAGACGGACAGACTCTTCTGTCCTCTTTTTATGAAATTTTTACAAGGGTCGGATCAATCAGTTCGTATTCGACATTTTCAGGCATCACTGTCATGGGGAGAACTTGAATCACTCGTTATGCTTCTGACGTTTTATATTAATTCGATGATCTACACTCTTATTCGATGCGGCCCTTCGTTCTACTCTGTCATCATCAACTGTATTTGATCCTCATTTATCTTCGTCACGTCCACTCCCTCGTTTCAACTTATCCCAACCCCTTTGATTCCTCCCTTTTATTTCATATCCTCTCCAAGCATGTTTTGCTCCTATACCCATTTTTGTCAATGGATAACGGCGAAACGTTGCAGCAATACTTTTTACCACTAAAAATCAGTGTTGCTCAAATTTTTTACCACTTTACCACTTCTTGTGCATAAAAGTTTTTTTCTGTGGAGAATTGAGTTATACAAAAAGACAAGAATTCGCTTTACATCGTCCATACATGAGTAATGTATTCTCTTAGTTCTTCTTCACTGCATGCTTTCTTCCATTTAGAAGCATGAAATTACTAAACGAAATTGTTCGACTACACAAAATAAGCAGTATTAAGAAGCAAACGTTACCTGTTCGCTTTTGAAGAACTTTTTCGATGAGTTCTTCAGTTGTTGCGCGCTTATAGAAATCGATGTTGAGCCGTTGATCGAACGATTCTGGATTGAATGCATACAAGAAAACCGTTACTGTCTGCACGTGTGCATCGTCCGGTGCTGCGATAGTAACGGCACGACGTGGAAATACACCCACGCCACCCGCAGTTGAAGATATTGAGTCGAAGCTCATTGTTGCGTTCACTATCAATACGATTGCATGCTAATCGCATTCGAATTTTGTGCACTTAGATGGATAAATAAATCAGCGTTCAGCTTAATATTGCAGTAGTTCAGCATATGATCCATTCCACAGGCCATTCGAGTTATACAGTAATATAAGTAAATATCAAAGCAATTTGTACACATTGTGGAAATGTTGTGAATAGTAGAGCATCGATAGCTTCAGCGATGTGTCGAATTGTGTGACGCAATCCTTCAAAGAAAACGATTTTACAATTTTTCACTCAGAACAAACACATAAATTTATTGTACAACCTACGGAAACTTTTGAACTATCCACTTCAAGCACAAAGCTATGCTAATGTCCATATTAGATAGAGTATGGATATACCTGCTGATCATATTACTATGCTTTAGTAACACATTACAAAATGCTTACGTATCAAATTACAACACTTACTATAACGAACAATACACTTTAGAATAAGCAACAACTTTTAAAACTTGGCAGCATAAATCCTAATGAGGTTAATTCACTTAATCCAATTAAATGTTATTCATCACAATATTAATTCAATTCTAAAAAAAGCAACAATTGTACATACCTATAAGCCGGCATAATACCGCATGCAATACCAGTGCTGCATTCTGTGTGACTGCCTAAAGCATTTAATGCTTCTTACAAACATAGATATGAATTTCATTCGGTGGTAAACAAGAAGCGTAGACATACGCAGTTTCTTGTTTTTTGAGTAGAGGGGGAACAGGACAAAGAGGAAAAGGCAAGAGTACAGGTCAATTGGTAGAGTGAGCCGTATTTCGAGGTTTCATAATTTGGTGATCAGATAATTCTAATGTGAAACTTTCTTGGGTAAAAATTCTGAAATTAGACTTCTGAAAATTGCTGTTAAAGATTTTTGGAGGATAGACGCTCCACTCTGCTATTTCGTTTCGTAGCTAATAGAGTACTCCGACAACTCACAATCATAGTGTTCGCAAGTTGCAATTCACAAACAAACACAGTCCTATTTGCAATCAGGAAAATAAGTAAAGCCGGCGACCGATTCTCGACAAGCCACATGTATTCGTATGCACCTCTCACTGCTGATCTGCATAACTCAACGTTTACTGCCTTCGCTAATTTTCCCCCTTTAACCCAACTCCCCCCCCCCACTTGAAATTACCCCATCTCCTATGTAGTCGAGCAGCTTTTTCACTCGTCTAATCACTCGTCACACTCATAACTCATGAATTATTGTAAAACTTATTAGATATTAATGGTGGCGTTTTTTATCCGAAGGAAATCGCTCAGTTCACACGAACACTTCCCAAAAATTGGTATGTCTCTCGAAGTTCAGAAGAAATACTTCATAAACGATTAGCATTTGTTCTTAGTGATGCGTTAACGTATTAAGAGTATTTTAAATTCATATTATTCAAAATACCGATTCACAGCTGGATATAAATGAATGACGGGCGTTGGCTCTATTTGTTTTACTTGACTCAATGAAGATACTTTTACATGCTATTTTTAGAGCTCCCACTCAAAAATACTTTCGGTAAATCTTTTATCATCACTATTTGATGCTTTATTATCGATCATAAGACAATCCTATTAGACATTTATAAGACAGTCCTATCAGACAAAATTTAATATCATTAAATATTAATCAGTTTACTCACATAATATTATTTAAACACTTCAACGATCGTAAATGTTTCGTCTGAGAATTCAGTTGCGCATCTACAGAAAAAAAAGAAAAAAACTGAACCTCCCTATTCAACAAATTTTTTTCCGTCGGAAGAACCTTATAAGGTGACCAATTTTCGCAGTCTAAAATGCTATGTGCTAGATCTTAACTTCTCACAATTTGATATACATTAATCATATATATATATATATATATATATATATATTATATATATATATATATATATGTATATGTATATATCACATATATGTAAAAATTGGCCAAGAAATAGGTAAGCATTTTATGTCGCCAGTATCAAAGCCTACAAAATTTAGCGAACGATGAGCATGGTGCTTACAAAATCAGTCTAAATAGTGATTTCACTAATAAAGTATTTCAAATAAAGAGCGAAAAAATTTCTCTGAATGGTAGTATCTATTCAAATGATTTGAAACAGTATCTTCCAAAATTATAAAAATGCATTTCTGATCTTTTTGGTTTCATGAAAATAATGTGAAACGAAAAAAAAAAAACAAAAAAACAAGGCACATTTTCTAGACGTTATATCATATAATTCTATATCCGCGTTATCTTATCTGTACTTTTTTTTATTTTAATAAAAATTCGTTGTTACTGAAGTATTAAAACCAAATTCTAGCAAGAAAAAAAAACGAACAAAAAAAAATGTGGACAGCAATAGTGTTGACAAGAAATCGCTCGAACGAGATACGTTCTTCAACGTAGCACTACATTCAGCACTCGAGCTGCTGTTTGTTGAAGTGCGCCGCTCGTAACGGCCCTATGGGTTTGTTGTAATACTCGCCCATCTAGTCCGCTTAGATACGACATCATCGTTTCGTCACTACCATCAATAAGTGCGTTGATCCACATTCAACGCCTTCCTCATTACGTTAGCTATTTTTCGACAATTCAACAAGATTACAGCGTTGTAACGCCTCTAACAGCTTATTTCTGGATATTGATGCTACAGATTTCCGCCCTCTTATGTTTACAATTTTAAAATATGTACATACAATCAACGAAATTCGATGCTCATTGTGGAATAGTTTAGCTGTAATCCTACATGATCGAGTTTTACTATCTAGAGACTTCGGTTGTCACTCGTTCGTGACACCAACTGAGTCGTACATCCATCACTAAACCCAGAATTCTTAAACTGGTCTTTCAGATTAGCCTGCCCCTGATCGCTGCCCTGGTGGTCCATATCGCCAAAGTTCTTGACCAGAACGTGAACGTAAAGCCAAGAGAGCCAAACCTCATCTCAAAACCTTCTTCAATCAAATATTCCCCCAATCTCAATAATACACAAAAATGGCTGTAGCAAACCCTCTCCCCTCCCTCCACACAAAAAGTGTCTATACTCGAATCGTGACAACTTCATCTACACTACATTCGTTGTTACCTTTTTATGACATAGAACTGCAAACTCGACGGCAAACACATACACAAGCAATTTGAGCTTGGTCAACTTGACGGTTACATACATGATAATACGCTGACTGCTAGAATATCGACTCAACGATTCTTTTAAGACCCAGGTGCAGTGGAGCGAAATACACTAAACTAAGGATTGATTAGGCAACTGAAAGTAAAACTGGCCGAACGCTAGCTTCAGAAACTACTCGAAGACCCTTTCGTTCATTACTTGACTTCTGTACATAATACACTGTTCTCATCCACATCCCTAGTTAATGATGATGCGGCTATAACCGGACTTTGTTGCGGTCGCAGTCCCAATACAAAGTCGAGAAAGTCGAGGTAAAAAAGGTTGGAAGCTGATCTGAGAAATCAAAGAGCATTTGCAGATTACAGTGCTCATACATTCTTTGACTACTTTCATGCATCCGCCAGCAAATTGTCTGCGCGAACTTCGTGCAGTTCTTTCATCATCTCATGGTATTCTGTCTGATTGCATTTGCTTCTATTCTAGTTCAAATGATTTGAACGCTTCGAAAATTGCAGGATATTACATATGACAGGTCTAGCAAAAATAAGAAAAAAAAACAGAGCAGAAAACGAACTTAAAACATTGGAACTTGTAGGGCAGCAAAGCTGGAAATAGATTGCAATAGAAACAAGCAAAATTTAGAATAAAACGAAGTCCTTCTAAATCCTCTTCTCATTCATTCACGTTGACCATCTAAACTTTTTCATGTATTTGCTCGATTCAATCCTATAATCGCATTCAATTGATTTCTTGCGTTTCCTTATGAAAGAACTGTACATGGCCATGTGTATGAATTTTGCATCATCAATAAACTATTATATGAGTGCAATACACGGGGAGTAAGCTGAAGGATGATACAAGCTGAATATGCTCAGCAAGGGGCAGCCTGTTCCCATTCGTACAATTGATGATGCTATATTTCTTAGCGCTTTCAAAAGTTATAAACCTTATGAGTGCCTCAATTTTCGAAATTAGCCTTCGATCAACTTTATCTTCAATTACTACCATGTATTTCGTCCCTAAATTTCTATGGATACCAACAATCATTTCAATCAACACTCAAAATCATGGGATTCTGCAAATCGTTTAGTAAAAGAGTTGTCAGTCGCAATAATTGCGTTCAGCGACAAACATGCTAACCTATGAGTTCATCATTGTGTATTTAGGTAAAAGGATATTAAGAGAATTTGCCGTTGGTGTTCGATGGAGATTCATTTTTGAATAACACTTATTTTAATTATAATTCCTCTTTTCATTAGAGACCGATAAAGCACCAAAAATACTTCAGATCATCATCTATCGTTTACTAGCAATTAATAAACTACTTCATAAAGACACTGTGATTACTCGTTATCTTTGTCAGCGATTCGTTGAACAGACATCATCCCAAAACAACCCATCAGAAGAAGTAAGTGAGAAAGAATGATCGAAACTAGTTGGGCATTGGGGTAATGGTTTCTGGATTCGAAATGCAATAACCTGTAAAAAGAGCGCTTAAGATAGATGGAATGAGCACATCTATCACGGATAAGTGGGAAACGGGGAAACGTGATGATGTGAGATGAATAAAAAAGGTGCTTATAAATAGACAGAATGAGAATAATAACACTAATACATATAATTCTAATTAAGATATGTTGGTATGGCACTAAAGGAAAGCACAATGTGTGAAAACAACGCAATGATGAACAAAAGATGTAGTAATTGCGCGATGGGTATAATTTATGATGCCTCGCATAGGGTGCATCCAATAATAGCAAGTTGTGATAGCCCCTATCGACAGGATTTCTTGGATTCTATCTCCTATCCCCTTACTTTTGTTAAACTTTACACCATTTAACCTCAACTTAAATTTGCCGTCTAACGCCGTGAGAAACAAACCGCCATCTTTGTTAGCGCATTCACGACCACAACATTCCATAATAATTGTCTTAATGACCTGTATAAGCCATATAATTGCCTTAATGACTTAATGACCCGAAAAGTTACCTAAGAATAAAGTTTCTGTGAAAATACACCTAAAGCAGTGCAATATCTGATCAATACCTTAATCACTATTGTCAATTTTCATAAACCTGCTCGTGAGAACGGCTATCACTGAGGTTCGTGCCGATTCAGCAACAAATCAGTTTCCACCAACATACACTTTGACATCAATTACCACAAATAACCAGAGAAAAGTGCAGCATCAATATTGTATAGAGCACATATTTCGACCAGTTTGTTTAAACCACGCCTTCGGGAGTGTTTTAACCTACGAAGTATTCAGCAATGTTACAGGAAAAGCTGCCTTCCAAAAAGGTCTTCCTTGGTCTTCCTTCGAGGGTCTGCCTCCACCCTCGGGGAAAAGAAGGATTCCAGCAAGTTCAACATGAAATCCACAATCCGAGATTTTCAAATGAGCACTCAAAACAATACGGAATTGCTCATAGAGCACAAAATTCTTGAACTCAAAAAGACTATGCGTACAAAATCCACAAAATCCTCTAAAAGCAAAAAAATTTTGATTCCTGCATATTTTGATCAAAAATTCGTCCAAGCTAAGTTTTCCAAATTAAAAGAGGAGGAAAAATCCGCTTAAACGGAATTTTGGTTTAAACCACTGTGTTTCAAAAACAACAGTCCGTCTTCTGCAGAACGTGTTCGATTGGAACCGATTTTCAGTTCGATTAAAAAAAAAGAAACTTTTAGCTCAGATGGCCAGATCGACCGTTTACCAGTTCATCTTAGTTTACATATTATTTGAACAAGATGAAAATAGCAGGAACAACAAGTGCACGATTTCTCAAAGTGAAAAAAAAAATGTTACAGCGAAAGGATTTTTAAAAAAATGCAAGAACACCAAAGGGGGTATGCAAGTGGAGAATACACGGAATTTGGGTCGAATAATGGAATGAGAAATTCCTTTAAAAGCAGACTACAAAGAGAACGTCAGAAGTAAAAATCAGGGTAGAATAGAAAAGAGGAAAGATAGAAATTATTTAATCCAGGCACTGCCTAGTATAAAGATTTCCAATACGACACTTGATTTTTATGAGAAAATTTAATATCATTAAATATTAATTATCTCCTGTATATCAGCGAATCGTAGCCTGTTTGCAAAAATGTTAAATGTATGCCCGTTAATTTCACTCAACTATCAGTTTTGTCCTGTTCCACTTTCGATGAATCACCACATCGAAATGTTGGTATCGGAGTCGAATAGGCAGCACGAGCTCATAGCCAACGTTAAACGGTAGCATTACTGGGATGTGAAGTTAATGAATTGACTAGAAGTAAAATAGGTTGGAAACTTAACGTTTTCTGCCTCCAGATAGTCTAGTCTTCAGGCTCCTAATGAAAGTGATAAGATAATCCTACCTAGTTCTGAAAGTATAAGCAAAACGGAGAGTGACAAGCAAAAGCATTCGGTTGGAGCCGAACTTAAGATTGGTAATTGAACGAAGACACTCAATTAAAAGTGAACCCCGATTGCAATCAAAAAAGAACTGAAAAAAGAGTTAAAACCGAATTTCTACCGGTTAAAGATGGCTGAAATTTAAGTTTCATATAGAAATATGGTTAGTCGATTTTTATGAAGTATTTGTTAAGTTCACATTCTAGCGCAATGACACTACCACAAATGAAGCAATCACCGAGTCCCAACCTTACATAACATTTCGATAATCAAATAGAACTTGGCACTGAACATTCTTTATATTCTAACTCTCCTGTATTATACATCCATCGTCCATATAAGACCTCATGCACTTCACAGGTGGGTGAAATTTCCTCCACTATACAGGAATAAATACTATTATTTTACGATCATAGCGAATTCGCTCATTTCTGGTGGCGTAAATATTGCTTTGGGATCAATACAAGTAATCAGAAAAGAATAAGATCTTGAAAAACATCAAATCATTAGCCGATTTACGAAAAGAGGCGAAAAAATTTCTGCTCGTTTGCTGCTCTCGTTCATATCTGTACACTTAACAAACAGTAAAGTAAGATTCAATAAAAAGAAAAATGCACTGCTTATATGCATATGTTGGAAACTATAAAAAATTAGGAAGACCTTTTTTAAAATGACGGCGAATTGATCCTAAAATATCAAAAACATATTATTTTTCTTTCTCTTATCAAACACATATTTGCTCTGGCACAATAAATCCCTATTTGTGACTTCTCTATAAGGTGTACAATTTGTTTTAAAAAACCTTAAATTCCTATTATTTTCATAACTCTTATACCTAATTTCTGTTAATAGCGAAGGGATTTTGGTTTCAGTTCAGAAAACAAAAGAAAGATTTGACAGTCATTCCCTTTCATCACTTAAAGATTTTAACATTGCAAAGATACTCGTATCCACTCTCCCCTTCTCCCTCCCCACCTTCCCCGTCTTATTCAATAAAATTTATATGGTAATATAGAATATTCTAGATGCGTAGCATTAAAATATCACAACTTCTCCACAAGTCTGTTAGCTCACATCTCAAAATACATCATTTCAAAAACAAGATACGATAGACGAATGAATGCACTGAAGACCTGTTTTTTGGTGAAGGTGCATCCTCCATATTGAGTAGATATCGATTACACCGTAACAAAAGGGATATAAAGTTATAGAAGATAACCACCTCCTAATGGGTTGAATTCACCGCGAAAATAATATTGATTACCAGCTTTGCGTAATTCCTCCGAAACCACATCGTCTTGGTCACATGATGCAAAATATATGAGCATGAATTCACATTTTTGACACTTTTGGATGCAGCATCCTCCAACACCAGGCCCATTCAACGTAGCAGTGAAATGGCCATCAGCAAGGTAGAATATGAGATGCTTTTGATCGATAGGTATGGTTCGACAGCTCAGGTGAGTCAGCCAAGTATTTCTATTCATCTACAGGTTGGATCACCTGCATGTGTACATTTCTGTATGTGACATCAGAGCCAACAAAGATCCGTTTTTTTTTTCTGTACTGAATTGTTGACTTTCACGTTGACTAATTGACTGATGTCATCTGTACAGCATAATTCCCGAAGACACTTCGGAATCCTCCAATAAGTAGTCTCGAACGGTAAAGTAAAAGAATCCTTAAGTGTGAGCAATCAATAAGTAATGATTTTAGAAGCCAATTCATTCACTTCTTCTTCAATTATCTCAGCAACCTCTCATTTCGCATTTAGAAATATAAATATAAAATTTTTGCATAACGACAGCACGCACGCTTACATGAGAACGAGAATAAGAATGCACGAGAATTGCCGTTATGCCTGAACCTAGGCCAAGCCTTCCCTCCAACAAAACATCCGCTGGAATATTTAGGAAACCTCTATGTTACTAGTATTTATATTTGGGGGTAAATAATTATTTTTGACCATGAATCATTGAAATTATAGCACCATTTCCATCGTGAACTGCTTGAATTACCAGTATTTATAGTTGTACCCGAAAAAAAACGCTGCAGATGAGCAAAATTCCGTTTAAAAAAATTCCTGTGACAACTACTTGGCGTTTTCATCGGTATTAAAATCTGGAAGAAAAAGATGGCCATGAAAATCAGAAGCTCATCTTAAAAAGAAGCTCAATAAAGTTGTTAAGGAAGCCCAAAAACCCGTTTATTTTACGGGTTCGCTGAAATGAGTAAAAGCTAATAATTTCTTGAATCAAAGTGGAAACCTACTTCGATAGTAACAAAATAAAATAGTAACATCCATAAGCAAACTATTTAGCAATACCTAGGCGCTATCGTATGCGATATTATTGCAATATGCAACTAAGCAAAACCAAGGGTGTACCTAAATGAACCTTTTCTACTCTACTAAAATGAGGAGTGCGCAGTCAATATTTCGATGGCATGAATCCATGTAATGCAATCTAGTAATTAATAAATATTGTGCGCCTACGTGTGGATAATTCACAGTTATGCGCATCTGTGCCCGGAGGTCACTGATTTGCACGCTCAACTGCGTTCCACCAGTTGGGTCGACCACACGGCTGCAACGTCGGTTAAATCTGCACACTTGCACGATTATTCATTTACACACCTGAACAAGCAAGCAAATTCGCTTTATTACGAGAGCATAAGTTGGAAGCAACTGGCAAAATCGAACTGCTGTGCAAATTTATTTGCTGTGTTTCTCGAAATTAACATTTGACATTATGACTGGATGGTTTATACAATATAAAAAAGACAGATCTGTAAGGTCAATGAAACGGTGGTTTAGTGCGGTAATACAGCCCCGATAGCGAAATATAGGATTTTCAAGTTCCAGAGCTGTTTGCGCCATTTGTTTCTATCTCTCTCCTCATACGAGTAATTAAGTGATTTAGAGGCTCAAAACTGCACACGAAGATGCAAAGTTCGACTGATACCAGTACGGATCCTCGCCGGATTTTATGTGCAAGATAGAAGGGTGAAAATGAATGAAATAAGCTCTCACCTTAAACCTATGAGAAAGCCGGGAATCACACATCCGATGGGCAGTTTATATTTAGCAACATTACAGCTACGTTCGTTTTCACATTGGTCTAAGTAAAAAGTTGCGCGGAATGATCCTTGAATAGGATACTGGAGAGTATTGCACGAGTATCGTAGCTACTGCAGCAGAATTTTTGTACATATATAAGAGCAACGTAACGATATTCAATGTTTTTAATTTCGATGAAATTATGTATGCATAACTTCCATGTGACTCCTAATATTCCCAAGAATTGGGAAGTAAAAAAATTCAAGTTCGATTTTTTGGTCCAACTCAACCAAAAAATTTTCCTAGCTAAAACAGATCACGACCGAACTATGGAAAAAAAAGTTATTTTAGACCTATAACCGCCCTTGATCGATACTACAAGGAGAAATGCACCTTTTCAAACGCTACATACGAAAACAATCAAGAAATACAGCTTAAGCAAATGCGATCCGTTTGCAACGAGTGAAGTATATAGTGACATTTGAAGTGATGATGCTTGTCTCCTTTTTTTGCATGCAGTAGGAACTGACATTGTGCGTCAATTCCAAAACAACTTCACTCACTGGCATCATTTCGCAGTGATTGACCAACGATCAGTTCTGATCTGCAATCGTGTGCGAATGAAGCTAATTCTGTTTAATGATGAACAATCATTTTTTGTCAACTCCCACCACGAACAAAATCTGTTCTAATGCCACTGACTTGTATGCGTTGAGGATGCACCTTTTACAAGTAACAGAGGTAGTACAAGTGCATGATTTAAAACTGCATATATATATATATATATATATATATATATAGAGAGAGAGAGAGAGAGAGAGAGAAAGAGAGAGAGTGGAAGGCCGTGTTGCATATTTAACAGGTGACTTTGGCACTCGGATAAGACGGAAAAGAATAAGGGAAGAATTTCTGTTGGCATGCAGTAATTTGCGGCTGTTGTAGTTCCACTTTCGACTTACATGCAGTTGTAGCGAATACCTTCGACCTTAAGCTTTTCTTCCAATAATGACACAAGGATTTATTCAATACAAATTGTCGTCTACAAAGATTCAAGAACCAATGTAAGATGAGAGATGTTTTAAAGTGGTCTCGGCTTCATATTTCATATTTCTAGAAATATAAAGGAAGCCAACTAACTACGAGAAGGTGGTCTATATTACTAAAAAGCTGACTCTGAAAAACAGAAAACCGACACGCAAGAGACAACTGGGAAAAACCGATAAGAGCGCTTCAAAGGTATTTTACTTTCCTTTGTTTCGACGCTTTTCTGTTGATATTTGAAGCGTATTGTTCCTTACTTCTTAAAGATGTGGCTTAAAAATTTCAATATTCTGACTGCAATCCATTTCGAAAGCAATATCTTTTTATTCTCTCGTCATCAAACAATATTTAAGAAAAGATAGAACAGTCGATGAGGATGAAATTAACCGCCTCCCTCTTCCTCCCCCACACCCCCTCCCCCCCCCCCCCCCCCCCCCCCCCCCCCCCCAGCCTCGAACCACATATGAACCGATAATGAAAGGTAAAGGATATTGGATGAAAAGAATAACTCTCATTACACAAAATGCTGTCGTAGCATGACAACACACTAAGCATTCGTGTACGTTGTGCCTAAATTTTATGCGCAAAATTAAGTGAGGCAATGGACTGAAGTGGGATAGATTGAAAGGCTCGAAAGTGGTCAAAATAACGCATTGCTGTCAGCACTGATTTCACTATTATAGGAACTTGAATGTAACTGGAAGACAAAGAAACCCATAAAGTAAAACAACGAATACAGCACTAATAATCGAATCGTTAATAACGAGAGAACTGAGGTGGTGCTGAGTGGAGGAGGTGACGCATTCGCATGGGTGCTCTATTCAGCGTGAACTTTTTCCCGAATGTCCTCAACCCGCAACGCGCCTAAATACGCACGCCGCACTGCTCGACGTTGCCGCTGTATCGCTCATCAACTAGTGGATGTTGAGCTCAGCTGGAGTGCACATCACTGTCGTGGATCGTTGCGAGCAATTGCAGCTGCTTCTTTTGAGTGTTTCCTCTTCGATGAGACACAACCGAATTCAAACAATAACTCCACCTCCCACGCACTTGAAATTCCCATCAGCGGAAGAACGAAAGTAAAACAACATTGGTATGCTCAACTATCACACAATATATGTAGTGCTTTAACTTAAAAACAGTAGGGACTTGGTGTTGTTACGACAAACGAAACGTTTATATCATTTAAACAACGGTATAAATCGCATCTATACCTTAGCATTCATTGCAGTGTTGCTGCACAGTCAACAACAACAAACGTTCTTTGCAAGAACATGCCAACTTCTGATGCGTAATAGTCGGTTGCAAACCTTGAGAGATTCGTCAAAAAATGTATTCATTACGGTTATACCTCTGCATCGGCTAAATACAGTATTCATCTTGAGAGTTACAGTGTTTACCGCACATGACAAATTGCGCAGTTTAAGGGAACACAGTAACGCAACGATCATGCACTGTTACTAGGAAGAGTTCGATATGCGAAGGGAATATGTTACTGTGATATACTTATATTTTTTCTGCTATACACACATGGTGCTAATCATAAACAACCGTACCACATCCACCACATCCTTAGTACCACATCTTTCTGGTATAAAATTCCTTTTTTACACATCCCATTCCTATGACACTCGCAACTTTCTATACAGATCTTCCTTTAATGGGGAAATGTTCATGATTCTCACAGATTTCGAAAGGGAAATATATTGAGATAGAAGTAGAAGAAGATGTGTATCTCAAAAATACAAATATGCATTAATTTCGGGAAATATTCATTCTTCGGCAATTGACATATCTCTTCATATCAACCATGTCAGGGAACTTTCCTAATGCAGCATGCCGACTCGTTGCCCTCTTCAAGTTCTGAGCCAGATCCGCAGTCGACGTAGGACCATTTTCTGAGGGATTTGTAGAGTCCGGCAACATTCCAAAAGAGACGTAAATTCATGCATACCTTGTGAAAAAACGGAGAATATACACAATATGAACAAGTAGGGTACATACGATATATACATATATATTATATATATATATATATATATATATATATATACTCTTACTCGTGCGGCACTTTGCAAACTCTCTGATCCCCATGTTGGATCACAGTGCTTCTATTATTTCTTGCACATTCTGCTCACGTGGAGAAAAGAAAACCTGGTTCAACAATACAGGCAAGAATTCATGAGGAACTAACGAAGGAGTATGCGTGCCTCCCTCTGCGCAAAGTGAGCTGCCTATCAACGAAGTCCCACCGACACCACTGATAAAAGTGCACTTTTGATTTTCCGAAGGTAAAGAACTGTCTACCAAATCTTATATGAAAATCTCCTTCAGGAAATCGGTAAGAAGTCACCATTCAATGAAGCACTCATATTAGTGTAAGACTAAGAATTTCATGAAGTCAGAATACTGTATCAGAAAGAAAGCGATAGAGAATACAGTAAGGCATAAAAAGAATGAGACCCCCTAATTGCCTAGAGATTCAATGACCGTACCGTAGGCAACTTATGAGCGTGGAAGGGTCTGACGCCTCAAGAATGTAAAGCCTCAATCGACTCTATATTCCGACAACTCTATTCTAGGATAAGCTTAAAATAGCAGTAACTTGACGTCGTTCTGACAAAGCAAAAATCAGTTCATCTAATTGCTCAGCTCGCGATTAACTGTCACAGAAGTATTGCAGTAATTATTTATGGCTCATTATATTTTGATTTACGCTCAATACAGTTTCTTAACCAGTGTAAATAATTTTTGCTTGAGATAAATCGTTAATAAAGATGCTTAATTAGCATATCATTTGGAAGGATGGAAATTTCCTTTACACTGAACATCGATACTAGGCAATTTGCACAGTTAAATGACCACACAAGAGGATCTTATGATAATTTTCAAAATTTTACACATTGAAGACGTGAGGCTTCAACTTGTAGTTTGCACATGCAACCGTGGAACATTTTTCGAACAGGACTCATAAGAAAGCAATTTTCCATCTAAGATGCACACTTTCTTCGAGCAAGCTAATCTTGAAAATAACTGTCGAAGGATGAAAAAAACTCTTCAAAACACTCTTCAGGAGAAATAAAGCATTCCAAAGTCAAGTGAATTTTTTTTATTAAGAAAACGACGGGCGGCGTCGAAAACGAGAGATGCGCCCATTGGAATATTGCGCATGAGATCATTTTTACAGAAAAGAAAAACGGCGCAATTCTGGCTTAGTCTTGTAAACACAGTAAAAATTGGCTCCTTTATGGAAATATATCCAACTAGTCTTTGCAAGGCTGTGACTTCATTCCAAGACTGTGTGGGGGGGGAGTGTGAGCAGAGGGACGGACATTTTACCCATAAAGATGAGTAGACGCTTAATGCGCTTTGGATCATTATACGATGACAGCAGCGCTATGATTTTCTTCTCCCAAGGAAACGGAAAAGAACTCGAAGGAGACTTGTACATGAGATTTGAATGTTACCTAATCTTATGATGCATTAAAATGTTTAAAACGTTTGAATGTTGAGATCTAAATTATAGCTTTTTAGATATTCACGTGATGCCACTGCTCGAATATGTCAATGAAAGTTTTGTTGCTCGTACCGGTAGGTTTATCGATGAATTGCAAAGGCGGTGGCGCTTATATACTAGAATCGCTCTAAAAAAATTGCGAAGTTTGGAACTGTAGATACCGCAAAACACTTTGCTTGTTTAGTTTAGATACTTTAGAGCTTAGATGAAAGAGGACCACATATTTGCCTTTTAAACTGACATTACTCTAATTCATGCTTAAAAAGACCAACTGTTTCCAGTTTCAGAACATCGTCAACAAATGCTGCAATTCTCGTAGTACATAATAAACAGCCTTAAACCACTTTTTTTCCGAGATTTCTAAGGAATGAACTTTTCAGCATGGAGTGAGGCAAATCAGATACATCCAAATCCTTGACTCCACCGTCAACGATTGGTGGGAAGCGAGATAACTAACCTCAACGGTCATTCATAATGGGAATTGGCGTGTAGAATTTCACATTTTCTGTGGAAAATATCTTATGGAAATCCATATTTTCTATGGAAAATATCTAACTGCTACTTATTTCATTATTCACTCAGCGCAAAATTATTCTGCAAAACACTTCGATTGATTATAGGAGCATTGAGACGACAGTAACTTCTTAGATCATTTGCAAATAGTTTGCATTGGCTGGACAGCTTCTCTACCACATAATTAATGTAAAATGTGAACTGTCAAAGTACAAAACCGCTTCCTCAAGGCATTTCGCTAATTCCGCTCATATTTTCAAGAAGGAAATCCTGCAGCGCAACTATGAATGATCTGTTGGGAAAGAAAAACGATCAAAAGCATTTCTGAAATAATGTCGATACCGATACCATAGTGAAAAGCCTTTCAGCTTTTGCAAAAACTTCCTATGCCACACAAGGTCGGAAGCTCTAATATTGTCAATATAAGTAATATTTCGGTGAATCCTCTCGTCGAGTGTTGCTATCCAGTTGGGCATGGATGCGACTTACTTAGACATCCCCGATCATTCCGGTAGGATGTCGTATTGTGTCAAGTTTATCAGCTTTGGAAGCAGCATATGCTGAAGGCCTTTATACAGGGAGGATGTAAGGTTAATGGGGCAATATACCTGGATTGGGGCTCCTTCAACCGAGCATCACTAATTGCAGTCTTCCTGAGCGATGGAATAGAGCAACACGAAATGGTCTTTACGGAAGGCATACTTGAAAAGCCTTGGAACAATGATCGCAATAGGTTTACGAAAGTATAACGGATATTATCAACGGTTGGAGAAATTCGACCGCTTAGTTTACCTACTCCGCTCATGACAGACTGCATGGTAATATCCACTGAGGTTATGCTTTTGTTATACCTAAAATGAAGAGGGAGCAAACCGCCCATTTCCTCTAAATATTTGCAAAAACGAACTCAACAAATCTAATAAATTTAGTGTGATCAGTTCTAATCACGTTTTAGTCATCTATTTTTCTTTTTTAATAGCAGTAATGCTTTGATATGCGTGTATCATTCTGTTAACGTTACTGTAGAAGGCTTTCTCATCACCTGAACAAATCAAATGCCTGTCTTGATTTTGCGGAAATTTTTAATATTGAAGGCGGAAGACACGTTTTGTGCATTTTGCTAATGCTGCCTCATCACCTTCTTGGTTACGATAAACTAACATGAGACGCTTAAAAGAATTGCAAGCGGATGTAAGTAATTAGGAAATTTAGAGGGCCACTTTCATTTCTCGCATTTGGCACGCAAAACTCTACAACATCACTTACGTACCAGTTTCGATACTTAGAAAAACACCTTTGCATTTATTTTGAAGTTCATGCTATCATCATCGCTTATGGAAAAGTTCTCTACAATTCGCGCTTCAGTCATTACCGTTACATCGATTCTCAAAAAGGCTGTTATCCCCAAGTATAGGATCACCACCAAATTATACAAATTCGACTAATTTTTTGAGATTTTATAAAAGACGAGAACGAAACAACAAAGTAGTAAGCAGTCTATGACTAAATGCTTAAAATCTTTGTAAAGGTAAAGCAAATGCATAGATATGCTTAACTGCTTATTATAGTCTTATAAAACAAATGTATAGTTAGACTTTTGAGTTCAAAAAGCTTCTCTAGTGGGGAAAATAACTGAAGGTGTAATTTGAGTTATTATTAGCCATATTTGTCTAAATGGAGAGCGCATAGTTACACGGATAGTCCATCATATACACAACATGCATAGAGACCAAGACAAATATGGCAGTCTGGGATAAACAGCATTAAGAACATATAGATGAAGGGAACATAGAATAGACCACTGTTAGAAGACTGGATGTTAAGGATGCAAAAGTAAGACGCGAATTACCTAGCAGAATAAAAGGTGACCACGTTTCGGCCCTTATAAGTTTACGTTTGCACCTGACTTATGCGTGGGCCATCTTAGATTAAAATTCATGATAAATACAAAGGTTACACAAAATGGCACCTACCTCATCGCCATAGTCCGCTTTTTTCCTTTCCTTCGAAACAACCGTTTGATAAGTAGAACTCAAGCCCCTTCTACCACCGAGCTCCATTTCCTATCTCTACAAGAACAGGTTGTAGCCCAATGTCTACGGGAAGAAATTACGCGAGAATCACAATAATACACGCCAACGTGCAATAAAGATATATAACATCGACGACTAATATACCCTCAGCTGCCAGCATACCCTCACGCATATAGACGTACTTAATTGTTAAAATATGATTACCCTAAAATTTAAAGTACTATAAGTAACTGAATTCTATTACTTTGAAAGATAAATAGTAGTACGCATACGATAATTGTATTAAAAGGTAATTTAAATCTAGTGCTATATACTGGGAACCAAAAGCGATGTATTAGAGTAAATAAAACAAGAGAGACTGAAGATGAAATAAAAATTAAAGCTTCATTAGAAAATAAATATGTTAGTGACGATCATGAAAATTCTAAATTAATTGAAACAAAGGAAAATAAAAGGTTTTGAGCCAAGAAAAATACGTGAAGAGTCGCGCAGAAAGTTATATTAAAAGGCGAAAGTAAAGAGTCATAAAAACTGAGGAACAATCCATAATAAAAGAAAAAGCAAAGTCTAAAAATAGTGTAGGAGAAAGAATGAATATAAAAACTAGAGCATATATAAAATATATTTAGAAAGAAGGGTATATCCAAACATAGCGAGATGAAAAATCGTATAGTAACGGCGTAAAGCAAAAGATGCATACTCGACATGAAGGGTACTGTTGATTAGCGATCGATAAGGGTAAGTATCAATTTTGGCGGCAAAGACGAACGGTACTGTAGCGGGTAGAGCAATATTTATATGATCTATGCTTGATGCTAAACCTATCGAAACAAAACGAATATTTTAGATTCTCCAGAAGATTCCAACGAAGAAATACTAATATAAGTACCATAATAAAATGGTAGAACTAACAAATAGACGTCTTATAACAATAAACAAAGTAAAATTAAATAAATAAATGTTAGTCAATATTGCATCGTTGCAAATGTAATGTTGAGAAGTGTTAATCAATAAACCTTTGCATATATCGTAAAAACAATCTAATCATGAAGATATAAGACTGTATAGATTATAATACCCTTACGCTTGCATTGTTGATAAGCAAAAGATCCACTGAAAACTTCGTAATCCAAACTTTTGATACTCTGCCTATTAGGGTAGACGAACTTATAGATCAATTCTAGTTTACTAATTAATGATTTATATGAAAACTTTTCCATTAGAGAAACATTGAGATCTTTTTCCTTATAATTTTTTAGTAGCCCTTCACATTTACTAATAAAGTCTGCCCCAAATGAGCGCAACTTACTAAATCTATAGGCTTGGAAAATTACATAGTTTTTGTGTACGAACAGTGGGATTTTATTATTCAGTTGAGTGTATTTAAACTGGATTGATTGGTCTTATCATAGACGCCTGAGACAGCACCGTCGCACGTAATATATAAGTTTAAGTCTAAAAAATTAGCTGTGCTACCCGCATATGTAATCTCAATCTGCAGTGAGTCCCCATAAATTAATTTAGCAATACTGTGAAAGTTATCGATATTGAATATCAGTAAATCATCAACGCACTTACAACAAATAGCATTAAAAGGTGAAATCATGGCATATTTATATACCATAACAGACAAAGTAAAATCAGCTATATCAGCACTGGCATTACCTCCCATGGGTACTCCTTTAGATTGCTTGAAAATAAAACCAGCAAAAGTAACGTAGCTTTCATTGAAAATAAATTTAATAATTTCCATAATTTAAGCGCCATCTAAGGTGGGAGAATGCATGCTAAACACCAACAGTACCCCAAACAAGCGATCGGCGGAATTTGCACATGTCACATAATAGTTCAAGACGGTGATCGACCGCATAGAAGCTATGGACCGCACTGTGCAGTTGTTCAGTATCAGAAACTATGCACAGTGAAACGATAAGTGACTAACAAACAAAATGATGGATCGCATCCAGAAAGAAACGGTTCAACTTCAACATCTACGGTGTAGATGAAGATTCCTACGAACAGCTTCTCTTCTACGACGTTCCTTTCGTGATTAGCAGCGATCACACTGGTGAACGAAGTACCATTTGGGAATGGTGCAACAGTGACGAATTGGGGAACTTGACGTTGTATCGCAACTTCCAGTTCTTTTAGTCTATTTGTAGTGGAATACAACTCCTCAGGTCACAATGCAACCACTATGGCATCCGTATAGAGCGCTTTTTTTAGTTGTCATCATAATGCATGGGGCTATCCAAGCATAGCCGTCCTCATCAACCTCTATAACGTCGATGTTCACATGAGATACACGGAACAACGAAGGGAAATTATGAGGCACTTCCAATCATACAATTTCAACGGCAGAGACAACACAAACAAGCTTCCCAACAGTAGCATTATGAATGCTAGCCTGCTTATGTAATTCATGACAAAGCTTAAGCTCATCTCTCGTATAATCTCGACAATAATACAGATGGGGAGAGGAGCACACTTTATTGTTTACATAAAAGCGAGTGGAGTGGCATACCGATCACAGCCATTAATGTTTACCCTTTCCCTCCTCACCTCACCTACCACTCTTTGTTGCCATCTGCCCTTTCCCATATCCTTGTCCGAGCAGGATCGCTAGCCCATCAACTACCGTTGGATAAGCATCCTTTACTAATTATCATGCAAAGTGCCATTATCAACGGTATTCTCAGCGGCTACATTCCTTCCCAACGACGTTTTCCAGCAGCCAAAAGTTACTTCCCCTATCACTATTCACCCTTTCGTCTGGCTCACCATCAGCAAGCGAATTTCAAAGAATGGGTTATCGCGACGTCACATACGCTTAATTCGTCATCCACTGCGCAAACAAGAACTGCTATGACTTGAAAATTAAGAGGACTGTTTTAGGCTTCATTTCTTTATTGAACAAGTGCTTCCTACCCCCCCACCCCCCTCTCCCCCCTTACCACTAGACCGACATCCTCTTATCTTGCCATCCCAAAATTTAATCTGCTTGCATAAACGCGACCATCCAGATTGGAAAGTATACTGTCTACCTCATGAATGAAAACATATAAGGGATTTTGAGAACAAATGCACAAAAATTCCCTTTTTATTTTTTTGCCAAAAAGTAAGCTTGTAACACAAAACCGTATTTCCTATTCAGCCTGGAAGAGGAAAAGATGATTAACGTATGCAGTTATTGCTTTCTTTATTACTAGGTAACAGCAAAACGGTGAGCACGTCTCGCTTCTTCGTTAGAACCCTTTGTGATGATGCTTCTCTCCTTCAACTTTTAACATCCCAACGTGAGAAATGCTTCGTTACAGTTCAATAGCATTCGGTTGCAATTGAATTCATCGGGTATGCTTTCGTGGAATGGTCCTATTTGCTATTCATAACAGCACATTTCTTTTCTTCCTTTCAAATATTTCTTTTATTCTTTTCCCTCAGTTGCATTACGCACCATCTGACAATCGGATGCGAACCAATATTGAAATGAAAAACGGATGATATGAGGGAAACAAGGTCGTGGCTGTGGGACAATTGCTTCTACGATTTTACAATCGCATTTGTAAGGGTGGTGTTCGTTGAAACATGACAAGCCCACTGTTTAGCCTGATGCGAAAATGTGCAGTAACAGAAACTGACAATAGTGTGGATTGAGAAGGCCATGGATATAAGGAAGTAATTTTGACCAAAAAAACATAAATCAACAAATAAAATGCGAAAAAAAAATGAAAAAAAGCCACCGGAAACTATAGACAACGAAAAGCACCACGAAGACAGAACAAGAGGTGCTTTAAGACGAGATCGAATGTTTGGTGGAGGGAAGCACTCGGCGGCTACAAAAATTTTGCTGCCGCTTGAACCAGAACTCAACGGACGGCGTCCGCCTCCAACCCACGAACACTTCATCGAACGAGCCGCAGTATAGTGCGATCTTCGGTCGATCCTTGCATGTTGTTGCTATTGCTTTGAGCACTTAGCTCGTTTCAACTGCCCCCTTTCTTTCTGATCCTGAAATATTCCGCTCCTTACCTCATTTCAGATCCCGTGAACAACCAGAAAAACGAACCGCAATAGCCCAAACCATGGATTTTCAGATAAAAGGAAACTTAACCTGAAGTTCTTAGAAAATTCTGGATCTCGATCATTGCCGAGCTATATAGGGTCCGTATTTTTCTCTTATCCGATTGCTGGAGAACAAAAACACAGTCTAATCACGAATGATAAAGTCTAACCATAATTAATAACTTTACCATTGTTCACTCACTAATACTTTAGGAAAACCTTTAGCCCAAAATTATCGTTCATATACGTTACGATTATAAAGTTAGTCGGTTGTCGAGGAACCGGCTGATCACCTTCATTCACTCTGCTCCTAGAAAAACCTGAATCTCTTCATTTAGTTTGCTACAGGACACTCAGTCCTATGAAATCTCATGACACTCGAGTGTCTGCATGCAGTCGCAAATTTATTTCTCACTGACAATACAAACCCCTTATGCTCATGTCCTTGCCAACAACGAATTACGTCAACGCTCATACATAAAACACGACCTCGTAAATAATTTGCGCATGATCGTAGAGACATCCCTTCTAATAAGGCAACTACCACCGAATCACTTCACATAACTGCTCCATTTGTACAACTTATATAATATATTACTAAGGTACGCTCCTCCAGTATCCACTCATACTTAGTCGAATACCTCTTCTACCAGTTACTGCATCCACATCACAGCAACACCATTACATCGTTTTTTTAATGCTCGTAAGCAACGCCTTTACTGACCTCCGGTAACCATGAACGACCGCTGCATCGCGAGCGGAATCGAATGCAAATCAGCGCCTTCAAGTGATAAAACAAGAACCCAATCAACGGTTACTTTGGTGCATCGTTCAGCATCAGCGAGCATAATACGGGCTGCCATCATTACTAAAGAAGGAGTATATACACAGTAACTGAACGATATACCACATGTTTGGTTAAGTCACAACAAAAAATCTGCCGCTATACTAAATAAAGTTCAAATTGAACACTGCAGTTATCACCCACAAACGACGTTCACAGCATAAAACAGCATCTAAACATCTAATGGCAATCAATTCTTGAAGATATCTGCTATCAGTATACTAACCTCATGTGGATGATCTGATATCGTCTGCTCGGTTGGCAACTCCGACAAGAATGTTTCGCGTTTGCACCCATCCTCTAAGTCGACAGTTTCTTCGCTCTCGCTTGCGAGCACTTCACTCTAAAGTCTATTGCACTAGTCACTAAGCTTTCATAGTCAGCATGTTTCCTTCATGCTCAACCGCAAAGAGCCCTCACTTCATAAGATCTGTCCATATATCAGTCGCTGTATTTATATGCGACAGTATCATAGATTTAGCCTTTACAGGACTTTGTGCGCACCATTTATCCTCTACTAAATCTTGCACTAATTCGATCCACATGTGGTCTATGCCTGTTCAAATCAATCCTCAACGATCCCAGTGCTTCTGTCACGCATCAAATCCTCACCGAAATCCCCATCCTTGAAGACTCAAAAATTGCTCATATTTTATGACAGCAAAACTATTAACTATTTCTTATGAGAAGTTCGCTGAAGGGTTTGCGCACTAAGAGTTCCCAAAACTTCCATTTACGATGCAAATACAGAATCGTACACTCAACCACATTTACTTTCATTTTTCACTAAAACTTCTGAGTTGCGAGTTAGAATGTTTTGAAATTTTTTGTGGTGATCACTCAGTTGACAAGCACCAAAATAAATCGACGTAAAAATCCATTTCAAACTTAGGCCTGCTATGTGGCTTGAGGAGGGAGGGAGTGAAGATGGTAAAGAAGCAAATGCCTCTACGTATAGTCCGAATGATACAAAAAGCACGTCCTGTGAAAAATAAGCATATAATAAGTTTACCTCTTCACTTTCCTCTTCACCACTCGGTGGAAAAGAAGATATATGGGTGACTCCCTCTTCAACAATAATAGAAGGTGAGACGTCGGTATAGATGCGATATAGAAGATCGTCGAACATCATCCTGATCACGCTCGCAATCAACCAAAAAAGACCGATCGCGAGGCTGCCTACGATGTAGAAGAGCGGTGCAACGAAGAAAACCAAGATTGCCACAAACTGGGGTGTTGGCCGATAATCAAGAGCAGGCGACGGGCAGGGCATCTTATTTTAGGTGCGATGATAAACCTGTATCATGAAATAAAATACTTCATTTCACAACTCCCTGTTAGTGGGTACAAAACATTCATCTTTAGTCTTCCATTCCTGTCTCCCCCTTCTGGCTGTTTGAGGTAGTCTATGATCCCTCGCCCTTCTAGAGGATGGAAGAGATTGTAGGCCATAAGAAGCATCTTTCACAGTTATGCTCAAAGCGTTTTTGAGCAAAACTTCATGAAAAAAAATATCGCTAAAAAGATGAATTCTTATGCATTTTATATTTATGAGGCTGGATTCATTTGATGGATACTGTTCCAGAATTTCAGAGACGGGCTTGGAAGTGCTCAACCTAGTAAGTTATAAGTTTTGTTCAAGGATAGTGAATCCGTCGAAAGAAGTTATCAAAGCCTCATAAATGTATAGAGAAAATAAGCGTACAATTAATCAATGCACAAGTGCCAGTGCCGCAAAAACAAGCTACTGCAGGACTTAACGACGTGTAAATTCTGGTTCAAACAGGCACCCGATGCGGAAAGGTATCACGACGTAGCTGTACGTGATACATGTCCACGGCGCAAAAGTCCCCTGTTACTAGTATTATAAAGTGGACACCCTCAAATAAGTTCTATGCTAAAAGTCTCTGGGCGCAAATGAGAACTTCAGTGGCCGACTACTGGCTTACATTTAAAAAAAAAAACAAAAATAAAAAAAAACTCAAGATCTGGCGTCAGTTGGTGCCCAAAACTTTTAAATGAATTACCTATGAGAGCAAGCTTTAAATGGTGAAGAAAAGATGTTTAGTGGTCACTTGATGGCTGAACACGAATGTCTAATTTACTTTGAACTGCAGGAACTTTCACAACCTCTGAACACTCATCAACTTTTGATCAGTACCTGAAAGCTAAACGGGTAGGTACACTCAGGATTAAGGTTGCTTCAACTTGAGATAAATTCACTTTTCGTGCGAACATTTTCATAACCTGTGCAGACAATTTCTTATAAAAACCTGAGATTTAGAAGCTTCGACCTTTAAGTGGACTTACTAAAGCTGAAACCTAATATTCTTTGCAAAGAACTTTTTTCCTGTCGAAACCTTCAATAGTGATGATGGGAAAGTTTGAAACTTCACTACTACTATGAAGCTTTTATACTGCAACAAAACTGAAGAAAAAGATATGATGGCTATAGCCTGAAAATTCCACCTGAACTATTTTGAAATGCCAGAATATAAAACTTAATTTACTCATCGGTCTGTTATCTTCATCAGTTCTATCCTCATGGCATGTCCTCATACCCATATTCGCATAAACTTTAATACCCAACAGCACCGACACCACTCAGAATTTCAATAACCATTATCAGTACTCACATGAGACAACCTCTATCAAATATACACGACCGCAAATCTTCGCATGATGTGATCGTTGCCACAGGAAGCCTGTGCGACTTCATCCCGGCTCAAGTATACAGTGCACATCCGTATGTTCACCTTTTCCTCCCCTCTCCCTCTAAGCCTACCTCATCTCCACTTTGCATTTGTTCCTCTACCTCCTTAACCATATTCTCTACATTACACAGTGAATAGAGCTCCTGTTGGAGAGTTATGAAAGGGTCATCAGCCCTCCCTTGGGCACACTGAGCTCAAAAAATTGTCAACAAATCTAGGATGCAGGAACAGGTTTTCTGCTAGGAAATGATGAACTCTGAGCATGCTCCTCTGAATATATCCCCTTCCGTTTTTTCGGTATATAAATCTGTTTTGAAATCTATGGCCATCATAAGCTTCACTCCTCCTATTTTCTAAATAACACAGCTTAAATTGCTGGATGAAAAAGAGCAGAAGGACGCATCGAAAACATTGAACGAATAGTGCATACGTGTGTGGTCTGTGGAGAGGGCAAAGAGAACATTGAACTTCGAACGCGAAAAAGAGCATGCGATTTCTCTATGAAAAGTTGAGTCGTGTACTCGTTTAAAAATATTTGCACTCGAATACTCTCTCTAATAAATTAAACAATATTTCCCGACACGTTTTGGCGCACTGACAGCAGAACATCACTTCTCGAACCTTTGAATCTGCTTCATTCCCTATCCCAAAGTTTTTTTTATAAAGGAAAGAAATAATCTTTAAAAAATTCTCAAATACCGCTAACTGTTTTAAATAGTTAAAATCGCAAACAACACAACAAATACACCAATTAAATTCAAACAACATACGTTTCAATCGTGCAGTTCTTTTATCAAAAAATGTATCGCCACTCTCTTTTCTGTTTCCGGTTCAATTATATGATCTGTGTGTCTTATAAGACTTAGTGCAGCTAAACCATATAGAAGGCACGGAAATCCTGCAATTATAATAAGCTGATAAAAGCGTTTTATAGTCATTCACACAACACGAAACGACTATCATCGAGGTAACGAAAAGAAATGGGAAATGGGGAGAGGATAGGAGAGGTGAAAAAAAAACATGACTAAATTCGGGCAAAACGCTGTCGAATATAAAAGCATTCCATCAACGAAGGCAGCTTGAATTTGTCCACAATATATTCCGAGTTTTCAAAATCCGTCAGGGAACATTCACTAAAATGTCTGCACACAGCTAAAATTTGGTATCAGTAGATATTTAGACTAAATCAAATAAAAGAGAACAACATGACCTCGTCACCTACGGTCCAGTGATAGTTAGTTCTCAACATACAACATCAGGAATTCTCTCCTCAGTTTGCCCAAATGAAGGAAGAAGGTGCATAAACCTTTCGAGATTCCACATAGGCATTCGGAAAGAAACGGGGAAGAATAAAAGAAAAATATTGGCCGTACTCATGTCTCACGGATCTCAAATAGGTTAATGGCGCATATACCGCAGGTGAGATCAGTGGAATCAGTCCGGAGTCTTACTTGGACCACTGTCGGCAGTCGATTCTCATTAAGATCTATGCATGCTGCGCTACTCTCACCCAGAACTTAGTGCAACTATTCATAATAGAATCCATGCTGGCCTACTCTAAGTAACTGCACCTGAACGTTCGTTTTATCTTCAAAACTAACCCTCACAACGCTCGCATTAGCAACAGAATTCGCATTGCTTGAGCAGTTTTACAAATCGACTTCCACTGACCAAACTATCCAAATTTTTTGAAAGCCATTGTTATGTTTCAAAAGTTTTTGGGCTTCCACAGCTGTCCATATTCAGATTTAGTCACACTTCTAACGGCAGTCGCAATGCCTTAAAACTTTCGATTCCTCAGCTGGTCTTACTCTTTACAGTCTTCAGTTTACTTCACAAGCCCATATCTATTTGCTTAGCAAATATAAATGCCCACATTCTTATCCACTTCAGTAGTAACCATCTATTTACACTTAAAGACCTTCCCGGATATCCACGAGAATTATTTTAAAAAGCATTTGTATTTTTGAAATTTGCATTTTTGAAGATGTGTGCAATAATTTGGGATGCAAGAAATTCTCGAAAAACTTTGCTAAAATTTCTTCTGCTTTAGCAAACTTTCTGCAAGGAAAGCAGTAAGTACTTATTGCTGTAAGTACTTAGCAGTAAGTACTTAACAAACTTTCTGCAAGGAAAGCAGTAAGTACAAGTAATGGTACTTATTGCTTGTCATCGATCGACTCATTCCCACTCTGATAATTACATAAAGAATGAAATCTACCTAAATTGACAACAGTGATCGCCTTGAAAAGCTGATTCTCGAATGATAGATCCCGATATGATCGCTTCGTACAGTGATATTTTATGAATGGAAAGCAACCGATTCTGCAAAGGAAATCTACCGAATACGGTACGTTCAGGTTGTTGAAGAAAACAATTACATGCAAGTTCCTGCATAGGGTATTGGCTACGACGGTGACGAAACGGAGAAGCTTTCGAATGGCTACATCTTTATAAGGACACATGACTGGCCGAGAAAGGGCTTATTCTCGGGAGTTCATCAGCACAAACACACTGATTCGAGACTTGGTCACGCAAGATTATGCTGGAATGGTCTTTCAGCAGATCCCTCTAACTGCCTTCGACAGCTTCCCGTATACCTGTTTTTACAATTCAGTGAAGTGCGCTCACAGCAGGAATTAAAATTCAAAAAGAAAGAGCTAGTGCTTATGAATGGTGAGTGCAGGAATCAGTGGGAGGGGTGACATTAATGTAGATCAGTTTTGTAGACTGCCTTGAACAGATGGGCAAAACTATAGCACCTGTCGATATCTGCCCAACTACCTAGCTCACTTTTTCGAAATCAACCGCTATTTGTTATAAGTGATAAATGACAGCTGCAATGATAAAACTGGTCGTTAAAAAAGGCGTGAGCGAATAACAATGGCGAACGTCAGAAAAGATGCCTCGAGTTCAGTGATGAACAAACAGCCCATGAGCAATCCACTCAATAATAAAACTCCATATAGGCAAAAGTGCTCGAAAAGGTAAAGACAAAGGAAAAGAAAGATGAAAGTGATCCTAACAATAACCTCAAAATATGATAATTGTGACCGTCGACGTCGAAATTGTAATGCTTTTCACCGAAATCGTCGTCTTGAACGTCCCTAGACAAAAAACGATGAGTGGAATGAATGACTTCATTTGCATACGAAGAGAACAGCCGAATAAGGGGAAATGGGAAGAAGGAGAGAGAAAGAGCAAGTCATATGAGCCGTGAATAGGCCCAAACGAATCATACAAAGGCATTCCTTCTTTCTAAAAATTCTTCTGCTCCAATATTTCTGATCGATAGTTATAACCAACACTTTTTTCTTCACACTATGAAAGAAATTTTCCCACCAAAACATTGCAGGCAGGAATTTAAAATTTGGATTTAACAAATTACTAAGGATATCCTTAACTCCCCCCCTCCCTTCCCCTAAAAGAAAAAAATTAAAAGCTATGCGATAGTAATACATGAGTGGTCTTTAGTGACGAAAAAGACAAATAAAATGCTGAAATTTTGCATTTCCGGTTACTTTGCCTCAAAATTTCTGAGAAGTTTAGCTCCCTCAAGCGTTTGCCCGTGGCCCATCTGCATAGCAACTTTTGAAAACCGTAAAATTGAGCCAACGGGGGCCACCCATATGGAATATGAATAATCCAAAGCAGTCCTCAGAGAGTATAATATAATAAGCTTAGTGAGCAAAGCGCGTGTACTGTTTGCCAATGTCTATAGGAAAGCGTCGTGCACGCCTCTACTGACTGCGACCTCCTCGCACTTCAATGCTTATTCTGAGGAATGTAAGCGATTGACACAAAATAAACATGTAAGAATCGAGCCTGAATATTCATATCGAAGAAGCTATAACAACAACAAAATTCAGAAGACACCTTTCTTAATTAAAACAACTTCCTGCTGCCCAAAACTATCCCCGATTTCCNTTTCCCCCCCCCCCCCCCCCCCCAAAAAAAAAGATACCGATGAAATTTTTCAAACTACGGTAATATTAACTTAGTTGACCGATTTGCACTCATAAAATCTGTTCGTTGAAGGATCAACAGAAAATAAACGTCACTTTGTCACACTCCTTTTCCATTCATATACCTCATCATTATAAATGTTAATCTATTTTCACAGGAAAGAATTGATCGGAAATAAATTCTTGAGGCATGTAAAGGGCTAATTCCGTGATAATCAAATGGCCGAGATGACCAAAATAAAAAAATTCCGAAACGAAAGTAAAACGCTGGATCTTCCAAAAACGACAACCCCAATATCTATAGTTTCGAAAATTGCCAAGAATATATGTTGGCGGTGATTCGAGCAAAATTTTAGGAGCTGTCCCACCCCTTCTTTGGATGTGAGGAAAAGTATATCGGAGGCACCGTAATTTTCTTTTCAAAACAGTATTTTTAGCATTTTTTGCTTCAAAAATTCGCGGCGATGTGAGCGCTTCCAAAACTAAACCATGCTGACCTTCATAATTCTGCTATCTCCCCACCGGCACTGCTCTACCTTACCAGTTTCCGTTTTGCTGTTTTGCAAATCCATATTCGCAACTCCCATTATGCGGATGTCGCATCTGTCTATTTAATATTACCTGTTCAATATCTTTTTGCAGGATGTAGCGCCTACTTTCACAATCTAAATTTTCAGTTCCACTATATCACACTGCAACAAGACATAGCCTCGTAAAGATAAAGCATTGACACTTGACAAGCACTTCATTTGTCAAGTGCCAAAGACGTACTTCAGCTCCTAATCAAGTGCCTGGCACAGCCAATCAATCATTTTTCTGCAAGTGTAAATGCAAAGACAAAATCGACAGAACAGCCAGTTTAGTAACAAAGAAAGAATCAAGGAAAAATGCAACAATCAAATCAACAAAAGGTAACCGGAAGTTGTGAAGCAACTGCAAAAATGAGCGTAATATCCCTCGCTTCAATACGCATTATGGTAAACAGCTAGCGTAACACATCAAAAGTGCTCCGATGAGACGCCGTCAACCATTCACTAAACGTAACTGAAGAAACGCGCGCGTAAAGAGATGTTTGCCTATCGCCTCATGCGAAACAAACAGCCAAATGTTATTGCAGCGAGCTGTTCCCATCGTCATGCAGCAAACAACATCCATTGTAAGCACCTCCCCTTTAATCGTCGTTGCCATATTGCAGCGTAAAAATAAATCCACTTTCAGAAATTTTGACTTTCATTGTTAGAAAAAAACTTTAAAATCCTTCATCCTCCGCTTCATGGTTTCGCCTCAAAGCAATTTCTTAATTCAATCACTAGTTTCACTATGTTTTGCTCCTTTTTTTCCTATAAGAATGAAGAGGCATGACTAGTTCGCTTTCATGGCACATGCTAAGTGCCCTTTACATACAATTTGCAGCCGTAGGCTGCAGGTTTCCTATATTTCGCTATTTCGCTACATGATACTAGTGACAGTTAAGCTAAAAAAAGGGAATGATAATCACAAATCCTTGGCTCTCTCAATTCAATTGAAACCTCAGAATTCATGGACACCGATGCTGGGTTCACCCCAATCCGATGAGGCGAACAATTCTTACGATTACTCGTCGTTTAAGGGCCATAAAACTTGGTCGTTATTCCCTCTCCCTCATCAAAACGAAATTTCCCGGTGATTAACACCAATGAGAGCTCCAATGCTTATCATATAGGACAGCATGAACTGAATGTTCATTGAATAGTAGCTTTTAAAAAGTTCACTATCGCTCAATCGCTTCTTATTTGTTGCCTGCAATCAGATATCGTAAATCATCGAAAAGATAGGTCCCATTACCCCCCCCCCTCCCCCTATTAAACCCTCGAAAAAGACGACAACAAACCAATGCATGAAAATATATTAGTGACTTAGACGCTTGAAATACAACGAAAAGAAAAGATACATGAGACAGAGGCGTGTCAGAGGAACTGCAACGAAACGTTGTTTTGCATTCTGCTCTATTTCATCGACCAACAATAACAAACAAATTATGCAAAATACTCTATTCACAAACAAGTCTACGTGGCAATTCACAATAAAGCCGCCATATTTTAACTGACCTGATCCAACATACAAGAATTCAGTTCTCGTATGATCTGAATGATGTAAAACCAAAAAACCAGTACGACACAAAATGAAGATCCAAGCAACTTCAAATGAAACTCCTGCTAAGTGGGAGCCTTGTCGCTGAGCAGTAAGCTTCATTAGATTGACTAAACGGTGTTGAACAAGCCGATAATGTTATTCCTGACCAAGACTCATCAGAAAAGATAACAATTTGGGCCGTTAACTGCTGACAGGTGTGGCCAGGTGAAGGTGAAAAGACCAATCATGGGCACGGTTCATATGGCCAGTGGATGGCTCAACATTACTGGCTACGAGTTGTTATGAAGATAACCCTCACTTTTCTAAGTGGTCAGATATCGTGGCGAATGAAGTTGCCGAACCTGGTCGTTGATCTACGGTCGCCAAAGATGCACAAGTAAAATGAAAGGTAAACTGAAAATTAAACCGCTATAAAATATATGTACTTTTGCATTTTCTCCAAAATAATTTTTGTTTTATTGATTTCGTTTCAAATTAGTTAAACGGTATTGCGAATGAAAATAATGAAACCTAAAAACAAGCAGTCAAATTTTGGAAATAAGAAGAAATGAACGATGCGAATAATGGGCTTGGAATTACTCGCAATTACTAGCAAATTACTAGCAAAAAAAAATAAAAATAAAAAATCCATGAAGTAGAGGACAAAAGTTTTGCAACGGCCGATGTAGAGAGTGCTAATGTGGATAAAATAATTTAAGATTCAAATGCAACAATTTCAATGACCCTTAGATGCTGAAATAATTTCGATAGGTGATAAGTGACCACAGCAAAGCGGATTATGTTCGGTGATTCGTCACGATCCACTAATGCAGTATGTTGACTCAACCTATTGACGACAATGCCCATCGGTCAGTGTAACTCATTTGCATAATGTAGCACACATTTATCGTTCCATTTGCGTTTTGCATCATTTGTAACAGCAGGCCCTTACAAAGTGCATTCGTAACAAGGTTGGATAGTGATGGAAGGGAACGGGAGGATGGGAAGCGCAGGGGTATGGGAAGGAATCCTCCTTTTACCCTCTGTGGTTTCTAAAAACACTCGGAACTCCTCTACTCTTCGACCGTCCCGAACCTCAGGTCTTTCTAGACATGGTTGAAACGCGCTGAGCTGCGATGCTCCGAAAACTTCTGAGGCGTACTGCGCTTCGAGATTAGGACTCGCCGGCCAGGTCGCCTTGATTTTTGCGCATAACAACGCTACTTCACAATACTTAGATACAAATTGGAATGTAGAACGAATATCCGTATCATCAAGCAAAACTGTCAGGAAAATTGTTGAGCAATATAATAAAAATATAGACAATCGCAGAAGATAGTTCGAAAATAATGTAGCAAATGAGCGAAACGTTTTCGAAACAAAAAAAAAAAACTGCAAAAACTAAGTGGATATAAACATAAAATGGAAATTTTTCTGCTAAAAAATAAATAAATAAATAGTCAAATCAACTGACATGCCATTAGAGCAATGCCGGTGATATCTAAGGCACAAAACTAAGCAATCATGCAACATGAATAAATGGGGCGCAAATGAAACCCTATGGAAAATAAAAGAAAAAAAAATCGTGCTTAAAAACACAACTTGTTGGTTGAAAAGTAACGGAATAAATAATAAAGTATTCAATTACAAATCTAGGAAAGTGAAAATTGTATGCAGCAAAATGGGAATATTTTGAATCAATTCGAAATAATTTACTGAGGATATTCATAGCCACAAGAGCATTAACAAATACTTAGAATTTATTGAATGAATAAATTGCTATGTAAGAAGAGAAGCCATCTCCAACCCNCCCCCCCCCCCCCCCCCCCCCCCCCCCCTCCCATTTGTGGGACATTCACAGCAAAACAAGAAAAAACATCACCGATATTTCACAAAATAGGACGTCCACGATGGATATCGACGCCAACGAATATATGCGCGAAGAACGTTAGATGCCAATGGACGAGTGCGATATAATGGATTCAAGAGGGAACGATATGGCCAAACAAACAATCCATATATTAACATAGAGTCGTAACTGCAATCAGCACTTTTGGAGGAGTTGTATTATCCTACCAATCAATATTAGAGGTCAACGAATGCTTTATAATCTATCTTAACTTGAAATTCTTCCATCAAAAACCAGCATACCGCATTTCGATGAAAAAACCGCACCAAAAAAAAAAGGAAAAAAACCGTAAAAATTGTCAAATTACAAGAGTTCTACTCCGCAATAAATGAAATGGATGGTTCGAAAGAATAGAGGTTTAGAGATGGGATATAAACACACTATGAGGGATTGTTATGGGCAAAAGAGGCAAACATGTATTGCATATACTAAACTTATTTCAAAAGGAAAATCGTACAACAACGGCGAAAAGCTTTAATTATGAAAATGTAAACATTCGGCTTAGGTTTTCCCTCCAGTAGCGTGTTTTCCGTTTTCATGATGTTCTGCTACCGTAGTCGAAAAATTGAAATCTTCCAGCTTATCGTTTCGAGACTCAGATTCAAATTTTCACTAACTCGACATTTCAATCCATTTCCCACAAGAAAAGACTGAGTCAAGAAAGTTCTGCACCTTCCACGTTACATTAGACACCTTTCCTAGACTTTTAGCCGCTGTCCGCAACACTCATTGGCTACATCGCTGGTATGCGTAGTGAAGTAGTGCAAGCAAAGAGAAGAAAATACCGTTAGGTATACCTGCTTAAGGGTTCGAAAGTCGGCGAATATACAACAGAAACGAAGCAAACTTTTTATTAGAAGCAAGACAACGTGGGACCCATTACTAGATGTTACAGGCACTCATATCCGACTCACCTGTAATGCACAAAAAAGCGACAAAAATTTATATTAATTCACAAAAGGTAGTAAGTAATCCCCGAATCAGATCAGCTAGTAAGTAATCCCCAATGCAGATCAGCTTTTAAATCAGATTTTAAGTATGAACCTCTCGATCACCTTGAATTTCATAATGCTATTTTAATCGTGTTCGCTAATATATGTTTACATGTAACTGAATTCTCACTACCGATTAAAAAAATGTGTTTCAAAGAAGTGCAAATAATAAGCCATCTTTCACATCTTTTTTTTCTAAGTAAATATGCGCCGATCTCAAAAGAAAAACCTCTTCTTTAATTTGATATCATTATTAATCCCCTTCATTCTTTACAATCACATTGATTTCCTCAGAAGATTTTCAACAAAATAAAAAAATGTCCGATTGCCAAGAAATTCGGCATCAACACAAAATAGAAATAAAACTATTGTGCAGTTATTTTCTTACAGCTGAACACACAATTAGAGATTAATCACAAATTAAAACAAATTGCTGCCATTGATGAACTATTGCTGTGAAAATGAAAAAAAAAAAGAAAGAAAAAACGAATAAAACTAATGAAAACAATTTTCGATTGATAGGCAATTGGCAATATTGGAATAATATTACAATTTGCACACAAAATTAGACTTTAACTCTTTAAGGAGGCATCAAACAAACAACGATTGCAGATTCGTTTCCGAAGCATAGCCTCGCATCAATGAGAGCCGTGAAGTGAACTTATTGCATAAAATCACAACTCCTTATTCTTCTTGTAAAAAAAAAAAAAAAAAAAAACGACTAACGACAGCTTCATAGATCTGTCCTCAAAACATGGCCCCGCATCACTATGAGAGCAGCTTCATATTACTGCAAATTTGTGCTCAGCTTAAACAACGGTACGTTGCAACGATCTACTTTTTAGATCATAACTCTGCGTCTTACTGCGACATACACCATAATTGTTATAGCTTACTCTTCATCCCTGCAGCTCCAATTCAGTGTTTTCCACCTCATGACTTTAAACGTCAATCACAACCGTATGCGACAAACTTAGGTTCATGCCACACCAACTCGAGGTCACACCTCGCCACACGCCGGGACAACTCCGTTGAAGTGCTCAAATTACTATGAACGTAATCCAGCGTTTGCATTAACCAGCAGATTTCGATAACGTACCTCTTATATAAAATGAGAGTGCTACAGGTTTACTGAATTTGCTAACCTCTCCTGCAATAAGATGTAAAAGTGGAGTCACTGCCAACAAACGAGTCACCGACCTAAAACGCTGGTGGGCAAATTAACCAAGGCATTCTTATGCAGTGGCGAGTTGCCTAAGGTAAGTTATTAAGTGACAGTCTAAAGAACTTCGTTAGTAATACTCAATACGCAGTAGACGGCTGTCATTTAAGGACACAACCACGTAGCATCCTGCTGCGGCTGCATTAAGATAAAATGCTGCGCTTGTCGAATGGCATTTTTGTGACGTTCAAATCACTCCTAATCCATTTTTTTAAACCCCAAAATTAGCAAGAAAAAAAAGGAGGAAAATATAAAATAAGTGAGGAAAAATAAATAAATACGTCCAATAGATATGAATGAATATTAGGGAAAGCCATAAATATATGTATAAGATATGAATGCAGAAAAAAAAAGTGAATGATTCGAACAAGTTTAAATGAATTGGAAAATTAGTTAAATAAACGGCAATCATTTAATTAAAAAACCGAAATATAAGAGAATAATGAAACGGCAGAAAACATGAAATTTGAGCAGTAGGAACTGATCTAATTTCAAATAACATTTTTAAAGGAGAATAAACGAAATGTTTCCCGATATGAATGAAAAAAGATCTCCCACTCATTCAGTCCTTTTCATCCAATATATGGGGATAAGTGGAATAATATGATGCTATGATCGAATAGTGAATAAATTTCGGAACAAAACAAAAAATTTAAGTGAAAACATTCATGACTTACAATCATAACAAAAAAAAAGTAATAATAATAATATTAGAAATAGTAAAGACCTCACAACGCGTTTACTGCAAATTACAAACGACTCTTCGGCGAAAAAAAAAATTTTCATAAATTACGAATCCGTACACAACAATCATAATATTTGGTCCTAATAAAAAAAAGGAAACATTTCACGCATCACAGAATGGCAAAACGCACAGATTTATGAATGCAGTAAAAACTATACGGCCTCTAATGCTTAAGAAATCGTTTCTTTCACATAGTCTAGACCGTGAAATCACCTCGATTTGAGAAAAAAGACGCTTCCCAGTTACCCTCAATTGAAAATTAGCAAAAAGAGTGCCATCAATTCTCTGAGCAAATCGACGATTCCCAGCATCGAACTGACAGTTTTCGGCGGCAGCTGACAGATTAAAGATAGGTGACCACGAGGAAAGTGATGGACAGAAGGGTCCCATCTATCTATTTCTTTGATACCTGTGCTGATATGGTGCGTTACTACCGGAGGCGACGTTGTGTTGCATGTGATCGACCACAATGTCCTCATCTGAATCCTGGTTACTCGCATCGGAACCGTGTCCGTTACGTGCCACTCGCGGTATCGTCTCACGTGAGCCTCTCGTCGTTGTTGCATCTTCTGAATTAGCACTCCAATCAGAAGCACGTGCGTGCGAACCACGTTGGAGAGTGTTTCGTTGGTTGGCCGGCTTCACAGTGATTATCAGATTATGCGCGTTCGCCACCATCATATCAGTCACCTGGTCCAGACTTTTACCTTGAACCTGTAATACATATAACATAATATTACTTTTCTAACTGTAGAGGGTAATTATAAGCGTGCACAGGATTCCCAGATCACTAATACATGCGATGGTGCATGAAATATGAAAATTCGTAAAAAAAAATTCTACTCAAGTGCGAACGGTACCCGGCGCTCTCTATAGATTTTAGGTGACTGATGCATGGATCTGTTGTGATGTGTTTTGAAGTACTGATTTATGATATATCTTCGAATGACATTTTTCTGATCAGCTATGAATTTTTCTATGAATTCTAGAATTAAGTCCTTCTACGAATAAAAATTCGTTGCAAAAACGACGAAACATGCCTCAATGCCGTTGACTTCTAATACCTCATCGTTGACAGCTAGCAGACCGGTGGATTCAGCGAGTCCGCCTTCAACGAGTCGACTTATGAAGATGCCCTGCACCTTTACCACTCCCTGTTGTGTCACACGTACCGATGTCCCTTAAATCAATCGTTCATTCGTTATAATAAACACTTCACATTGCTTACCAACGCTCTCCCTCTCCCTCAAAATAGACCACAATTCTCGCCGCAGAATCGTGAAGGAAAGCAAAATACAGCTATCGGAAGAATAGGGAAAAGCGAATATTTGCGATCACGCAATGCACAATTATGTTAACGAATGTCGCTTTAAATTACATCCAAACCAAATGAATAAAACGACAACGCTAAGCAAATTTGCTTCAATTTCCTCCTCACTATAGTCATCAATAATTAGCCGACGAAGTTCCACAAAAGTAATACTAAGAGAGCACCTGAAAGTCTTTCGAATGTGACTCTGCAAAAAAGCCTCAGGAGTTGGCAATTTGCAGAAAATTCGATAGGTTGCCCAGCAAGCTTTTTTTTCTATAAAAAAATCATGACCTCACTGAAGCATTAAAAAAGAATAACGATAAAAAGGAAGCAGCTATTCCATAGCGTTGAACTACGAATGCCAAACAAACGCTGCTGCGCCACAATGATCAAAGGGCAAAGTTGTCGGGTAAGACTCTTTAAATGTCAGAAATTTTTGTTTGCTTATAATCTGTGGAAGTGGGTTGTAATCAGTTATAACAAAAAGAAATGTAGAATTATAACAAGTTATGAATAAACAAATATGAATAAATATAAGCTAATCCCAGAAAGCTGACGTCAGCTGTACTCAAATTGGTCAAATCTCTCCACTATAGGCCTCGTTTTTCTTCTTTCACTATGAACACGACTTAGGCAGCTTCCTTAGCAAGGGCTAACCGTCTCTGATATAGAAGCCGAGTGGGCGGTCACTTCCATGTTTGCATAGACGTACCCGTCGGTGTGCTTCGGGCACAATATCCACGTCGATTATCGCTGAAACCTGCAACGTACATCATACCTACTCACATCAGTGAAAATGCATCCCATCTACCGCACCCTGCACAGCTGCTTCAATGAATTTGTTAGCACAGTCGAAATTTAACTTGCTCATCATCTCCACTTAAAAAATACCGTTCGATTAGGACATCGTCAAAGCATCCATAACAGAAACTAGAGCATTACCTATGGCCCATTATTTGTTTGCTTCCATTAACCAAAAGCAAACATTCAAATCGGGCCAACTTACAAAGAAATTGAAACCGGACTACGAAACGAACTGACAGCAAACCTGTCGAAAGTCTTCCGGATTCGAAATATTATAGGTTCTTTTTGGTGGTCTTGTTACCGACGGCAAAATGAGCATTGAAAGTCCTTTGCGACGACGATCGACCGTGTCAGTACCATAGCCGTACTTTTCCTCCCAGGATTCGCCTTTGCGTTGAATAAGAAGCCGAAGGGTGGGACGTGCCGATTCGAGCGATTTTCGGAAATTCTGCAATTGCGTTTTACTTTGTCAACAAAAAAAAAAGAAAATTAAAAAAAAATAAAAATGCAACAACAGCTCTGTGTACTTTGAACGTATGAAGGCACAATTCGCTCATGAAACATATCTAGTACTGGTTCAACTTATGGTGAGCGCTATGGAAGTATGCTTCGAAGAATTCTGTTTTGCTCACAAAGGTGAGAGGAAGGAGACTAACTTCTGAGGTTTGCTTAATCACCCAAATACTCCAGAATAAAACGAAGACTTCCACATCGAGCATCTCCCTTTGTCGCACGAACTCCAAAGCAGAGAGAAAGAAATGCATCATACAGGAGCAGATCAGTATAAGCCTGCGATTCAACTAGATGTGACTTCCTTGGGAAAATCCCCTTATTAGGGGAGGGAGGGAGGGGGGAGGTCTCTACTCTCCTTTGGTTTTCACGATCTTGCAATCATCCTTCCTTGCTGTGGTCAGCAACGCTATTAGATGAACGAGTTCTTACATCTTACACTTCCTTGATCTCTAGTTTCTTTTTTTTCAATTCAGCAATTCCCCAGCATCCTATGCAACAGCAGCTTAGTCTTACCCACACTATCCCCATACAACAACCTTCACTGCCTTGTGCAGTTCTTTTATCACCGTTACTCGAGCTGACTCCGATCATACTATAAAAGTTTGATGCCGTTTGCAAGCAAAAAGTATAACAAGTATTTGCCACCAAGGTTAGTCCCCTTCTTTTCTCATTTTAACCGGCTGAAAATGGCTCAGTGAAGAAAAAATACGGAGATAATGATTCGATTTTCTTGTCTCATTATCAAACTGCACTGCTTTCTAATCAGTCAAATGCATTGCCGTATTGAGGGAGCGAGCATTAGGCAGTTAAGGTTAGTCGTCTTCTCGACCATTTCTCGTATCACGTGAAGACAACCCACCGTCAAATACCTGTTCCAGAACTCCGTCTGGTCATCTTGTGCTAAACACTGCACTATCTTCAAGAACTTGCGACTCACTTTCGTGCATACCTGATATTAAACTGCAAATATGTGTAGCTGTTCATTTCATTTGGAAGCTCTAATACGATCTTACTGTCCGCGAAAAAAGAAACTGTGGTGAATTTGACCTTTTTGCATTCTAAAATATATTCCACATTGTCTTCGAATACATTTTCCGTTAACGAAAAAGAAAAGCATGGACAACCGAAGGCACTCAATAAGCTCTAAAAGAAAGACAATTACCTCATCGTTCGTTATGGGCAGAAGATCACCAGCAGAGCTTGTATAGCACAGTGTGAAGGGGATGTTGTGGAGCGAATGTAATCCTTCAACCAGCGAACGAAACTCGGCATACGATGGCGTTTTTCCCTCTGGCAACGGCACTGAGAAACGACGCCACTCCGAATCGAATTTCGATTTCACCTTAACTGCCCAATATGTTACCACCTTCACAGTCAGAACATGTAAATGTCGCATTCGACCTCGCATTTCCCCTATACCTCCCCCACCCCGCCCAATCTATCCTTTCCAGTAGCAGGGTATCATTCTCAAAGAAAGATATTCTTCACACACAACCAAAAACGAATGCAGTTTAGGTTAAAGTGGGGTTATGACCAGCTAAACAGACTGTGTTCGAATTGTGGCTTATCTAAATACAACTGACAGTTAGTCAGTAGGTTTGAAATCCTCTTTCTGCAGGGTCTCTAGTGCCTTATCACACGTAACATTCCAATTTACTCACGTTGCTAGCCTTCTGTGTGTTGCGTAAGTGAGTGCGTTGTATTCATTTAATTTTAAAACTCCTGCTGCCTACCACTGCAGTGTTTAGCAATGAATTTTTTGAGAATTCATTTGCACCAATGCCTATCGGCAGTCATTATTTTCTTCGTTTAGGACAAAGCGATGAAATAGGAGAGGTAAAGCAGGGAGGGGGGGGGTGGTGATCAACATATCAACAGCAAAATACATCCACGATGTCATGCCAAATGAACAGGAAATATAGAATAACCACAACTCTTACGTAATGAAAAATGCTTCTTCAGAAAACAGGAAGCGAAGGAATTCTCTTCACAGCCCAGAAGGTTGCGCACCTGGGATGGCTGGCTAACCAAATAGGCAAAAAAAAATCTTTGTTTTGCAATGTAAGTGAACAGAAAGCTTTCTGCGTTTGTTTTTACGCTTATCGTTTTCACATTGCTTGAGTACACAAAAAAATATAAGGGAGAAGTTGTTTATGAAGTTCTTCATCATCATCAAGTATCGAATAAACCAAAAAAATACAAATGCACAAATCATTACAGCAATAAACAAATGCAAGTAAAAAATACACCTGAAGAAATGGTGGTAACTGCGCGGGTTGAGGCTGATATATTCTCGCCGTACTATTACAACCATTTGACTGAAAAACTTCAATCTTACATTCCAACAAACAAGTACACAAAGTATAACAATGAAGTTATAAGACGATCAGCTTCTTCAACAAATAATAAAGGACAATGTTGCCCATGTGCATAAATCATATAGGCTTACTGACAAGCCGAGAACGACTGATCCGAATATTTTTAAACAACACAACATTAAAAAAATTGCAAAACACCAGAAATAAGCGCGTTATTCTGCTAATCGCAGTTGTCAAGTTCAGTAGGCGTTCATCTGTACTCAATCTGCTTATTGTACTATTATAGTCATTTAGCATGGCAATATTTGCACTTGCTCGCTGCACTCTTATCTTTGCAGTATTGCTGTACTGCTCATCGAATCGAATCACTTTAACTAGCCAGCGCCCAGGATAATATAGGAAAAAGAGAGCAGGCGATAAAACTACTCATCTCCTCGTCAACTGGCTTATTGGACTCAAGTCCCTTGAACGATTTGAACGATCCCCTTTATGGGATATTTTGGACAAAAATAAGCACATTTCTTTTGTTTTGGTCAATTATAAAAGAATTTCATTCTTCGACAGCGATATAGCTATATCAAAGATCCTCAACAGCGACCTAGTTATATCAAAGATCCTCAACAGCAATCTGGCTATATCAAAGAACTGCATAACCTTGATAAACAACCCAGGAAATGCAATTAACTATGAAGCTACAGCCTCACGCTTTCCCCTCTCCTCTAAGTCAAGGTTGTATGCGAAGCAAGAATCTTAAGCATTTACAAATCGAGAATCTTCCAAAAATTATCCGCCCCCTTACCTTTCTTGACGACTGCGACGCACGTCCACTGCACTCAGCTCCTCTCCGGAGCGAAATTAAAAGATAAAGGACCCCGTCCCTCCGAGCCAGTATTATTCGCTAGTGGTTTACTTAGAGCGATAAGTGGTAATGGCAGCGGCGCTATGTAGAACTGCTAAGGCAACGGCATTAATGGTGGTGCCTAGGTAATATAGTAACTTCAACTAGTAAGCAGTACTCTAATATTAAGCAACAACCGGTACAAGTGCTCAGGCAACTCTAGTATCATTACCGACAAGTGCTTGGGAACTAGCAAAACAGCCCATAAAATGTGACAATAAATAATACTGGACGCAATAGAAAGCAGTAATCCTAACAACGATATTACAGATAATAACAAGTTACCTTATGAAGCAATAGTAAGCATTATTGACAGCCGCAATAAGAAGGTAATTCTACCATCCCTTATAGCATGCCAGATCATTTTTTCTTATAAAATCTTCGCGACTGACAGCCTTCAACGAGCAATTCCAAAATTCATTGTCCCTATTTTCCACAAGAACCTCCGTGTCATCCATTGTTCAACTTTACTACGACCTGAAAACCGACCCCCTCCCCAAAATATCAAGCTGTCAAGATGTCACATCTAAAACATTCCCTTATAAGTGGTTTTAGCGAAAAGGAAAAAAAAAACTATTACAAGTTGTCAAATTATTAAGGAAGTGCGGTGCTTACCCCCGAGCCGTGTTGCCCAAATGACGGTGAATTTGAGCCATGGCTGGACGGCGGTTGACCGTCCGACTTCCACGACATCTGCAATCGAAACTAGACTTTTAAAACGAGTATACGACAGCACAAAGACTTCTGTACGAAGGTTCGGTTTTTTCTTTTTCTTTTGTTAATCTCCTCGTATGTAAAATCACACCTGCAATACTAAGCGATCCTCTGTATCCCCTTCGAGACATACAATCCTCCATCTATACCATCCAAGCGGTTTACACGTTCAACGTACACATAATAAGGTCACTAACAAATTAACTGCTCGAGTGGACAGCAGAAAAATGGACAAAAAACAAAGCGCGCAAAGCAGTATATCCACAATGGAGAACAATAAGCTATCTATATTTTCGTTTTCATAACGGTGTATACCATCGTAAGACACCTTCCTCTCGCAAGCTTCCACAACCCCGGATGAATTCCTGCGTACAACGGAAACCGGAGGAAGCAACTTTCTCACAACCCCCTAAATCTGCCCAGAAGGCAGCAACCTCTTGCTCCCTCTTGAGGAGTTATACCACCCTCATTCAGTAAGACCTTTTTCTACATCACAAACAACATGCTTTTATATTTGGAGGTATTCATATGTCCGACGTTCGTACGTTTACATAATGAGAATGATACGCGAGCTGATTTTTGAGCTCCTTTAAGATTTAACTGCAAGGTAATCCTGTCAACTCCTACAAGGAAAAAGCATTGCTGTACACATGAAAACAAAGCAATAAGGGAAATGATAAGCATTGATAAACGGGTAGAATAACTACTGCATATGATAACAAACTGATCGAATAGGTTCACAAATATTTTACTCCAATTGCTTGAAAACGATTACGTCGTAGCGTTTTATCTAGCTTGTAATATGAGTCCACAAGTCAGTTTTAAATCATTAGAATGTAGATTTATTGAGTTGAATATAATTCATTGCTATAAAATTGTGGAAAATTTTGCAACATTTTCACTGCAACTATTCTTCACCATTTTTAATCCAATAGACACTCCTCACACTTAATCCTTTCTAATCTTCTCTCATATCCTCTCCTCAACCTAGATCTCTTCGTAACAAGGAGAAAAAAAATTTTTTTTTCTTTTAAAGCTTATATTTTATCAGTTGCAAAACGCAAACGTAATTATATCTCTCTAAGAGGTATCTCAATTCACAATTAAGAAAACAGCTCTATTTAATAAATGAAATAATCAAAATTATTCAACAGTAAATTCATGCAAATATTATAAAACGAAAGATCAACTCCACTAAACCTAATTACTGCGCTCCACAAACCGTCGTTTGAAGATCGACTCCTTCATACTTTATCGTGAAACATTTACAAGCCACCTTTATCTCCATTCAATGAATTTATGACTTCATCTCATTCATCAGACAACTTGTAGTAGAATTTTTCTAAGCGATTAGAGAAAGCGATCAAAGCACCATTAGTGCATCTTCGTCCAAAAATATGCTTCGATATTCGTTAATTAAATTGATAAAAAATAAGGAATTATGCTAGTTAACTTTGTCTGAAGGAGAACGCAAAACACGTCCCAATCGAATCGCAATAATCTCAACGAGTTAACACTTCAACTGCGATTGCTAACTTCATCGATACTGCTGTAGAACAGTGGAAACGCCAATAATTCAACATCCCAAAACGGCTTATTCAAAACTTTATCTCAACAAAAAGGCAACCGATATATGTGAAGCAAAACATTTCACAGATAAAATTCCACATAGATGACAATAAAATGAACGAAAGACACAATAGGTAGTTCCCTTGATTACGTTACAGACATCTAACATGAGCAATGTGCATGCTTTAGATAAAGCTTTTTCAAAGATTGCTCTAATAGGTAGCTGATGCGCCCATCCAGCTCAACTGAAGCATTGAGCCAATTCACTCATTTGATCCCTACTTCATAATAAAAAATCGTTCATAGCGAAGGCGGCGACCACCTTTATCGAAATTTTGACCGAATAAACGCCTCCCGTGTTCCTTTCATCTCAAACCCGTATCGCCACATTCATATCACATTCGTTTCTTTATTTTTCAAGACCGCAAGACCTCGGACTGTGACCTCACCTTAGGCGAGATTCTACAATAACTAAAAAAGTCACTAATAAGCTTTCCCAGTGAGAATGATGTTTACCATCGGAAACAAAGTCCTCTTTGAAAAAGTTGACGTCTCCAGTCGAATGTATGTTCCAATAAATACTACCACTATTTCTAGGTTTGATGTGCATGAAAAGTTCACAAATTTGATGCAGAGATCCTCGAACCAATCCACGATTGATTAAGGCTTTAAATTTGTAAACGTTTAATGATTATATGCCGCATATGAGAGCATAAAATAGGTAAAAATTTATGCGTTGGCATAAATTTTTTAAGGTATTAATTTGCACTAACGTAGGCATAAGAACAAGCAAGGGAAGTCACTTCGAAAGATCACACTTCTTCGTCGCTGTCTTCAATTTCCAAACCTTCTAACTCCTGCAATAAGCAGCAATTATCAGAAAAAATTCTATAAACACTTTTCTGAACACACGGCAAAAAGAGCAACATAACATATCTCGTAAAATCCTCCAGATAGTGGCCTTCAAAATTCATGCAAACAGTACTTCCACGTGCATGAATGGAATTATCCCTTTCCTTCCTCCTTCCCCTATTCTACCCTCCTTCGTGTTTTTCTTGACAGGAAGCTTGATTACTGGGAAGGAGTGAGATGACGATTTTTCTTTCTTGGACCACGATTCCAGGTCTCCACTCTCATATGAGCAGAACGATTCCCCCTTCACTTTCCCAGGTTGCTTCCTCGTCCTCATAGCATTTCAACAACGATGGGCATCGAATTTTGTTCTGCGGGGTTACAACGTTTTCGGTAGAGTTCACTTGAAAGTAGCCATAAAAAATAAGCAAAATTTAGCAGCCAAATTGTCTTTGAAAATACCACCAAGGAGGACGACTGCCCTATCATTCCTCTGAAAGACAGGCTGTCTTTTTTTCACACCAACTCTATTCATACGAATATCACTAGATATTTTCTTTCGTCGACTATAAACTCGGTGATTAGAGACAGTTTGAGAAAAATACCTATGTTTTACGAGCACTCTTCCATACAAAAGTAAAACTGTATATGATACGTCAGTAACTGATCGGAGATCATGTATTCTAAGATTTAAGAATGCTTTGCTGACAGCCCTCATGTGACAAATCCAATTTTTGGGTACACAAATCTCAACATTCCACATTACATTATTTCTCGTGTGTAAAAACAAATAATTGAATACTTAAATAGAAATTTCAGCAAAATTTTCCTTCTTTCCTTAGTTTTTGAAATTAAAACCGGGACAATTTTATCAGCCAAAATTTAATAGGTAAACCATTTCATGAATTAACTTCTCTTTCGCAGATGCTCTCAGCGGTTTTAATAGTAACTCACACCAACATATCCAATTTCTTCGGTTAGAAAACCCTTATCGAAAACTGCACATGTAGAAGACTGTAATTCGCTCATCCTCTCTCCCCCACCCCAAAAAAAAAAGAAAAAAACTTGGGTTACCGATTCAATGGAATACTGTAGTAACTTTCAATATTCACTTCAAGATAAACCATAATAATTCATATTCAATACGATTCCATACAGTCTACTCTTCTCAAAACAGGTTACTTTAAACCACTTTAGCAGTATCAAACGACTCAGTAAGAATCAGTAAAAAAATTCTTCTTCTAAAAAGATCATATTTAAGAACAAATCCAATAAAGGATAAAATAAAGATTAGATGCAATAAATAAATCTCATGTTCCACTTACTTCGTCGAAAAGTGATTCGTCGATTTCGACCGCATCACCCTGGATCAATGCTACATCCGATAAACTCAACGTCGTATCACGAAGGAATAACTGTCGTCCAGTTAACCTTCCGGCCAATGCAGCTTCACGAGCCTGAAACGTGTTGCTAACGTTTACGAGTATAATTATCTCCTCTGAAAAATTTAGCACAGCCAACACTGAAGATCTTTGCATCGAAAAAGCAAACGCGTCTCTGGAATCTTCAGCTCATGCTCGACCGAATAAAATTAACCAACATAAAATCTTGGAACTTCGTTTTCAGTGATGATTGAGAAAAGTAAGCTTATAAGTTTCCAACGCTGCAATACTTCGCTAGTAAGGTCTAAAAGGAGAGAAAGAAACTATGTAAAAGAGGTCACTTCGGGGAGGCAGAGAATTGTAAAACATACTTTAACAAAGAAAAATAACTAATTAGTAAAATACGTTTCTGTTTTATTAGTGATGAAAATTGCGATTTTAATTTCAAAACTAAAAATCGAGTAGCAAGCTCAACTCTTTATTGGTGACTGCATTAATTAAGCCGCAAATTTGAAATTTTAGAAAATGAGCATCAATGTTTCAAATAGGTTAGCAAACCATTCCTTGTGAATTCTTTTCTCCGTTCTCTTCTTTACGTAACATTTCAGATTTCATCTAAAATCTAATTGGTGTGACTCATAACAATTTTATTCAACCTTCACTGAAGCAGAAAGGCGTTGAGAAGTGAGCTCATCTATGCCCTTAATTTGAGCATACTACTTCAGCTATTGTGATAGACGGGATGACTCCTAGATAATTCAGGAAAGTAGCTCACCACATCACATACCACGATATTTACGCTTGTTGTTCGATGAAACCATTCTTGCATGTCGTTCTCAGAAAAAAAAAGATGCTAATAATGAGAAAGCTATCAAGTTGCGAAACAACAAATTTTTATGACATAGCATCGTCGAGGTGCAACGATGCGCACCATAGAATAATGCACACCCACACACTATCGTAACCCTTTCCGCCGTGCCTGACGAATATTTCATGTGAGCCCATCAAGTTGCAAAACTAATTGAAGAGCTTACCATAATATCCTTTTCCTTCAAGACCTTCATTTCCGCATCCCATTTCTGTCTCCACGCGAGGAACGATTCTATTGTCACTCTCGTTCCTGAAAACATGCAACTTTACAAAATGCAGTATTGCAAAAATCGAAAAAGATTGTTGATCGTCACAAAACTGAACCGCGTATTCACGTTAAAAAGAGTGGTCATAGCTTAAGTCTATTAAGGCAATATGATTTCACTTACTAAATGAATGTGACAGTTACATATTTTCAAATATTGCCTGTCAGATTGAGAGGGCTCACATCGAATGAGCAAATATATTGAAGCGAAATTCGAACCTTCCAATTTTTTTCTCGTCATTGCTTCTTCCTCTTCCCTTTTCATCTCCTCGGCTTTTGCTTTCTCGGCATTTTTCTCTTCAATGAGACTACCCATATGATCCTAAAATTTTTAGTTTTTAAAGCTTTTTTTTGTTTTTGTTTTTGTTTTTTTTTTTGATAGCATACGATTAGGATAGCAGTGATGGGTTCATGCACTCACCAATCCAAACAGAGCTGCCAAGAGTGACATATCAAATAAGCAGCTGCAGTAAGGGCAATGCTAAATACAACGAACAGATGCTTCATTGTAAATGCTGAAGGTCACATCGGTTGCATAGAACGCATTTGCTCTATAGGACATGCCACTATTACAAAGAGGGTTTACTGCTCTACAATAAGCAGAATCCTCCTCCAAAATGTTAATTTATTGCTCCAAAGAATTTATTCGAGGCAATATAACTGAACAGGAAAAAAGATTGAAAAAGCGGGAATGATGACATAATTGAGAATTTGAGACTTGAAGGGAAGAATGCTGATGGAAATCGTAACATCCTTAGAGTTAATAATCCTTCTAACGCTTCTCAAGAAAGCAACAAACGTTGAGAACGAACAGGAACATATCTGATGTGCTCTTATTCTCGCCAGATTATGACTATGATGGCCAACACCGATTATGATCAAAATTAGGGCACATATAACTCACCCTCAGTGAGTTAAAAGGACACTCCATGAAGGATGGAACATTTGATTTCCCAACGTAAAGGAAGAGGAGGAAACCAAAAACGTGTCAAAAGAGCACGGGGATGTCTTTGTTAAGTCATGTGGCGATGATAGCAATTTTGTATAATTTTAAAGCCGTTAAAATGTGTAATGTCCCACATACCTGCAAGGCCGAAACGATGGTAAATGCCATTGGCATACCCAGATTTTCTTTGGCAACCGCTCGCAGCTCGTCGATTACCCTCTGGATACGACTCTCGTTAAAAAGCCCATCGAGACCAAGCAGTTCAATGTCTGGCACCACATCCGGATACTCCACTGGCAAACGTAGCAACAATGTTACTTGGAAGGCTTGTGCCGAAGCCGCTCCATCAGCCTTCTCAGGCTCCTTAATGGCAACTACCTAGCAACGTCTACCGCAAGTCACATATGACAGCATATAGAAACCGGAATTCAGCACAGAAAAAAATTCAGAAAGCTCATCAATACCAAGCGAACATAAACTCTTTCAAATGTAACATCCCTAGCGAAGCCAATAAAGATGGAGACCTTTCTGCCTAGTGAAACGACAGATAAACCGCTTTCTTGACCACTTTGCTGCCTACTTTTTATCGTTCATCACGTTGTCCTCATGTGCACGTTAGTTCAATTATTTAACAATTTTTTGATAGCAGTGCATGAAAGATGGTCAGAATCAAGAAACCACGAGACGAAAAGCTGCACAAATGACTAGAGAAAATATCTGCTAACTGCTCGAAATATATCCCGCAGCAGACAAAGAGTGAAGCACTGATAAATTAAGGCAAAATTATGAGATCCTAGAAGTGGCAATATGTTTTTCGATCTCCCCAACAAAAGTCCTTCATACCCCATCTCGAAAGTCATATTTCACAACTACCACTACTTTGCAACAGAATGTATAATGCTTCCGAAGATCTGGCAAAGCTACACAAATGTACCCTATCGCCATGGTCATACAACTTTCTGAAAGTGGGAGCATTGCATATAAAAATCGTCTCACCTATTTCGGTAATTTTTGAACAATTCCTGATGGAGCCTACAAAAAGGTCGAGAGGGGAGGGGAGGGGAAGGGGAAGTGCGAGGGGGATTCCATTTGAGTCATCAGAAATCAGGGGAATTGAGTCTGATTTCGTGCAATTTAGAAGAATTATCGAATGGCACTTTGATGATGAATTTACGAACTTTTCTAGCTTACTACCTGGGAAAAGAGCAAAAACAACGGTTTGAAATTGACGAAACTTCTGACCTCTTAGGTGATCAACATTTGGAATGAGCTATTTCAAAAATCCACTGCAACCCGTATTGTAGACGTTCTCAAGAAAAAACTCGAAAGCGCCCCATCACTACAGTATAAAACAACCTGCTAGTCACACTGACTTCACCGCGCCCATTTATCTTTACTTTGTGATCTCATCTCTTCTCCGCTGTTTCAAACCTTATGGCATGCTGCCTCATATCATAAGCTCCGCATACCATAGCAATTTAATAAACCTCTGCAAAAACGAACAACTAAAGAATGATGTCAAAACGAGGTTTACACAACCAACCAACTCAGAGTGTAGGTGTAGGTTGATCCTGAAGACGATATTTGGATATTCCCGATTTTCCACTTCGATTTCACCAGGATAGATCGCTTCAAGCGCTTCCAACTCCTCTGCTTGTGTATCTGCTTGTCCCATGACGTATTACCCCTATAACAGTACTCAGTGATTAGTGCACAGTGCAGATGAGAGTCTCTTCTGTGAGACCGTTAACGACAAAACGATCAGGAAGCCTGACATGATTTAGGTGTTGGGGGGCCCGAGGCTCAATCTGTGAAACAATGGAAGATAGTAGCATTGAAAACAGATATAATCAAAAGATAAATTCGTCATCTACGTTTAACGTCTTTAATTAAGTCCTTTAACAACTGATGATCTGAATTAGACGCCTAAAAGTGTCGTCTTATGGGCGATATTTGAAGACTTCGAGATCAAGAAATGTGGGTATAGCCAAGAATAAATTCAACACCTTTGTAAAGCATATGCAACAGTCTACCCACAAAACAACCTGATGAAAGTACGTTATCGAAACTCTTTCTATACTCACTATCTGTAAAAAATCCTTAGCCAACTTCAGTCTTCTTCTGAACGAGCACACCCCATGAAAATCTTAGAAAATCCTATTAAAACATCGGAAACTTCCTACCAGCTAGCTTCAAATAAAAAAAAAAGATTCCGCTTGCCTGTTTTTACCCTCTCGTTACTGGTACGCTTACACACATGCCCACGGGACACGCCTATGCTATATGATTAACACATGACCGCTACCTGAAGACCTGTCACGATAGTGAGTTGCCTGTTAGGACATCCAGCAGGCAAGCACTGCGTCCTTGTGCGATAAAGTTGAACACATACCTCAAGCCTTTCAATAAAAGTTGTTTTCACTGCGAAAGCCAAATGCAAGGCAACCGTCTTCAACGGCAACAACGCGCTTACACCTAGCCAGCCAGTCATTAATGAAGGACAGGTTAAATAATTGAACGATCACGTTTCTTGTAGAAAACTCAGAGGATGGCTAACTGCCTGTAATATAAACGAATATAGAGTAACGTTGTTAAGTCTGGCAACTAAATGAATATATAACGCAATGGGGGATGTGACGAAAAGTGCTGATGAAGCCGCACGCTTCACTTTTTCTTTACCCGGTGAGGAAATATCACCGTAAAAGATGGCTGTGATAGGCACACCGAAGATGTCGACTGTTCGAACTGTGGTCGATACTGGAGCGTACATATAGGCTAAGCGGACAATGTGTGATCTTGGCGTGCGCTAAAGATGGATGATAATTGGACTTTGGGGCAATGCAATCGGAGAATAAACATAAAATAACTGCTCCCGAAATGAACGATTGTTCGTAGTCAAAAGCATGAAATACTGCCGCTCTCAAAGATATCCTTAAGAAGCAATGATAAAGAGGCTCGGAAGACCATCAGCGAGCCCCGCGATGCCAAGTTCAACAGTCCGGGAAACCAACTCACACAAGCTAAGGTCCCATTTAAAATATTTGTCATAGCTATACAACATAAATAATAAGGGCGCTAAGATACGTTTATTTTAGCACAATTCAGCTTGCTCGGCTGGTCACTGTCAGTGAGTTAGCTTTCGATGCAGCAGTGTGTGAACAAAGCCAGCACTAAATCCTGTTTTTTTTTCGAACATGTGGATATCCGCTCATCCATTCAACACAAAGCTGCACCTGATAAAACGAAATGCAAACACCAATCCTGCCCTATAAATGAAATAGCTGTCACGAAGGTAACGATAGACATCCTTCAAACAGCTGTCACGAAGGTAACAATAAACATCCTCCAAATTTACAACACCTTATAAAGTAATCACAACGGCGCTACCGCACTTCCTATATAAAAATACAAGGTCCTTGCCCCGTACGTGTCACCCGGTACATTACCATAACAGTACCCACCCAGCCTATCCAAATGCGGTATGCGTACCATGTCAGTGTGCAACGAAATACCTTTGCCTGCGAACTTCACACACAACTGAGGAGTTCGCAGCACTAAATACCTGTGACATGCTGAAACACCCACACACTGTTTCATTTGCGGACATATGCGTCTCAAAAAATGGAACACCTCGAACTATACCTTTGGATGGCGGAAGCGCTTGGTAAAACGCGCCAATGGCGGAAGCGTCCCTTACTGCGAATGTATAAAGATTGAATGGCGCAATTGTCCAGCGATGGCGCATTCGTGGACGCATCCTTTGCATTTTTGGATCAAGAGTGTTAAGATTAATGTGAACCAACGATACAACCACCAACGCTAACATTTATCCGGAATCAAGTATTTGTTCCCGAAAAAGTTCCGTTCCTTCCCTTACTAGCCGCATGAACGGCCGGCGATGAACTTCTCGCGCTTTGCGAACCTCGGATTCCTCGGACTGCCCATACCTCGTGAACACTTTGCAACTTCGAATTTCGCGCTTCACTCTGCTTCCGGAAGTATCAGTCAGTCTTGGATTTCTGCCTGAGGAAGAACTCGGAAAGCACCGCCGAAGTTTCTTTGGGATTGAAGGAGGAGGGTAGGGAATTGGGGCAAAGCAATAGACCGCGGAACACGTGTTCCGAAGATCTGCTAACTCTTCTTCCATTAGATAGGAATTCACCGATGTCATCACTTACAGCATACAATTGTTTTCCCACTCTCATAGTCGTATGTTTTTATTCGAAGGAAATAAAAGAATAAGTTCACTGCAAAAGAAGCAAACCGGAATAAATGTTTCAAAGAAACACTAAAATACATATAAAAACGAGATTTGTATATAGAAACAGAAAAAATACATACGAGGATGAAGGCATCACATCAGTGAACAAAAGTGAAAAAGGAGTATACCAATAGCACGCACAAAAAAAAAGCAAAAACAGTCCCGACCAACAACGGAACAGGCATATCACGAAGATAACAAAGCCAGTACCTCTAATTCGTTCATGCATATCACCAACAGGATCCTTGATTTTCATTTTCTCTACTCAGTGGAGCGCTTAAACTGGTTACGGCTCCAGACCAAGAGCAAGCCACCATTTACTCTCGCTCTCTACTAGGGTGGGTGGAGAATGTACTTGACCTCATCCAGTATGCCCAAGACCTTGAAACTTCATACTAACAATTACCTCTCTCCCTCACCTCCACATCCAGCCGAAAAAAAGCGAGTACAAGCAGAGCAAAAGCGATGATGATGCATTCGGAGACACAGGCCAAACTGAGTGTTGACATACGGACTGTACTCCGAGAGGAAATTATGGAGGAATTTACATCGAAATGCGTTGAAGTTTCGTGGAAAGGTGATCGAGTTGCGAATTGTTTTGTGTGTGCTGTGCAGTACAGCTGCATAGAAGACTACTGGAAAGCTTTCGTTGCTTACTGTCGCCCCATTTTGGTCCCCCCCCCACACACACACACACACACACACACAAACGCTTTCCCTTACCGTTTTTCTATCAATATGTGCAAACTGGAACAGGTGGTATAAGTCACGTTATAATTCGCAATACTGTCCTTTACCTACCCTCGTTGAGGAAGCTGCATTTACAACCTCAGAGAGCAGGTTACGCACCCTGTTTACATTCAGGAAAGCCTGAAATTACAGTTAGCTAACGTTCACATCTGCAACGAATCCCAATAAACTAGTGTCCCAAAAATGCAAAACAGCGAGCCTTGGAGAAAACAACTCAAGGCAGAAACTGAGGATCAAACCTAGCGAAAAACGAATAAGCATTCAAAAATTTAGAGTGGTTGGGCAAACTGTGATTGTTCTACATAGTATCTTCCCCATATCCCCCCCCCCCCCCCCCCCTCAATGCCATTTTTTGTGGCCACCTCAAACAACAAAAGTAACGAGAGACACGATGAAGCCAAAGAATCGAGAGACAGAAGCCTATTTGGCAAGAAACGTGACGCAGTTAATAGAAACAAACATTGTACTCACACAGAAAGTTTGCGTTCATATTCGATTCGCTTTGGTGGTACGAAAAAGAACTGCCCATTTTGTTTTGTTTCGATCTGACGGTGGAAGGTAGGCGTCCTCAGCAGGCTTAAAGCCTTTGCAGATTGAAGTCATCATATACTGGCTTTAGGATTTCAAAATCAAAACCAAGAATACTAAACAAAAATATCGCGATAAAAGAACAAAAATACCAATAATGGATTCCTGCAGATGGATTCCATGCAAAGGATGCTCGGATCGCGATCGCAAAGGAACTGGATCGCGTGTGCCGCGTGAGTGTCGGGTATGTCGGACATCCTTCAAAGCGGCCTAGTGTTCTCTTCGCATTCCTCGAAAGCCATCTATTTCGACCACTTGATAACCAGCGATTCCGATCATGGTTTATTACAAAAACACTTCAAACGAAACGATAATTTGTTACTATCACAAAAGCACAATACCACCTCGCATGAAACAACAAAAAACACCTTGTTCGAACAGTTATCAGCTCTTCTTTGGTTTTACTTCCTTGTCCACCTCCTGCGAGATGTTTTTTTCGTTCACATTTTCTTTCAGTGTGAACATTTTCGGCCTGGTTGTGGTTTTTTTCTCCTTCGATTCATTCGTTGTCCTCCATAATTGCGCATATTGACCCGCATCAAAATTATCGTCGATTATATCCTAAAATATGATTTCGTAGATCTGCAAAAAAATTTCTGAAAAAAGATGCTTAGCTCAGCATTTGGTTTTGCTTTTGATTACAATATGAATGCAAGGTTGCACCACTTTTAGTACGTAAACGTTCAAATATACTATATCCAGGTATACAGCAATACCATACCCTCACAAAGACATCGAATACCTTTATTTGAAAATGGAACAACGATGAAACTCATAAACAGTAAGAGCCAAAAATACCGATGACAGTCTACTTGCTCTATGTTTCAGCACGTTAGAAATAATAACGAAAAAATCTGACGACAAGTTTTATCCTCATGCTATACAATCAAAGGAAAGAACTTAAAACAAGATCCTTGTGGAAGCGAACCTCTTTGATCTGCTTCACTTTTGGCTTTCGTGCCGCTAGCCTATGTCGGCGTTCCGCTTCTGTTACAGCCTTCAGATCCAGGGGAAGTTGAACAAAGTCTCGCGGTTCTGAGGCCCTAATTTCGATAGTTGAACCGTCCGGTCGCATAACCTAAAATGACTGATTGCTTGGTTTACTATGCTACTGGACGGCACCTTTACGCGTTTGGCCTATCATGATATGAAGAATATACCAAAGGAAAGCACTTAATGGAGTACATTCAACGTGATGAATGAAATAGTGAGTATGTAGTCCAAAAAAAAAAGTTTTATGCATAAAAGCTCTAAAAACTGAAATATGCGCCAATAGCCATAACGGGAAGAAGTCTTCGAAACAACCCTTATTATAATACAACCGCATTTAGAGAAGTGGATATGTGGAGACACATCGAACATAATAGTATGTGAAAAAGTGCTTGAGGAAAATTAGTGTTAACATACAGTGATCGGGAATCGACGAATATAACTCTTTCGAGCAATCTTCCCGATAGCCGCTCGATGGGCCGTACCGCGTGCTACAAAAAATCAAACGGAAAAACAATGCAAAATTTACAATGTACCCACATTTGAAGGATACAGGAAAGAAACCCACAAGACCTGGAATATCGTCAATTCGTCGAAGCTTGGAAATGAAGAGTGTGGAGGTAGGAGAGCGTGGAGGGGTTCCTATACCACTACTGACAATGGGTGGGAAGTTGAAAGAAATGTTTTTCCCCTTCGTTTTTTACCACCCATCTTCACATGGCAAGCTCAAGAGACACTCTGCAATACTGTAATTTCTCTGAAGAAATTCTGGCCTTAGGTTATTGAAATCGAAATCAGCAAAAGATCACCCGAAAATAAAAGTGGAATCAAAAATTGAGATAAAAAGCTAAAACAGAATTTAGCACTCTACAGGCAATAAAAATTAGCACTTTCTCCAAGCTAGAAGTGTCGATCAACTGTATGCTTTATCTGTTCGTTATCAAGTCTGCGCCATTGCCTTGCTCAAAGCAGCCAAAAAACAACAAATAAAAACAGAAGGATGTTGCATGGAACACCAAAAAAATTCTAGAAAACATCACTTATACTCGAGTAGGCCGCAAATTCTCACGTTTCAAATTTCTGAGATATTAAAAGACACCGAAATTTATGGCTCAAAAACTTCCGGAAATTCCATGGCAGACGGTCATCCCCATCACGTTCATCCTGGCTACGCTCGTATTATCTCCCATCCGCTCCCCTCATCTTCATAATGTAAAACTCATAGAAATGTATGCGAACATTCGAAACATGGAATATGAATAAAACTGAACAAAGCAACGTCTCTGCTCATAATCTTCCAGTCTCACTCCTTTGCCCATCCTTTTTCTGGGTGCGACTCAATGCACCGATCACCTCTTAGAATAAAAGTCGGCTATTCAGGTTGTGCTCAAATCTGGCGATTGCTGTTTAGTGTTTTAATGGATCGAACCGGCTGTCAAATAGACCTTGCTCCAACACTTCGATCCGTTTCAACTAATATAAAGGATGGAACAGCGGGGAAGGGAGAAGTAAGCATGACCAGGACATAAGGGAGTAGAACATCGGCTATGGATAGTGCTGCTTATCATAGCGCGTCGATGAAGGATAAAACAGGGCACCTATCAGACGCCAAACTATGATGTTACTGTCTTCCAACAACCAACAGACATGGAATTACTTAAAATGAATGATTTAGTGAAACGTACCATTGCAGAGAATATTGGAAGAGCATGGAATCGCGAGCAGCCGTCCTCGTTGTGAAAAATTCCTGCATACGCCGAGAAACATTGCCATCGAGGTCGAAAAAACCAATTTATTGCACCGAGGAATGAGGAACAATGCAGATTCCAAAGAAAAAAAAATTGAATTAAATTAAATTAAAAATCACGCAAGTATTTTCCGTCAGTAAATTGACTTATTGTGGTTGCACTCTATCATATCAGAACTAACGACCACTTAAAGACATATTTACATCGAAAAATTACGGCTCCAATCTCATATCGAAATATTTTGCCCCTCATCTAAACCATTCATAATCCATAAAAAAGGAAATAATTGCCAATAAAATTGACTCGAATACAACGGAATGCAAAACGCCGAATAAGCACATCTTCTATAGACCGTTACACCCAATGCAATCGCGCAAATCTGCCTACTTGTCTACAATTTGAATAACATTCGCGGAAGACTTGTTGACCCATGAAAAACAACTGAGCGGTAAAAATAGGGCGAGACAAATGCGTGTAGTGATTTAAAAAATATAGTGGCATTTTGCATCGTTTTCCACCCCCTTACCGAAGTAAATCTTGATGAAGTACCCATTGACTTCACTTCTGTGCATGAACCTTTCCAGCACGCTGAATGAGAAAGTTTCAATCACCCTAGGAAATACTCGCTTTTCTTCCTGGAATGTTTTGCCAATGATCTCTGCTATACTTTATTTCTTCTTACCACTCTTAATCTTCAACTTTGCGCAATTCCTTCCATCCAGAAAATTGCTTTAAAAACTCTCACTTTCGAATTGCTGTAAAGATCATCCATAGACTTTTACAGCAATCCTGTGATGTTTCTATATATATGTCAGGCGCGTTTTCATATTCGTTGTCAGACAAAAATATAGTTGCATAGAACGCTTGCACTACACAATTGGTTGCAACAATAAAATAAGCTCCAATACAATATCTTTATTGACAGCTTAAGTATAAGACAACGAATGCGGATCAGTATCATTGCTACAAATACCTCGAAAGAAGATCGGTTCAAGCGAAACAGTTTTCAACAAAGAAAACAATTTCCGACGATTATCTAAAGCTCTCAAGAATGAAACTTGGCAGTTTTATACTGGGAATCACTTGTATTTCACCCAGTCTTATCATAAAATAGAAGTGAATAAATTATATCTCACGATTTGTTCAATTGTTCCACTTTTATCCTGCTTAAACTTTTTAATGCATTTTTTTTAGCGATTATGTCCCCCTTACTATATTCTTTTTTAAAGATAGGCGACAATCTTCGAGCACTATCAGTGCCAATAATGACTGAACAGTAATACAGGGACGATTGCTATCTTCAAAGAAAAGAATGGCAATAAGCTCATATCTTTCATATGAATTGGAGAGCTATAAAAGGGCCAAAAACTTGAGAATGCTTCCCTTTTTTTTTTGTTCCAAAGCTTATACTGATGCGATCTTAGTGGTACACTTTCTCAATGATATAAATAAAAGTTTGAAATTCCTAAAATTCCTAAAATATCCGACGAGTTACACTCAAATAGTTTGCTAAGAAAACGTTTCACGCATAGATATTCGAAGGAAGTGCATATGGATGGACATATGTTCGTACAAAAAAACAACAAAAAAATTGAAGTATAGACCACTATTTCACAAAGAAATCAAAGTGACTGTATAGAGCAGAGTACAATTATACGATATCAGTTGAACGTGAGCTGCAAAAGACGGCTGAAATTTTTTTTCTTTACTCTTTGTAAGATTTCAGAATTTTTGTGCAATATGTCGGGTGCCTCAAAACTGTCATTCATCATGGCGGATACATTCCTAAGCGGCATCGGACAATATCCCATCCTGACAAGAATATATTCGATCTATACAAAAAATTTGTGAGTAAAATTATAAAACAGTAATCACAGCTTGCGAATACCTCGTTTCCTAAATAAATGATCATCTCATTTTCCATAAAAAGTGTTCTTGAAATCTGTCGCCGTATTGATTAGCTTAGCTCATTCCAGCTCATGATCGATGATCTAATATCCAATAAGTTGAACAGACAACACTGAACTCATAAAGATATTCACAATTTGCCATCAAGAAGTAAACTTGAAGAGAGTAGTTTAATATGATAGATTATGACGAAGAAATACATCGAAAAAATACCTCATATAGAATTAAAATTTAGAAGATCTAAAGAAACTATTGACACTAGCCTATTGGACGCTTCAATCTTACAGACCGATTGCTTCAACTTCCTTAGATGATTCAGAAATACTCGAAATTCTGGGATTAGAAATGTTTTGGATTATTCAAACATTTTTATCATCTAATTCATCGATTATTCACTGTTGAGTTTTTTGTTTCATAAAATTTATGACTAGTGAATTCGTTACGACGGTATTTTTTTGAGCATTGAAAACAAAGGCAAGCTGCAATCCTACTATGTTCTTTGCACAGCACCGAAAAGAACAAATGATTGTCAATGAATGAGAAATATAGAAATAAAACGACATCACAAGAGTAGAAAAAAAAACAAAACAAAAAAAAAGAAACAAAGTGAATTGATCTAAAAATTGGTGCAATATTTCGGCGCTGATGGTCAACATCACTTTAAAGACAAATAAAGACAGCACAAGTTAGCTTCGATACAAATTAGTACACAAGAGTGAATAAATTGGCGGATTGCAGTGACAGATTTATATTGAAGGCGAATGATCCGATTGCGCTCACCTTCATACTTAATGTCGCTTATCGTCCGGTGTTCTCGTCGTTCACCGTCAACGTTGTGATCTGAAATTAATATTTCATCGCTAGAATTAACACACTGGTCATTGGTCACCACTGGTCACCACTGGTCACCTCATTAGTTTTTGGCAGTTATATAATCGACCGGGGTGTTAATTCGATTTGCAAAAGATGCATATTGCGATGCCAATGGTTAGACGAAACACTTTCAGGAAGCCATTCAAAACTGCAATTTGCACCATTCTCCATGCTTTGCAGTACACATTCTCAAGCGTTACATTAATGCTTCCATTACATACTATTGATGTATGCATGAATACGGCATCCTATATGGTCCCTACACTTTATTTCTAATATTGCAGTGCTCAAACGTATATAAAGGGATTTCATTCGGATTGCGTGCGCTAAAATCTGGCCCTGCCCTCATCCTTATGAACCTATTTTCTCACTACCTTATTAGGCTCAACTCGAGATCACTGAGGTAGTGCCAACTTAAATTCGATTTGATCCTCTATTCCAAGATTGTGCGAGGTTTTTCTGACCCTTTAACCCTTTGATCCTTTAATCTAAATCCCTTAGGAATACAAACGTCATGGACATTATTTTCAACTACCCAGGAAAACGGGTACCACAATAATGTTTTGTGCAGTATTCATTATGATCCTGTGGGCATGTGGAAAATCCTCTCTGAAGATAACGCAAAAGTGAACGTTTTATGAGACAGTTAAACTGTTTCGGTCTCCGCCTTATTGCAAATATCACGTATTTCGTGTGCCAACTGCTTATATCATTTGGTTACGCTTCCCGTGCTAAATTTCTTCGTGCAATCTGTATAATAGCTTTTGGGCATGCATCTTTATTGTTTTTATTTTTGGTTTCTTTGATAGCTTCTCTGAGCATTTTGTGCTTGTCATATTTACTTAGCTGTCTGGTTTCCCCGTGAAAAAAAGTTGGCAAAATCAATGAATGAAAATAGATAACGAAAAGCGATGCTTAAAACCATAGAGGAATCCCTAAAACATCGCTTGATTTGCACCGAGAATTCACCTTTATATACTCTTCTTCGATGAACTTTCCACGTAATGGTTTAGTAGATGCACAATTATAAGCGCATATGATGAGTACAAGAAATGAACAATACGAGCATCTGACAGGAGCATCACAGTGTAAGAGTGTAGGTAAATTGAGCCAGACGGCATTGTTACGTAAATATTGTAATTTCATTCATTACCTAGACCACCACCTCATCATATACCTATCCAATATTTATAACCTTTATGGCATCAGCGCGCAATAAATATCGATTTTTCGTTGTGAAAAACGCAAGAATAGTGGTCCTTATTCTTTGAAAGTGTGCTAATAAAACAAAAAAAAGGTGATATTATTATCACGATTACATCTTTTCACATTCCACTTAGCATTGTTACCTAAAGAGATTATTTAAATCATGATTTCAGCTGTTATCCCCTTCTTTATGTAAAAGTATAAACTTCCTCTTAACATGAAAATTTTTGTGAAAAAAAATACACATACATTGAAGCTTTCTAACACTTTAAAAAAATATAAAACTCACAAGTGCATGGTTTAAAAAAAAAAAAATTCACATTTCCTCGAAATTAATAACGCATAGCATAAAATTTATTCACATTGATATAACATCGATGTGATATATAATATTGAGCTGACGAAAAAGTCACTTCTTCGAGTGATGAATTTTTACTTGATCGATGGAAAATCTTTCTCTACATTAGCCTAATCGGCTCTAAGCATTACTGAATCGTTTTGCTCAGTGCTGCTAAAGATTACTCTCGAAAAAGTTAAATTCTTTTATTGAGATTTGGCCATGTCGCATAAATCTTTAAAAAAGATTTGAACTTATATGCGACGACGGATCTTACAAAATAGTGGGGGGTGATGCTGTTAAGGTCTGAAGTTAACTTATTGGCCTGAAACTAAGGAAATCATATTTTTTATTTTTCACACAATTTCGAGTAAGATATGACGTCATAAATTATTACAAAGCAGGAGTGAAATTAACAAATTCGTTTATAAACAGCCATAACATGATTCATGCACGATTCATGAACAGAGTTAAGCAGCGATGAAATTATATCTAAGTTGGGGAGATGCGATAGCTAAGCCACTTCTATGCTCTCGAGTTTTTGGAGTCGTTATCACTAGCTGACGGCAGAGTGATTCCTCATAGAGCTAGAAGTAGCAGAGTGTTGTCCTCAAGGCTTGGTAATTCTGAACTTCGAAAAAAGCTGAGTTTATTATTTAAGGAACTCCAACTTAGTTTTAGTTAAGCTCTATTTCGAGTTTCCTATCGCCAATCTGGTTAAAAGAGAAATCAGTAAAAGTCAGTTGATGCTTATGATGGCGATTACAAGTGTGTAGATGAAGAAATACTGCACCGGCTCTAAATAAAACCCGGAAAAACCAGATATTTGAATAGCCCATAACCATTTGTTTTACTTAACGTTGTTATGGCAATAGAATTTAACTTTCAATAATAAGCCGATGATGTTCTATCGCTTTTATGTTCGGGTTATACAGCCGATAACCTCTGAAAGGAGATCCAAGCGGTAAATAAAAAATACAAATGATCTCGCAATTAGCGGCAAAATGCGCGCAATTAAGCGATATTGTCCATTAACTAAAATGTCGGCATTTATCATGTCCTCAGAACTACTATATTCATATAATAATCGATAGGTGATATCAAAATTTTCTGGATATTCCCAAAAGTCTGGATATTCCCAGAAGTCGCGTTTTTTCTTGGTTGCCGCTAAGCAATACTCGTTGTGCTGTGATATGAGTTAGGTGGTTGTGCATGAGGGTAGTGAGCACAGCAAGCATGCACATGCGCGTGGATTTGGACGTGATTTATGAACCGATTATTACCATCGGCGATTGTCCGTTGTTTGGTTGTAATTGATGATGCCCGTTACCGTAGCCCATCCTGAAATTTACGCCACCTCGAAAACTATTATGGCGGAGAAATAGAAGCGATATTCGACGACTGGCCAACGCAAATATTAGACGAAAGATTTTAAATAGAATTAAATATCCCGAATTTAGACGGAAGCAAGCACTCGATCGTTTCTTCGACTATAGAAAATCCACAAGAAAAAAAAATGCGTTGCCAGTTAAACAAATAGATATACGAAGATAGCATACTAAGTATGATTTACTATAAAGTGTTCGAAAATTTCTTAACAACATATTGTGCTAAATATAGCACGTAATGGCTCTCAAATTATCGGCCTCTATCATATTAACAAGAAAATTAAACGATAAATTCCATCAAATTCCTGCAATTTCTTTAAACCACTAAACTATATTTTATTTTCGGTATTTAATGGAAGTGATAAAGTTCTATCTGGATGGAATTCCAAATATTTAATGTGAATAGAACTAATAAAATTTCAAAGTCTAATGCTCTATCAACAAAAATTCAGCATACTGCAGCATGAAAACTATTAAAAAATCTTGGCAAATTTCGCGAAATATGGCAAGTAACATAAAGAACGCTCAATACTGTGTGCAAAGAGCCTTTCAACATTCTGGCGCGATTTATTTAACTCTGTTTGGCTGTTGTGCATAGCAAAAACAAATCGTTTCGTTGATTTTGATTCCGATGCGGCGCTCAAAAATGTAATTATTCACTTTAAACGACACATTTTCCATTCAACCCAAACGGGAATTTCGGCTATGACAATGCCTAGCACTGTTTATGGCAGTGCTCAGATTCTGATGTTTTAAACTGTTGCTGAAGTTGGGAGAGTATCATTACTTAATCGAATTTATAACCACCAAATATTTGGTTTTTTTTTTTCAATTAAACCGTCTGTCATCGCATCTTTGCTCAGTATCACGATGCTAATATTGCGGTATCAAATACTTAAACTTATCACTAATGAAGGGCTTGCCACAAATGCTTCAAGATTCTGCAACCTGACCATAAAAACAACAACACGAATATAGGTTAAAAAGCTTTATATTTCAATCTAGGAACGTCAGCATTTCACCCTTAACGTCAGCACCTAAGGTAGCTTATTTACCGAAAAAATAGAGTTCGAGAAAAAAAGAGATTCGGCCGCCTTGGTTAATCACTTAAACTTTTGGCATAACATTACGGTTTCTTGAAAAAAGTTGCTTCACATTTAAAAAAAAAAAAGAATTGTAACTTCCACTGTGAAACGTATACAATTCGGCATGCCCATGGGCTCTATCAGACCTACTTAGCTTAATTTACCCTCCGTTTGCTGAGAAGTAATATGCAGCTGACGATCCACTTGAACGGCTTGAACAGTGAAAAAAGTGATATATCGCAGCGTCACTATTGTAGGTGTTACGAGGCTTCGAAAAACTTTCAGTCGCACCTGAGCACGCTGCTATATGTTATACTTATAATTCCCCACATCTGCATACCGTTTACCTCACTAAATATGAAGTTTAGCACATTCCCGTACTGGTCATCGATTGCTCAGGGTCTGAATTTTCTGCCTTATTGTTTGCCATTCCTTCTTTTCGGTGACCGAACAATGGACAAAAAGAGGGGTGTAAGGAGGTAACCAATGCGCTTACCACAAGAACCATGAAATTTCAACTTCCCCAGTTTTTCGAATGCAATTAGAGCGCAGCTTTTGAGATTTCATGCACGAATCTCAACGTTCGCTGCCATATTTACTTCGTCGATATATAAGCCCTTGGATGATCATACCTTGACTACTACGTAAGAAAGCAATTTAATGAGCTCAAGACCTGTTCACTGTTTGTGCCTGCTTCAGACCTGTCTATCCATACTCTGAGGTGCCAAACTTTAGAAGATTAAAAACTTTGCAGATGCTTTCCTTACAGTACTCTCCCGGAGTTGGAAGGAGGAAAAGCTGCCTATTTGATGCCGAATTCAACTGTTCGTCTAATCTAGTGACACCGCTACAGTGGGATAGGTAGTCTTTGAAGGGTGACAAAAAACAGGTAATTGAAAGAGGAAAAGATTAACTTCCAAAGATGTAAAAAATCGGGGGTAGATAAAAGGCGAAATAGCTCCAGAGCCTCAAAATCCTCCGAAACCACAATTCTTCTTTTTTTTATAACATTGAGATTTGTGGCATCTTTGGATATTTTTTGACCAAAAAACAGCTTTCAGAAACATCTTTGGAGATTCCAAGGCTTCAAGCTGAGTGTGAATTAAATTTGAGAAGCACTAAATTTGTTGTGAAAGTTTTTGATAAGACAATAAAACAAAGCTTAGAACTAGCGTTGTAATAATCGCTGAGAGTATATATTAAAATTTCAACGGATAAGTCACCATCGATATAGAAGTCAAGTTGTCTAGTTTGTCAGTTCATCAAATAGGAAACTAGAGTGTTGACTAATGTGCTATGATGCAGAAAACATTCATTGAGAGTAAGATAAAAACCAACAGGTTCACGGACGGTGTATTGTTCCACGGACTGCGGCCAGTCTCAGCCATTGCAATGCTCTCTTCCTTTAATTTTAATGTACCGTTCGTACGCCGGTTGTTCATCTGAAAAGTGTCAACGAAAATTGTGTGTTGAATTCGTATGCAATAAAACATGGAGCTCTTGAGCATAGCCAAGACATCTCGAAGAATGTCTATCTACTAGGTCAATATCTACCACACAATACACAATCCTAAACGAATATTCAAACTTTCGAGAAGTAAGTAATATGTTAACTCCTTTAAAGGAAGAGAAAAACTCTGAGATATGACGATATAACATACTGCGATGACTGCGAACGCGACAAGTAATATTCCAACGACACCAATTGTGATACCACCACCGATCACATAAGCTGGTGTACTACCCGAAGTGTAACCTTCATGAATTCGTTCAACATAGTTTTTCGATACAAATCCTGCAATAGTGAAAACCAATTAAGCAGCGATTATCGTTTTCTAACGCCAATCCATAATTTTAAAGCATTCCGAAATGATTTCCTAACTACATTATTATATGAAGAGTTCAATTACTTAATCAAAAAATTTCAAGAATGTAATTGTTATGCATAAAAGCAGACCTTTAAATGCGATGAATACACAATGAATCTATCTTTGCTATGACGAGAGTGCTCATATTCTTTTGGTAGATGAAATACTGAATACACAATGGGTCTCTCCTAATTCTGTTATAGGTGAAACGTATTCCACTCAAATAAACACCTATCCGATTTTACATTCCAGGGCAGCCTTACGCTAAATTAAGCAAAGCTTTTGTAAAATGCAGAATTGTGCGAAATGATATGTACTATTGTATAATAAAGCTAAGGAGGTACTGTATTTTTGTGTAATAAATCTAAAGACAATTGAAAAGAAACCATTCAGTGAGACGGATCGTATATCGACGTCATTGCCACCGATTTGTGCTCCTTTTGCGGTGACTCGCTGTTCAAATTCGGTGGCTAGCTGTTCGATATCATCAGGTTTCGTAGATGTGTAAACGTGACCATCAATAATCACACTACCTTTCGTTATGCTATCAATACTCACACTCTGATAACTAGTCGTGAAAATTGCACCAAATATCTCCTCCAGCTGAAATATTTATCTAATTTACATGCATTCGGCACGATTCCTTTTTCACTACTTCACAAGTTTTTGCTCTACATTCTACAGAAGCAATTTCCATAGATAATTTGTTATTTTCGTTTTTCAACATTACATTAGAAATGCAAAAAAAAAAAAGAAATGAAATGAAGGATGAAACGATAGTCGAATGAATAGCAATCTTCGTTAAATATTCGGATATTGGTTCGTCTTTTCAATATCCACTTCTGCTTCTGATTATTACATCTTCCTATGGCAAATTTTCTTGAACTGAAGAGTAAACTTTATTCAATAATGAATTCAACCTTACACTATAACTAGTTTCTAAGGCTCAGTTATTGTAACCTCTGCAAATTATTCAAATTCGAGTTGATGAGTTTACAAGATTCTCCAGATCGTCTATTACCGTTTAAAGTTGATTTCTAAGAAATATTCACATTAAAAAAAAATTTAAAAAAACGCTAACATCAGGAATAAGTTGATCGCGAAGTTTTTTCGATTTACCACTTTCAGGATCCTCGAAATCTTTTGTATAGTCGATATTTGTAATACGCAAAGAATATGGCGTTTTAAAATCACCACCTGAAATCGGGTGCAAATTGAGAAAATTCATACATAACAGCGCCGCGTAAATGCGTAAATGACCACTATAAAGTTTCTATTTATGATCCGTTTGCATAGAGAACAACTGCGTGAAATAGTGCGTTTGTTTTTAGGGTCATAGTGTGTGCATCACTTCAATATTTCACTGCACATTAAAAAACGTTCCTGTTTTCTTCCACTAAATGACATCACTATGAAGTGATAATATCGGAAAACCTATGCGATCAAAAAAAAAATGTATGATAAGTGAAGCTTATCGAATACCCACAATTTCAGGCATCTTCTCATTAAAAAGTACCACAAACAGTAAATGAAGCTCATCGAATACCCACAATTTTGGGCAACTTCTCATTAAAAAGTACCACAAACGGTACGTTCTTCCAAATCATACGTACACCTTCGAAAGATTGTTTTAAAGAAATCAAATTATGAATTGAGGACAATGATACGTTTTTATGAACGCCGGAAGAGTTCACAAATTGAATAACATTCGAATTTCTGATTTTGCCAATCCATCGAATCAACCACCCAAGCATCGGGAAACATGCTAAATTTCGGCGTTATGAAGTATCTGATATAGGACATGCTCAGCATCATTCACGGCAATGTATCACATCTGCGCTGCTTCTTCATCTCACATTGGGCACAAGTTTCTACTAAGCAAAGACAACTGTAGCAGCGGAAAACGGTGTTTCATGGAAATACTTGCACATAAATTTCCGACTAGAAATTAATAAGAATAACCTGTAGGATGAGCCGGTTGATGAGGATGTTGCGAATGAACGATCCCATTTCCACCGAAAGATGTCGACTCAGCTAAAAAACGTTTTGTACTTTTGAGAATAACCAGTAAAGCATCAACCTTTGTCTGCACTCATTTCGGCTCACTTCCAATCTCGGTCAAATTTCTGCTGGATGCTTCAATTTTGCGCAAGTCTACTTTCCGGCCCGTTAACAATAAATAAACAGCCTACTAGCATTGCATTCATCCTGGTTGCCAAAAATATAGCAAATATAGCAAAGCTTACACCCGAAAATCTTTAAATGACTCCAACTTTCCCACAGAGTAAATAATTAAATAAATGTAGTAATAGGTTTCAACGGCATTAATGATAATTAAATTGTATATCTGTGGGGCGATTTTTCTTGCTGCTGTGAGAATGCTGAAAAAGGGAATTTAAAAACGCCATCACGAATTTTCACTTTTTTTCGACCGATGGAACTATTTAGGAATTATTGAAGATATTTCAGAGATTTTTGACCTGCATGATTGGCGCCTCTGTTTTTTTGAGATGGGGCAAGAAAAGAGAGCGCTGAATTTTAAAGGCATCACGAGATAATCGCGTAGAAATTCTTTGAAGTAAGACTAGCAGAGCTTGCTGGAAACTGTTAGCAAAAAAAGAATGCGAGCCGAAAAAAACTTGGCACACATCAGCAACTTTTCAAAGTTGCATGGGAGATAAACAGATATATAGATAAACTTATCAACAAATAGAAAAATAGATATCTAGATTAACAAAATAATAGTGCACTTTGAATCCTCCAGATGGAATGCGAAAGTGTTCAACCCCACCGTTCTTCTTTTTTCCGTGAAGTATACGAGTGTTATATATGATTATGACATGCAGTTTGTCATAAACAGCTAACGAGTTGGCCATTCAAGGGGAACATTCAAGTAAGTTAAGTAAAGAATTGGATGAATTTCTACAAGTTTACAATGAGCAGGTATGAGCCGGAAATCTGTTGCCCGCTTTTCGCAAGAGAAATGGCGTATAGTGGTAATCGAAAGCTGCAATCGTTTTATGTGCATGCCAGTTGCCAAATGAGCACGACGAACAATTACTAGGACGGGTAGTGTACTTCTCGCCTAAGGGCTTAAATTTTCAGAGGTTGATCTAGTGGTTTAGTAGGTAATCCATAGAAGTAACCAGAATCCTTCAGCAACAAAAATTTCATAAACTGAGCGATGGAATTTTGGTCGTTTGATGATCGGTTGTTTCACTTGGAGAACAACAGCTAGACGTTGCGGAGTGCCATCAATCAGAAGAAAAAAGTATTGCCAGAACATGAAACTTTCCGGTGTTGTATGAGGCCGATATAATAGTGACCTTGCTAGTTGTTCAGACAACTAACATAAGAAAGATTATTAAGATATAACCATAACTTGAGAATGGCACATGGCGCTGAAAAGTCAGGAACATCGTCCATGTCATTCGTATGAGCAGTGTAACCGTGGCGACATTCACAAAATCAAGGGAAGATTGGTGCTCGAGCTGCGAAAACCTGCGAGCACCGCTCCTTAGTACCCATAATGCCCGTATTTTTATGTGCCTCCCTCCTTAAATTGGAAAATTCTGCATAAGACCCAGTTGCTGAGGCAACCACCGTAAAGAAACTGGTGGCAGCGAATAACCAGTAGACAAATTCATTATTTTACTCGAAAAGTAGCACGCTGAAGCACAACATCGCATAACTAGCTTCCAAAGTCAAACTCACTCGCTGGCTCGGGTTCAGGCTCAGGCCGAGGACTCGATCTTGGCTCCTGTTTCGGCGGAAGGATGGGAATGGGTCCCGGCCTTGAGCCTAGTCCGAATTCTTCTCCTTCATCGGGCTCTCTGGCTAGATCCAATTCTTTTTCTGGTTTAGGTGCTGGCTCTGGGACAGATTCCACACCAGCGTGATGGTGCCCATGAGTTTCCTCTTCGTTCTCGTCGATTGGTCGCGTTTCGCTGGAGGGCTCAGCTAAAAAAAAAGAAAAAATAAGAAAAAATAAACGAGTAAGTAAAAGAAGTTAGAATTATAGCAGAAGCAGCCTTATCTTCGGCAAAATAAGAAAAGGAATTCTGTGCGCTTCTGAATTACAAGAATTTTTTTTGATATGCACATTACATAAGTTTTGCACAAATGATGACGAAAGGAGAGATTTGAATCAAAATAAAGGCCAATATTTCTTGTCGTTGATGTCACTTTATTCGCTGCATTGCCTATCTCGAAAACATTGATTCATATCTTGCAAATAATATCTTTCTTTTTATAAAAATTAAGCTGCAGAACTTTGAATTTTCGTAAATTTTTGGAGAATAGTATAGAATTCATCTATCGTCAATAAAACATAAGTATTTTCTGCTCCGTAGTGAAAGGATAAATAGAATCCAATCTAACAAGCTCATCGCGGATTCACTATATTAACGCCTTGAATAGCCTTTTGCAAAAGAAAACCGGAGTATAGAGTATTCAGTAGTGGCGCTGACTGTAGAATGATGTTTATGGAATGCGTGCGAATCTTTTTTTAAAGCAATGGATGCAATGATTAATAAATAGGTGGTAATATACGGACTATTTGAACAATTTTGAAATTGAATGAGGCAATTCTGTCAGTTGATAATCAACTTGTTCAAGAAACCCTTTCTACAGAGATGACACTGACAATGCAATTGTGCCCAATTAAAAGAATCGGAAAGCATTGAGCAAAGAGATTTCCATATGATCATCGCTTTCTTCATGTTCCTCTACCCTAGCGGGAAATACGAGTCAGAAGCACACAGCAGATATGCGGACAACATTTTTACAGCTGAAGACCTCTTTCGATGTGACTGACCTTTATGTGCAAAAAAAGGTGAAGCAACCCTATGAACACATATGGACTTGAGAGTTGCGAAGTCATGAAACACTCCAAACGATTACTATTCTTTTTGATCGTATCTTCGTTATGGTGAATCGTTCAGGAGGGAAGAATCCCCTGCGAGGCGGCATTTGGAGGAAGTAAGAATCCCCTCCTTCTGGTTCTCTTTGGCACGTATAGGAGCATAATTACAATCTATCATGCCTAAGTCAAATATTAGCCATAATATAGCAACGTATTGCAAGTAGTCTTCAATAGTTTCAATTAAACGCTAACGTTTTGGTTCGATATGGCCGATTTCTTGAACGTTGTGATGATCATTGTTCTTGATCGCTTCATTGGAATCAAACTCCGTTGGCGGCTTCTCATTTGATACGTGCTCCAATCTTGTATCGCCTCGTCCAACTTCATCTGATGGTCTCAATACGCTTGAATGCACTGCAAATATAGTATTTCTTTTTTCTGCTCATCGGTTACCTATAAATCAAAATTCAAGAAGGAAATTTTCAGAGCGATATTTCTTGAACTGCTTTAATAGCGAAACGAACAATTGAATAACACCACTCGTGACACCGAATAAATTAATGCATAGATTAATTTACATATCACAATTTAGTCGGTTTGTTTTTTGAAGTTACAATCAAAAGGTGATGTGTTTGTGTTTTTATCACCGCTACACGTCAATCCGGCTCAACCCTTCCAATTCACCGTGAACACATGAAAGCTATAGGGTTGCAATAGGGTCACTCATCGAAGGAAGGATAGGACTTTGGATTTTCTAGCCATTATCTGCATATGCGTATGCATTTTGCTCACGCACATATATCCAAGCATTATTTCATTGCCAACGCACAAATTATATTGTAAGATGGAATGTAGGACTTTCCTCGCTTGAAAGAAAAAACATCGGCCACAGCCAAACCATATAGGTATGTGAGGATCGACGCTTTCCACTGGCATGATTAAACGCTTTAGCCTAGCTTCATTACAAAAGCTACACAACTAGCATAGACTTTTGTAAAATCGCGCTTAGCAGATTGAAGTTTTTGATTACTATGCACTGTTACATATTTACACTAGCAAGGCGCATCATGCAAGGCTGTTTTTGCCAGCATGTGTCTGTCTGTTTGCGTATCAATCCCTCCACACAGTTTCAAACTGGACAGCTAGAGAAACTGTGGCCATGAAAATTGATGGGTATACCACAAGTCTACCTTATATCAATCTTTCACACTGACCCATCAATATCAAAAGAAGTTAAACATGTTTAACAGTAAAAAGTTTCCACGCATTCTATGGCGGTCGGTTATCGTTTAACACTGACCGGATCATAAAAATGTGAGCCTTTTTGAAAAGATTTATATGAGTTTGAAGTAATTAAAATGTGAAACGTCTGTCTTGCAAATTTGATCATCTGTTGATCGCTTATGAAACTGGCTAGTCAGATGAACGAGAATACAAGAACGTAGATGGTGCCATTTCCTCTAGCACTTCTACCCGTCTATTATAACCTTTTGTATTGTATACGAATATTGGTGTTGCTTATAGAAAACATTTGAAAGTTATCTAACCGCTTCCTTCTCCGTGATCATCAATCGTCTCCTCAGATTCAATCGGCGAAGGCTCTTTGGGCACCAACTGTAACATTGCTTGCATTAGACAAATCAGCTGATTGGATAATCAATGGCTAATTCATTTTTCGTCAAATTAATCGAGAAAATTAAATAGTGGTAATAGTTTCCGTTCGATGATATATAAGTGCTATTGAAAGTTAAAGTAATTTGTTGTTGAATTGCGTTGTTGTGTAATGACAAAAACAATATGATTTTGCAATGACAAAACCCATCATATTCTATTCATGGAAGAAAATAAACAGTTTAAATGAAAGTGATACCACTGGAATGATCGTTGGCGGTGTCCCAACTGAGAACGAAACCGGCATTACAGTTGACCTCTGAAAAAATTTGATCGCAATGATGACTACAAGTTTACCGTTCGACCGAGCCACCGCCGAGTTCTAGTGGCCGAAGATTATGGATAATTGGAACGACTGGAAATTTGAAAATTTTTGAACCCTCAGCCAGGGAATCTGAATCTTCCCGATCTTACCTGCAAGGGTACCTTTGGAAGTCAGATGTCAGGTGATGATGTAAGTTATTAACTGTTGGGATTTGCGCGAATGATCACATATATGAAAGTGTGGAGAGGTTAGTCAATATTGAAGTGTCGTAAGGAAAATGCAGAGGCATAGAAAATCCAGCACTGTTGCTCTTTTTCACAACCTATCATTCCACACGTTCACCAAAACTTTTTTGCTCTCATGGATTGCCTCGCACAACCACTCTTCAAATGCAACAAAGAGCTGTCTTTTAAAAGGAAAGAAACCCAACATTTACATAGCAACACTAGGAAGAGAATTATATATATATATATATATATATATATATTATATATATATATATATATATATATACATATATGTTTGCACTCCATAATAGGAATTAAATATGTATGACGTAAGGAACTTTGAGTATGGAATTGAACTGATTAAAACCTTTAACTTTTTACGTCGTCCGGAGAGTGGGATAGAGTTAGTTCGCGTACTATAAGCATAGTAAAATACGTGGTTTAATATATGATATAAAGAACATCAACATCTATTGCACACAATTCAAATATAATGCAATGAGTGCTTCTTTAAATGTTGAAGCGATGGTTAGCGCAAAGAATTAAATAACAGCTCTTAGAAATACCGTTTCCGAGTCGACTTCTGATTCTGTTTCCTTCACGTCAGCGTGAGTAGATTCTGTCACCTTCAAGTTCTCCGGTAACGTTGGCTGCAATGAGTCTCCGGTATTGCTTGAAATGTGATCAATGGAGTCGAAAGCTAAGGCTTTAAGATGTGACGTTCTTTCCCGAATTATAGGGCAGACTTTTTTATAGCGTATTTTGCGCGAAGAATACACAAGAATGCAAAGTCGCAGAGCTTTATGAGCCAAAATTTTATGAATATGAGGAACCCATTCACATGCTTCCCCCCTCCCCCCCCCCCCCCCCCCCCCCCCCCCTCTTCCTCCATTCCACAATGGACTTTTACGGCAACGATGAAGAAAAGTGCAACAGAACAATTAAAAGGTGGCCTCAGCCACGATTCTGTGATGGTTTACACGGAGTACTGCTAGTAACATTAAGCAGGGAGTTACTGAATTCTGAATGCCCTTCTCCTTTCATATTGCTATCACCTTGATCAGTCCTACCCAGCAGTCGGTTAGAAAAGCTTCATTCTTTTCATTATTCCATATAGCTTGATAAGTATATATCACATTATGAAAGTTATGGGAGCTGAGTGCAGAGCAATCATTAAAATGGTACCTGTGATGGTTGGGTTTGCTCGTCGGTGACGTGATGCATAGTTGTTAACTCCTCTAGGGCCTTAATTGTCTGCTCCTGATTGAAAAGCGATTTGTCACCAACGAAGAGATCCTCGTCAATATTCTCATCATTTTTATTGTCCGGCTCACTGGTAATATCTATCCGAACAACCGAGCTTGTCTCTATAATTAATCGCTCTGTTCGATGAAGCAAATTAAAACCCTTAGTATTTTAGAAAGATGACCTCTGAAAAACATCCTCACATGCGTATCATGTGTGCTAGCAACTGAGGTTAAATGCGCCTGGTCAATTAGATGCGAAATGATTCTTTGATTGCTAAAAGTGAAAAATGCAAAAAATTTTGTAATTTTACAAATTTGGCAATTTTTTGCAATTTAAAAAAATGCAATTTTAAAAATTGGATATAGGATGCATAACATCGGCTTAGATATAGGATGCATAACCATCGGCGCTTAAATCCTATAAGCTCGTGAATACTTCCATACTTATTCAACTTACCATAATTGCAACTGAGCAAGAGTAAACAAAAATGATATAGGAATCGACCTTACCAATGCGAACTGTTTCTGTTGCCGCCAACGGTGTTGTTGAAGCGATCCGTTGCTCGACTGCCGCTGTTGTCGATGAAAATTGATGGCTTTTATCGGATGCCGATGGTTCATTTGGTGCAAATGATGCAAGCTCTAAAAAAAGATCGTTACAATGTCTGATGCTGATGTTGCCGAAACCAAGGCACAATTAATCCAGTCTTTTTGTAACGCCTGAGCACTATTCCCCGTAGCAAAGATCGTCGAGGGATATTGCGGTAAATTTTAAGATCTGAAATCATATTTGGTTCCAGTGTCCCTCACGTGTCTGCAAAATGGTGTCGGTTCTTGTCTGTAAAATAAAAAAAAAAAATCACTGTTGACTAAAGTATGAAAGGATGACATTTGAAAATTCAAATATGGAGAAGAAGCAACTCGAAAGATGGAAACAATTTACCAACGGATCTTGCATCAGCAGCAAATAATAGTCGGTGGTGGAAATGAGAAAATCAAACATATCGCAGTAATGCAACTCTAAAAGGAATATACATAGCTGTGTAGCACAAATTGCCTAGCGCAAGCAAATACAGCACAGATGCATCATTAACGCTTGCCGAACTAAGGTGAAATTCTTGCAATGCTGTTTTACTGTTTACGACGTCATGAAATGTGCAGATCATACTCATCGTAGCAATTCCGCTCACACTGCATTTTTATTTAATTTAACATTTGACATATCAGTGGATAGAATATGGCATGCTAATCCTTACTCAACTGCCACAGAATCGATCGCTAAAAATTTAATGTTACCTCACATAGTCCCTAAGAAAGTTCTCATGAAATTGCTAAACGTCATGCTATTACAACAAACTTAGGCGTTATAGGATGTTTTTGTATCACTAACACTTCACGCTCATACCTTCTCCTCTTGTTGACACCTCGCTGTCTGTACTGAGTGTCGAAACTGGTGACACAGTAGTTACAGCAACATCAATTGTACGTTCGTGTGGTATCGGAAGTTCCTCATCTGTTACAACATTGATCTGTGTGGATGACGTCCCCAATGTAGTACTGCTGAGCGGTAATGGTGCTAGAGTTGTTGCGAACGGATCCGCTGCCGTTACCTAAATATTCGTTCCTATAAGAATTGATGAGCGTTGAATAAAGGCATTTTGCAGTTTTGCTGGTACATCGGAAAATCTATTTTTGAATGCTAACCGTTGTTTAAACTTCAGCTTAATTCTATGCTCTTCCATTATCCAACCATCTCTCCTCAAACAATGCTGAATTAAAGTAAGGGCGAATAATGTGCCGACTGAATCTACCACACTTGAAGATTACATAAAAGCAACGATCGCAGCCGAACTATACGTATCACGCATCTTCCATATCAAAGGCTTAAAAAACTCCTCTCACCTCCCTCTGCTCGAAGGAGGCAAGCGGTGCTGGAAGGATGTGATTTTAAGAGTCTTCTTCAAGGTTATACAAGGTGGCATAGTCACTTGCCGAAGGATAAAAAAGGAAATGCACCTCAGCGGGGAGCGTGTCCTCCGAAAAGAGAGGTGCTGATGTGGAAGCATTGCGTGTTGACGTTGTACTTTCAGTTGTCTCACTATTTTTCGCTTTGTTCGTCGATTCGGCATTAATGTCCTCGGTACTGAATGTGTCCGTATTTCTAGAAATTATAGTACTGAAAATTACAGAAGTGAACTCGAGATGAAATATTTCGCTTTCACATAAGGAATCCCCACATCAAAACGACTCACTTGAAGTTTGGTTATGCATTTTATTACAATCGAACTCGAAGTTCGTTACAATAAAGGAGCCAAGCATGCTATCAGCTTTACAATTCTGTTGACCTCATTAAATAGATTCGCGAGTTACCAACGAAAACCAAATATGCAAAATAATGCCTCGATATTTTAACTACCCATACAAATTTTCTATAAAAAAATTTGTTTTTCTTTTGCTCGACTAGCATAAAATGAAAAAAAAATGAACTATGCGAAATGCATCTAAATTTTTTCCTACTTCTAAATGTCTAGAGTTTCTTTCACAATTGATTGACCAAAGTCGTTTATAGAGTACGAGAAGCGGAGGTCACCTTTTTGTGTGCGCTGCACCTACCGTATTTCTCAACTACAAGTCCCGCCGCTCCCTTCTTTCGCAGCTATAGACAGTTTCTTTGTTGCATTGACGAATTTAAACATAATTTAAACATATGAAAAATCTTGTACATATACTGCGCCTTGTACCTCTCTAGATTATGGCTCGAGCCAAGCACAAAACCTGACTCTTACGTTACCAACTGCTTTTGTCATTAGGCTACATATGAGTGTAACCGACTTCCACCTAAACGAACACTTCATTCATCGGCTTCTACAGTAGGTCAACCAGGCCGAATTTGATGATCCTTGAGAACGTTTTAAGAGTCGATTATCACAACAAATCGCTCCGGTTACTCAGTTATTAATCTTGTCGGCATGAAACATTGTGGTCTTAATTCTGTGAGAAATTTTAAACCTACTCTTTACTTGTTGAATTTGTGAAGTGGCGTTGTTCATCGGCGAAGAACTCTTCCTCGAAAATATCCTTTGGTTTCACAGAAGATGACTCCTCGCGAAAGGGTTGTTCCGACTCGGATGGCTGTTCGATTACGCCGAGTTCATGTGCTCGCTTTATTTCTGGAATATTAGCGGGGGCAGCCTTTTGACGAGTGCTTGCTTCGGTCGTCGTTGCTTCCTCTTCGTTAGCATTCACCGTTGTCGACGTCGCGAAGTAGTTGCCTTCGATCGCCAACCCAACTGAGTTGCACTCATTGAAATCGTTTACAAAGGAACAGTGATTGTAGGACAGACAATGTCCATATGATTTATCAAAAAAGAGTTGAGAAAGCAAAGAGTTTGGGGAGCGCAATTCAGTTGAATGAATAGCTACTTCTACCGATAACAGAGATGTGGAAACTGCTATTAAGGAAAACTGAAAAATTTGCTGCCAGTGAAATTTCAGTTCGCCTTTTTCCACTTTGCAGTCATTTACATATCGCATTCGATCTCATAATTCTGTTGAATACGTCCCATACTGGATGAGGTTTTGTTATTTCGATAATAATATTGAAACAATAGCAAGCTTAAGATGAATCGCCATAACAATAATCATCAATGGATATGTCAGATATGTTATTATAGTTGTGAATAACCAATCTCGAGGGGAGGGGCTCACCCCAGTTACGCTAAAGCTAACCCTATGACTTCATATTTATATGTGCCCAAGAATTATAGACTGCACAATTTTGCAAAGTCGATGCATATTCCAGGAGGCTTGTGAATTGGCGAAAGTCTATGTCATCCGCTAAGGATGGAAACGGGAAGCGATTTTGTCATACCGAGCATTAAGAGGCTGATAGCCTCTTAATTTGCACAATTTGCTCTCAAGAACTTGCTCGAGTTGCTATTCTGTCCAACCATGACTGCAAATTCGAGGTGTTCGACCTCTGTAGGCAGCTAAGAGGCACGAAGAATTCTTTAAGTGCACCCGTTTCCGCCGCAGAAGCTTAATGCAAACAACCTGCGGGATAATTTCTATCACCACTTTAGTGACAGTCACAGCTTAAACACCTCGTTATATATAAACGTTCATACTGTTAAGTGTCAGTGGGAACGCATGCAAAGCTTAAGATGCTGTTCTTCTTTTGGTGGTCAATCTTTGCAATGCATTACTTGAAGAATTAGAGGCAAATGCAGCATTTTTCTATAGTTGATGTGCCAATTGAAAAAGCTGAATTTTCGCCAAAAATACTGCAACATGATCAGAATGTGCGAAGTCTGTTCTTTCGGCGTGCCAATTTAAAAACGTTAGATTCGCAGTCTTTATTATAGTTCCCTTAATTGCCAGCTAGTTGCATCCTCTCACCTCTACATCTTCCATTGAAAGGAGTCAGAGAAAAGGCATTCAACTGCCATTACTGCAAAATAGCGCTATCAGGTCATCGAGACTCGAAATATGCTAAAAAGCTGGAGTGGAGGAAGTCCTAATTGAGATGCAGGTGAGATTCGATTAATGTTTGTTTTTCCATCGGGGATTAGGACGGCATTACGATGGTGGCGCCTCGCAAAGTGGACATGAACCGCTAGTTGACAAAATTTGTTCACTATCTTTGTAGAGAATCACGTTTGTGGCGTAACGAGAACAGCAGAAATCTTTTAATCAACGAGGTCGTTGAGTGTTGCCGAAAGATGGCGCACCTTTTTGGGACACATTCGCTCATCTCGTATTGGCAGTTCGACTCTATTGCCAGAAATGTTTTATTAATGGCACTATGCCAGCTTTAATTTGCATTCGTTGCAATTCATTTTCTAATTTAAATATATCACTTAACTGAATATATTTGAATATCTTTCTCGGAATGAAAAGATTCATAACAGTTTAGATAATAGATCACCGATTCTTCAACTCAACCTATGTGTCAAATCTATTCGGATTTCTTAGCAGTCTCATCGCCACGTCGGCCAACTGCCAGAAACTACCCAAAACAAAAATGCAACGGCAATGACAAAAACCTTAACAGAGTGTTCTCATATAAAACCAACCGGTCGTATAAATTCGAGATCCAGAATTCATTCTCAGACCATATCGAACCCACAGCAGCAGCAAACTTCAGATGTCAGTCTAATAGCCTTTTTAAGTGGCAGCAGTCCGCGCAAAGGCCATGAATTGCAATGAATTGGAGGGAGCACATTTAGACTACGTTATATAGCTTGAATTGAAAATACCGAACTCCCATAGGCAAATACGCAACTACTTGTATGATGCCAGTACGCTTCGAAAAAAACAAAAGCAAAAAACAAACAAACATCGAAGCCTGTAAGAGCGCTCAACAGTGAGCTTATAAAAAGAAACTCTATGATCAAACGACTCATAAAAGCAGTTTTATGAAATTTATTCAAATTTAAAGGTGGGAACAGCGAAAATAAAATGATGAAAATTTTTGCTTCATAAAAGAGACAACTCGTAGTCAAACGAATTGCTGTTTTGTGTGGAAAAAAAAATGCAGTGAATAGTGACTCTCACCTACGATAGCAATTCACCGCTTGAGCATAGATAATGGCATCCTATCTCGACAGCTTCAACGCTCGAATTCATTTCCACTAGTTGTAACTTTTGTATGGATGAGCTTATATCAATGCTTACTTGATATATACGTTAGAAAAAATATTGATATCATAACGAGACCGTTGCTACAATGCAGAAGTGAGCTGAGTTCATTGTTGAAGACTGAATAGAACGGTCGAAGAAGCAAGAAAATCACAAACGTATCCCTAAAAGCGGATGGAAATCTCTTAGACACAAATAATGTCACTAACCAACCTCCGGAAATTGCGAGCAATAGCGTTAATATGCCCAACATTTTCGTTCAAACAGCGTTGTCACTTCGCAATCCACACTAATTGCACTCCAGCTGTAACCAACACCAATGATGAACAAATGAGCACATTTAAAGCAACGCTCAAAGTAAAAGATAACGTCAAAGAAAATGCCTAAAGCTTTAAATAGGTTTCTAAATAATATGGAGAGGTGTTTTACCATAGCGGAAAGATATGTGAATAGAAAACTTCACAGACAGTGAAGTTCACAAGGCTTAAGAGCAACGACAAAAAATCAAATATGCAAAATAAACAATATAAATAGTGGTTAAAAGTACTGGTTAATAGTTGCTTGAATACTATGACTCACACAAATGACTTCTCGATTCAACCGATGCACACAGGTTGTGTGTGGTTAACTTATCAAAACCAATGTGGACAATGAGTGATAATTAGTATAATGTGGCAGTGAAAATTATGCGAAAACGAGCAAGACTAGTTGATTGCATATAATCGGATGAAAAAAAAAATGTGGGACATTGAAAAGGGCGTGGCTAAGCACAACTTCCGAGAAACACTGCGCAACTTGGAGTGGGGGAGGGGCGATCGTGTAGGGAAGACACGTTACCATGCAGCATATTGAAATGTACCCCATTCAATCACCATAAACGCATTTTATGCTATTGCAACTTTTGAAAGTAAAGCATTCAAAGCATTCAAAGGTGGCAGCAGAAAGAAATGCATTTGCAGTGAACGAGTTGCAACGTTCGTTCACTTTGAATGCTCAGAATGAATGTCCAGAACTTTAGCTTAGCGGCTACCCTGAAGCCTGAAGCGTAATTATGTCACCGAAACACTCTCCAAAATTTTCCGCTATTAATTTTCTGCCCGAGTTTACGCATTCACTTTGCAATCGTTGCATTATGGGTTGCTTTCGATGAATGCGAAATTTCGTCCGCCATAATGTTTGCGTTCTATGACTTAAGCAGACGATTGTACTTATATTTCACGATACCATACTGGAATTGATTCCTGTTATTAGCAAGAATTTCATGCCGTAATTTGAAAATATTCTTAGTGGCCACTTAAATCGTTCGCTGACTACAATTGAAGTCTGGGGGTTCGATCGTCTCAGCCGAGTGTGCGAATCCCTTTTTCTTTGTTAATTCAACGGCTAAGTTCATATACTATAATCAGTACTTAGAAGAATGAGAATCGCCACCTTCAAAACTCATCGCGATCGAGCACAATGAACTATTTTTGTTGTTCTTTATTTCAACTCCTAAAATGGGAAAACGCACAAAAAGCATCTGAACACGAATATCAAAAAGTAGTAAAATGCTCGCAAAGTCATAATTCAGGCGAAAAGACAGCAAATCGACCTGAAAACGCATATTTTCCTTATACAGACCGGTAAAAGTTTTATTTGGAAGTGTTCATGATGCAAATCAGTCGTTGCATTACAGTCAACTGCTGAAGCGATTCCCCTCGGTGCAACTTTGTAATGTGACTCCTCAAGAATTAATATTCCCATGATTAAATACAGTAAACGTTACTGCAATGATTGCAAAGAGTTCTCAGTGAACTCAGACAGCGATATCACTTTTTGTGGTAAATTATTGGGTGTCCATTTCACAAATTGCATTGATTTGATCGATACAGTTGAGATCATTGAAAGTCTTTTGATCAGCGATCACTGAAGTTGGTGCCTCACCACAATCACTCAGTTTACTCTCGAAAGGTGCATTATTTCCCGAATTTGTATTAGATGTGGTTATCTTATCGCCATCTCTTTGCTTTAAAATTTCGACCGGAAAATGCACTTATAGGACTGAAATGTGCCAACGATTTTTCAGTTATGCTAGATATGTGAATGCCTTTGTAAAACGGGACAGGCGAAGACACCCGAACTACTGAGCTGATTTAGAAACATTTTACTCTTGTAGCTTTTCGGATGATGGTTCCGGGCTCCTGCAAATCCGACTGCAAAACTGCTCTCAAGATCTTTTGCTTAGATAGCTAAGAATACTTGCGGATTGCATTCGAAACCGTAATTTGTTGTTGAATTATTCAACTTTTCTCAGCTATCTATTTCAAATATCGTTAATTTTAATATCTTTTTCTTCACTATATCGGTGAAATAATAATTTCATCTAGTGATACAATTGGCAGATTTTCTAATTCAAATTCACGTCTACTTGCATATTTGTTTTTGTATGAGCGCACGTTACTGTGTTTTTCTATGTTTTACAGTGCATGTGTATCTTTAAATTTGTGCTTGAGTCATGTTCTTACCATCGAAACACTGAATTGAAATTTAGTCACACTTATAAACAGAAAAAAAAAGAAAAAAATTATTTCTAGTTTAAATTTATTCTTTGTTTTAAGTTCCTCTTAGGTGGATTTTCTTTTTCTTTTTGTGAAGAAGAAATATCATGTTGATTGCCCCATGCAGGTGGTAATTAAAGTTTGCCACGAAAAGTACAGAGGAAAATTGTTACTGTGAATTTGCTCACAGTGAGACAGTTAACCGAAAAAAGATGGTAGTACTTACAAACTCAACTGAGGCTGGCTTTTTTTGACATTTTCTGGTATTGAAAAACGAGTACCAATTTGAAGACATGATTTTGCATCGATCCTCTCCACAAACGGTGGATGACTCACGTGCTAAAGTGCCCAGAAAAAAAAGTGGACATTTTTCAACGAGCAAACTATGTCAAACAAGAAAGAGAAATAAATAAATTTGAAAGGGCACTAGGGTTTTTGGATGATATGTATTAAAGTGCACTGCGGTTTTTTGAAGATAATAGCAAATGCAAGTGAATAATACGAATGGCTGAAAAATGATTTCAAGAACGTATGAGGCAAATCGGATGGCAATATAAAGCAATTAATGAGTGCTAAATCCAAATGAAGAACAAATATTTCGCCGGAAACTAACAAGAACGATATCAATTGCCATTACATTATATTCAACAAAATAATAAACAATATCCGAAAAAAAGTATGCCAATAAACTCACAACCAGGATCATGACATCAGGACGTTGCAATTTCTTCAATTAGTAAATTAGATTCGTGCAACTGAATTTTAAGGTGCCGAACGAAACATCATAGATTTGTAATGAAGGCATTCGTTAGATTCCCTTAAAAGACAATAAAAAGTCTAAGGTGTATATCTTCAGAAGCTTAAAAGAATTCTAAAACTTGCACGAGATATACTACACTAATATACATGAGGAGTATATTCAACACGTGAAAAGAAAAAACAACCGATTCTGCATCATCAACGAAGCTTTATAGAGGGCATTTACGATTTACATCTTTCGCATAGTTCAAACTTGGAAACTTGCAAGTGGAATTCAATTCAACGACAGTCTACAAAACAATTTAAATTTATGATGAACGTTTGAAGTTTTATTGAAATTTGTACTAAGAAAATTTCTCGCATAAAACCTTTGTCGAGATTCAAAAATATTGTCACGTTAATGATGTTATTCAATATTCGCGTTTATTTAGAATAAGAATCTATCTCCTATTTGGCGTTTCCATTGGTGCAATAATTGCTCGCCAACCGTTGCAACATTCTTTGATATGAGAAAAAGACAATTTGAGAAAATTGAGGTTAAAAGGTGTGCCGCATTTTTCTGAAAACGAAAAGGTTTATGGTTCCATTCTTGTGAAATGTTTAATGAAACTTTTGACTAATACTTACCACCAATAGATTTAGTACAAATTTATATATATATATATATATATATATATATACTTTCACAATTTCATGTTTTCAATAAGTAATAAAGCAAGCATTGTACAATATTCGTTACTAATGTTAAGTGAGCTGAAATTTCCATGGAATCATTTTTTAAAGAATCGTTTTCAGTGAGTGATGGAATTTGAAAAAGAAAATATTCTCCCAAATGATAAAAAAATTCAGGATGAATTCACTCATCCCAAATTGCTAATCAGGTCGATATATACGTCCTACTCAGTGACTATATGCAATCGTTGAATGAAGCAGCTCGGTTTATCCATACACTCGCATAAACAATTCACAAAGAAGTCAACAATAATATGTTGAGAAGGTGCACAGTATACATTTATGTGTCGTTCGCGGCAGCAGTACAGTTTGAAAAATTCAGCTAATTGGATGAATGTCAGAAATACCTCTATCTTTCCTTATATCCCTCTCTTTCTCCTTGTTTATGAAGCAACTCTCGCATGACTAAAATGTTCTTTCTTTTTGCTCAGCAGAGTAAATTTATTTGCAACCTATTTTGAATAACAAGCCTAAATGAATACAAAGATTTTATTCTTTGCAGTAAGTGGCATCTTTATGCACTCATAATATCAGCAATGCGAATCGACGACAACATGCAAGTGCAATATAGTGGACGGCAATCAGAATTCCGAAAACAAATAATAATATTTCTAATTCCCAATGCAAGCCTTATGTCCCTCATGCTGATGGGGTTTATCATGAGTTCATTTTAATTGCACCCACCTGGTTATTCAAATATATCATTTTTTCAAAAATTCACTTTCACTACATGTTTTTAAAATTGGTTTCGAGGTGTGAAATTTTTTGAGGAGTTATGCCGCCATTCTGCAGCCCTACGCTGCCTTATTCAAAGCAAGCTCATCTCTGTATCGCTTTTCGATAGCACGCTTCTATAAAAAGTGCTCTATGTGCAATAAACAATTTATCACTTAGGACTACGTGCCATTCTGAAGCAATAGTATGAACCTCTGTGAGTAATATTTAAGAAAATTTTTAACAAAAGCATAGTTCGTTCAATTTTGAAATACGATAGCAATTTTTTCTTTAAAATGACCTCTTAGAGGGGGTAGCAAATAGTGAAAAAAAACAAAAAAAAAACAAAAGAAAAAGCTTGAGGAAAATTCGGAAGTTAGCCGAAGAGATATTCAAAATTTGCCAGCAAGTATGTGAGATACGTTGATAGGAATTAGCTAATCCTTCTAGAGGAAGCAAACGCATTCCAATCGAGAATGTTGGAACAAAGAAAGCAATTTCAACAAGTCAAATTTCACTAAATAATAGCAGTAATTTGCATAATTCTCTTCAAATTTCATAGTGTTCAGCATAGTGGTGAAGAGTTCTTCTCTTCATCTCCTATAGTAACAACTAAGGGAGTCAATTGCTGCACAGGTAATCCACAAGTTCATACACCCAACAATTAACCCATTATATGGCGCAAGCCGTGATCATGTAAGCATTACAATATATGCCACATTAAAGAACCCACAAAAGAATCTACCTTCACTTCTATAAACAAATCATGGGACATTAATATGAGTATTAGTATTAAAAATATTATCAATTAATCAGTAATACTATGAGAAGGGTGAATATCCGCAGTGATCTACGAAATGAGCTCAAGCCGAAGCATCAGCGAGATGCGACCAACGTTGATAGAGTGGGACTTCTTCAAAATGGATTGCAAAAAGACGATAGCATTACGAAGTATACGTGGGTGGAATGTAGCGAAATGCTTCAGATGTGGATGTGGCTATTTGATGAAGGACTAAAGCACAACCAAGTCAAAGCTGCTCTGCGGACAAGTAAACAAAAATTAGCGGAAATCATAATGAAATGCCCATTTCCTCATTTTCATAACTGCAACATATGCATTACCACTGAAATTCAACGAAATTTAGCACACCATTCGGTGCACACTTTGCCTCGATCCCAAATTTAAAAAAAAAAAGAGCTGATCTACGTGATAGAACGATGTATCGCATCTTTCTTCTGTGCAGATAAAGTGCCAATCAAGGAGACGAAAGGACTTAACGACTACCTACTGCAATCTATATCTGCTAACATCCAATGATGACTTTTCGCTAGACTTGTTCACACTTCATCACCTCAATCGCATTTTTCATTACCGTATTCCATTAAGGGAAAATCCGAGCATTCTGCCTCTTAGAATTCTGAAGAGGGCTCTTCTATCCAATAAGGTAAAATTGCCTACTTTTTCCATTTTTTTTTGAAAATATTTTGCTTCAAAAAACCACCTTCTTCTTATTGTGAGAAAATGAATCAAACATCCATTCAGGTTGAAGAGATATGTTCACATAAAATACGCGTAAAAAATTCTAGAAAAATTAGAGCTGGTGTTAAATGATTCACTTTAAAAATCAGTACAACCATTCGAGCACATAGTAAACCCAAGTAAATTGGACAGTGCAGCAAACTGGTACGGGGAAATTTTCATTCCTCTACGCAACTACGAAAAAACGATGAAAAACTTTATCCAGTTCTCCCCATACTATTTCCATCGGAAAATGAGTTTTTTTTAAATCTTTTTATCCTTTCAAACGTTGAAAAAGTCATGTGTAAAGAAAGGACTCAAAGTTTTTTCTAGAATTACATTCATTGAGATCACAGCAAGCTTTCACTGGGTTTAATTCTTTCATTTTATTGCCAGCGCCAATATACAACCTGCAGAGCTTGGCATACTTGCTTATTTATAAGACAAGGAGGAAACATGCTTGCAGAGGCAAAACTTCAGTACCACTGGCATACTGCTTCATATCCATCTCCATGTCGTTTTTGTGATCATTAAACAGGCTGTCGATATGACAACGTGTAAACGGAGTGTGAGTCATTAAATTCAATGATATTTCATTTTTTCTCTCTTTGCTTCCTACCGCTCGTTCCAGACCGACTATTCTGTTTCAGACACCTAATACTCGACCAGGTGGTGGTATTTTCGTTTAAAATGAGTATAAAAACAGCCGTTATTGAAAAAAAAGCGTGGAAAAGTTCCCGAGGGGAAAATCTTGAGACTTTGCATGGCGTTTCACAGCATTCGCTTCGAGGAATAGTTCATTCTCTTCATCTAACTACTCCCTCCTTTACAGCAGAAACGATGTCGGACCGTATTAGGTGTTTCAGAACGCAGAATACTCGCCGCTGAGTTAGTCGACTCCTTCGAAACAGTTTTCTATTTTCGATTGAATCGAATTCATCGAATGTTTTCTGAACTCAAAAACTGAGCAACATCATCATGAATTAGGGTTGAACGACGAGGATTAAACTTGAAGAGACGTCAAAAAACCACTAAGTCTGTTGCATCGAAAAACTGCACAAAACCATTTTCATGGCCCACAGTCTTTGAAGAATAACCTAACAGTGTCCACCCATGCCTTCCATTCAGTCGATTTATAAAAGTATGCTAATTAAAACGTCTACTTGATGTTGTTAAATTATTGCAATGAACTTATATCATCAAAAATAATATTTCATTGCTTTTCGAGCGTTCACCTCATCATGATCGTATTAGTGTGAGAGGAAGTAAAATAGTTTGAGCAAGGCCACAATTTCGGAAAAGCATGAGCTTTAAATGCTATGGAGACGGTGGAGGGAAAAAGGGAGGATGACAAGAGAATGGCAACGCAGACTGGAATGTTAGAGCGGAGGCGTTGCGACGGAAACCAAGAAATAGGCGAACATCGACGAACCGAACGGGAAACGCCATAACCGGTTCTTCTCAACGAAAATGAAACCTTTGTTACGTTTGAGGACGAATGACCATGGAATCCTTCCGCTGCCGTCTTAATAGTTCACCGATATGATGGACAATGCGCTATTGTAGCGACATATGCAGTGGCTTATTTAATCATAGTAATTGCAGTTCTCAAGCACATCTCATCAAACAAAGAACCTCTCTCAACTACTAGCCGGCTTTAAGGTCGGTTATTGAAGGGCGCCATTTCGAACTCGAAATCACATTCGATATTGTTTCGGCAGATGCCGAATCATACTGAACACTCAGCAATGTGAGGGAGATTCCGCTGAGGTCTCTCTTATCATTTTATCTCATCCAATAAAAATCTTTAGCTTATTATCAATCACTAAAAACATTCACCGATTTCACGAAATCTCTTCTAAACTCTTTTCCCTCAAAGCAAGGAACTTTCTCATTTATTAAGCGCAGGATTTAATAAATGCTGCAAAGAGCCGAACGAAACAACGAGTTCTAGAAGCAACAAGCAATTTATCGTATGTTATGCCTACGTCGCCTTTTCAACTAATCCTTTATGCCTTTCTCCCCCACCGTTTCCCATCCGCTTCCACACACATGCTCCCTAATTTCCAAAAACGTTGCTGATCCTGAGACTCTATTCAAATGAATACAGTATACACATATGATTTCATTGTTCACTTTGTTCTTTGCCGCATTTGAAGAGTACAAAAAAGAATTCAGCGCACGTTATTCGCCAGATTTGTAGTGCGGGTGGTCCCGATCGACTGCGAACGGAAAATTTTGGATCCGTAGCACCGATCGAAAAAAAATTCCATAACGTTCTAAACTCATTAGCGTGTACCAACCATTTGCACTCATTCGAGCGTGAAGCGGTGACCTTTTAAGCGAAGAACATCACGTAGCATTAAGGATGCATACTTTTTGGAAGCGAGGTTCCTAAGGAAGATGTCGTCTAAAAGAAGGACCAAGAATTCTTGTCAAATGGAAACAGTCATTTTTCTTAGGATGAATGACGCAGATGAGTGAGGCAGCTCTGCTCTACCGTTCCTCGCTTCGGCTGTTTCTGAGAAGGAAAAAACTGCTGCACAAAGGTCCTTAGCGATACCAGTTTAATCGATAACGTTTCAAATCATAATAAAACGATCAACAATACAGAATCGGCGTATATGCTAAAGCAGCCTATTATACCGCGACCAATACGGCGGTGTTTCCCAGCACAACACTGCACGCGTCATTGGTTATGATTATGGCAGTTATGTCGCGTTTTGTCAAAAAAAAGAAAAGAAAAAAAAGAAAGAAAATCTCTCCACTTGTTGATTCGAAAATTGACCTCCCTCATTCACAGAAATAGACGAAAAATCAGGCGAATGAAGCTTAGCTTAGAATTCGTCACATTGTTCATTCGTTTTGAAAAAGCGTAAGTCACTACATTACATTCACTGGCAATCTGCGCCCAGGGAAAGCGCTCTACGGATTGATGGGTGCTGTCACATAGACGCAATGAAATTGTTGTAAAAATTGGACCGCAGACCAGCTGGTATAATTTCCACTCAGTAGAGTCGTGCTATGCCTTACTAACATGAATGTGCCCAATCACATTCAAATGCTTTCAAAGGATCGTGAGAGCTGCAACCCATTCTTTAGCTTATTTGCCAACTTTCTATTGGAGTAGCATCTTACTTTACTAGTACACATTTCTCCAAGTGATTAAGAGAGAAAGCACAAAGCTGCCAGGCATATGGTTATCATAAGCGCATTTAAGTTGCCTGCCAACCGAAAATACTTTATTTTCACCTACTTCATGCATGACTTCACGGTATAGATTCAAGAAAAGTTTTGATTCGATTATTCAGCTAATCACCATACTCTAGAGTATGGTGATTTCAGTTTTTTAGCGGTCCTTATCCTATAAATAAATCTGCGAAAATGGTTGCAACGGAAAGACAGCGTTTTCCGGTCGCTGACTCATGCGTGCATGTCAGTAATGTGTTTATATTGTGTGTGTGTGTGTGTGTGTGTGTGTGTGTGTAGGTTCGCTAATTGGTATCTATCACAAACGGCTTTGAGTTCTATCAATGGGAACCAGTTATGCGCTGCTTGCACTGCTGTTACTGTTATTTGGCACTACCTCCAGAATCGCCACCACATGAAAGACCTTGAAACTTGTACGTAAATTTAAGCATGCATCTGTGTGTTGCGTATATTTGTCTGCATATATGTATTTGTCTGTATATGTCGGTATGTACTTAAGTGTATGCGTGTATACATGTGTGCGTCCCTGCGCGCGTATTATGCGTTTGTATCTGCATTTATGCTTCATTATCGGTTAGCAATTGCACTCATCGACCAAAAACTCGCGATCGGAATTGCAATTTTAAACGCACCGTTCCCTTTTCTAAACACCTTTGCGCATTGAACTCTGCCAACATTCTATTCTCTAGCATGCATGCTAATCGCAAATAAAAATTGTTCTCCAACAGGATGGCATAATAATTGTGTTTCACAATCGATGTACTTCAATGCATTAGAGCATTCCCTCTGTTCTGTCGCTAGACTATTCTCTGCCTTTAAGCTTATCGAGAAAATAGATGATGCTTCAATCGCGCCGAAAGCTTGCATTTTCACTCATTAAATGACCACCGTAAATGTGTGCAGTGAATGATTTGCGCAATGAATAATAAAGCACTCAATCCAGTCTCTACCCTTTACCTGGTTTCAAACCCCACAGCCGTCACAGAAAATCCAGCCTTTCATAGACAATGCGTAGAACCTAGTCATCTGTTATCGCCCTTCATTCATTTTGAGAATTCGTTCCAATAAGTCTTTAATTTTCTTGGAAACTTTTCGCCCGGTGTTCTGAATGGTATCTAAAATGACTGTCCTTGATCGACCTCACACACACACTTACCTATTGCTTAAAAGGGAAATGAGCGGAGGAAGGAAGGAGAGATTCGAGGAATGATCCCGTTTGTGAAAATAGAGCTGAGTGGTGCCTCTTATTCCCCCCCCCCCCCTTTATTTCTGATAGTGGAATTCGCTCCGAGACATCTTTTTAGATTTTTTGCTCTGTAAGAAAAGCCAGAAATAAGACAATTTTTGGGCGCTTCCTGCTTCGGTAAGCTTGTTCTTCTCCCAGTCTTAGGCCAATCTTTGTAGTTGTTTATTTAGAAACATCATGGAAGCAAAATTCAGCGTGAGCCTTTTCTCAACCCTCAGAAAGTGCCACTACACACCAAAATAAACCTTTTCAAAGCAACACTCTGCAAAGCATATTCTTGCCCCATACAAGTATGTGCATGTTCCGTCGATTTGCTCATTTTATTCTTTATGAGTTGAAGGCTACAGCAGATGTCGAAGGGGGGAAAGCTGTCAGTAATAGGAGGTGGAAACGCTTAGTTTAATAATGCTGATACTTAGTGCGCCGCGTGGAATCTCCATACAAGTGTCACCTAAATATCTACTCCCTGAGCGGGTACTTATACCTATCGGGAACAAGTCGGCGCAACATGAAACTACCAAAAACATTTACCAAGAAGTGGCATCGGTTGGAGGTAGGGGGAGAGAGAAAGGCAGGGAAGGGGGTGCAGCAACCATCATTCGAAGTTGTTGAGGTACCTTAACGATACTCAGTGCCCATCGCCCACTGAACGCAAATTTATAAGTCCGATTTTCGCTTTTTCTACACTTTAATTAATGAAACAGTGCAATGACGTCACACAAAATACCATACAGTAATATGCGGCTCAATGAACGGTGGCTAAAAATTCATGAGCAATCGAAGAAGGTAACGCTTCTTAGTGTATTTTAGAGAAATGACCTATCTCGCTACCGTGGTAATAGGGATATACAGAGAGGATAGTGAAGTGAGGGTAGAGAGTTATCCACTACTTGGTGCTTCAGTAATTTCACCTTGTTGTTCTTGCATGATCAACAATTCACGTGGCAAAAAGCAAGCTTGAAATTATGCCCCTTTTCTTGTGCTACTCGTTATCCCCCTTTTTCACTATCAATAATCAGTTCGCACCAACTTCACCTAATGCCTAGGGTGTAGCGCAGATCATTATGCCAAGCAATAGTTGAAGACACTAGAAACTGCACTTAAATGCATTTGTTGATAATCCATCATAGCTTACGCAGTTTCTAAAATAATGAGAGAGTGTTTCTCACGTGGCATCTCACCGTTACACGTTCGTTACCTTGCATGCGATCGTCCTTGAAATTGACAGACCCTAGCGCGGCGGTCGAACGCCCTTTGCTATTTCTTCCTGATGTCTAGAACAGTTGATTTTCGGCACGCATTGCCACTATAATTTCGTTGCCATCAGTGCAAAACTTCTGTTTCACACTGTATGTATGCGATAAAAAAAAAGCTCCGATAAGATCTCGTTCTGGAACGTATTTGAGAACATTTTTGCAATACGTATGGTGATTCATATTTGCAAGACAACATTCAATTCAAATTTATATATTTCTAACCTCACGTTGAACTGGAGATTCGAAAAATTCTTTCAAACAATAATAATAATCGCATCACATTTTTTGTTATTTTAGAAGGACATTGCACTTTTTGATACTTCACTTTTTTTACCACCTCACTATTTTTTTAATTCACTCATTCCTTTTTTACTGTTTCGTTTCGATGAGGAACGAGTACAGCTGTGAAACAGCAATTCCCTTTTGCGGCTGCAATTTACGTGGAGATTACTTTCAAATCCTCTACAATAATTCACAACTATCGGTTCCTTTAGGTCATTTTCATTTGCACCTTCAAAAATTACATGCGTTGTCCAAGATTCATTACCCTCGCTTTCATATTTTGCCTTTTTCAGTCCAATGACCATTGAGCATCCGATAAGTCCGTGGACATTACATCCTTTTCCCCATAAGCCGCCTTCACTACCTCAAAGACATTTTCCTCAACTCTCACGACAGACATGTTTTCGAGATAGGTCTCAACGGAAAGGCAAAAAGAGGGTCATGTCATCCGCGGAATTTTCGAACAAACGTTCATTCGACATAAAAATGGAAGGAGTTCTAGCACATCATAGTTTAAATAATTGCCTTCCTTTAGAGTTAGGAGGAAGGCTTATAGTTGGGGTAGGAGGGGTTATGGAGAGGGGTATGAGTTATAGCAACCTTTCAATATCTGCATATATTAAATAATAGCTTATAGGTAAAGGAGTTTGATCCTCATAGAGCGTTTTCTTCTAGTGAAGCGCAATGGGTTTTGAAAATATGCAAAACAAAAACGACAATGTTAGTGGGATAAAACGAAGAGACATTTTAAGGAGGCATAAAAATAACACTTCCATATACGACAACAAACTTATTTGTTCGTATTTTTGCCGATGAGAACCTTGGGAAACTGCAAAAAAAAAAGAAAAAAGAAAAAAAAGAAACATCAAAAGGCATATGTCCTCGCACTCATAACAATCATCTATTATGTCCTGGTTTTTATCCTCGATATCTGTTGGGCGCATATACGACAAACCCAAAAAGCATTATGTAAACCATTCAATAAATGGCGCAATATTAGAAATGATGCACTACTTCACTTTTTCTTCAAATTTCCTCATCTCTTTATTGTAGTTATTGCAAAGAATTAAGTAATTTTTATCACAATTAAGTAATTTTTAAATGCTAACAATATTTTTTTTTGGATACTTCAGCCTACCGTCCGCAGCAGTCCTCTATTCTATTCATTTTTCGATAGCACTTCCAAAGCGATTGACTTCGAAGACTGCTTTAAACGTTTCGGCAAATTTCTAGGTGGATAGGAAGTAATCGTACACAGGATACTTGTATAAGCGAGCAAGGTATGGAATGAAAATATCTCCGTGAAGGCACCTTTATTATAGCTGTAATACTGTACGGAAAAACTCCTTTTCGTCTAACAACAAAATATTCTGATTGCTGGTCTTCAGACGATCTGTTTACATGATAGCCAGCATAGCAAGGACATACAAGCACCAAACTGCTCGTATCGATCAGCCATTCACATCATAAAGCATATCACCTCATCAACAAATAACAAAAGAGCAACGCTTAATCATAAAATACGGAATAGTTCATCAAAAACCTGAAGCTGAGTTCATTTATGGTAAGTTTTTCACTCACTTATCCCCCCCCCCCAAAAGAAAAACACAAAAAACCTCGATTAAACTGCTATTTAATGCTAGTTTTGAGGCAAATCATGACAGTTACATAGGTAGGCAGTTTCTCAAGGTGAAAAGCAAAAATTCAACAACACCACTACAGCTTAAGAACTCGGCTTCTTTCATCTTTTGAAATGACATCCTCATGAAAGCAGGATATGGTAACTGTTTTAAGTAAAATTAGTGGCTAAAATTATACCAATGGGTGAGAACCAAAAGCACAGATATAACACGACATGTTGTGTTATCCTCACTCATACTTCAGTCAACAAGTCTTGCTATCCACTGACACTTCATAGTAGTCAATCAATGATGCAGTCTGTTTCTTGTACAAATAAAACACTGAATTTGATAGTGCCCCGATGAGATTTAATTTCTTCCAGAAAAAAAAAAAAACAACGCGAATCAGTGTTACGATCAAAAACAATGGGCAAGGAAGGCACGCTTTGTTTCAAAAACAACTCTATCCACTGTTAAATCGGCGTCAAAACAGGCTTTTAGTCGAAGATGAATAACGCAAGATATGCATTTAATTAGCGACTCAATATTATAAAACAATAAGAGAGGGTACACATCTGAAAAACATCAGATTGCTTCAGCTCAGCATAAAAACACATGAAGCATCTAAAGCTAAAGAACGCCTCAAAAATAAAGAAAACATTGCGAATGTAAATGCGTAAAACTACTCTAGAAATTTTACATAGGAAGTAAAATGTGAGAGGCGATACGATCGTAATACTTGCAATATAAAATATTTCACGCAAAGAGTTCAAGAATACTGTATGGAATCTAGAAGTACAGCATTAGGTTATGCTGAATACATCAACGATATTAATTGTGCACCAAATATTGTAAGCGCTGCACAACGTAGAAAGGTTTAGCCTATTAAATAAGCTGTAGACTAAACATCATGTAGACTAAACATCGATTTCTTCAGAAAACACAAAGACGCATAGAGTTTTACTTAAGCGCGTTATGACAATTAACAACCATGAAATAGCGCGCTTATATGTGGAAATGGGAACACACTTTCAAATGAAGTGCGAAATTATGGACGCAGAACTGATCGCTCGATGAAAAAGGCATGCAATACGGCATGCTTCGAGCTATTATGAGGGAAACATAGGGCACATGTTTGAAGTGAGTGTAGAATCGTTGACGACAGTCATCATTGAAGGCGGATGAGTTCATCTACGGTGGGCGTTCTAATGTGGAAACGCGCTCGTAGACAATAGTGATGTGACCACACCCCGTTTGGCAATCAAGCTTTCAACGCACATTCAACGAGTGGGAAAAGTTTCACAAGAAAAAAAAAAAAACAGCGAAGTCTGCAATGAAGTAACGAGTTTTTAACCACAAAAATGTGCTAATATTCTCAATCTTATGTTAAGATGCTATAAAACTACTTGAATAATAAATAATCTGTTAGGTTAAAAAATTCGAATGACGGCAATAATTACCATCACAGTTCATTTATTTCAACTATCGTTTGGCAAATTTTACGATCGTTACCTAACAACACATCAACTATTTCTTCTTATTTATCGTTTTAAGAGCAGAACCTCTCAAAATATATTGCACTCCATTACATCAATCAGTCTTATAGTTCATTTACCACTGAGCAAAAGTGAGTTACGGTATGAAATGATTAGATGACCGAATACAAAATCGATAGTAATAGGTAACAAATATTCACTCTTTATGGTTCTAGATGGCAAGGCTAATATATCGAGTTAAGAGTAAAAAGCACCTCATGTGAACATCTACTAACATGTGTAAGCCCTACAATGAATAATCTCGCTTTGCTCATTGCAGAGGGAGACAAACCTTAGGTACCTCATTTCACCTGCGAGCATTGCAATTGCACAGCCTCCTATGTCTTATGAAATAGGCACCGGTCCGATGACACCGAGAATAGTAAAAGAAGGGAGAAAATTCTTGACTGTTGAAGAACATACTAGTCTTGCGGTAGACTATATTTGTATTCTACCGTTATTTGCAATCACTCGAGAATGAATGAGACCACTTCATATACGTTTTATTCACTCTCCAATAACCTTTATGGTCGTTTGCTTCATAAGCAATTCAATTCATTACCATTGCTTTCAAATACGTCGAGCTTTAGCGTTATAGCTGAGTGGCTATATTATATATATCCCCAACAAATTGTGGCTATTCCTTCAAGCAGTTATACCTTTCTTTTTTTTTCCTCATACGATCGTTTATACTGTCGATATAAACAAAACCTAATTACGTAACGATCACATAGAGCAGGTATGCTATTTCTTACTGCACTTTAAAGTGCATTCATTCGATTGCTTGGTAATAATACTTCTTTTAGCAGAAAGGTGACTTTCCCCAATTATAAATCATTGTGGAGTTACGAAATGAGTATCACTTTCGCTTTAAAGCTGAAGCGCTCGATTTTCCACATACACAAAGTGTGTTGAGCTTTCGCGTAATCTTAACTACATAGAGATTTTTTGCGATCTCCACATTAGAATTCAGTTTTAAGCAGTACAATTCCTCAAGCTATGAAATTGCTGAATTCTTAAGCTCATATGATACAATGGTGATCAATACTTCGATGAATAATGAAAAACTTTTCGAAAACAAGACATGCTGAGATACATTCAAAAGTGCTATTTCTACTCTGACTCATAACTGTCCTTTGCGTGAAATTAATCGTTTCCAGTTTTAAAAAGTGTTTGCGTGATGCTCGAACTAGTTTCATGAGACGCCTTCTCTCAAGTCAATAAAAAACGAATCGCTTAAAGTCACACAAAGTTGCCACGATTTCCAACATTGGTTTCTGAGAGGTGTGATGTGTAATAAGCAAATTTTTTAAAACATTTCAATGGCCACGCTTCATTCAACGTTGCCATCGCATTGAGTGTTTGTTATGAATACTACATCTGGCAAGCAATACGGGTAGGCGAATATAGGAAGCGAAAAAAGGCGGTTGAACGGTGAAGATGTTTCTGCAATGTGCTCACTCAAGTATATCTTCGGTGATTTAGCGTTTAGCAATTACAATCAGAAGTTCTCGTAGCGCGCAAAGGAAAATGCAGCATCTTTCATCATCGAAAGTTCATAAGTTGCCTAAATGAATATACCGCTTCTGGTCATATCTCCAGATGAGTCACGTTCTAAATCGTCACCATGACTCACAAAAAAGATTCCAATAGCGTTCGTTTGCCAAACTGGACTGATTTTGCTACAATGTGGCACTGGCTATGATATTTAGAACCGTCAAAAACACTTTTGAATTGCCTGATGAAATGCAGTTCGACAGCGGAAACATGTGGAAATGCCCATTCCACACAACTCGTAACCTTTGTAAAGACAAGATGAAATTAATACTCATCGAAGATTTTGGTCATATGGCGTCACTTGAATTCGCCCACTACAATGTCATGATTTACTTACTATAAAGCCTGCCTAGAAAGCAACTAAACACATTCAGCTGCACCAGAAATTGCTGCCTTTATACGTACAACAAGTGATTTCTATTTTGAAAAGACACAATCGGTTAAGAAAAGACAAAAGGGAGTGTAAATATGGGCCCTTAATCTGTCTCCACAGCGGAGGTTAATTCCACTACACGCAAAATGCCTCCTTATTCTTTAAATTTCTAACATAATCATTAGATGAACGTTAGTAATTTCTAACTCTCGTAACTTCTTTCCTCGCACTAGTTTCTGCGCCTCCTACCCTCACCGATCTTCTCTAAAAGTTTTTCTGGGTATTGCAACTTTGAGCGACATGTCCGTAAAAAGGGCGTACCGAAGCATACTAATAACTGAAACCTGCCCGAACTAAACCCAGTAACTGATATTCTTCCATTAAAGTCTCGACGGTTCTTCATATGTAGAAGCCTTTTGGCTTTCTTACCTTCCTGCTTGCCTCTTTCCTTTTGCTTTGCGGCTTTCCTCAGTACGAAATGTTAAGATAAGTGTTGTTCAGACGACCACCAATGCTTCCGCTCGATGTAATGAAGCAAACAGCAATCAAGAAGCGAACATGGCAATAATCACATCTTCGTCATTGCTAATCTATTATGTGAAGTGTTGTCATGTCGGTGCTGCGCGTGCAAGCACCGTTAATATCATTGTCCTGTCTGCGCAACGAATATCACAGCACCGTTTGCTTTTCCCCAACATAAAATGTTATAATCTCACTCCCAGCTGACCCACAGAACCCTTGCAACTTTAGACAGCTTTTAGGTGACGAGATCAATCGTTGCAATGAACGAAAACACCTCCAGTTTATCAATATGATGGGCACAATCAGGAATCACAACGGAAAACAGGACAGACTGGAGCTGGACGAGTTCAACATCCGCATCTAATGAAGAAATTTTCCCATGTGTAGTCAAAAAATGTATCAGAATTTAAGGGAAATATAAGTAAAACGTTAAAATTGAGATATATATTAGGTTGTATCAGAAGTGTGCTGTGTTTTTACATGCATAATTTTCAGGGGAAAAACCCTTGAGGGACAGAATTTTGCAAGCGTAACCGTCATATAAAGAGACAATGGTGATGCAAAAAAATCACAAGCCTATACTGCCTACTTTGCCTGTTGAAATTCTTCGAAATTGGTGCTTGTGCATAACTTTAAATTACAGTATAGCCGAAAATGCCAAGTTTTCATAAATCTTTTTGCAAATAACCTTCCGACGCAAACTCATTTAATCGAAATCACCGACAAAATGAATGTCGTGAAGGTCACTCAACCTTATACCAAGAAAGCTTACAACACCGTCATAGTTCTTTAGATAGTAGAAAATATGTTTCGAATGAATGAAAGTACCTCCAGTTTATCAATGAGTTATCTAACGAAACATAAAATCAAGACCTACGTAAACCATACTATACCAAAGGGAAAATCCGCCGCTTTGATGCCCTCACAGGATGCCATCATGGCCAAACTATTGTAAGCCTCCCAGCAAGCTGTATAGCAGTGTAATGAACTTCGAGGATGCTTTCATTTTTCGCCGACATTGTTCTCATATATGGACAGCTATGAACATTAAGCTCATGGAAACAAACAGATGACCAAACCGCAGATAACCAAAGAACAAATGCAGTGGAATTGATAACTATATAAGTACTTAATCTTATACACTTATTTGCACATGGCAAACAACTTACCAATCTTTGGAAGTAATAAAAGCGCGAGGAATTCTGGCAAAGATTGCTCAACCATGTTGGCTGTCAGGCTTAAAACCTCAAAAGGCGTGCACCTCATCAATCGCTGCTAAGCTGTCATTATGAAGTGAAAAACATCAGTAAATATGTTCTCGTAATGAAGATCGACTTATATAAATTCATCTTTGACGCAGTAAAGCATTTGACATTATTCTACACGAAACACATAGAACACGGGAGAGAACGGAAAAATATGATGCAAGAAAAAAACTACGATAACCCATCGAGATCCTCTTGAACGATGGGAACAAAGGCATAGAGATGTGTCGAGAAGCTAGCTCCAGGCTTGTCAGACAGCCGGCAGAACTAAGGTCACCAAGCCTCCAATGGACAGCGTCCCATGCCAGTATTAATAAAATCCTCTCTGACTCATACATTCAGCTTAACCTCGCCACTATTAACCCGTTACGTATGTGATTCAATCTCCAACCTGCTAACTAAAACCCTTCTTTCATTCGTCTTCTTATATTATTAAAAACACATTATTCCCTTCTGAGCTCGATTATAACTGCAACTCACAATAAGACAACAACATTCGCAGCACTGATGCCCCCTCCAAGCTCGTTTACAGGAAAATACAATCAAATACACTCACTTTAGTCTCCTTAGTTGATTTAGCTCATAAGAAAGTTAGAGTACAATCTGGGAACGTATCGTACCCATCACGATGTATCTCTCCATATTTCTTTGCTTAGTTTCGCTGTTTATGACAACAGCATTCAAGAAATGGAATGCTCAATTCTTCTAGTCAAATAAAGAATTTTAAAAATCCTCACTCACCACCTAATAGTGATCATCAATAGCAGCATTCGAAGATGGCGAATTTTGCTATCACATTTTTAGCAATGCGCCTTTATATTGACAGAAGCTTTCGATTGAAAACACCTATATTAAGATCATATTTATGGACATTTTTGTTTGTTCGTCAAAAATACGAAATTCAACAGAGAGTAATAAGTGTTTGGCAATAGCAACACATTGCAAATCAATAGCAATTGATTTTGCAATAAAAAAAAGTGAACGCTTCCTATACAGATATATTGGTATAGCTTTTATAAAGTGAGAGAGGCTACAGGTCATCAGTTGACTATGCATATGAAAGGCTGTTAAGCATGCGTGCTGCTGCAACATAAACAACGAATTCTTTTTAAACCGATGCAAATAACTATGACCCTCATAACAAGAAGGATGAAATAGTGTGTGTATGCTGCATTACTTTGAAGTGGGCAATGCTTAGAATTGCAAAAATTATCATTAAGACAGTGGCAAGTTATGTGCTTTCCATATACATTTTTCTGCAAAGACGCGACGTTGTGCTGGCATTTCTATTATATATACGCGGCAAATCATTTACGGGCAGAAATATGAGCAAGACTACTGCGTCTCAGATTGCATACAACTGAAAATTTAAGTAAAATGCCTTCGTGTGGATCATAAGAGACGGGCATCAGTTTCATTCAACGTGCCCAGAAGTACTACTGAAAAAAAAAAGCTAAGCGAGATAATCGACTGTGGGGTAAATTACCATGACGTTGGTGACCGAAGGGGGACACATAGAACTGTTAGATGGACCTCCTCGAAGACATGGTTACCTCTATCCTGTCTTTTCTCTCTCCCCCCCCCCTCCCTCTCCTTCTTACTAACTAATGCTGCTAACCCCGTGAATGAAGACACAAGAAATGAAAAAGAAAACTATAGGCAAACCTTATATTAAAGATGCATGATAAATACAAAGGTTACACAAAATGGCACCTACCTCATCGCCATAGTCCGCTTTTTTCCTTTCCTTCGAAACAACCGTTTGATAAGTAGAACTCAAGCCCCTTCTACCACCGAGCTCCATTTCCTATCTCTACAAGAACAGGTTGTAGCCCAATGTCTACGGGAAGAAATTACGCGAGAATCACAATAATACACGCCAACGTGCAATAAAGATATATAACATCGACGACTAATATACCCTCAGCTGCCAGCATACCCTCACGCATATAGACGTACTTAATTGTTAAAATATGATTACCCTAAAATTTAAAGTACTATAAGTAACTGAATTCTATTACTTTGAAAGATAAATAGTAGTACGCATACGATAATTGTATTAAAAGGTAATTTAAATCTAGTGCTATATACTGGGAACCAAAAGCGATGTATTAGAGTAAATAAAACAAGAGAGACTGAAGATGAAATAAAAATTAAAGCTTCATTAGAAAATAAATATGTTAGTGACGATCATGAAAATTCTAAATTAATTGAAACAAAGGAAAATAAAAGGTTTTGAGCCAAGAAAAATACGTGAAGAGTCGCGCAGAAAGTTATATTAAAAGGCGAAAGTAAAGAGTCATAAAAACTGAGGAACAATCTAAATTAAATAAATAAATGTTAGTCAATATTGCATCGTTGCAAATGTAATGTTGAGAAGTGTTAATCAATAAACCTTTGCATATATCGTAAAAACAATCTAATCATGAAGATATAAGACTGTATAGATTATAATACCCTTACGCTTGCATTGTTGATAAGCAAAAGATCCACTGAAAACTTCGTAATCCAAACTTTTGATACTCTGCCTATTAGGGTAGACGAACTTATAGATCAATTCTAGTTTACTAATTAACATTTATATAAAAACTTTTCCATTAGAGAAACATTGAAATCTTTTCCCTTATAATTTTTCAGTAGACCTTCACATTTACTAATAAAGTCTGCCTCAAATGAGCACAACTTACTAAATCTATAGACTTGGGAAATTATAACGTTTTAAGACGTGGAAAAGATTATAAACAATATAGCCATTTACACTTTCACCGCGAAATGATTGATTCCATATGCTGATACAGAATGTTAAACTGTAATTATCGTAGGCAACTTTCCGAAAACTGATCGAAGTTTCGTTAGGCCCAACTAGGAATAAGCAGAGATATATTTTTTATACATTAAGAAGAAGCTCAACTTTGCTTAGAATTCTAGACAACCTAATTTTTTTTTTTTTTTTTTGCTACAAATCATAAGCGATATAAAAAATCGAATTTTATTAGCACATTTTTAATTGTTGAAGCAAAATCGGAGTGCATTTGCTGCTGTAATATATAACCGCTTTATTGCCCCGCACAACTAATTCATCTGTCATTTACGCCTTCATTTTCTGGTTTATTAACCGAAATAAGTGAACCACCTCGCATGTGAAGCATCTGGTGATATACTGTTGGAGGAAACAATTCTATCTGTGGGCAAGGCTCTTCTTCAGTTATTGCAAAGATAGTTTCTTGAGCTGTGGAACGCGCCGAGTGCGGCTCGGTTTCTTACCACATGCTGTAATCTTATCGTATAACTCCGATTGTATCGTAACCCCGCCCATCCTATTCAAACTCTATCGTATTGCGGTTTGCATTGAAATACTTCGTTCTCCTTCACATTTTATTCCTGTTCGTCCTTTCTGGATGATATGCTTCTATTTTCTAGTGAACACTTGGGGACTTAAAAAAAACACTTGTGATTGTTTTATGATGGCTGAATGTGGAAAATTAAAAGTTGACATAATGGAATGTGCGAAAATTGTGGGAGTCAGGATGGACTGTGAGCAGAGCCGCTGAAATGTCCAAACGAAGAATGACTGTCAGGAGATAACTAGATGAATATTGCGTATTGTACACGAACAAAACAGTTTAATTGATTCAACGAACACAATATAACACATATGTTATAGATACAGATGCCAGAAGGTTGGAGTTGCACATTAAATGGGAGTGGGAGCGGGGAGAGAGAATAGTTACTGATGTGTTGTAATAGTTTGCGAGAGGACGAGTTGAGAGTGGGCTAACGATCGAATTCGACCGACTCACTGCTCGAACTGATCGACCGCATCGTCAATGGAAGGCGATCGTTTCCCGAAGCGCATCCACTTCACGTTCGGTGCCCTCTTGCCAAATCGCATCCACTTGACGTTAGGCGATCGCTTCCCGAAGCGCATCCACTTCATATTTGAGGCACGAATAGCTCGGTTCATATCGTCCTGGAAGCAATCCTTCTTCGCTATCCCCTTTATAGGACAATGCTTAGCTCATTTAGGGATTTATTCTCACAGGTAAGTTTTCCATATCTGATCGAGTTTGGTCGCAGTGATCAAAGCAGTTTTGTTATTAGCAGTGGTTTTTCTCTTCCTAGGTCTACTTATGTGAGCGATTCGAGAGTTACAATAAGCAACAAACATATCTTCCACAACCATATCTCTCTAACATCACGCAAAAAGCTAACACGAGAACCAATGATCTCGGAAACTTTCTGTTCTCTGCAATTTTGGTCAAACAGCTATTCACAGTTTATGTTCGTCTAATTTTCGAATAAATCCTCACTGTGTGTTCATCTTGAAATCCAAATGGCGACATTTTAAATACGTTTCATCAATACGGTTCGAAGGCATTTCTCCTCTAGAATCATACAAAGAAAAGACTCATTTCTTTCTCACACTTATGCAGAAAAATAAAAAATAAAAATTCCTTCCCTCACAAACCGTTGTGTTTCATCGTTTCTGCTTTAGCCTTTTGTGCTGCTCATAATGTGTTTGATCTTCCAACTGATGAATTTTTTGGATATTTTAATGTGACTGGATGCATTTTATCCATGCACAAGCTTAAATTACCTGTCGAACAGAATCGTGAATTTGCAAAATAGAATAGTGAATGTACCCATTGAAACCAACGGTGTTCTTTATTAGTAGACAGAAGATTTTGCATAACTGTTGTTCAATTTGCCACCCAAGCGTGGATGCATTAACCTATTTTGAAGGCAATCATAGATCGACGCACTGAATTATCTATAAAGACAAACAAATTCCCAGCAAAAGTAAGTGAATGTAAACAATTACCTCAATGCCATCGTATAAAGGCGGTTGTGCAGATGTGGCGACGAGAAACGCAACGAGTAACGAAAGTAGCAATGTGATGTGTGCACCGTCCATGGTGTCCACCTGTCCTCTTTGGCTGCAACAACACATCATCTCAAGCACAGACAATCGCTCGATGTTACTCGCTGCGGTAATTAATCGACAGAAGTGCACAACTATGGTGCATTTGTGTTTGAAAGAAAATTTTGACTACGAAAATCACCTAAGGTGGTCAGAAACTGATTTAAAACAGAAAATGAATAAAACAGGACGTAAAATGAGATCCACATAGGATTTGTTTGACCGTTTTCAAGTCGAGACAGCACCTATCCACATATCAGCAAATCTCGGAGTACATGAATCACTAAATGGTCTTGGTACCAACATCTCGAAAAATCGAGAGCTCTTGAAACTTGAGGACCTCCGACTGAAATTGGAATCTTCCAGAAATTCGGGCCTTTCATTTCCGGAAGCGATCGAGAAGGACTCGAGACGGTGGTTAAAGGTTGACATTCGGTGAACCAAAAAACTGGAAGATCTTTAGTGAAACTTACTGGGAGCCAGGATTGCATGAAGATTCAGTAGCAAGAATTGTTCTCGCCCCTAAAACTAGACAACGTGAGTAGCAATCCCTACTGCTTAGTCAGTTGGGTCCAGCAACAACGGTTGCCGATTTTGTGTATTCTATTCGCTATTCTCCGCTTCGAATAGAACATAAAATTCGAATGCAATTACTCTCTCATATAAGTTCTGCCTCAACATAGGCCTATTTCGATGATATAGCAAAACAAGTTAGCGATTACTGTTAACACAAACACTAACATCTCAAATGAATAAAAGTTGATAATTTTTTATAAAACATGAAACTAAATGAACATGGTAGCAGAATCTATCCAGAGATTAACCAATGATGCTACAATTTTGTAAGCTCATAAATGAAAATGCACATGAAGCGCGGTAAAATATATACTTTTAGAATTCTATCGATTAAAACCAAACAGCTGCAAAAATATAGAAAAAAATTACTAAAAAATTCATGATCACTTCGTGCAGCTGTGTACGATCGCTTATATAAATCTTAAGCCAAATTTCGTGTCCTCCCTGCATCAGCTTGGTTGGGCGATTGATATTACGTATGCACTTGTTGTCACTCTACAACTGTTGAAAAAAAGTTGAGGAAGGGGTGGGAGATGGGAGGGAGGTCGGAATGGGGGGGGGGGAGGAGGGTGAGCGAGTCGAATCAAACTGCAGAAAAATCCGAGAGGTTATCTCGGCTTATTGATTATACCCATTGAATTTCATGCGGCTGTCAGTAACAGTGTTAATCTACCTTAATTACAATCCACTTTACGTTTCATCTTCTGCTTATGATTTACTTCCTAATAAACGGAATGGAATAAACATTCCGTTTCTTTTGCAGAGAGCAAAAAGCATGTTAGATTCAAGTGGTGAAATCAAAACCGAAGGTGTTTTCGGGCAAGGACATCAAAACAAGAAGTGTTACGCCACGAAAGTCTAGAAATAAATAACTAAATTCTGTTCACTATGAGCAAAGCATCAGCCAATCACAACAACTTCACCAAACGCAGAACACAACAACACACTAAGATTCTCGAGCGAAAACAGCATTGATTCTCACTCAATCAGACAGGGACATGTGTGACCACTGAACGTGGATAGGTTGTCCATCGAGAGTTATGTACACGCATACAACACACACACACACGCACACACATACACAAACGCACGCACGAACAGATATACACAAATGTGGCTGTATATTATCGTTTTTGCACGTGTAAGTACACAAAAAGCGGTAATATACGGTCACGAAGAGTTGGTGATTTGATCACAAGGTAGGTCAGGCATAATGGCTAATACAATCGTCAGCAAAACGTATTTTTGGCTGCTGCCACACAAGTTACGGCGAGGTTAGAACTATTTCTATTATTCTGAAACTGCAACAGTGGCACCGACAGAATTCTCGAAAGTACATAGTTTTTCATAGAGGATGACAAAAATTTTAAGGCATTGTGCTTTTTCTCAAGGTTTTTGTGTCTGCATTGCATTATGTAGTCTAACGGGTGGTTTTTGACTTATGGCTTCTCTAGGTTTATTTATGTATTATGTTCAGCGGATGTATTATTATGTTCAGAGATTGGCTAGTAGAAATACAGCTAGAGCATCTCCAATGGGTTGTTTCTTATAATCAGCCCTTTCGCATTCCGGTGAGGACACCTGATTTTTGTTACAAGATCCAAGCAACTCAAACAGTCTCTACACTGTTTCTGTTCTATTGATATCACTATCGTCCCATTGTTTTTTGAATCTTCATTTCTACTCCAATCTAGAAGAAGGGATTTCTTCCGCCGTTTCCTCTCTCCTCCTCTTCGTTGTGCTCGACCAACCACCTTGATTCACCTCGTTCTTTGACATAGGATTGCAAGTGGCGCTAAAGACTACTATTATAAATGCTGTCTAGAAGCCGTCAGCCAACAAGGACCATACGCTCACTTCAAATGTGAACGTTAGAAGAACAGCTTTAAATGGATCTTAACTGCAAATCGAAGCTCATGCGGTATGTAAGGCCTGTTTGATTGCTTGTTCGCTTTATTTTTTCTTCCTCTTAGAAGGAAAGAAAACATCTGTCTCTTGAAATTTGACGAGAAATCACTGGGAAGGAAAAAACCAAAATGGGAAACCAAATGTATGCTTGAACGTTTAGACGGATTTAGATTTTCCGCCTTTTGCAGCAAAAAAAATTTACATAATGAAAACTTTCTTTTAGATGAAACTACTTTGCGATGAAAAAGTCTTCAACAGAAACTGACTCACCGCTTCGTTCCCTAAGTGATTCTGACACCTCCGATTGTGTCTTTCCGAAGAAAAAAAAATTGAAAATTTGCCTTTTAATTAATCCCTTCAAGTACTCGACACTTCGTCTGTCAACCAGGAGAAGTGATATATCCAAAGGTAATAAGAAAGTCATCAATATGAGACACTTTTTCTCTAGTCTCCTCTAATTGCTTTCAGGAAGTTTTTTGAAAATTTTCATCATAGTTTTTATGAGGTGAATATTTCTAAAATATTTATATGTGGATATATTCAGTTGGTGCATCATATTTTAATATGCAAAGAAAGATGACTTTTCTTTATACAACTCCGATAAATATGTTTATCTTTGCAGCTTTTTAGAGATTGTAAATAAGTTAGCAGATTTTATGTGAATTCATACCATTTGTAATCAATATTGCTTAAATGTGTACTTTATCGCCACAAAAAAGAGTCATATTTTCCAATCAGCGAAACTTTCAAAGTTTATTCTAAAAGCAATTTCGTATGAATATTCCCTACGTGAATAGAAAACTCCTTATGGAGCATATGTTGTAGAGGATATCAGCATACACTATAAAAATTATTAACAAGTGGAAAGCATGGTAAAGTGCTTTTCGCAACTCTTCTCGTAACAGTTCATAACGAAAGTATAGAAGAACTATGTAAACAAGGGCATGTAGAAAATAAAATACATAGTTTTTTTAAAATTCGAGTTACAAGACGCGGATGCTAAAGATCGCCAATCAAATGCTTTTGTCTTCCGCCTTCATATAGTATGTGCAAGTAATTCTATAGGAAATTAATAAAGTAAAAGAAATTACTTTCGAAACAAGTTGTAAAATTAGAAATAGGTTTGCACATGAAATATATCAATATGATGGTAGATAGGATTCGCTAGTTGAGCACTCAGTATTCATATGCAATTTCTCATGTTTGTTTAAATGATTGTTTTTATTGCGTTTTTTATTCGCAAAAATAGTTGTTGATTGGTCGCTAGGAAAAGCGATAGCTCCTCTCGTCACTATTGGATAGGAGAATAGATGATTAACTAGCATCCTCATCGAGGGCGTGCCATGGAGTCGTCTTCACCATCTCCCGTTTATAAGAGATGGAGAAAGACATATGTTTAAGGTGGAGTGAACATTATTAACTATCTTCCTTCCGATTTCCACACAAAATCCACTGTTTATTTGAACACAAAATCTACTGCTTATTCATAAGATGCATATGAGAGCAATTCTTGCAACACTAACAACAAACAGAGTACATCCTACAATAATAGCCTTACAGGATTCATAACGCTCAGCAATATTTTTAGATATGATTAAAATCTCTCCATATTTGTATATCTCTCTCCAGTCTTTCCATGTATGTCTCTCTAAAATCTCTCCAATCTCTCCATAAAATCTCTCGCATTCCACATATTATTTTCACCTCACGTCATTATATTTGTATGAACTAAGAAGTGTATGCATTTAGAACCTTATCAAGTATCTACTGTAAAATACCCACTTCTATGGGATGGGTGGCACTTGGGCAACTCGTTCACTCGTGTATCCGGTGCACAAGATTCAACGATTTCTCCAGCTTCCTTTTGTAGTGAGATTATTTTGCATGAACATGTCATACACAAAATCATCCAGACATATATTTTATATGGGAGTGGAAATGATGTAATATTATGGACCCGGCTGCAGCGGTTGAACTGTTCCACGCGTGGAGCCGTGAATCATTCACGGAAAATTCCACCAACGTGTTCGCAAATTTAGAAAGGGCACGCAACTCTTAATAAAACGATTCTCCCATATTTGATAGGTGCAATTAATCAATTCTACTACCTTCGTTTTTTCGAGAGAAAAAAAATGTTTTATTGCGTTATACACAGGAAGGGAAGAGTCGCAAGCGATGTCGGTTGCAATATGACAAACAGGGGTGGGGAGGCTGTTGGGCAATTCGTTTATCCCGTGGAGGTGATAGCGATGTGCTTCGTTAAGTTTTTATTCAACCTGTCACTTCCATATCGTTGAATTTTGTAGAAAGATAGAGGCTAAAGAGTTCCCTCAGCGAGGATGCAAATGAAGACATGAAAAATGAGCGTGCAACGTCAGTCATTTAGCGGTCATGTATATATGAGGGCAATTCTACTGCACAAAATATGAGAACGGCAATACGCATGTAATATTTGCCCATATAAGCTTACCACAGTTGTCATTTCGATTTCAAATAGAGTAAATGCTTCAAATTTCTTATGAACATGAATACTATGTCATTCTTGAGAAGACCTAAAAATATGCATCACTTCTTAAACATAAACCAATCACTGGTATAGCAGCTCAAAAAAGCTCGGCTCATTAACCAGGTTGATTTGGTGCTTAAGGGAATATAAATATAGTCAGCAATTCCCATTTTCGCAAAAAATGATATCCAGCTAATCGTATCTGGCTCCTTGAGAGGGTTTAAAACGACCTCATAATAAGTTTGTGGTTCCTAAACTTGAAAAGGAAACAATGATGAGGCATCATGCTGCCCCCTAACCCTCTCGATGTTCACTTTGTAGTTCTATACTATTCAGCCTCCCTCATCGGATTTAACTACATATATTCATGAATTTTCTACATAAATTTCGACTATTTCCCATAAATTTTAGCTGTCAACGATTAGCTGCCATAAATTTTCAGACGCTATACGCTTCACTCAACTTCTTTCCCTTCTCATTTCGATTTATGTTATTGATACTGAAATATTTTAGCCGGTTCACAGCCGAATGCTAGCATAGTGATTCTCTATTTAATTTACTACCCTTCCCCTTCTAACAACATTTGAGTCACTAATAACGGCTTGTTGATGAAAATTTCCTCGGCAAACGACACACCGTACTTTCCACACTAAAGAGATTCTTTTTCATTCTCTCTTCTCTTACTTCCTAACATTTTCACTTCTCTCTTTCTCTATTCCCTCACTCCTCTTTATTAACCGACCACAAACTACTTTATGAAAGCATTCGCGGATAGCGTCTGGTACTAAACAAGTTCATGCGTCGAACTTAGATTGTTGGAGGAGAGTGCACCGAGTAATTATGACACCTTCCGCAACATAAAACTACTCGATTCAATAGAACATCTCAAAAAGACTTGAATAAAGCTGATGATTCCTAACGAATGGTGATTTCCTTTTTTCGAAGTCGAAAGAGTGAAAAAAACAAATAATCTCTATAATTAAATGATCCTCTTTGATGAGAAACTATAAGCTTATAAAAATAGGAGATTTAGCCTTAAACAATTGTTGAATATCCTAGAAAATGAACTCTACTTTTGCAACTTGAAGAGAATTAAGTGTGGGTGTTCCTTTAAGGAAATATGCCGTGCCTGATATTAAATAATATATGAATTTTGTGATTTTATTAGCCTATTGTTGCATCTTATGTAAGCTGTCCTTTATTACTGCGGTCATTGCTTATCGCGCCCTTTTTAATGAGTCTTTTGAGTATCTTTGCGGAGGCAATGTTCGCACAAGCATTCTTGGTGCAGATATTTATGATATTTATAATGTGAAGTACACTTAAGGCATATAGGTTCGTGGCGCAAGCTGATAAAGTAAGGATTATGTGATAAAGGTTAAAAAAACAATGAAAAATGGAAGGGAAATTATGAAATTATTTGTGACAGACGGAGAGGAAAAATTCAAAGGACGAAAGGAATATTTTGGAACTTTCATTGCTTGCTTTTCAGCGTAAAAAGGTTTGTGGCAGTCGCATGACATCTTCTCACACCTCCTTTCCTCCCCCCTCCCCTCCCCCTCCCCCCATTCGCATTCCAACCTCACGATATTTTCGTTCTTTCTGACAATAAAGCAATATATGAAAGCCCCGAATGCCTATCTGGATGAATTGCCTAGCGATTCTACGTGTCGATTTTGATTAAACAGATGCAAACAAACTAATATGGCTATGAATGTGAAACCAGCACGGGGACAGAAGGAGCGAAATGAATGTAGATAGCATAAACGCCAACCATGACGGAGCGAACTCATAAAACGGGAAGTAGTGTACTATGGTGGCAAGCAAAACTATGACGAAGCAGCCCGCAAAGCAGGAGGTGGCCAAGAATGAGCAAAGAGTAAGCGAATCGTTGCGTTGGATGCCCAGCTTCAGATAGCCCCACCCATTTCGAGAAGGACGTCAGCCGAAATTTGTGAGTAAGAAGCGCCTATAAGGGTCGTCGAAACGGCAATTTCATTGGTAATTTAGTTGCTGTGTGGAAGTGTTGAAAGGCAGATGAGTGCTAGCAATGAGCCGCTTTAAAGAAACACATCCTCGCTTGCTCGCTAAGATATCAATCTTATATATGTAATCCTTTTTGAAAATCAACCTTCTATATGCAACTTACGGTTCATTCTATCCTCAGTTAACTCATTATATTCTCATTCGCTTCAGTTACCAACATTTAAGTTGTTTCTTAAGGATACAAATAAACAATTAGCCTTCTAAAGCAGCAATAAATTTCATAACAAAATGTAGATATGAAAACTTTCAGCTATGAAATTCGACAACGTATTTTTGCATAGAGAAAATATCTGCGTGAGATATGCAAAAATTTTTGCGCCAAAATGGAAATTTTATGAGTGATAAAATTTAGCGGCATTAAATCGACGCCCTGATTGCTGCATAGACATTTGAGGTATATATACAATTAATCATTTTCGAATAGAAAAAAGATATGCCGCCATATTTTCATTTCAAATTTGTCATCTCTAAGAAAATTTCATTATTAAGAAGAGCAGATTTGATGAAAATATATGCCGTTATGAGCAATGAACGCATCCACTTTAGGCAGCAATACCTGCGGATCCTTGCATTGACTTGAAAGGTATATCAACTTTGACGCTTAGTAAATTCTAAGAACTTCATTAATGTCCCTACATCTGATATGCTTAATTCAATAGCTATTATGTTCTGATTTCGCAGACACATACTTGCTTCAATAACCACCAGGCTGAAAATTTCACATCCGAAATAAGCCACAAGCTGATGATCGTATCTAATTTTTGCGAGCTTTTTTGCTTCGTGCTAGCACTCACCTTTAGTTGAATAGAACACAATAACTACTACTGAAACTTAAACAAAACTAAAGTAAGGGGCACTCAAAATATATGAGTAATAAAAAAACCACCCTGAATGGAGAAAGAGTAAGCCGCAAAATGATATGTAATTTAAAACAAAAAAAAGAGCTGTATATACGCGAGGAACTGACTTGCAGCATACTCTAGATAGACTGTATTCTACAGCAAAGGTTTATTTATTCGAACAGATATGCCCGATCAAAGTCATGATGTTGAGGCAGTTTGTATTAAAATTTTCATCGCGAGATCCCTGCAAAAAGATGGTCGATTTTCAATTTTATCAATTAGCTTTCGTTGCTAATTAGATGTCACTGAATGTCATAGGAAATGGCCAGTCTACAACGCTCTCAGCATAAGCGTATGCTAATCGCTGCCATTTGAATAAAGCTGAGCCATAATCACCACTAAAAGCATTCTAGCTGTATTCGTAAATAAAATGTACTTCATTCAATAAATGAATACCCGAAAATGTAACAATGTGGGCGCATAATCATCTGTTTTTTTTTTTAACGTATAAGTCACTATAAGCGTATGTTTCACCATAAGTCATTGCTAAAGCATGACGTCTTCTCATGATGTCTTTATGCGGTATATCCTATTTATTTGGCTGTTGCGAAGAAAAACATCAACCATTGGTGTTGTCTTACATCAGTAATGTCGGGCACTAGATAAAATCTGTTATCGCTTGCCATGATTCCTTTTAGAGAATATTAAACATACATTTCCATAAGCTTATTTCCAAATCTTTTTTACAAATGAAATGAAACGCAACTTGTGAAATCTTACAATTTTTTCTTTTAACTTTTATGATTTGAGCGAAAGTTCGAATTGTCTTATGGGCATTTAAATTGGCAGACTGGATGAAGTGACCATACAAAGATGCTTAACAGAAACGATGGCAGCATCGATGTATATCTATGAACATTATAATTTCGTCATATATTTTTGTGTGTTTTATTCGAATGCAAACGTATATACGTTCTTGTTTGTTTTTTTTTGTTGAATTTCTACGTTCTATTTAAGACTGCATCAATAAATGCGCGTTCTCGAAATCTTGTAATTTTTCACTGTGAAGTAATGAAGATTTCTAGATTTTTTAAAAGATATTCGAGCGACTTCACTTTCAACTTAATTTCCAAGTTTATCGAATGGCAAAAAATCCTCGAATTAGAAACCGAGGGATGAGAAAGGCTTCCGGGGTATAAGCATGAAGATGTTCATCCAGCTGCCACTTTCTGACCCCTACTAATTTCTTAGCAAAAGTGCCTCAAAGTTCCGCATTCAAAGATATGGAGCAATTTCATTATGAGACAAATAAAGCGCAAAAATTTTCAACCGCTATGAACGGGCCTAGTCGCACTTGCAGTGACAGCTACTTTGAATGAGCGTATGTGAATGACAAGTGTGTTTTTGAGTTGTCTGTCAGCAGTAGTTTGTGTGTCATTGCCCTACCCGAGGAAGTTCGGTTATTTCGACGAGTGCGTTTGTTCTGAAGCGCAGACCTCTTATTAACGCAATGAGCATAAGTTTAGCTAGAGAGATGGCACGTGCATACATCCATCGCTAGAGGGAAGGCCCCGATACTGCTATAGTCGTTTTGTTGCGGCCACCTGAAAATCCGTTCGCCTATGAATAAAGGCGAAGATGATTTAGTGCCGCTCGTGCAACGTTCTGACAGCGGCCTAGTCTTAGAACGCTGTGCAATTTCAACTGAATTTACTGCTCACACGTATGGACGCATCTTCTAGCTTGCTGTCAATGACTTAGGCATCAGCCGAGATTGGTCATATGCCAAAAGCACTTCAATTCCCTTCAAGAGTGAAAAAAATGTGGTTAGAATAGACAAGAGCTACCTATTTCACGTGTAGAATTAGGCTAAAGCACCTAGAAAGATTATGAAACCATTCTTGTAAGCTACACTTCGATTGTATACACCGATAGAAAGTTAGGAAATGTTGTAAAGCATTCAATTACAAGTCTTCTTAGCTCCACATGCGCATAAAAATAAGCCTTTTTGTATGGACTTTCTTGATCGTGTTCCAGCAACCACAAATTTTCACAACTACGACCTCGAAAAAGCAACCATCTCAATCTGAATTTATTTAAGAAATATACGAAATCGTCACGTGCGCATATCTCATCGACAAAATACAGCAAAAGTTGCATAAGTCAAATGCGCAAAGATCATGAAATTACTTCACCTCGACAATGCGTCTTCCTCGGGAATTTAAAAAAAAAAAAGAAAAGAAGAAAAAAGAGAAAAACGGGTCCCACTTGATCACAAGTCTGTTCTCATTGTATTAATTACCCATGAAATTCTGAAAAAAACTTTGTAGGTCCACTCAATGGTGTACTGACTTGTGCAGAAACTACTAAATTGAAGCACGTGATTGGGTTGCATAGATGAGGAGGAAAGGAAGGAAGAGGAAGATGAGAGTAGGATTGGAAAGTAGTGCAATACGCCATGGGGCACTGCAACATTAAAGGAGCACTACACTAGCAAAGTGAATTTAAATGTTGTGCAGATTATTAACATAGATGACTGCGTAAAGGTTAATTTCGATACTGTCCTGGTTCTAGTTATCATTCTGGCTAATATTACGGTGTATTTTTGAAGCAGAATGATCTCACATTATCAAAGCAGCTAACAAGATGAAGTTTAGTTTCTATTACCACACTTACCAGAGGTCTGCCACGATAGCTTCTACTGTAATATACATTCCTTAAAGTCCATGTTTATGATTATCTACTTCTGCAGTTAGCAACCCCCACATTGCATCAGAATGAACATTGAGGCTTATATGTCTCTATAAGTTTACTTGTATGGCTCAATTCTGGAAAAGGTTCTAAAAGATTCTGATTTATCCAGCAACTCCATTTTAGTACTGTGGTGTTTCAGGTATGATAACATTATAGGCGCTTCAGTATTTCAGCAATTCAAGCCACGGATGCCTCTTACCACATATTTGAAGGAAGGTGGACATTGGCTAAACAATTTTGACGTGCAAATTTTATGATTTTTTCAAATCTTAATATTTTCTCAATAATACGACGTATTGTAATAAAAAAAGAAAAAGAAAGAGATCATCTTACAGTTTAGATTTTGCTTAAAAAATTTCGTCAAAATAGTTTTTATGGTTTCATTGGAAATTGATGAAGATCAGAAATAAAAGCGTGAAAAAATCTGATGCCGCTTTAATTGGCTTTTTAAAAAAAATTAAAAAGTGCATAGAAAGCATCTACTCGATGAAATAAAATAAATGGAGAAGTGCTGCGAAACCCGAACCAGAACGGTGTGCGCCTTTGCATATTGCTCACCTGGGGCCATATTTTCCCAGGTACCAATGGGTCCAAATAGGTGAAGACCCATAAGGTAACTGGAGTGCAGCAAAATTGTTTACAAGTGACTAGATTCCACGTTTGGAAACACAGCACAACCCACTACTAATGCAATTGAGAGTATATCAAAAACGATTTCGAAGTCCCACGAAACCTTCAGCACTATCCAGCTTTATGATATTTGCAGAGGGAATTTTCTATGTGTATACAATGTGGCCGCGAAATTTTGACCTGAGTTTCTATTTCAGCTGGCTGCGATGCACTTTGAATCAGTAGAATAGTCATTACTTGTTGAAGAGTGCAAACTTAGGACGTTATGAGCTTTGGACAGCTTTTCACCTGCTCAGCACCTCTGCTCACTTTCTCGCGAACTGCTTCATCATAAGCCTTGGCGATGCCACGTCAAGACAAAAGCAACTGCAGGTTGTTGTTACCTATCACCTCTCAAACCCATAAACTTTGCATTCCCAACTTAAGCATGAACTAATTCTACCAGAATATCCATTTTCTCGTCATGGCTAGCAGTCAACACGGCATGCTAATTGGCAATAGCATTTCGTTAGGTAATCTCAGCCAGAGTGTATTTTGAATTCGTCAAAACAATGGTCACCTGTCGAAGAATGCAAATAAAAGGCTCAAAATGCCTCCTTAGAACGATTTTCTTATCTCTGCACAAAAACAAAGCTAAGCCTGTTTTTCAATTCGTTGTTTATATCAAAATGAGAAACCCATAGTTTTGGATCATAGAAGAAAGGCCATGTTTAGTTTTCATTGATTTGCATATTTTAGATCGTACAACGCTAAACGCATGAATTATGTATGTGTTCCACTAGACATATACAAAAAAGCGCATATTGGAAAATTACACACATCTTGACGCTTTAATAATTAATATATGTTTGCTAAAAGTGCTCAAATTGAAGGCAATAATTTTTTAACGCAAATAAATGAAAAATATACCAACTATAAAAAAATTGGAATCGTTGCTATGTAAGACCTAAGCAAAAACGAATGAAAAAAAAAGTAATACAGAAGCACTCAACAAGTGAAATGAGTTCAACGCGAACATTGCACGAATCAGTGATCCGAATAGCGCATCTCGATTACTTCTACAGTATTAATTTATATTCCTAACGAAAAACGAGGAGTTTTATGCCAAAAATTAGCGTTCCATTGGAAAAGCATTCCTAATTGAGAAGCATTCCTTGTATGCATGATTACAATAGAGGCTTTTTTTATGAAGTTTTCTTATCATTTCGTACTGTTCACAAAATTTCTGTGGAACAAAAGCCGAAAGGTCACTTGACCAGTGCTTACTGTGACTTATTTGACCAGTGCGAAAAAATTGTTTCCATCCCTAGCAGCCCAATTTTGCTGGGTTACGTTGCTCACTTTCCATTCGTTCACAAATGAGGGCTATGAATCAATTGACTGTTCTATTCGGCCAAGTTTATTATTTTCAAATGTATGCTAGATGCAATTCACATGCTTCGACGAGTATAAGCAGCACGATGAAGGCACTGAAAGTAGTACTGAGAGCTAAATAGAATAGTAAACCACCACGAAGAGAGATAGAAGTGATTTTCAAAATTTTGTAGAAGAGAAAAAAATACCGCAACGGAGATGATGGAAGATATAGGAAATATGCGGTATTGAATATTATAATAAAACATGATGCAATGATAAAGATAAAAGAAGATTCGCGAACGCAACGAAACGCTGTTTCCTTGGTCATCGATGCACACCTATTAAGGTGTGCCTTACAATTGAAGATTACCTTCAGTGATTCATAATGGATAACTCAAACATCGTCTATTCCCTCTCAAAACAAATCCATGCATGAGAGATTTAGATCTTATCTAAATATGTTATATTGGACATTAGTCGTGCTGGTCATCAGAAACCATAACGCTGTACTCCAACATTTCAAGAGAGATACGATGGATGAAGACAAAGATATTGAATAATTTCAATTGGCAAATCCTCCTAGTCACAAGAAAAAACCAATTACTAACTTATAATCTCTCCCTATAAAAAGAGTCGAAAAAATGTTCAAAGTAAAGAATTCTTCCTTCTTCAACATTGACTGCTGCAAATTAAATGAGAAAAATCCATCGTCTATACCCGTTAAGGTTCTCACCAAACAGTATACCCTTAGTCGAAAAGCAACAGATGTTTTTGAAATGCTTTCGATCTCAAGCTGGTTCTGGCGGAAACTAAATGCTCTCGTTAAATATCCATCAGTCATTGGCTCACTACAACAGGATTTCTCCGCGAAGCATCAAACGAACTGCACATATGCCAAATTTCTTGCATCGCTATGATTGGCATGGGATATGCTCTGCTGCAACATTTGAAATTTGTAAATATGATCTCAAAAAAAATGTTATGCGTACGGAAACTAGTAGGGTTTATTAGAGTGGAAAAGAATGTGATGCAGAGAATATCCATGGGAATGTGAGCACTGGCAGGCATTTGGAGAAGAAAGAGGGGGAGTCGGATGGGGAAGGGATGGGATACAACACAATGCCCCACAGTCAAAGTGATGTGCGTCATGCGAATGAGCTAGAGTAATGTTGGCTATCGGATCGTGATGATACGTTTCAAATTGTTTGCTACGTCCTCATTGTTTTCAGAATTATTTTTTTGCCTCTTCAATTCGATTGATCCACATTCCATAGCAAATCCTACCCGTTGGAATGGTGCTTTTCTGTTGCAGTTGCATAAGAACGATTACTTTTTTTGTCCTGCAATTGCGCTTTTTTGCTTTTTTTTTTGTTGCATTTGGAAAATTGAATAAGTTTTTTTTCCCCTTCTTTCACATAGTTCTCCTTTGTGCTATTTTGCTGTTACTTTTTGGTTTAGATGCGAATAGTTTATTTCTTCAGTCGATGTGTTTTCCTCGCCCAATTGTCCGCATACTTGATGCGGATATTAAGCTAGTAATCAATGGATTAGTGTGAATCGAATAGGTCCATGAGCTCCGAATTATTCAATAAAGTCTTTTTTTCAAGAATAAGGACAATGCTGATTTCATAAATGTGCCAGGTTGGCAAACTGGAGGGAAGTCAACCGACAGCACTGACAACGAGGAAGAGGGCACGCAAACCGATGCGACAGACAACAACCTAAGCGATATCTATGCGAAGATTAAAGGATACTACAGGCTTGCTTAGATTCAAACCGGTGGAAGAAAGAGGAGCAAAGTGTGCGACTATTTCGAACCTTACGAACAGAGTCGTCGATTAAGCACAAATGAAAAACAAAGCAGCAACTTGTCATGAGAGAAATTGAAAGCAGCGTTAACGAGCTTCTCAATCGCTATGATGAACCATCTTGAAGCAATGCTTGTCGAAAAAATAAATGCAACACTTCGACACGGAAACAACGAAAAGATGCTCATTGCGAGGTAACACAAAGATTGCTTCCTGAAGTGAAGCGATGTTCAGCTAAGCGACTAGACCGCTCGCGAACAAAAAACCAGAGACGCTCGATTATCAACGCCCCTATTTAGAGTTTCGGTGTTTTCTTCATGTGGAGAGTGCATCTGGGGATTTGAAGATACTGTTTCTTCGATCTAAGGGAAGAGGTCGTCGGATTTCCTTGAATTATTCACGTTTGTGCGCGCGCTCTCGTTATTATGTGATTGCGCTGCTCTAACCTTATTTCTGCGTCTACCGTAAGAAGTGGAAGGTCGCTGGATTCGTCTCGAGGAGAAGAGATGCCTTTCCTAATACAAAATTTTTGCAGAAGCAACATGAAACTTTCTGTAGTGACCTAAATCCAACCACATATAAGACTGAATTTTTGAGAGGTGATTTCTGCGGCATCTCGATTAGGGCAAAGAAAATACAGCATAACTCTTGGAAATTGCAGGCCAAAGAACATGTCGTCCCTTGAGCAGCTCAAATAATCTTTTAATGAACGGCATTCCCTTTCATCTTCACGCTTAATCTTGTATTTGCTCACGAATCTTTCTATTCCTCCATGCCGGGCAAATAAAGACCGATATCTTCTACTTAATTACGTCATTTACAAAAATAGACGAATAGAATGAAAGTTACTGAAGAGAGCTATCAATGACGATTAAATATATGGTTGACGACAAGTGGAATTGGCTTAATAATACAGAGCAAATTAAGGTGGCCGCTAGATGACAAACTAATATATGTCTGGATGACAGCAAAGAAGCATCGTCGATGGAGTGACGATGGTCCACTTAAGCTCTCTGAAGCGTCAAAACGAAACGAAACCCCATTTTTGCTTTCTTCAACAATGCCACTGTAAAGCGACAAAACAAACAATTAGTTTCAAGCAATAACAAATCATATTTGCAATCATGCGATTGACTCTTTCTTTAAGTAAAGATGCAAGAAACGCTTTATTTTCGATTGATCTCAACCACGAAAAACCACTCAATCATGAAGTCTAGATGGAGGAAGATGATTTCTAAAAAACATTTGTAGGAAATTTTGATAGGTATTACACTGTAAAATAAAAGTATTCTCAATCAGCGTACACTCAAAAAGCAGCCGCTCAGATATCTATAGCAGAAATTCCCTCTAAATTAATCGTTCAGATCAAACGGCACAACAAATCCTGCAGATTGGATGCAAGGACTGCAGAAGGTATCTTAACAGCTGCAACTGTACAGTGATTCCTCAAGAGTGAAAATCAATGAGGAACAGTAAGGAAATAAACACACTCGGTAAGCTTATTACGCCAAATTCGATTGTTGCCTAAACTCTTATAAATCAAGAAATAAAAGAGACTGCTAGTTAACGAACGCAATTCGTAAAATCCAATATTGATAATTTAGATAGTCCAATAGTGTTTGACTGAAGAAAATATAAGAGCGCAGAAGTGCGTACATTAAGATGGCAAGATAAGCCTTTTCAGGCTTCAACTATTACCAACCAGCTGACTTAAATAATAATCAACAATACTCGATCAAGTCATTCATCACTAAACGATGGGTTTTGAGGACGGAGTTTTATGCGATAGTTTTATTCAGTAAGTACGATTGCCATGGGATTTTTATGCTATGCTTTTATGACTTCTTAATTACCCCTAGAAACGCACACATACTTAAAGACAAAATTTTTGTCACAATATGCTAGAAGATTACGGAAGTGTGGAGAAAATTCTGGACAAATTTTGAAAAAAAAAAAGACAATTCAAGATTAATTTAAATTAATTTAGCGTCATCTTACAACCAATACGATTATCTTCTTCATAAGCAACATAAAACGCAAAACAGCTCTCATTCACCAATAGGGGGTCATAAACTTGTTCAATTCACTGCCGTTCTCTATTTCTGTGCGAAAAACATTTAAGCGTTTAGGCGTAGGCTCAATCAACTCCCTTCTGACTTTGCGTTATCACGTCAACAAGCTAATTGTTTTTGTTTTTACTCGCTGCTGATTCGCCTTTTCGTTCTACTTCTTGCTTATAGACTTTCCTTCCCCATCATTTCTTCCCACTAGCGTTATAATGTTTGTGTGATACAATCTTATATATTTATACTCATTCCTTGATGCACATTTTCTGCCATTAAATTTCTCATTTTTCTTACATAGATCATTCTTTTTTCTCTTCATTGCTGTTTTCTACGCACCTTTATAAATGCACCTTAACCTTTTCTATATTTAATTAGTTGTTCGTTCCTTTGGCTCTCATCATATGATCGACAGCTGTGAGGAGGCAAGATGATTTGGATTTCATATCTTTCCATCCAATGATTTATGCTAGAAACTTTCTATTATTTAAAGGAAAGGGATTGGTCTCATAATGAAATTAGAGAAAAATCGAATGATACGTTCATGGAGAAATCTTTTTTCAGAAATATTGTTTATCAGAGAAAATGAATTACTACTCTAAATCGGCTTATTTGGAAACACCCGTGAGAAAGCGCTTGAAACCTGCAAGACGACGACAAATTTGGAGATATTCGCAAAAACATGCCTGGGAGCAGTAGTGAATAAGCAGTGAATTCGAACAATCTTTGATCATGCGTCCTGCATTAGTCTAACTCAAATAAGTGCCTGCAGGCTTTGGTTTATCCATAAACCAAAGCTCCTTTCCTGGTCTTTTTGTTGGTCCTATTGATCTATCATGTTACTCGTCATTTGTTTATTCTGAACAATATCCCCTCCCCCTCCTCCAAACTCCGCTCCAATTTCATTCAGGGGCCTGACTCGCTGGGGCAGAATCCCGAGACCTTGATTTTGGCCCCAGGATGCCAACACCGAATCTTGAGTGGTCACGATTTTCGAGGAGTTCCGAGTTTGGGACTCTCAATTTCAACGCCTTCGAATGCTAAAACTGCTTGCTAAAAGTTGAAGCGGAACCAACATAACGTCTAGGCATGCAAAAGTAGGCCATTTGCAATTGTTATGAGGGTTAAATACTTCTTAACTCTAGTGGCTAGTGCCATGTTTACATTCATTTTGCAAGTAACAAATAGCAGCTAAGAATTGCAATTGTTCGTTGATCCACGCAATTTTCGCATGTATACTGCCCATAAACATAGGACGTACTTAGCCGATTAGCGAATGCGTTAAGCACCCATGCAGATGAATTAGCACAATGACCATTGCACTATATGAATGTAAGTATATCTATTTGTGAACTTCACACTTAGGTATATTCTCCGTCGGTGATAACTAGTGAAATAAAAAATTTGTCGCTTAAACCGGTGCCGTTTACTTGAATGTGGTATTATCGAGTTCTATATCTAAAAAACCCTTGCTTTATTAGGTATTTTTTTCACCAATTCTCAATGTTAAAACAAAGCACACATCATGTGCAATTAATATTCGATTAATTAAATATTTCTTCAAAATGATGGCTTTTTTTCATTGAGATTGCTTTGGTTGCTTCATTCATATACCGTTTTCTGGCAACGATTAAACAATATCATGTTTTCAAGAATATGCTAAGAATTGTTGTTAGCGTAGTAAGTAAGGTTGTTATTGAACATTCTAACAAGATATGCTAATTGAAGAATCGCTATTAATCAAACCTTCCACGTAGTAAACAGTAGATAAACAATTTGATATATAAGCTAATAGGCGGAAACGTTCGAATATCTTAAAGAAAACTCTAAGACTATGCTTTCTTACATCAAACAACTCAGCACTAATGAATGCGATTCGTCGGAGCAATTTGCTCTATGATTTTATAGTAACTATTACAGTAATTTATTATTGTATAGTTTTCATGTAATTTCAGATACATACTCAAAGATTACGGTGAAGAAAACACTAAGAAGAAAAAGAAACCAATTCAAGTTGGCCTCACAATGAGTTCCATACTTTATTTTCGTTCTATATAGTAGGTTGCGTCTGTTTAACGTAGTGCGTTATTTATCACTTATTATTAATGCCCATTAACAATCCGCTTGTAAATTTTCCCCATTCGTTTTTATGTAATATTAGAAGTTCGATTTCAAACAAACATCGAATTTAATCACAAATGGATATTTTCTACTATGATGATAAGATAAACAGGAGTAAAAAGCAATAAAAAAACTAAGATTGGAGGAAGTAGTATACCTCGATTATTGAGTATGACTAATGAGATCGATTCGATGCTATGCTATGCTAAATAAGCATCATAGATCTTTAACGTTTAAACGCTAAAGCTTATTACTATTATTACTAATATAAAAAGTAAATCACAGTAAACGAAAAATTACGGGGGATATTGTTGCTTAGTGGTCTTTAAAGTTGTATCCGGCCATAAAAATGTTTCACAACCCAAGCAGTTTATGGTTATCAATCCAACCTGCATTATACTGTTTCCTACCTAGCCATAACAACCTCATTCGCTTTTCCCTTAGAGAGAGAGAGAGAGAGAGAAAAAAAAACTCCCATAGCAAAAACCCTCTGCATTGTTGCTTTAAAATTTTCCTACAATTGGCTCTACGTATTTACTCCCTTATTTGTTAGCTCAGTGTAAGATCAAATGGGAGATATCTGTTCAACACGATCGCTTTACCGCAAAAAACAGACGTTAAAATCGAAGCATTGAACTCCGGCTTATCCACATAGAGATTCTTAACGTCAGTCGCTTTACTTTATAAACCATTTCATTGTCCATTGCAAACCATTAAAACCCACTAAAACCTTGCATTTTAAATATTCCAAATACCTCGTGATATCATCTGCAATGCCCATCAAGAAGGACCATGACTTTGCACAATTTTCCAGAGTATCCAACGTAAATCCTCAACTTCTGCGCCTCTCAAGCCTTCGTTGAAGCTATTTTTTTAGGGTCGTGCAAATGGACAGATGGTTTGTAATACCAACAATAGTGTATCATCTCAACTCATAATCAATTCTAACAATTTCACCATAGTTAAGCACGTTGAAGTCCACTGTTGCAAAAGCAGAAGTTGCCGTTGGCACATGTTAATAATGAAAATAAAGAAAGCGATATGGACCACCCAGGTATCGATAAAAACAATCCCAGTGGATGCATTAGGACCACTCTTCACGCACCACTCAGCATCATCTCAACACTAATAAAGGCTGTCACTAGCTGAGTCGGCAACAATCCTCATTCACGCAAGTAATGTGGAATGGCAAACGAACCAGCTTGAGATGGATGGTTCGTTAGGACAGCCTCAACTTCTAAAAATGCGCATCACGCTTCAACGAGTTTACTGTCATAAAACTACGAAAAGAATTCGGTCATGCTAACGTTTTTCAAACCGTATGATCGTAGTGTGAGATGAAAACATTGGCACAAAATCTTATCAACTCCATATTACATAAAGCAGTACCCTTACCTAATGAAAAATTCGTTTCCAAAAGTATGAACAGCCTACATCCAGACTGTTTATATTCTTATAGCAATATTCGTTATCGGCACGAACAAGATGAAGGGAGGCACCCAACTAAATGAGAATAGAAATCAATTCTAAAGACATTGGAATCGATATTGGATACTGAAAATTCTTTGTAACTGACATATAGATATTTATTCTGTAAGCCGCACAGTGATACATACTCTCAGTGCAAAAAAAAGCAACTGCTTTCGTTAACCAATAATAAATATGTGCTGTTACTGACAAGATCTTTCATCATTCTGTGAAAGTACGACTTTTCGGGTGATTGATTTGACGTATGAAGTTATGCATCCCTACTGGGCGATCCTATTATCTGTCAAATAAATTTCTGCCCAGCGAAAAATCCTCTCTACAAAAAACCTCCCTCTATTTAAATCAGGTGCCTGCGTTTATGTGAAAATGAAAAGTTTGAATAAATCATTGAGCTATAAGAAATCATCAGTGAGTAACGAAGGTGCACCAAAGAATGACTGCCAGTCGGCTGTCATGTGAGCTACACGATCATTGAGTGCATAGAAACTGGCGTGATTCCATTTCCAAACGAACCGCCCTTTACGAGTAAATACAGTATTCAGGAAGATGTGAGAAGAGGAAACGTGATGGGAACTCGTGTCCATAGAAGCAACGAGCCATATAATGAGCAAAAAAATCATTTCTCCAGTAGTCTAACAAAGTTGTTTGTATGGAATTAAGCGCATATCGAATCAACATCGTTCATCGACACCTCATGAGGCTATCGTACTTACGCACCAAGCTGATGGCTGGCCTACTTATTGTGAGTGCAGAATCTCATTAAAGTCACACACAATTATAGCCTTGCAACATTCTCAAGCTTTCACGTTAGCAGAATACCCTTCGAATCATCTCTTATAAAAATAGTGACCGCGAATCACTTTTTGGCCCAATATTTTTATGCTCACACAAGTACCTTCATAAGATTACTGCCATCTAAGCATTGCTATATCTCCATGCATGTCATAAACACTTACTTTCAATATCCTTAAGGCATAATATCAATGACAGCAGGAAAGCAGATTTAAAACGCTAATTTCTCTCGTTTCAGCATATCAGTGAAGGGGCACTATCCGTTAGGCAGACTCGAATTACCAGAGATCCAGGACCACTCTTTAGGATCTCCAACATCGGAGGTCTCGAATTTCTACGAGGCTCTGATTTCACTCAGTGACCCCCAGCGTCAGTATTACTTTCCAATCTGCCTTCCCCTTAAGTATTAAAGAATGCTCATAAGTTGTGACAAGAACAACAGTCTTCGTGCACATTAACAAAACTATTAAAAGCAATAAAAACAGAATGCCGATATAAAAGTAAAAGAACTGCATAAACACTACAAATGAGCTGCAACCATAAGAAACGCACATAGAAAGACCTATATAGTGAGATCAGCAAGTAAACGGAGACTAAACTCATGAATATAAAGTTTTGTGATGACAATCAGCAACTTATCGCAAGTACGAATAGCTCCGAAGTGAAACGAATTTAGAATCCTATTAAGTGGGCAGCAGCTGCCGGTAAGTTGAAAATGGGGAGGATATTTCATTCGAAGAGGGAATGAGAACAAACGATACATTGCGATGCCTCTGACACTCCATAACGATCCGATAGAACAACCAAATGTCAAACTTCATACTCGTCTATTCCCTCCTTTTTTCTGCTCAGGAATTCGATTAGAAATATGTGCAGCACTCTATTTATAAGCCTACAATATATAAAAAATACAGAGTTTTGTGATTTATTTTACAACTTCGGACATTTTGAGGACAGAAATCGCCACTCAGTTAAGCTCAGAACAGACTGTCAAGACAAGACTGCAAATATCCTCATCAACATGCAACAATACTTCAGTGCTCATGATAGATTAGAAGGTTACATCCACAACATGGCAGTTTTTCCAGAAAACGTTTAATTTCCAGATTTCTGATCAAAGGCAAAATAATCTAAAGTTTTTTTGCAAAGCAAAAAGACTTGCTAGCTGGTCTACAGGAGATCTATAAACTTTTGGATCATCGGCAAACAACTTGCACGCACGGGACAATCTTTCAGAAACATCATTAATGTATACAACGAATGACAGGGACCCTAGCATACTGACTGCCCTGTAAAACCTCACTAACGAAAGCATGGTCCATGGATTACGAACTGCATACATTCACTCTAAATGTTGTTCCAAAGGGGAAGAAGACTAGACCTGGGAACCCCATAGTTCTTTAGCTATTTGAGCTATTTCTTATGTCGATTTCATACGCCGAAGGCCTTTGCGTAGTTAATGTGCACTATTTCTGGTTGGAAGAGGTTGTCCACTACATCAAACCAATCTCATATTGAAGAGACAATTAAGACACAGTGAAGAGGCCAAGCTAAAATGCAAAGTAATTCGGATTTATTATATTTCGAATAAGTGAACGCTTGAGAATGGTTTCCACAACATTATATCATTGAGGAGGTTAGCAGAGTGGCGTAATAGCATTTAACCGATTTTGATAGAGCCTTTTTTCAATGAGAATAAAACAATAGCAATTCTTTATAAGGATGGAAGACTTCCACAAGATAGGGTGCCTCTCAGTGGCCAATTTGGAGAGCGCTAAACTCCAACATTTAAACGTTTGACGCCTATGTTACAATTCACTTTTTTGTCGACCACATTCCCCAGAAAATTAAACTGAATAAAATATGTGAGAAAATTATAACGAAAACACAATTTTATGAGTTGAAACTTAAAAAAACTCAAGTAGATCCGTGTGGTCAACATTGAACATGATGAGAAGCGATTCGATCTTAAGACACTCGTATGCTAAGAGGGACCGAACAAAGGCTAGTTGAAGGGATAGAGAGGATAAACGACGAAGGATCATCCTTCGTCAACGAAGGACGCTACAACACTCGAGGGTTTTGATTATCGTACACAGACCGCTAGAAGCTCTTCGTGAGAGATGTTGAACATCACTGAAGAGTGAATTATGGATCGAAAAGCAAGCGGACACGGCGCCTAATGAGGGCTCCTCAAGCAATACAATCAGTGCACTTTGAGAGTGTCTTCTCAATATGCAGTTGACAATTCGAATATCACATTGCAAATGTCGTAATTCAAATAAATTGTGCACCACCAAAAATCGGCTCATTCAAATAAAGCAAAATGCTTCAATGAGAAGCTCTTTAATTCCTTGTGGACTTGCCTCCCGGTAACATTTAAAAACAACATGATATCGTCAAAAAGCATTTTCTCAGCTAATAAAACATGATAAAGTTCTAAAATTCTTTGCCTAGCTATATGACGATAAGCAAAATCTATCAAGCTAGCAATAGTTCTAGATTATTTTCGGCTTCCATGCCTACCCTATGAGACACCTCGTAACCAATATGGCACACCAGCAATACAACGCCATAACTGTTAGAGGATGCGAGCCTAGTACCGTTTAGTTAGAGCTAATAACGTGAACGCTAAGGCATTCTCCATTCAAATTGCAGAGGGTTGAAGCAAAGTGCACTCCGAAATGGGGCCCAAAAGGAGAAAGCCACCAATTTTTCGAAGACGACACTGTTGCAAGTCACAGCAAATAGCCATATGTATCCACCGCTGTTGCAGTTGTCTTATTTAAATGGACCTATCGCAACAACTTTGATTTCATCAGTTCCTGGAGATCGCATAATTAATTTAAGTTTTCCGGTGCAATCTGTGACCTAGAAGTAAAATAAAAGCCCTTACCTGGAGTGGAGTAGTTCGAGCTTAGGTACCTTCACGTGCCCTTCACATGTCATTTTAGCATTTTCCATACGATTTCTTAACACCAATCTCATTTTGTCAACGTATGTCGTCCTCTGTAAATTACTCTTTTGCATCGCTCGTATCATTCCATCTTTCATAGTAGTTACACTAAATTCGATAAGAAAAAAAAACAAACAATCGAATTGCCAAGTTTCGGTAAAAATATCCCAAAAGGTTCGACAACAATTGAAACATTACAAAGATTAAAATTGAATAGTTAAAAGTAAAAGAAATGCTCATTCAATAACACTCAAACGAATATATAAGCATCTCTAGGCATACACAAATGGGTAAGGCAGAAAGATAACCCCCCCCCCCCCTAAAGAAAAAAAATTGCACAGACTAAATGAAATTCCAATAAGACGACTTTTAAAATTGGCTAGTTGTCAAAATGTATATATTCAAAATATTTATGTTAATTGTAAATTTATTTCCTTTCATTTCGCATTTTAGGCGAAATTCTGTCGAATATCTGATGATTCGAATTTTTTTTTTTTTTTTTTGTCTCATTGCTAAATCAACCATCAAACCACTTTTGAGATGCTAAAAAAAGAGAGAGTAGAATGCGTTAGTTTTTCTCTTACTTTTTTGATGAGTGAAGTGAACGAAAAACTTTCGTGATGATAGATATGCAAAAACTTTGATTAAGACGAACAAACTGATGAGAGCTTTCAGGTTACAGCAAGTCAAGTGGATTGAAAACTTTTGAATCACAGGACGAATGAAACGAACCGACCTTTCTTGGAGATAGAAGTGGAGTCGAGGGATCGACAGCCGCCCTTCACACTTGTTCCTTCCTAGTGCTGATTGCATCTCCCATTAAAGGCTTGAACTTTCGGTCCTTTCATATTATTTCCCTACGCCAATGCAAAAGGCACCGACCGAGTTCCCAGTCGATCGGAACCACCGATTGTCTCCACCGTCCTGCTCCTGAAATCACTAATATCACCTCACGCCATCATCAGCCAATTAAGCGAAACAATATCGAAAATCGAGCACATTTCAACACAATTTTTTGACATCTAAAGAGCAAAAAAGCTATTTAAACTATTCACAACTTTTGAAAATTATTCCTTGGGTCTCAGTCTCAAAACCAGTGGCCAACAAAGGATAGATGAGCTGTCCACCGGTAGGCGGAGACATAAACCAGCTTCGATGAGCGTCGTAATTACTACAGCTGCGTAACATATTTCATCCGATAGAAAGGGCACTCACTCAACAAAAGTGAAGACTGACAGATTTCTCAGCAATATTCAAGGACGTTCGTGCTTTTAGTCGGTAAAAAAACAGTACGAAATCATATAAAGACCTACTCTGGAGATGTGGGGAACTGAAATTCCCTATTCGCCGAAATTTACGATAAATTCGGAAATATAATAAATAAATAAATAAATAAATATCTATCCTATTTAAAAAAATATTTTTAGTGCTGGCCGTATATGTTGCATCTCATCTTGCGAACACTTTCTTCGATATGTAGTCTCAAGTATTAAATCACATCGATTGATATTCAAAAACATCGCAAATGCATTTATTAAAACACTTTATGCTTATAAGCGAATCAATCCAATTAAAGGATTCATAAACATAATCTGCAGCGAGGTATTTCAGCTGTCATATAAATGAACTATAGACAAGAAAAATGCAAAATTGCCAAAAACGAAAGCTTATCGTCAGCTATAACGTTTAAAACACATCAAATAATTGCTTCATAATAGCAACATATACTCATGCAAATAGTATAATATAAAAAAAACTATAGTGATTCGCAGTAACTTTCAAGTGTAAACAAAATGAAGGCAAAGTTTTCAGCTTATTCTAACGAACTATACAAATACGATACAAGCGAACACTACACATTTCCCTTTCTACTCATCATAGACAGTGAGAGATGAACTGTTTGGAACTGATCGCATAAACAACTAAAAACTAACAATAACAAGGTAACGCATTCAGTAAGCTCATTCAAATTGGAGCCTCGGGTAAACATAAACAACTTCCACCTGAAAAAAAAACCCGTTCTCCTCTTGTTAAGTTCCACATCTTTAAAAAGTCCACAATTTGAACCGGCTTCGTGTCAAATGCAACTAAGTCACATGATCAAAGCTTAGTGAGCAAATGAAGAATAGCATTGAGAAATGAAAAAGGCATGCATACATATTTTTCGCAAGAAAGAAGCATCAAAATGTTGGACGATAACAAAATCCTTACTACTTGACTGCTTTACCTCCTACCCCCTAAATAAGTAATGACAACCAGATCTTACGTCAACCTGTTCGACATATGCGCCATTTCGTCGATGATAAACTGCTAGGGAAGCAAAGATTGCAAACGACGCAGAATCTGCCAACAGAGTTGCACTAATTCGTACCTCGTGGTGTAAAATGCCACGTGTGCTACTGCCAGAGTTGTCGTTTTGCACTCGCACATGAAACGACTCCCATGGTACAAGTATGGCACCTAAATCAACAAGTGCATTTTCTACTTTGCGATCGTGAGAACAGTTCACATTTGTATGTGTGTCTGTATGACTGTCTGCAACCTTTGCTTCCCACAAATGCACAACACGAAATTCATATATCCATATAATCAATTAAATTTTGAGACATATATATGTCTCAAAATTCCACACTCCTTTCACATAACACCCTCTTTTCTGAAGTCGAACTGTATTTAACCGACTGCTGAAAAGCCGTCAGCGACTGGTTTCTACGATGCTACGTCATACGGGATTTGGTCCCAATTTGCTTCGAACGACTCAACTCCATCTCCACTCTTTTCTACATGGCCAATCGAGCAGAATAAAAATAAACCAAATTATAAACCAAATTTTGATAGCAAATGCATAACACTACCGTCGAAAGAGGGAACAATAACCATCGATGATGCTCAACAATTCACAAAAACACACAACCATAAATTTAACGTGATCACTCATAAAGTAGAATGAAACGAGATGTGACGAATATTTATGTAAACGTTTCGTGTTTGTATCTCCACTATGACCGTTCGTTCAATGACATATGAGGTGGCAAAATGCAAATATGCAGGCGTTCAACACTCACGAGATCACAAAATCAATGAACTATGCAGAAGCCTTGTGGGAAAGATGTTTTGCCCCCTAAGATCACCTCAAAAACGTAACAAGCATCTCAAGTTTCGATGTGTGTTATCCCACTCAACGGCCACTTTTAATAACTTCATTAATAAGAAATTTCAATAAATCCTAACTAACCTCAAAAGCGATACTATCACAAGCTAAAATAATCGCAACAAAAACAATAATCCTATTTATACGTGAACAAAAACAACAAGTGGGCAAAAATATAACGATATGCCTAAGATGTTAATCGATATTGCATGCAAAACATCTAAGGGGACCAATAGAAATCTCGATGTGCAGAACAACTTAGTGGTGTTCCTTTTTTTTTCTATGTAAGACAGGTATTGAACGTAGAAGAAAATGGATCATTTTAACAAGCACTGTTTGAAAATCTCAAAAATAACAACACAAAAATGTCCTCCTCATCAAGCGCCTCTTAAGCATATAAAAAATAACCTTCACTTTCCAAGTGCAGTTGAGCGTGTTATAAATAACCGTATCATAACTCTATGAAAATAAGTTGTGATTTCAATAATCTCTGAATGAATCTTCAAGTTGAAAACTTTCGAGTAGAAATCACATAAGATGGGGTAAAGCTAACTTCGGAAATCCAGTTCAATGGAGAAAGTGGAATAATAGCTCCACAAAACTCGTTCACGACAACAGTGAAGCCGCATGTAATTATGAGTCGTCCCTCCTTTCCTTTCATTCGCCGGAAACAACACGCCACTAAGAAGTAATATCCCTTTAACAAATACAGCAATACGCCTAGTAAAGTGTTAGCAATCTCTAACATCCCACCACACAACACAACGAAACCTTGAGATATTTTTGCTTTGCTATTCGATTCGTTAGAAACAGAAAAATATTAATCCTCAAAAGGTAACTTAAGCGATATATTGCGGCTGCATATCCAAGCAGCCAAGCAAGAGGAAGAGAAAAAAATGCAAACATAAATTTCCCAGCAATAAAAGGCATCATATTTACCCGCATTATATTAAAATCAATTGCGAGTATAAATATACGCTACTTTCTAGTGACCTAATTGAAGAAGTAAATTAGTGTTTACAGCAGCTGAGTGTCCCCAACTGCATCAGTGAAGAATAAGTGGCCGTTAACTTAAACTGCATTCCAAGGAGAACGCACCACTAAGAAAACTGCTCAATGAGATCCTCGTCCGCATCGATCATCTCGACTGTACGACGCAGCACATCATTAAATGCTTCCGTGCGATCCGCATAAACATGATGGCCAGCTCCACGTATCACCTAAACAAATATTAGGTGAATAAAATGAGCAAAACGTTTCTTTAAACAGCCAAACAGTTGTTAATTTGCTACATTAGATAAAGAACTCTACAAAGATATGAGTAAGCATATATATTTTATATTTATATTTATGTTTATATTTATATTTGTATATTTAAGGTGAAATTCAATAAAAAAACAAAGCGAAATCCTTGATGAAAAAACAGACGAGGACAAAGTGGGAAAAGGTTTTAAAGCTTCAAAGTTTACTTTGTGAAACACTTCATTTGTTGCACCTACCACCACGCAGCAAACACAGTGAACGTGCACCTCACCTAATTCATAACAAGCTAATTTTCCAACGTGAAAATCATCACTAACGAAAGAAGCCAATTATGGAGACGCACAATGTATAAAAAAACAAGCAACAAAAACAAACCTGTACATCCACATAAGCATTTGGACGTAGCTGCTGCACTTCGACTCCCGAAGCGGAATCTACCCAGCTCCTGCTGCCATAGATAAACGTAAGAGGCACATCCTGCGACAATGCCCCTATTCTGAAAACTAGTGGGTACTTAACAAGCAGCCTTCTCAGGTTATTTCATAAAGCAACATGTATATAGCCTTCGAAGCAGAAGATGCAATATTTACGTTTATCAAAATTAAAAATTACCTGTGGCACTTGTCGTGGAATTGCTGATATTCGTATTCAGCGTATTCACTAAAAACATTGACAAAACTTGTTAAGCAAAGAGACACCTGTTTATCATGGGGCGTCGTGCCCAGCCAAAGGAATAGCTCATGTTACTGAACGCCACCTCTCCAGACGGTTCACGTGCGTTGCACTGGTAGATATATTCGTATATGGCATCTGGATGCGTCGTTCCATAACGTATAGCCAGATCAGGACGCAGCCTTTTCACCAAAGCTGCCCCTTAAAATTTAGAATTTTTCCCATATTCGTGAAGCAATTATCCTTTCAAAGAGAATAATGAAAGAATTAATGGAAAACAATAGCTACTTCAATAATGTGAAGGTGATGACAGCAAATCGGGATATTAATATGAGAACAAACAGAGTCTACTGACTGCACTGAACAAAAGTAGGCGAAAAAGAAGACCATTGAACGCATGAAAGCCTTAACTGGGCTATAATCCATAAGAAAAATGAGCAGTCAAGAGAAGAAAAAATAACCATAGGGGCCAGCAGCACGCAAAGCCGATAACGGATTGAACATTGAAACAACCGTTGCCACCGCTCGGATCCAACCGACCGGCCTGATCTTAAAAATACTTAGCTACAAATTCCGATGGACTTGTAATATTAAAATGAAGAATGAAATATCATGGAAAAATTCGCCTCTAAGTCGCCATGAAAATTTGAGAACGATAGTCCAAAAATTTACGATGAAAGAAAGTATGATTCATTTTTCATAAGCAAAAAATGTTATGTGGGAAAATTGCAAAATGAAGGATTATATTTTAGAATATAAAAGGACAAAATAGGTGCAAATAGAGGAGAGAATAAATATACGAAAAGAGTTCTTGATGTGCGCCTGAGAATAACGTCTCTACAATTATCGGAGGTGAAGAAAGGATAGTGAGAATAGTCATCGTCGAACAACGATGACCATCAAAGAAGGAAAAATTTCACATCAAAGAAATGAAATAACGATTGCATTAACTGCAACAACAACGATCTAAAAAGTGCACAAAAATTTCTCCACATTTCAACTCACTCTATGAACAAAGACTTGCTGGCATTGTAGCGCCTCCTAAATGAACTACCTCAACAATACACATTCTTCATATGCACAATCTTAGTGACTTCACACATGCGTAACCCCCCCCCCCCCCCTCCCCACTATTTAATATAAATATAATGGCAGTTTTCTGGAATGACGTCACCGAACTTCCGTTTGTTTTACTCGTAGCAGCGATCGAATCTGCTACGTCCAGTAACGATGGCAGTTAGCTGAACAATGAATTAAAAATTCTTTCTAACACTGAAAAAGAGGCGATCATTGATAAAAGCGTAAAAAAAAAAAGAAACCTGACGGTCGTCTATTGGCTTCTCCGGGAAACCCCACGGATCAACGAGCACCAAATGGCGTACACGATCAGAATGTTCAAGTGCATACGAGCTCGCAAGGAAACCACCTAAACGAACAAAACTTTGCATATACAAGGAAAATTTGAAAAAGGTCAACGCTTGAAAAATATGCATATTTCATGCCTTAGAACGTTTTGTGGATAAAGCTTAAAAACTAGAGACGAAAAAAGCATACATACATAAGAGATGATAGTGCCCTCTCTATAAATGTTAAGGAAATTACCTCTGATGAACGAAATCACTTCTATGCAAGCTACCCCTCAATAGCACCACTTTTATCGGATCACACTTTCGATTATATCATCCCTTTGGTGACCGCGCTTCGTATTTTAATATACAGCCCCTAAGAACCACTTAGGTTGAGTGCAAATGGTATTCTGTTCGTCTGTTTACAGCACGCAAATGCCTCATGGACAGCGAGTATCTAATTCTACAGCGTTCTCCTTATTCATCTAATATCAGGTCACCTTAAATACCTCTAATAGCTATTATAATCAAAGCATCCACGTTTCATTTCAGACAAAAGAAAGTTGGAGTCGTCATTACGTCGACAGATAAGAGGTGGATGGCATCGTGAAAATATCGCAAAAATTCATCGAAATGTGAGATTTTATTTCTAGTCGACATAGGAAGGGGGAAAGTGGGAGAGAGAAAGGGACGAATGCAGCAATATTATTGATCTAGTTCATGATCACTCTTTCTTTTCAGCATGCCAGTAGTGCTTTTATTTGAAGCAAGTAAAACAACGCAACATTCATATCGACTACAAATCACTGAATCCCATAACGATTTTCTGTACTTAAATTAGCTTACCCTCTTTCAGCACTTCTCAGTTAAGGTGAGCTTGTCGTAAGTTACGGCCCTATATCTATACCGATGTCGAATCGAGTTGAAAAAACATCGATGAAAATAATATGATGGAAACAAGAACTGTTGAGAAAATATTTTTTCCACCCGATGATTTTCCTAATGCAACCGCAACCTAATCCGAATACTAAAAGGAGATAAAGTCATTTATGCAGTAAACAAACCGAACGAATGTGCGACGATAACCATCTTATCGATATTCATTTCACGTCTCCAATCCTCAATCGATTGCACATACTGCAATTCGGCCAAAGTGGGATCGTCACTAAATTCTGGACGAGATGAACGACCGAAACCTGTAACACGTTTTCCATCTTGAAAATATTTCTTCTCTTATTCGCATCCACCTCCCCTCTCTCCTCCCCTCCCCCCTCCCCCCAACGCCGTAACGGGGCAAAAACGAATAGACCTTCGTAGATTCGCCCCTTGAACACAATAGAGTTCCCTAAACTACTCCCACTCTTTACGCCTATTAAAATATACAAGATCTCACCACTATTTCATTCACTTACTATCGCGGAAAGTGGCAGAACTAATTTCTCCACAGCCAATTTCTCCACATAAAAAGCCGACCAACTAAAGCCTGTCTATTTAGAAGAATCGTTCGCCACCTGATTTTGTTCTTTATAAGCGAATACAATATGTCAATACACTCAAAACAAACGGACGCTTAATATTTTTTCTAGAAACTAAAGAGCACAATAAGATTCACCAACTTAGAGGCAGCTGAAAAAAAGGCTTACCAGGGATGCTTTTGGAAAATGCCCTTTGGTCTTTCCTGTTGGTTGAAAAAAAATATCGGAATAGTTTTGAAGGTAAGGCATTGAAGATTCAGCCTAACGCTTTCTTGAAGATATTTATTCCGATCGTGAAGGTGAGAAAAATTGCAAGCAATATATTCTACTGGCCGAATGAGTATTGTTATAAATATTCTCAGCATTTCTTCTGAACGAAAGTGACAAGATTGAAAATCATAGTGCGAGAAGAGAAATTCAGTAATCCTTCAAGAACCTGCAGGAAAACAACTTGCCGAGAAGATCAATAGCGTGAACGACACGCCGTTCGGCTATACAATCGATGCTAGCTGCCCAGATGCCAACACCAGCAGCGAAACCGTGAATGAATAGCAGCGGCATACGGCGTTCATCAGCATCATCACCTTTTGCTGTTATCGTATAGATTTGACTGCACGCAAGACGCACCTGAATAGCAAGAAATTATCGCAGCCCGGGTTAACCCTTATGGTATGACTCAAACAGAGTTGGCGTGAAGGAGGTGGAGAGATGGGAGTGGAAGGGGGTGGAGGGGGGTGGAGGGGTGGGAGAAGGAGGGTGGAGGATGGGAGAAGGGTGTAGAGCTTCCGCACAGAGGTAGACGAACATTGCCTAAAGAAATGCTTTCAGAATATCGCAAAAAATTGAGAATCCCACAGCTAAAAGCTTTTTACAACTTAACGGTTTGAGAATTTCGGTTACAAACTTTAGATGCAACATACTCATTTAAAGTTTATTTTGCACGTTTCGATCGAGAACAATGATTACCCTCCCCCTCCTCCCAATCCTAGTTGATATGCCTTATGGTCTCGCAGCTATAATCTGCTGATGTACTTAGAATCAAACAGGTGATCACATAATCACACAATAGAAGGGTTTCACAGTGATAAAGTAGTGTATTAGAAAACTACAAAACATTTTCCACCCTTTGAATCTTGTTTCTCATGTATTCTTTTTCATCTTCTTCTTTTAGGACTTTTTTTTGAATGAATGAAAATCCAAGAATTACGTTAATGCATACATCTTCCTAAGAAATCTGGGAAAATTCAACGACACCTGGCCACCAATTTCCAGTATCACCAGTAACGTCATTTCATTTGATGCCCTCCACATAGAAATCGTTACCTGTGCAGTGCATTCACTCCATCGTGAATTGCGCCTCTGTAGCATTTTAAATAATTAGGTTTGCAGGTTTTGTGGCTAATTAATTACTTTGTAAAGTATTCGTTGCCCGAGGCGCCGGAGACTTCTAATTTCCGGCAAACCCTTTCATATGCCGATGCGAATATGACAAACAATAATAGTTTTACATGAACCTATTTCGATAGCCAAATTGAATTTACTCATTCATTCTTAAACACTTCTCTTATAAATTCCTAAGCAAAAGAACTTTTGAAAAGCAGAATTTGTGGCAGTTTTCCACCGCAAAAAAAAAAAAACTAGAGAATATCAACACTGGGGGGAACATCGAATTTCAGGAACATCGAGTCCCCACATTTTGACAGTTATAGACCAAAAAATGCTCAGACAGGAAAAACGTTTAGATATCAAGTATAAAAAAATATTTTAAAAAATAGCAAAGATAACTGACATTAACGAAGGTGGATACAATTTTGGATCGCACAATCGAGAGAAGATGGGATTCCGCGTCAGCCAACGCATCGAACGAGAAACGACCCCATCGCCAACTTCTGCTAAAATCACTAATTGCCTTGTATGTGGAATTTATTACCAATATTGTATATCATAAAGAGAAATCGAAAGATAAGATTGGCATTCACTACTGAATAATTAGTTTAATCTGCAAATGTTTAAAATACTCGTTGATCACCTAAACATTTGCTACAGTCAAAGATTTCGATTATTGACCAACATCCGCTCACCTAAAGTAGACAGAACTGAAGTTACTAACCATGGTTTATTGCTATCCTCAGCATTTTCCATTGAATCGTTGTCGTTGATAGATGCTGCAGATTTTGTTAGTGAATAAACTGCTCCGAAAAGGCTGTGCATTCGACCCTTAAAAATTGTCATAATTTGCTTCAATTTTTCAAAGCTATTTTCATTATAATATATGATGAGTTCCGTAACAGATATGAGACAAGAAAATAACAAACACGCTTCATTACAATCACTGAAGAGCAGCAAAAACTACTCGCCTTTTATTTGCGAGATTCTGGCCAGAGAATGGCATCAACGGAAGTTAACAATGACAACGAAGGACACCGTGCAGTAAAAAGAAAACGACCAGAAATTATGCGAATGAAACAACTGTCTAACATTAATGTGATGCAGGAAGATCTTTAATAAGAGAATGGGGGGGAGGGATTAGAGACTCCGATTAGAAAGTCAGGAAATTGCCACTCGATGGACATTCCCTATGAAATGCGGGACACGTATCATAGTACATCATATACATGCAGCTCATAATAAAAGCATGCTTTTGAAGTGCCATGGTTAATACCAAAGAATCTTCAACGAATTCTACACCTATTTCTCACAACTTCGGGAAGGAATGGTGTGCTTTGAAGAATGCTTATAATCTCTACAGATAAACGGATCAGAAAGAAATTACGTTGCTGACAATGAGGTCATACAACAGAGAAACAGCAAAACGCTACAACGCTGTGGGTAACGCGAGGTTATCATAGCCTAATATTCGTTGAAAGATTCGTTAACAGCTAATTTCCTGTTTGTGGAAGTCCAAAATTGGTCCCAAGAGAAGATGAAAGTTTTTAAGGACTGACCCAGTCGAAGACCCATTCAATGCGACGACCTTTTTTCGATTAAGCCACTCAACGGCAGAACCTGTAGACAATAGTAAGAACTACGGTTAAACAGCGCCGAGTGGGTAGAGGTGCAAAATGACAGATGCGCCTCAGAACAAAGGGAGGACAGATGCGCTCCAAGAGAGACAAACACGCTCAAGCTACCGGCTATTCTTGAAATACGCAAACGCTTTTTTAAATTTTAAACCATTCAGGTTATTTGAAATATTAATGCATTATTTTGCATAATAAGCATTTTTGCAACTAATAAAACTGGTTGACCAAGCGAGGGAAATGCAAAAGCGCATGTGGCACCAATTTGGTATGTTTTCCACCCGTTATAATTACCATAGTACCATGTCCAGAATCTATTTATAGTTCAACGAGTAGAACCTACTGCAGTGAATTCATTGAATATGGTAAATGCCGCATTCGATCGACAAGCAAATTCGTAAATAAGGCGATATAGAAATAAACGAAACCCACAACAGCTGATAATCACGAGGCGTTATAAGCGGGCAAGCAGTCAAACGACGTAGATTGTAAATCGCTGCGAGACTGTGCTATATTCGCGCTATTATGAAATCAAAAATGAGCTCTGAGTTTATCGATTTCGATGTAACCTTTGGTTAAAATTTATGAGAGGTCTATATATGTGAAGGGATCTTACCTGGACCGGTTAGCGGCTTTCATAATAAACACACCGACACCTCTGCCAATCCTACACTAACAGTCGCTAATAGCGAGAAGATGAAGCATCGAAATGTTTAATTAAGGTCATCTCTAAAGCTGCTCAATGCTTTCTACATATTTTCATATCAAAGCAATAGGTAATGGTTGTCAGCAGTATAAAATATACTCGAACTTTTGTCTATCCTATATATAAGTAATGTAACCTCTAAACAATGATTTCGTTTTGCCGATTTCGTCCGATACCGAACCTATGCATTTATTACCCCCTTTTGAGAAAGTGTTTGAATATGGTCAGTCAGCATCTGTTGGTAGGGAGCTTAAAGGAGGGCCGAACGAGTATGGCCATTTGTGGGATGGAAATAGCAATGAATTTAACCTGCATTCAGCCATTTTGGTTCACCTTGCCCACTTTAGACAATGTCGAATTGGGAGTGTGTTATAATTAGGCATGTTGCGTAGATTGCAGTTTAAAAGCACGAAGGTTAAGATGAGAAAATCGAAACTTAATACTTTTTATAAATTTGATTTTAAAGATAAATATAAAGAAATTTTTATTTCTACCCTTTATAACATTTGAATCAAAAGATAATCTATCATTAGATTCATACGGATAGCGAATAATCCTCCAATCACTATAAACAGTGACACATCGACCGAATTATTCCACACACCTCAGCACAATGCATGCCCACCTGAGGTATTAGGTATTACATTTACCTCAGGTACGGACCAGCATTGACCTCAAGTATTAACAATGTTTTTTATGTTCAGTTTCATTAAGGGTGCTCTCAGCAAGCTTTTGAGGAACGTACATAATCGTCCGAGGTGCTAATAACTAACTTTATTTGGATACACCTGTGCATCATTGCCTCCTCTCCTTCTATTGTTAATCACATTAGGTTAGACAAATTTTCAATGGAAAATATGGAAATGCTAAGGAGAGATCATTTGAGAGTAATCGAACGTTTTAGTCACAATAAATGAATGTTCCTTTGCTGGCCAATTTCCGTATGATGTAATATATTTCAGAAATTTGCAAACATGTCTTATTGTTGAGTCTCACACAATAGTAGAATGGCACATCAAGTGAGAATGACTTTGTTGAAGGTTTCGGTTATTCCTCTTAAAAATTTAGAGTGGATTCCATTCGTATGCCAAGATTTCATCGAATATAGAATTTTATTAGACGGAATAAAAAGTATAACTCATAAAAGACTTAAATAGCCTTTGGCAGCAAACATGCCCTAAAAATTCTGCGACGTATCCGAAATGCACATATTCCATAATATTGTCGTTTAGATAGTTCTAGCAAAGAGCAACTACTTGTTGGTGCAGAATGGCAGTTAAACAAAGGATTAGACGATTTCCACAACGATGGAATCTAAAAAAAACTTAACGAGCCTTGCATAATACAGCTACAATTGTATTGACGAGGCTAATAATCCAACGTGAATTGGTGCAAATCTTTATTGGTATTCTTCTTCGTTTCGCAAAAATCGATGTGAAAATGTTATTCGTTGCCTAGCATCACCTAGTCCAACGTTAATGCTTCGCTGTGTATATTTGCTACAAATAAGCCAGCTGTCAGCAAAACTGACCTGAATTGTTGCCAGCTGCTTTGCACTTTCTTAGTTGAAGTAAGCGGAACGAATTTTATTTTTCTTACTTTTTCTTTTATATAGTACATTTAGTCAGTATTCATGAGAAATCAATTTAATGGTGGATGTGATTGAGAATTGCAATGTTTTACAAAAGCATAAATAAAAACGACATCTTTTAACAAAATCAGAAAACAACATAAATATTTTTTTAAACACAAAAGTCATTCGGAGAGCACTTTAATCTTAAATGAAAGCACTGTATAATGCCACATAAAGTGTTAACAACACCCTTCTTCTCCCCTCCCATACCCCCACAAAAACTTTTGAAAGATACCTCAAAATAATATGGGGAGGAGCACCATAAGATAAAGTGTAACAACTGTCCTAACATTACAGTAAAACTAATACAAAACCCCATCCTTTTAATTGCTTGATATCCACAAAGCATGATGGGAGGGGGAATGGGTTAAGTCAAATGAGTGACTTGAGGTTTAACAAAGTTTATGCATAATGGGGTGGTGTAACCTTCGCGACATTATATCATCAAATAAAGAGATGCTATAATTTCAATAATAATTCGAAAATTAAAAACTGTATAATTGATTGAATAATCACATAAAAACGGTATTTATTGCAAAAGTAGTTACCTGTCACAATTAGTCTAACTAATTATAAAAAAAAAAAAAACTGCGATTAAAAGGTGGGATTTTCTTTTAAAAAAAAAGACACAAAACATACATTTATTATACCCATATTGGCCGTAAAATTTTAGGCGAAAAAAAAAAGCTGTCAGCAAAGGAATAACCTCCACATTTAGCTTCACCATTCATCCATGACGAACAACTCGAATACAGTAGGAAATTACCCAAGTAATTCATATCGTTAAGAGCTAAAAAATATGGACTTAATATTTAACGAATATAAAATCGCTAAATATAACAAATTTCCGCTAGAAATAAATATAGTCACATAACATATTTGATGTTAAATTAATACGTTGAATATACTCTTGTCGAGGTTACTTGATGATGCCAACGTAATGCGTAAAATTGCAATCAATTACATATTGATGAAATATAGGGAGATCAAACAAATAAAAGCACTTCACCCACATTCACACAAACCAACACACCTATAGTCACTAATGTTAGCTCAAAGGGGATATCCAAGATAAGGGTGAAATAATGAATAAAATGCCTGGATTGCAGCTGAAATTCATTCTCGCCTTTATGAAGTGAAATTGCTGTTAACTTAAATGAACGTTAACTTCGATCGGTAATACTACTTTAACGAGGAAAAGTTATGGTAAAATTTTTTTCTTCAATTCACCTATAAGCTATAGATCACTCTGTGAACCTATAAAAACCTTATAGTGAAGTATAGATACTATTTGAAGAAGAAGCTGCATATGCTTGGATGATTAAGGGACTTGATTATTATGTACAGAGTTTGAGCTTTCAATGTTCAAAGAAGAGTCGGTTTATTATCGAATGAATGGGTTTTGTGGGTCGTTTGATGATATTCTTAGCCATAATGAAGCCTTCTTTTCATTAGAAACATGAGTTTCACTAAGGTTTTCGTTGCCTCCAAATGAAGCATAAAAGGAGTTAAATCAAAGGTTTTTTTTTTAGAATAAATGTGGCATCGACCTATTATTGTGCCCTAATAAAGTAACTTCATCTAAACAACGTTCATAAAAACTTTCAAAAAGGAAACAACACATGTGCTCCCATCAATCTCTAATATCTCAAGCAAAAAGTAATTTTAAAAAAAAACTTGCATTCAATGATATTACAGTTAATAAAGCACACACGTGGTTAATATGAATTCTCATTCTCATCGATAAAAATTTAAAATAAATAAATAAATAAATAAAAATTCTCTTTAAAAAAACAGACGAGCGATCAACTAACATAATCTAAAACTGCAAAAAAATATACACAGCAATAAAATGCAGAAAATATGATCGCACCAATCCATCGATCGAATAATGATGTGTCTGTAATCGCCTTAATCGATCCATGCTATTCATCAGCTTCAGCCTCTAAGCTAAAAAAAGAAATGCATCGTTGTAATAACCTCTTAATTACTCTCCTCCTCCTCCCCACCCCCGATCCACTTCCACAAATATATCCTTCATAGTTCATCCAAAAAAACGAATATTCCCTAATAGAGGTGAATATGGGTAAATAACATAGATAATATTCCCCAAAAATAAATATTCTTATAGCTTTAAATGGGTGAAATGTGTAAATAAAGTATAGGGAATGTGTTTGCATATATTTCTAACACGAATAAAACCTCATTGCAAGCACAATTCCTAAGGGAAATAGTTGCGCAGTCACGTTAACGAATGTCACAATCAAACAAACAAAGTCAAGTGCATCCGAAAAAAAAAAAAAACACCTAACGGACAAGCACATGCCCATCCAGCATTCACCACTCCCAAGGGTAGATATTTCAATGCAACGAGTTCGCATGTCATGCATTTGCAACCGTTTAAACCCACGATGGATAATATTTCAAAACATATTTTAATGTTGATAAATCCGACAAACAAAAATCCTTAAACGAATATTTTCGAGCAATTGTGGCCAATCCGATTCCAATGTTCATGAACATCTGTTATAGTTCTACAATCATACCAAAACATATACCTATAAAATATATCGTGTTTTCGAAGGTCGTTTCCGGCAATAAGATGTTTAGAGAATTGCAAAGCGGAAAGTGACTAATTGAAATCATAAACGGTGAAGAATGGAGCTGTATGACGAGCTAGAATGAAATTTATAAAAAGAATAAAGCTTTTCAAAATAAAGGGTGAGAAAGCAGGCAATTAAGAAAAATACATTTTTTTAAAAGCTGAAAATGAGGCTTTTTCATTTTATGAACGTTGACTATATGTGTGAATTAAAAAAAAAAAAGAGCTTACAGTTTCTGTTCGGCTCTCTTCTTTCGACACTCACAAAAGACAATAATAAGGACAAGCAGAATCACGATTGCTATTATAACGATTAATGGCCAAAGCCATGCCAGTTCACCTGAAATTACAACATAACCAATGTGGCACTATGCCAAATAAAACTTGAAGCACTTTAAGTGAAATAAACAATTTAAGGGTCAAGATAAAACAAAGATAAAAATCAAAAATTCAATGAGATGCCCACATTAAACACATATTTCCTAATTCTGAGCATTTAAAAAAGTTTCGAATCTCGGCGATGATGAACTCCCTCGATGGCTGTCTCTTTCCTTCACATAGATGGAAAGCTAGAAAATATACGAATGCAACAACGATAGTATCCCGGAGATGACTGTTTATAAATGGACTCTTTGCTAACTACATCCAACCTAAATCCATCTAATACTTTTTATTGGTCAATTCCTTTCAACCCCGTCCGAAATGGTACCAGAACGGGGTAGATGCTGATGGGAAAAGAAAAGAAAATTAATTACTTTTGACACGCAGCCTCCTCGATAAGAATATTTCAGAGACCTCAGTACGTCCGTTAATAGTGTATTTGTTTTTGGCGGTACACTCATAAACGCCTCTATCATCATCGTTCACTTTGAAAAGTTGCACGACGCCATCAGGCGTTAATCGAATATGCTCTCCGTCTGCAGCTGTAAAACAACACCTCTGTGACAAAATTATGAGCAAATAAGCAATTATTTCTGCTGTATGGACACACCTTCACAACGGTCAGCTTAAACTTTATTCTCCTATTTACAAAAAACCAATGTTCCTATTAATACCGTCCACCAACACATCGATCACCTTTGCGATGTGCAACTATCCACGGTAACATTCATATAGTCCGTATCTTCGACTAACAATAATGACCAAAGAAATTCGTATAAGAAAAAAGAAGAGTTATGTTGGGCTGCGAAATCACCATTGAAAAATCCCTCTCCTATATACGCAAAAGCTAGTAATAACCCTATCTACACTGATGGTAGAACGATAAAAAAATATCCACAACGACCAATTGTGATTAGATAGCAAATATATGCACATCATAAGCAAAAATCACACTGAATGGTTGAGGGAATGATGAATAACGACGTAATTATTTATGACGCCTGTGGCGTTCACTTACAACTTGAGATTTTTTGCTAATAATTTCTCTATATCGGAGCCGTTTCGTCATTATTCAAAAATATTCAGGACAACTTAAGCGATAAGTGTGCAAATCCATTAGGGAATAAAGAATGAAAGTGAAACAAATAATAGTAGAGGAGTAATGGTGAAAATAGTGATAATTTAATATGTATCATTTCAATATACTCAATTTCCAATTAAAATATATTGCGAGAAAATTTTGATATATTCGAATAAAACAATGGGTCGACGATTTTAAAATTATATGTTGACCAGGCTCGTTCGAGTTTTTTCGTGATGCACTCCCTCCCCCTTTCTACCACCAAGTTATTGTGGAGGTGAATCCAAGATTGAATCTTAGTCGTGCCGATACCGTCAACTCGAATGATAAATTCACGTTCTACGTTTTCCAACTCTTAGATAGTGCTCATCAGATTTCATTGCACGACCGTTTCCCATGTTCGATATTCTAACGACTCGAACGGTACTCTGATTTAATTAAGTGTCCAGAAGAGAAAACTTACTTACCAAGAGGCTTTCCATCTTTAGTCCAGGTGTGCCGTGCGGCTGGGAACGCAATAACTGGACATGTTATGTTAACATTGCGTCCAGCAACCGTCGAGACGCCAGTGCCCTCGAAACGGAATGCATCATTGCCAATCATATCCACACGATCCGATTCGGCAACAATCAGCACCGGCCGAACTGCAAACACCTGCTTCAGCGTATTTGAGACAACATTCTTCAAATCACCAATTCAAATGATTTAGGATAACAATTATTCGGCGTTACACTTCTGTAAATCAACAATTCAAACACATAGTAATATGTTCCAAATGTTCAAATTCTTAATAACGCTCACAATTGAATAAATGAAAAGAAATAAACAGAATATGCTAAGAGACATACCGAACACTTGATGATTACCACTGACTAAACCGGTTGCCGTCGTAATTTTACATGTATAATTGCCAGCTTCTTCGACAGCCGCCGCTCCGAAATTATGCGATGCACGTTTCCCATCAACACTTATAGTCGCTTTGAGAATTTCATTATCCTTCTTACGTACGAATTTAGCCGATTTTATCGGTAAAGCTGCACCATGTTCCTCTGCCTTGTGAAAATAATATACATGCAACTAGTGCTATATATTTATCTCATAATAAAACACATCGATTTTAGTTTCTTGTCGGAAAGATTCATCAACATTTTTATAAGCAAACGTATTTGCAATATAATTTTAGTTTAAAGCATAAAACATTTGAGCATTTGTGTTTCAATTCAGCTTCTATAAGAAATTTCCCATAAGATTAATAATTCGTTGATGCACAAATTTTAAAATCGATTTATTGATTCCCTCATGACTAAATATCGAATAAAATTTAATAACGCTGAAAAGGATATAAATTAGATATTCCACACTTTTCAGCACCTCAAATCTGTGTACATGTTTAAGGACATAAACTAACTTCAAAAGCATAAAGTGTCTGCAATTTTCAAAAAAAAAATATATATGGGTTTTCTAAGATGACGTTTGTAAAACTCTTTAACTTTAAGAAACGGATATATATAGTCTGATATAGAAAGGTGATTTGATATATTAAGGAAAACTGATCCAAAAAAAACATTGTTCAATGTATTCCAGAAATTTTCACTGTATTATTATTTTTTCTTTGCAATTTTTTAACGATCGCGTTAGCTCAAAAAATAAAAAAAATAAAAAAAATAAAAGTGTTTTGCATTCCATGAGATATACAATAGACATAATAGGTTAATAAAACGACGAAAGATATTAGAGAAGAATAGTGGACACTCACTTGACACCAAAGAGTGATGTTGTCAACGGAACGCAGAGGATGAAGTTTATTGGTGCGACCTGATTTGACAACGATCTCAACATGTGGATTTCCTTTCGCTTGAGCGCATTCCACACAAATATTTAGGCATGAGGCGAATACGACGAGCAGTATCCATCTGCTAGCATTATCCACGGCCATTCGTGTCGCCTTCTGAAGAAAAAAAAGAGAATCGCTCGAGTTCGAATCACTGAAGCACAAACTAACGACATTTTCTCCGATTACTTAACGTTATGTTGCTGCGAAGCGCCGAAAGAGCAAATTTGCGCGATAGTTTCAACAATGTTCGATATGGGCAAACGTGTCATCGGAAGCGCTATAGTTGGCAAAGATATAGGTTGTAATCGCAGAACAAATGGTAACCGTACAATTCCCACATATATGCTACTTTTTATGGAAAAGATTGCCACTTTTTGACGTATCGATTGGTTGGTCGAATACTTCGAGAATGAGTTCGTCAATAAACCGCATTTGAGGGTTTTTCGTAAGAATTTTTATGGGAAAAATGACTTTCCCACAGGTAAGTAAAACCCCATCTAACTTTTTTTCACTTTCATGAATTTTGATGATCGTTGGTGTGCGTGATTTATGGCAAATAAATGGGGGCTTCTAGCCTATTATTAACATATGCCAAAACACGATAATTTCAAACGATTGTTTTTCCCGTAGATATTTTTCGAGACGAGACAGTAGGCGAAAATGAGAGAATCGGGTATGCGTTTCCCTACGTGATTGGTGCGTTCAACGAACGGTCAATAGTTTCTACTGCAGTCCCGCTAATTTCAACGTTACGGATTTCAATAGATATGCAGTGGATGTAGGGAATCCCTTTCTAATTTGAGTGGCGGTCCGGAAAACTAATCTGAAATATGTAAAGCGGAATGACAAAGGCGCGAGGCTGACTTCTCTTTTTTCGCCCATTGTTATCTCGGAATGCAATAGGCGCGAGGTTATATCCTGTTGCCTCGCGTGCTGTTACTCCCAAGTGCCGAAGGCGCAAAGTTGATTACTATTTGTTCGCCCGCTGTTACCAGGAGCATCAAAGGCGCGAGGCTACATGTTATTGTTACGTCTGACGTTATTCTGAAGCGCCGACGGCGCGAGGGTGGTTCACATATCTTCGCCAGCTGTTACTCCAAAATGTTGAAGGCATGAGGCTCGTTGCAAATTTCTTTGCTTTCTTTTATTCGCATATGCCGCAAAGCGTGAGCACGGTTTCCGTCCCTCTGTCTGCTAATAGTCTGGAGTGACCAAAGCTCGAGGGTTGGTTCTCATTTCATCACTTGTTATTGCGAAGCGCCGAAAGCCTGAGGCTCTTGCCACTAGTTTGCGTGATGCTATTATAAGATGCCGCAAGCGGAAAGGTTGCTAAACACGTTCGGCGATAGAAATTGTTCGATACGGGCAAAGATCTTATCGGAAGAGAGTATAATTGGCAATTACGTATTCGTATAAAAAAAATTACGCTAGAATTTGTTTTGAGCATGCAATCGCCTACGAAAGAAAAGAATTTTTTTTTTCTTGCATAAGGCTAATACAAACAGCAGTATTATGAAGTATATTATTAGATATTATATCATTGTTTCATTTCTAAATATTCGTATGGTAAACTTATAAAACGGATCGAAATGCAAGTGCGGAAGCATAGCACTGTAGAACTACCTATTTAAATTTGCTTGTCTATCTATCACACTGTTTCACCTAAGGGAGCCACCAAAGCACAAGTTATAAAATTTGATGGGTATATTCACAGGTTATAAAATTTGATGGGTATATTCACGGGTTATAAAATTCGATGGGTATATTCTACATTGCTGGATAGCCATCTATTAACTTTCAGATTAACCAGGTGTTATAATCTAATCTGGTGTTATAATCAAGGTGAAATCAAAACGGCTTCATAAGCATTTCAGTGCGTAAAAATTTTGCATAGACAAGAACGCATCTTAACAAGTTGAATATTAAAACAGATAAAGGAACAAATATTGCGCAGTAATAGCAGTGCTCAGTTCAGTTAAAATACGATGCATTATTCTGCGCGTTTTATTATTTGTCAAGAGTTTATGACAACCGGGTGGAAATGCAAAAGTGCAAGTCATTTAAGCCGAATTCGCTCACTTTTCTAATCGTTCGCCCACACCTGAGCATCTTTACAAACGCATAGAAAGCTATTAATACTTGTTCCATATGCAACGGGTGCAAAATAAGATTGAAATGCTGAAATGAGTGAACGTAAAGAGTTCACTATCGATGTAGTTTGCACAAAGATGATCAAAAATGGGCAAATTATAAACGCGACGAGAACGATGAAGGAAAAGCGTGTTGAGAGAGTATCGCCTATAGGTACACAGGATGAGGCACTAAGGCAGGATGCATTTGAGTTTACAAGCTAGCCTCGCCCCTCTCGGTCGATAACTGCTAGTGGCCGATCGTTCATAGGGGCGGCCACAAACCACCGCTACTTCTATTCGCTTCAACGAAAAACGCAGCCCAGCTAAGCAAGTGTACCAAAGGGAACGCACACATGACTACTGCCTGCGGCGCGTCTACAAATCACATCCACTAGCAAAAGCATTCGTAGCCTTACATAAGTATTTATCGTCTTCTGTGGATAACCGTAAATATCTCTTATATATTCTTGTTGGTTTTAGAATTAATTCGTATCTTAGAAAGTTAATCATTTAAAGCACTTCTACTTGATAGTCGAATTCCTTTACTTGATCTCAGAAAATACGTTTCAAAGGCGAATATCATAGCGGTAGTATGTTGATAAATTCTTTTTTTTAAAAAGTTTTTATGGAATACCAAATAAACAATTTTCTTTTCGTGCATAGCATCTAAGCAAGCGTAATCATTAAATGCCTCATAATTTCTTATATCCTGTCGACGGTTGGATAGAAGGTATTCCCTAACGTTGTCGACATTCGACAGCCTATTAAGAGTACTGATATGTTGTGCAAGATAGACTCAAAGAAACTCAACTGGATGCAATCGTCCGTTATACTATGATAACGGGAAATGACGAGAAAATAATGTATATGCGGTGATAGCTTGAAGAGGCGATGTTAGAAACTGCCAAAATTGCAATAATTAATTAATTAATTAATTAAATTAATCATTAACATACCGGCAGAATATGCGCTTTCTCCTCCCCACTCCCTCCCCTCTAATAAGAAATTGTATAACGTTTCGTTACACCTTATTAAGGGATGGCTTATGATGAAATAAGATTGCATCAAGCTTTCGGCTCAACGATTATGAATGCCGAATTTCGTGCAATTCTGCATAAGAAGAGTTATTTTGGGCCAATGGTCACAAACACATCCGGGCTGTAGTTTCGGGCATTTCAATGACGAAACGATACGTTTTACCAACTAATAGGTTCATATGGCTGAATCTGTGTAAGTAATTTCATTTATGGTCAAGAACTATGTTTACACAATTGCATGTCTCGAGATTTCCTCAACAAGATCAAATCTATAGATATTCCATGCCACTATATTTTCAATTGGGTAAACATAGTTCTTAACCACAATTTGTTCGCTTATCAAAAAATCTACGCTGATAGACTTTGATATCGATAAAACTTCTAGCCAAGGATTATGTCTATCAAACCTCTAGGATCTACGAAACGCTAGGGAAACGCTAATACAACATACACATATAAAACAATAAACAAAGAGCTAAACCAAGACGACAATGATAGAACTCAAGTTATATGTTGTGTTTTGCGGTAAGAATATTATGTTGTTTGCTATCAACAAAGATGCTAAGGACAAAAGCGCCATTTAATGGAAGCGCCGATCGGTAAGTTGCATCAATGCGGAAGTTTGGTAAACCCAGTATTTTCTTTGCGCTACCAGCCATGTTCTCAACAGCGCCTATGTCTATTAGATGTAATAATGTTGATATTTTATTGTTCACACTACATGATATACTTTTCGTTGAACGCATTTCAATCAACTTGCCGGTCGACGCTTTTATTGAATGATCTACTCGATGAAGAATCAAAGCCACTTCTAATAGTAGCACGCTAGTCGTTCACAACATCTGAATTCGTCTAGAATCAACAATTCTGTTTATTTCAAAAGTTCCATCGTTTAGCAAATACGATAAGCAACGATGCCGCTTCTCGTTGCAACTGATCAGCAAGAAGGACACCTCCCTATACTCCATAGTGCATAGTTGCCTCTCTTCAGAATCGGCGTTAATAGGTGTCAATTTTGTTCACATCGGTTGAAGATAAAGTCTTGCAAGGAATGTTTTCCATCGGTAACATTCATTGCGAACCATGTACGACCGTTCATTTGTGGTGATCTTCGTAGAGCCTCGAGGTGTGATGGATGTACGACTATTGGCGGGCTTGTCCATGTTTTGCATAGGTCGAAAGCTTTGCCACCAACTTGCCATCGAGGTGGAGAGTGCCAGTTTTCTTGGAGGGAGGAGGGGTCTCATTTTGCTGCTAGAACGCTTATTCTAGAATTTTTGCACCCAAATGGTGTTACTCCCACTCCTCCTGTTTAATTAACCCTAAGATCGACCAGTTCAAAGGTTTTAATACCGGCTCTTCCATTCGTTCAAAAGCGCGTTTTCGCATTTCCGTTCTCGAATCCTTTAGAAAGCTTATTGATATTGCTGTGAAATCCTTTTGCGATCTCGGTAAACAAACACATTTACCGAACACCAACGTTGTCCCTTTAGATAGTAAATCGATTGCATAGTTAGAGTGTTTCATTAGCTATGCTATGTGCTGTTTGTTTTCAGTCGAAAATGGCGCAACTATATGCACGTAATGTAATCACTAATCTAGCGAAGTCTCCACCACGTGTCGCCGCGTTATTTTCACGTCGAACGTTCGCCACGGAAGCCAATCCAGAAGATTACGGATACTGTACGTTTCTGTGGTTTTATTTCTGTGGTCTCAAACATATATAATTAGCATGCGTTCCGATTATTATTATATAATCCAAATTCTAAATAGTACATTCTTTAATTAAACTTTAAGAAACAAAGAGGTATATTGGGAGCTTAACGCTCGAAGAATTGGATATATACTCGATGAAGAATGAGGATTGTGCGAAATATTTCTTAGAGATATTAGGAGAGAATAAGACGGGAGAGGGAGAGAAGTGAAGAGAAACAGTTTATTCTAGCAATTAGAAAGTGGATTTGATTTGCATTATTCATCGCAATATTTATTTGATGTTAAATTAAAAAAAAGAAAAGCAAAACAACGAAATTATTTTTAAGATCCCGATCCATTGGAGGCTGCTACAGGTCGTGAAAAGAAAATGCTTTTGGCACGTCTCGCCGGCGATGACGTAATATTTATTTTTTTTATTTAGTTAGGTTGAATATGCTTAATAAAGTTGGTTTATGTTCGGCAACTACGACGCTTTTGTCTTCACTGCTTGAGTACTTTGAATTGTTCAACTTATCGTTGAGGTGCATTATTGAACACTTATGCCCATACTTATTTATCGCATGTTTTTTGAACTGGACATAGCATGCTGTGGAAAAAGCAATTTCCGGATAGCAGTTTGAACTGAAATTCACGAAATCCAGGTGGAGCTAAATTTTACCGCAATCGATTGCAGTTTGAAGCAAAAAAAAGTTGGAGGGGCTGTTTAAGTCATTCAGTGCAAAGGAACTACATTTTTGCGTGTGCACAACAGAAACGATCACCTTCTTCAATGCTGCCTTCAACGTACAAACTTCGGCTTACACTTAACGTATCGTATTTCATCTGAATGATGTCGAGTTTTGTAAATTGTAGACCACAAAACACCATTTAAATAAACGATAGTTCTATCGATACAAATAAAGATAAGCATTAAGTGCCTCTCAATAAAGCATAGAACCAAAGGGCAGCAACGTATCTACTTGTGCTTCGAAACAGGAAGGGAATTTTTTGCACGGAAAGAGGATTTAATGCTGCATTAGCAATCGAACTAACAACTAAACGCTGCCTATACTGCCAAGCCTCGACGAAGGGATATCGAAACAACCAACATCGCTGTAAATAGTCGGCGAAAAGCTGAGTAAAACCAACAATTTCAGGTCGTTGAGAAATGCGCGACGTAGGTAGAATTTGAATTTCAATACCAAAAGATGTTGCAAAAATAATTACGAACTTTTGCAAAAGGTCACATTACATTGAGTGAAATCGATGAGAAAACTGAGCATTTAGTTGATTTTATTTGTTGATCGTAAATCGTCGACATCTTCAAATTTATTTTTATAATCTCCAAAGATTCTACACCTCTTCCCCTTCCATTATCTCATTGCCGATCGTGAGGAGTTTTTTCTTTTTCAGCGATATGAACCGAAAGTTTACTATAGAGCTGAGGTTTCATCTCGTGAGAAACCCAATCTTGTGCCTTCACATTTCAACGAACGCATCATTGGATGCATGTGTAAGTGCTTTTAATCACTCCCATTTTTATGTGCTAATCATCTGCAATTATTTTTACAAGTCACGCAACGTCGCTCACCTATAAATGTCCCCCAGACTAACTGGGAAATATCAAGTCTGTGATCTGAGAGTAATGTGGCTAAGTTTCCTAAAGGGTGAAGAGCGGCAGGGACAATAAAGCTTTCATAAAGATGAATTGAGGGATTTAACCCGTAATACTCGCATTCTTGAACGGGAGCGATCTAGCCGTACCATAGTTTATATCATGTCGAAGGTGATATCCTCAAGAACGATATTGGTTCTGTGATGCATAATGTCAAGTGATCGTTTGTGCAGTTCGAGAGGCGCTGAGGAAACAAGCAGCCGTAAATGTTTTCCTCGGAAAGGTCACCAGTGGTAATCCTCTCGCCTTTCCCCCCCCCCCCCCCCCCCCCCCCCCTCTCCTCCTTAGGCAGATCGATCGACAATTCGGCTTCAAATGCCTCGGCCGAAAGGGAACAAGTTCTCCAAAGCTAACGATAGAGCAGAATCCTCAAAATTGAGCAACAAGAAAATTTCGGTGGTCAAACCTAACCAGAAAAACGAACTCACAATGAGGTAGGGAATTATCTGCCAATCTGGTTAGCTGGTCTGTTGGGCCGTGCTTCTGAGTGCTTTATAATTGCGAAAATCGAATTGCTTAAGCTGGAACTTATGGTGTAAGGACGACAGTACGTCGCTGAGCCGTAAACTGCGAGAATGCAGTAAATATCACATGCCTTTTTTTCGTATAGGTGAACCGGACAGTGGCCATGTGAACTTCATGATGATACGGAAAGGGTCGCCGAAAAGATGTGAATGTGGACACTGGTTCAAGGCGATCGACGCAGATCCGGAGTCTGTTTGACGGCCACGTCTACCCGCTCCGAAGGGGATTTGCTTAGTGACGTCGAATTTTTTCTTTGCTTGCGTAATTTGCCTCTAGACGTGTGATGTACACTTACCTGATTGAATAAACTTTTTCTCACTTCTTATTTGAGTTTTGCCATCCACGACGTGGACCTCGGTACTTTTTCACTGTTATTAATAGTTCCCTCATTTCAGTCTGAGAAAACACCCTCCATTGGACGTTTGATAGATGCGTTGTGCCTCGTCGTCGAAAAGTTGCAGTGCCTAAAACACCGCTGCATTAAAGCGATCCTGCTGTGCTTGTGGAAGAACCCTTGCGCAGAGTAAGTAATGTTTTGTCATTGTAACGGTGGTATCTGCATCCCAAAACTTGAAGTGTCATGCGACTAGTATTCTTTCCCTTTGCATTTGCTTTTCCCAAACGATCATCAATGAGTGTCGGCGAACCGCTCTCGATTGCGCCTCTTGCTATGAATACAGCAAGCAAAGTAATTCGTCAACTCTGCCTGTTTATACACACATCTGAACCGAATAAAGGAATCACTTCGTCACGTTTTTGCTGTTATACAAAAGGAAAGACTCGCGCACACTGTGCATTTACAAAACAATGCATGATAGTTAAAAAAGACCGTCAGAGATGGAAGGGGCTGTGTGCGAAGAAGGGGACAACTTATTAAATGCTAACAGTAGACATGCATCAACTTTACAACAACACGCAAGATCGCCTTCCCTCTCCCCCATCCCCGACACTAATACCATGACGGATCCGGTATTCCTCACGGGTGGTATTTGTATCCTCTCGAAATATTTTCCAATCAGCAATATTTTTGATAAATCTTAGCCGACAAAACTAACTCTTCACACACCAATCCAACAAGAGAAGTGAGTTCGGTTTGTATAAAGTGCTTCGTTCGCATATCCATATTCGACAAGTTATATAATACGAACGATCAAGAGATAGCACGCTGCAAGTGGAAAAGAAAATTCCCTTCGTACAGAACGTTTGCACCAAATATATAGACAGTTGGCGTGAATCACATAGATTTAATCAAGAAAACATCTAAAAAAGAAGGAAACGAGTTATCTCCTCTTACACAAGAATAGCGAATGATGCTATTTCTAATGTGTATATGATGACAACTGAAAAAAACCCACTTACTATCATAACTAAACGCAACGTTTCAGTGGGTTACATATGAAAAGTTGCTGACATTCTACAGCAAGTGCTGCAAGGAAATGTAACAAAGTGCTTGGCACTAGCAACAAAACATTTAACGCATTTTAACACTTACTGCGAATCGCATAACATATTTATGTACGCATCATTCACCCTCCCCAAATAATTTACATGCACCCAATTTCTCCCTACCCTATATAACATCACATTCTTTTTACGATGGAAAATGTGGCGATCTGAAATGGCTTCAAATCGTTCACCCATCCCATAAAAGATCTCAGAAAACGACTGATAAAATCGCTGTAACTTGACTAATCTTACCTTCAATTACATAGGTGCGTGAATAGCAATTTAGTAGAAAAATAGAAAAATCACTATACCCCAAAAATACCACTGAAAAGACAAAAACAACTAGAATATCGCAGGTCGACATAAGCTTCACAGAGGAGTGCAACGTGAACAAGGAATATGAATTAGATGAGAATGAAATCGGGGAAAGAAATGCCGGGAACGTGACGAAGGATGGGACCACATTATCAAAATTGTGCACATATAAGCACTGATACGACAACAATAAAAACCGGATACGGCAAGATTATTAAATTCCCTTTCAAAGGTTATCGAGCTCAAACTGCATACCTTTATTTCCATAAATAAGGGACTATAACCGTCATCTACTTCATGTGAATACTGCCCGGCAATGAAGTAATTTGACTACCAATAATAGTCAACGAGATTAATTCCCACAAACGGGTGAATATCATGAAACACTCTATTAAGGTGTGAATTTCTACCCGCGTGGTCTATAAAAAAAAGAAACAATTTTCAGCAAATCGGCCCAAATTAAGTCACTTCTCCGATGATCCAACAAAATCGCGTACCACAAATAAGGCCTAGCAGATAGTCAAATTGTAGTGGAAAAAAAAAACCGTTCTAGGACCAATGGGAATAATTAAAATGTGCCAGAAAGTAGCCTTCAACGAGTATAAAATGCAATGCAACCTGACGAGTAGAAATATAATTTCATTGAATAACCTGTAAGGGCATACGTTGTCCTAGCGGCTAGTGCTGTTAGAGAGCCGTCAAGTAGCAGTGCTGTCTTATGCTATTGAATTATCTGGCTGGACTAGTTGCGCATTGGGCGTATTCGACGGATTGACCGCCACGCTCGGCTCTTCTACTTTAACTGCTGGTGCTCGTCGTGCACGTCTTGCACCCAGAAGACCATCTGCTGCCAATACCCTGTAAGTTGTATATCTGCATATCCCCGAATATGTGCAATGTGTGTTTGCAGCCAGCTACTTCCAGAAGAGAAAACATTACTTTTCGTTAAAAAAAAGTTCAACAAAAATAGCAATGTTAGGATGAAAAAAAAAGAATTTTTTGTAAAAATTCAACGAAAACGTAATGAAATAAGCAAAAAATCTAACCGATAGCAAAGGACGGTATTTGTGATGGCCAACGACATGATAACAACGAATGTGACAAGCGTATAGCCCCAAAACATGCTCCACGCAGTCGTGATCTGCCAATAGATCAAACAGGCGCTCACCACCATACGGCAAAGCATAAACGTGATGATATTGAGTAGTGCAATTATGCGAAATGCAGTTGATGTCTTCGGAACACCGTACAGATTCAGAAGGGAACGAGAGTGCAGGAAGATGCTATTCAATTCCATCAGTAGACCACACACAACAACGCCTACAATTAATTTCATTGATCGTTCAAGCAATAAATTTCTGTTGTAAAAAGGACAACTCAGAGACCGACAAGCTCCAATATCCCTTAAAGGCTCCAATCTCTTTATCTGCTCCAATCGACGAGCTCCAATCTCTTTATCTGCTCTAGCAATACTGATATGAGCAAAAATAAAGATCGTAAAATGAGTAAGAAGGAGATATTAGAAAAGTAAACCCCTCATCACGTATTCATTTAGCTTTACCGCTATGCAGATGAGTAATCTTGGCAAGGCAATCCATTGAAATATGAGATGTCAAACGGTCATTAAGCTTACCTAGTAGTGGACTTGCCAAGTTGGTAACCAATCTTTCTTCAGGTGGGAGTGCAAATCTCAAATCATTCAGCGAAAACGCAGAAAAAAAGATCCCATTGCTATAAGAAAGAATTATCAATTCGCTAACCAAGGAAGTACCCTGTTGACAGAGTTGTAGCAAAAGCAATCAGCACAATCACGTGATGGAATAGCAACTCCATAATCCGAAGAGATCGCTCATTGATGAGCAAATCAATGAGATCGTGCAATAAATAGCCCGTCGAAAGAAGGATCTGCAAGTTGCTGAATTTAGTCAATGACTGAAACAATTCCCTCTCCCTCTTCCCCCCCCCAACCCCCTCCCCTCCTCACAAACAGCTAGCATACCAATTTTAATGCAGTTTTATCTCAAATGAATGCCTCAATAATGATCACTAAAATTAATCAAGTTGTAAACAATTTTCAATTCTCATCGTCCGTGTGTCCATGGGTTGGTCAACAGGCGAGGTTATTTGCATATTTAATTACAATGCTCCCATATCGTTCGCTTACATAATTAACGCCAAGGTAACCGGTGAATCGAAAAATAAAAATACCTAAAATGTAATATCAAAGCCTTCAGATACGCTGCTTTTCTTCCTATCAGCTCATTTTATATCTCAAGAATGCCCAATGAATGCTGCAATCAATATTCAAATCAAATCGACCTTGATCAAAATAAAACAACACGAAAATAATTGCAAAATAACTAACGAGATAGTGCGAAAAAGTATTATTATAATACACCATATCTTCTAATAGTTGGGGATAAACCAGGCAAGCGTAGAGCGCCCACGACCCAGAGACCACCGAATGGATCAGTGATACCGCCTCGTTCGAAATGCGCCATTTCTTATTCGGTGGAACAACCTGGAACACTTCAAATCATGCAACTGAAATATTTCCTATCATACGGCGTGAATGTCAGAAGCAGCATGCTGAATTTCACATATCCCTGCCTATTTTCTAGTACCACCTATGTGACAATAAAGTTTTAATATTTGCGCGCTGAAATTAGTGATCTACATTAAGAACTATAATATAGAGGGCACCTTAAGTTGTGGATGATTTACACGTTCAATTTGATAACGTCAAAAATGCCGATGATCCTAACATTTCAGGAAGTGAGTCGACAGTTTCAGAAAAGGGAGGGTAGTATGCCTTCAGAATCCCTCATCATACAAACACTACGTTCATAAAACTGCATCGAAAACATAGTGAATCATTTCCGCCAACTATTAATATAACTAATATTTAGTACTAACGTCCCTCAGGTAACTTTTCACAAATTCATTCCCAAAAAAGGAAAAAAAAGATTTTATGTAAAATCTTCAACAACAACAACGAAAAAAAATCATCGACTTATTTCGAGAAGAAAAAATGTTTTCCTTCCTAAAAAATTCAGGAACACAACCTTTCCCACAGTTGCTGCAGTGTTGTTTGACTCAAATTTTTCATAAAAAGATAAAACGATCGATTAACAACCTAATAGTTAATAACCTATTCTAGTTTATGCTCACAGAAGAGGATAAGCACATTTTACTACGTACAACTTCCTTATCAAATAGCGAACAGGCGCTTCTCACTGTACCGCATGCCAGACATCCCAGACATCTCTGTTGAAGGAAGCTGTTTCCGCAAAATAAGATAGAAAAAAAGTATTGAATCACTCAAATGAATTGGGAAACAAACATATGAGGATGTACGAAGTTTAATCGAAGCAATTAGATCCTCTTTTATCATTTAAAAAAAAAAAAGATTCTAATATTACGATGAAAGGGATAAGACAAACCAGAAGGGATTGACTGCTTCTTATATTAGTTGCACCTTCACGATCGTTGACAGCCGCATCTTGTCGCCATCCGAAATACGAAAACGTACGGAATGTGCATCTTCCAAATAAATACCACCTCACCGCAAACTGCATCAGACGGAAGCTTGCAAATGAAAGCAGCACCTGAGTAAAAACGATTACTTACTTAAATCATTCATTGCTTAAATGATATTAAATGATTAGATATGATCGTTAAGGACATACTTCATCCTTTACTCATTAAGTACATACATAAAAATAGTACAAAATGAAAATCCCTATGAGAAAATTTACGATTATGAATGATGAAAAGCGCATTAATAAAGCAAAAAATCTATTAAAATTCTACTAAGCTAATAGATACTTAAGTTCATTTGTTACTCACCTTAGTAAAAGGGAATCACGACCGCAAACGTGACCTCTACTTATTTAATATATATTTTTATTACAAAATTTAGCAGCATTTTTTCACAAAATAATAAAAAAAAAGAATAAAGAAATGTTCAGTTTATAAGCATTTAAAACAGTGTCTACCTGAAAGAAACCGATGCCGAATTTTTTCCACTGACCCGGACTCCACTCTGTTATGTTCATCATTGTCTGTTCACGGTTTGGCTCGATTAGGGCGAACGCTTTGCTGGCTACAGCCCTGAAAAGCAAATACAACCTTACATTTATATCAGTAAACTATCAATGAGTATACAATATCATGCAGCGATAAAACAATGCACGCTAACAACTGAATCGTTAAGAAAATAGTAAAACTTCTGCAGAAATTCAAGTATTTCTACAACATAAAAATGCATAGAAATCTTAATACCAGAAATAAAAGTTTTTCTCAATAAAAAATATAAAAATAAAAATATGCAAAATATTGAAAAAGCAACAATAAAACTATCGAATTCATTTGTAATTCAATAGGATAAAAAAATTTAAAAAATAAAATTCCATAAAAATCTGAAATTAATGAATTATAAGGAATAAAATTCATAACGATGATTCCCTCTAATATGCAAAAATTGCTGCATACGATCACACCATATCATGAATGGCAACAACGTGATACAGATAGCATAGAGCAGCAATAATGATAGCAACTACAATCTAAATGCTAAATTGTTTGTGTTTTAATAACGCATAATCGATAAACGATGTAATAAAAATTGCTGCTATCAATGCCGGTTTTTTTTTTCTATTCCATTTAATGTCACTCCAATTTAACCATGTCAATTTAACCAATTTAACCTGCTATCAATGTCACTATTCCATGGCTTTCACAATAAAGACGAATATAAATGACCTAATAAATTAAAGATATATCTACCACTCGAAGAATTCACTAATTTTTCTTCGAGCAATACTATGAGTAGCAACATGTCTTATGTCTGTCATATTGTTCTATATTTATGCGTCTGTCCACCTATCGCTTCTCAAAACATATTCAATACTCAATACTCTGAAATCCCTCCTTTAGGAAGTTCGTTGACGATATGAACACTTCGAAGAGAAACGCAGCGAGTATTATATGCTGGCCTCATGCATAAGTGCTGTATTACCGTACAATGAATGGCTACGATATGGTTTGTGTGTTCGTTTCAATATTATTGAAGTGACGTATCGCTTCGATCGAAAGAAAGCTACTAAGTGAAGCACCACGATGAGACACAAGAGAGTGTAGCCGAATTCCCCACCCACCTTCAGCAAACAAAACCAACCGATAACGTCGAGTCGTCTGCATATTTTAGAGTGACTCAGAAGGTTGGTGAAGATGAGCAGAAGGGGGATTCATGCCAAAGAAATATATACCAACCGTTAGAGACAGTATCAAACGTTGGAATTTCCTAAGCCAATTCTTATGTAAAGAGGTGGATAAATAATTGCTCAATGAGTATTTACTCAATAAAAAATTAAAATGCATAGGTGGAATGTTAATAAAATGAATTATAAGCAAAAAATCAGTAAGATTAAAAGCGTTGCATTTAAACACCTGAATAGATAGAACGCGATATTGGAAGTCGGAATATCCTCGGTTTTCAATTGAAAAAGTGCAATTGTCTATGATTTAGTGGGGTCGAGATGAAAGCGCCGAAAAAAAAGTAGGAAAATGATTGCAATCGAAAAAATTCGAGAAAGTATTTCGACCTTTGTTTCTGCTCTATAATTTTGTTACTTTTACGTTCACTTCGATATTTTGTGCCCCATTCAACTTCTAATATAAATGTGACGTGGAAATTTCCCAAAAACTCATAATTTCTAGAAGAAAAAAACTTACAATTTTTTTCATTTATAGTAATATAAAAGAGTAATTGTAGATTTTGTAGTGTTTCTATTGGCAATAAAAAATTTTTCAAAATATAAGAGAAAATTAGGATAAACTTTGTAAGTTTATTCGGTCGTTAAAACGTTTACTTAAATGGAACAAAAAAAAATGTGTTTAGTTCTTATGAAGCAAAGCGACGCAAAACGTTCAACAAAGAGAAAAATATTTGATAGGAGTGTATCGAGATGAAAACGCATTCGAGTGGAAACACATCGTGTGAATGACGGAAAGAAGAATTCCTCAAGCGAAATGATAAAAATTCAACTTAACTACTGCAAACAATCAAACACATAAGTCATTATTCACCATCCTTCAACGTTAACTTATATGTATTATACGAATAAATGGACTTATCTAAATACTGTACAATTACGATATATTTTTTCATAAAACAACAGTCATCTACAATATACAACTTGAGGATCCCAACCTTTGCAATTAATTACCCATTTCGATTGGTAACTCTCAATTTCATCTAAAATCCCTCGGTAAAGTTAGAAATTTCTGGGAAAAACTTTTTCTTCCACTTCTCGTCTATCAAAATGCTGTCTAACAAGTTGGATGAGCATGAAAATCGTCTCTCAAATAAACTATCTAAGTGGATCAAGTATCGTCTAATGGGAAACAAATAAGCGTTATGCGTCATATATATCGACTAAACGAGTGCTTTCAGCAAATTGTAATCGAGGATGATTCACTTATGTGAATAAAATAATATCGATGAATTGCACTATGACTCAACCACAATTCAATAAGTGCAACACAGTTTGTCATCTAGTATAGCATGCAAATGCATCTACGTTCACTATTTCATGAAAATTGCAATAGAAGGTTGATTAGCCGGAAATCATTATTTCCTTCCCGTATCAACTATCAAGCCTTCCACCTCCCTCCCCCCCCCCCCCCCCNTACAATCGATCCTGACATAAGTACAACGATGAATTATCACCACATTAAAACCTCTAAACTGGTGATCGATGATCTTTGAGAGAAGCAATATAAGAGAGAGAGAGAGAGAAAAAAAACGTTGCTAGCCTCTCATCATTCTCTTCCCTCCACATTTTAACGTAAGAATGCATCCTCTCTAAAGTTTAATAACGCATCGTAGTGAAGTGCACAACAAAGAAAATGCCAACAGACAGCCCATCGAATGAAATAAACATCACTCAAAAAATGTTTCACACATACTATTCCATCTCTGTTGTGTTCTATAATGGGCAAATCACACAACTAATCTATTAGAAAAAGTTGGAAACACACACACACACACACACACAAACACACAAACACAACAAAACAATCAAACCTCTCCAGAAGTGGAAACTTCCTTCTAGATCAAAACGTGTTAGATGAGTTGCTGTAATTTATTAGCTTCGCTTATTCGGTTGCGAACCACGATTTATTCATACTTTTGCAGCTTTAAATTTTCACTTCTTTTAAGGTGTTGTTGATTGTGTATTGTAAGCTAACAAGATAATATTTGAGAAATCCATAATAACGAATTGTTTTTATAGTTGATGGGTTGGAAAAGAATAATTAAATAACATAAAATTCAAAAAGCTCTTGTTGTAAACAAAACATAAGTCCTTAATCTGAAAGGAAGCATATGGCATTTAATCGCCACTTAAGAGTGAGTCTCATTCCAGTAATGACATATGAACAAGCTAGTCACTTAACGACACTGGTCTTAAAAGCTGCTCCGGTCCTGATGTTGAGGTTGTCCTACATTTAGGGGAGGAGCAAACTCACAACTCCACCAAAAAAGGGCAATCAACCGACGTATTCGATTTCGATGTCAATCCCTAAAATCTTTGGCTTATGGGCAGACGGAAGGAAAACTTTGTTGCCCAAAATGGCATTCTTAGTTTTTGATTGAGGTTGGAAATATAGAAGTAATGCTGCCTCGAAAATCTCGCATACTGCGGCATTCACTTCTGGCTCCGATCGAGAAGAATCAAATCACTTTTACTGCCAATATTGATATCAGGCCAAAGAATCGTTAAGTGAGGATATCTACCTATTTCAATGATTCCTTTATGTAAATTAGGCAGATTAATATCTGCATATAGTGTTCTCTCGTTGTAATGATTCAAGGTTGTTTCTATTCGGAGAACACGCGCAAACTTGGTTTATTCAAGCTAAACTTGGTCTATTCAAGCTGGGTTTATTCAAGCTGCTAGACTACTACGCGACGATCACTCAAATGGTTTCCCGAGCCCAAGAACTATACTGCATAAAAGCAGAATATCCTTAGGCATAAGTTTATGCCTTTTTCCAATATTTTTTTTTAAATTTTAGCGACTCATTCCTGTTTTAAACCCAATTAGGATTTTTTTTTCTTATTTGCCCCAATATTTGCCCAAGCGAAGTGAAGCCCCAATTAGGCCGTTGGGAATTTTTTTTCTTATTTCTTTTTTGTTGAGCAATTTTTTGGTTGATCGTTGCAATATTCGTTCACCGTTTTTCTATGTAAATACATCGCCCATTCTGTCATATTTCCCAACCATCAATATTTACCAATAGATTTAATCCTTTGGCTCTATGATTAAAAGATTTTAAAAAAAAACCTCGATAGGATATGGTCGATTCACAGATAAATTTTATCTTATAATAATATTCCAAATTACGCTTTGACACTTTTATTATCTATATTCAGCAATCATTAAATATTTACTAATTCGATTAGCGTTTCGATAAACGCTACATATTAGTGCTACAATAGATTCTTAGGAAAGCCACCTTATAGCTTCTGAAATGTTCGATAAAGTCGAATAAGATTTATATTGGTCTTTTTTCTATCCGTTTTGACTTATATGTATAGATGTGTATATTAATCCATGGCACTTCTTTCATAATATCTGCCCCGAATGTTTATGGATATGAACTCTCGAAGGTATATTTTAGAAGATATTTTGAGAGATATTTGAAGGATATTAATTGAAATTTTTCTTTCTTTTAGAAACAAACTATCTTATTATGTGCTCTTGAACGTTTTTACTTTATAATAAAAACCGCTTAACTAAGAGCCTTTGATCTCAAAATGACTTCGCATACAGAAGCATACTCTTACCAGCCCTTATCAGCTTAACCATCGGTAAGCATAAAACTAAACGAGGGTTGAGAATCCGATATCTGTATTCCTTAGAGACCTATCTAATCACTTTTATATCTAATCGGTCTACTCGACGCATATACTTAAGCATTCGTCTAAAAAAAAACTTCTAAAGCTTTCAATTTAATTTATTAAAATATTTTTATTTCAACTGGTTATCGTTAACTGATGTTTTGAAGAGATAAAAAAATAATCCACGAATATTTAAATAATGCAACGTAATTTCTTTTCATAGTGATGCAAAATTCAAATGCCATAATATCATATGCTATAGGCAAAACGAGGCAATAGATACACCGAAGAGCAATCTCACAACTGCTGCGAAAAAAAAAAATGAAAGAGCAAAGAATTTAATATCTAACCCATTGATTGGAGGATTTTAGATAGATGTTCAAAAATCATCAAAACCCCTCATTTGTGACTATAAAAAAAAGTCAGCAAAAGCGATTTGTTTAATCTATCGCTCAAAAATCAATGCGAGGAAAAAAGCATCACTTCAGTTGGCTAAGATAGCTATTTCACTAACATATTTAAATAATTACAAATGATAAGGGAAGAATTTTTCGACCCGCATTCACAAATCTAAAAAATAAAATAGACAACATTAGCAGTATCACTCAAAGAGGAGACAACATCGCAATATTGCTAAGAATAATAGAAGCATTAATATTGCATTAGGTTATGGAAATTAATTAAAATTAATTAAATATTGCATTAGGTTAATTAAATACTCGAAGGTTATGGAAATATATGATATTTAACGAAACCCAGAAAACGTCAACATTGAAGAATCTGAAAGAAATTAGGATGTGACGAAAGATATCTATGAAAGGTGAATGATAGAAATATGAAAACAATATATGCGTGAATCGGATTCAGATGGATATTCAAGGAAGCTATGGCATATATAATTTTGAGGAATATTCCAGCATCTCAGTTAAATATTTTCCGATGAATATAGGGGGATAAAAATAGGCATTTTTTATTATTATTATTATTTTTTTTGAAAAATTTATTTATTTATTTATTTATTTATTTTTTTTTTTGAAAAATATGCTCATCGAATCGAAAAAATATACAAAAGGAAAGCTTCCTTGAATGGTCGTATTGCTGTACTTTCCCTTCCCCCTCCCCCCTCCCCATCCCCACCTCTTTCCCCTCCAAGCAACCTCATCACACATGTGTCATTCCACTATCTCTGCGGCTGCTAGCTCTAGATAAAAGCATAGTTCATCTTTCTTACTCATAAACGGCACGATTACAAATAATTAAATGAAACACTCTCCTCTGAGTTCATCAATTGCCATCCGCACTTTTCTTTAATTTTTCTCGAATCTCTTCGATTGTGATACGTTGCGAATTTATAACGAGAATTTTCGACTTCGATCGAGCACCCTGGAAAATAAAATAAAAACAAAAATAAAAATAAAATATAAAATGAAATGTATATAAGTAAATTTTTTCTCATCATAATACACTACTGTCTTAAAGAATCCACTCAATAATATTAATTTACATCAGAAAAATTTGGCTAAATTAAAAAACATCTTTAGAAATTTTGAAAAAATAAAAAATAAAATTCATATGTTTCACGCAATGTGTCTTGTTCCATCGTAAATAGTACAACACAATAGAAGAGAACATAATAACGCGGGGAAAAAAATTACACCACTGAATATACCTATGCTTCATATGGGTAGAGCTTTTATTCTCAAATGATTACCTCTCCATCTCGCTATTCAGGAAATTTTTTGCTTAAGAAAGTCAAAACTTCAAAGGTTATTCCCTTAACAGTTGCTAAGTATAATATACAAAAAGTATAGGATCGGAGCTACTTTAAAGCACTAATCTTTTAAGCCTCATTCCAAGCGATTGGTGCCTCTTCCCCCCCCTCCTCCCCCATTTCAGCTATAAATCCTTGAATCCATGTTTGGGGTATCATAATAGATAACAAAAATGCTTACGTTTCTGCCTTCTTGTTTAAAAAGTATCTAATCAGACTGTCAAATATATTCCATGTGATGATTAAATCCGACTAAGTCTACTATAGAATTTCCATTAAAGCTCCTGGAGTCGGTTTTCAGAAAAAGCAGCTCGCAAGAAACAGGTAAAAGACCGAGTAAAGACACCAGGTAAGGGGATATATACTTTCAGTTTCCACACATCCGTATGACGTCATTTTTTATAACGTTGAAACTTTCAACTTCCATTTGCATTCTAATATTTCACGCATAATTAGGCATATCCGCTAGTATATAAAGCATTACTTAAGCATAGAACATTTCTTATGGTTAAACCTATCTGTAGTGTGGTGGTATAAAATAATATGCAAATAGAATAGCCAATTGCCTCTTGCAGATAACTTCGGTTGAATGTAAGATTTTAAAAAATAAACTTGGACAGTTGCGCCGTTTTTCATTGCTCCTTTTTACGGGTTAAATATTTAGGGAACGCGTTTTATCACCAGGTGTTGCTCAACTTTACCTTTGTAATCCAACAAGTAAACTCAAATGCATACCTCGCAAACCCGCTTCCATAAAAATATGAATACTTCAAACTATGACTGACTCGCAGAAAGCGCTATGCAATAAAAAAAAAAATTAGACTGAGTCGATTTAAGCACTCGTTCCTACATATATTTTCTGGATGATTTGAGATAATCGTCTGGACAATTCTGGATAATCGCCTCCTCCTCTCTATCTCCTCACCATCACGAGCTTTCTAAACATTCATCGATCGCTTTCCACAAATCAACATTCGAAAACGAATGACGTGATGTACGTTAGAGAATGTTAACGATTACAAAGTCCACAATAAAATGCTTTAGACTACAATGTTCAAAGTATAATAAGTTCAAAGAGTACGTAATGTTTGCACAAATTTGTCGTATATAGTAAGAACACGTCAGCTGAAGCAAAAATCTCCACACATCATCGTTGTTCTATGAACTCTAAACATAATGCAAACAGTTGTATTTGAAGGTACGTATCGATATAAAAGCAACGATACACTCACCATCCCCACTTATTTCACTACTAATTTAGAGAATCTTTCGTATTATAAATTCTTTTTTTTGTTGAATTATATTTGTGGTTATTATTAGATAAGAAACTTGTTAATGCCTCGTATTTTATTTAATCGAATTATTAATCGCTTATGCCTTATACCATTATTCGATGGTTTATTTTTTGAGTAGTGAAAACGATAAATAAATCGTCGAAACGATTGCGCACTTCAACTAATTTATGTATGAGATGAAAACATACTAATATAAATCCTTACAGAAAGGTTATCGAAATATCTCTAAATTCCCTCTTCTATTCTTAGAGGATTTTTTTTTTTCTCTCTCTCTCTCCCTCTTTAAGATATTTATCGATCGTGGAACTTGTAAACGTTGCAACATTGGAATTTATAAACAATAAAATAACAAATGTATGTAATACCGTCAAATTTAAACCAATCAAACAAGAAACAATAAAGAAAAAACAAAATATCAAAAAAGTACGCAAAAAGAAATGGAAAGAAATTTACCGTATCAAAGAAAACCTCGTTTTTACGTAGGCCAAGAATTTCGGCAATCGTATCCGTTAATGCTTCATTGGCTTGCCCTTTATGTGGTGGTGCGGCGATTGCTACTTCCACTTCAGTTTTACCGATCTCTAAAAGAGTTACGGTATGATGAGCAATGCGCTTACCCAATTTTTGTTGGTACCAAATATTACTGTCATCAATCGTCCTAAAATTGCTTATTCATTTAGCGCCATTTAAAGGAATTCCAAATATGCAAAACAAGACGAGTCATTTCTTTAGCAATTTGCATAAGCTGCCATAATGCTTCAACGTTAAAAACTACCAACTAAAATGCAAAATAAAAGCATATTTAAAAAGAGACTTAATTCGATTAATTGCGGCATTCATGAAACTGCAATCAGTAGGTAATAAAGGCAATATCTATTGATTGAATTTGCTTGTTCAGGGTTATTATATGACGGCTCATTATATAAATTAGTGAAAGAGAAACGATAGTGGAATTACCCATGATCCGACTTATTTTCGCATTCGGTTTCGCGTGAATTTTTATCAATACCCGACCATTTTTATCCATCGAAATAGCTGCATCCTCTTCTTTTTGATTCTATAAAAGTGGGAATAGTTTATTCTATAAAAGTAGATAAGGTTTAAGAGAAATCCATAAAGAAAAGCAAATTGTAATGCTAAAACTTTAAAGACAGTGCAATATTAATGGCAATTTTGAGTCATCTTTATAATTGTAAACAAAAAAAGCAAATAAACAATAACCGTGCTTGTATCAGAAATGACTTCACGACGTCCCATCAGTCTGTGATGAAAGTCCAACGTACGAATACAGCTATTATGCCAATCACGTATCTTCACTGACCTTATTTTCGTCGATTGCCACCCACTATAATGCGTAATATTTATGTTGAGAACATCGGCCATTTTTAAGAGGTCATAAGAACTTTCCACCGAATCATTTAATCCTTTTTTTTGGTTTTGAATCCTTGAAATATCGACATACCAGGTTTGATTTTATGCTGTCCTGGGAAATTTTTAAACTATTTCCGGGTACGGAATCTGACTGGACGTTTAGTACCATGGCTTGCAATAACCTCTCTCTTTCTCTCTCTCCCTCTCCCTCTCCCGGATACATTCACAGCTGAAGAAATAAGGCAAAGTCAGTTGGCAAGTATTAGTTAGTGCAACATCAACCAACCCCTATGATTCGCTTCATCTATAATATAACTACTTGCAACTCCTTTGCATACTTTATCATCACTAATATTTTTGTTACAAATTTTGCTATTGTCGAATCAAGTTGAATGCGTTTCGTCAACCAAATTCTATTTCTCGTATCCCATTTGATTCGTCATAGCTACATAAGACCAACTGAAAAAATTCACTTCCATACGCGCATACGGACCTCGAACACAACATTCAGTGGGAATTATTACGAAATATTTCGAAACAAATGAATTAACAATCGAAGAATGAAATAGTTACCTAATCAAAGAGAAGACAGATCGAAGCAACGGCGACAATCTCTGAGATGAAGCAATGATCGATACGAATTGTAGACGGGAAAGAGTTTGATGCATAAACTTTCCCCTTGCTGCCAGATGGGTGGCTTTTCTTCTTTTTTCTTTTCTAAACGAACAAAATTTAAACAAGAATTGAAGGCAGTCGTTGCAATAACAACGCATAAATCATCGTTTATAGGATGATGACTTCATATGACCAAATGCAACACATCTGTGTGAATTTCATTCGCGTTATCGTTGGTGAAATTTGCTCGACAATGCAAACAAGTTCAACTGTCATAAAAATTCGAAAATCTTCGAATCGAAAACTGCAAAAAATATTGAATGCACTTTTTTAGAAGATATTAACCTAAACTTATTAGTGTAATTCAGAAAATAAAGAGAATAATAAGAACGGCGCAATATGCGCTTTTCTGCAAAATTGCTTTGCGTAATATTCGCGGCGAACGACAATATTTATTTATATGTGTACGTTTATCACTAATATCGTCGTGCTATCGTCGAATGTTTATAAATATGGCTAGAGCAAAGTGCACACAAATATGTAAATATTAGAGTGTTGATTAGATTAGAGATAACGATGCGTTTTACTTGTAGTCTTTTTCTTCGGTATATAATTTTATTATTGTTTTATTATTTCATTCAAATATTAATTCTCTATTTCACTGATTGCTATGAAATAAAATAAAATTAAAATAAATACATAACATCGCATTAAATACATGACCACAGTCGTGAGTTGATCGGTGCCAATTGCGTTCTCAACACACTTATACGTAGTGTGTGACAGCAGCAACAGCAGTAGCAGCACTAGCAGCGCCATTGTACAATCAAGTAGGGGTATGTGTTTGGTTGGTTAGTGTTGTGCTCTTCGAATTCCTTATTTCTTTTATATAATTGATATTTTTATTATTTTATTTCACTTAATGATTTCTCTATCGATGTTATATTGCTATCAATTGTGAAATCAACGCTTTAATAGACCATACATCTGTTATTTAATTGTCTTTATCAAAGAGTAATTTTTACTGCATATTTCATAGGTAATTATTGATTTGATACACCATTTGCAAATAGCGTTACATTCGGAGCAATATGCTTGTTTTTTGTTTTTTGTTTTAATATATATATTAATATAATCCTAATAAAAGAAGTAACACCTATATTCTTCCCCACAGACAATCTATAATTCCCCACTCTTCCATCTGCTAATTTCAAAATATTTCTACTTAGCATTTGATGTCATATCCTACACACAATTTATGCATCGTTAATTTCTCATTTGGTTTTTTTTTTTTAAATGTTTTGCATATTTAGTCAGATACACGCAAAGTATAACGACTATGGATGGCACCGGGGATTCATCATATATGGGTCAACTCTGTTCTCGTCTTTATGCTACTCCACTTGTTCAACAGGTTCTTTATTTGTTTTATTTCATACAATTTTTCCGTGAATATCATTTTTTTTTCTTTTAAACGATAATAAGTTTGGAAAAATTATTCGGTAAAGTTTTTTATGGCTTCATAATTGTTTTTTACCGGAAGATATTTTGTGAATATTCTCCGGAATGTTTTCTCAAAGCAAATTTTATCGATTGATTTCGCAGACCTCTTTTATCGATGAGATGTTTGAAGGTGATCTACGGATACGATCGTACGAAGCACAGTTGTGCGTTGATGGAACGCACACTTGATACAGTCGAATCTCGTGTTCAGAATGCCGCTCAAATGGCCGTACCTGTCTATGAACACTATTGCCAGCCACCTGTCGACGCCGTTCTAACCGCTTATTCTAGAGGTGAGCATGACTACGCTCTTTGATCTTGAATACCTGTTGCTTGGCCGATCAAGGCTCAAGGGTATGGAAGTGCCGCGTCGTCGAGTGGTAAGAAGGAGGGTGGGAAAGGAGAGTGGACGACAAGTTGTTAGGTATAAGTGCCTAGGTGATGATGTAAGCGTGCATGATGCGTTCATACCGCTGATGCTTATCAACTCCTTCAACACCATCCGAAAAATAATGTAAAGAGTTGCCATATAAGGCTCTCTAATTAGACGGGTTTGTGGAGAGACTTTCTATGAGTTTGATTTTGGGCATTGTAGGCCAGAAAGTGGGCGCTACTCCACAGAGAATGAAAGTTAGTTTCAGGTGTGGAGAACACAAAGTACGTATTGGATGTAGCAAAGTCGGCGGCGATCACGACATCCACGTTGACTATCGGAGCTGCAATCGTGGTCACGCAACTTACATTGGCTTTAGGGGTTGCAGGCGCTAATTTGATTCTGGATTCTCTTATCGCCTCGAAGAGAATCGGTGGCAATATGCTCACCTATGCCAAGGTTTGCTTTTCACCGTTGTTCTCACTCAGCTGATTTGTTTAAGTGATGAATGCTACTGTTGTTTATTGTCTCTCATTGAGCAATGCTCTTTTCGTTGTTATAATTTATGAAATATTTGCATAACCTAACTTCGTCCTATTCACAAAAAAAAATAGGAAGGAAAAAGTTTTGCGTTTTACCACAAGTTTCAGTAATTGTTGTAATGTATTTGAAGTAGTTGTATTCTTCATTTGGATATGTACTGCTAAACTTTATATAAGTTAAATGCAATGGGCAGTATGCGACTGGAAAATTTCATCGCTAAAGGTTGTGCTAAAGTGTTCCAAAGGTTTTTCCATATTTCGACCATTTATTTCAACAACTTTCGTGGAATATAAGCAAGACTTCGTTCATAAAGCTGGTGATCCCATCTTTAAGGAATCCCAATCCTCACCTGCTCCGCCCGAGATTTTCTTACTGAGGAAAGAATATGTTTTTCAAGGAGAATGAAAATGGTGCGAGCGTAATTTTCAATAGGATTAGTGCCATGTTTCGTGGGCTAGGGGTGTTAATAACAACGTTTAGCTATGAAGGCGCTCTTTTACCTGACAGCCAAATGATCTCACTGACCGAGCGCTCCTGAAGTGTTCCGATCGGAAAGGAAAGTTGTTGAGAATTGTGTGTAATCATATGTCGACCTGATCGCAAAATCTACTCCACTGACCCTTGAAAGCAGCAGAGGTTCTGGCTTGACTTGCATTGCCATGTTTCGTGGGCTAGAGGTGTTAATAATAACGTTTAGCTATGAAGGCGCTCTTTTACGTGACAGCCAAATGATCTCACTGACCGAGCGCTCCTGAAGTGTTCCGATCGGAAAGGAAAGTTGTTGAGAATTGTGTGTAATCATATGTCGACCTGATCGCAAAATCTACTCCACTGACCCTTGAAAGCAGCAGAGGTTCTGGCTTGACTTGCAGTCTATTCAAACATGGATCTAGGCCAACCACCCTTGATTTCCATTATCCATTAGCCGACAGCTGCAGTAAGCGAGAGTTGACGACGAGGACATTACCACTTCGTAGTTTGGCTGATGATGAGTGTGAATCAACTTGTTTTGCCAGTTCACAAGGTAGATTTCCGCAATGCACCCATATGTGAAGAAGCCACTGCAAGGGCGGCTTGCAGCTTATAGATTCCACTCAGCCGGCGGAGTCGCAACCAGTCGTGATTTTTTAAAAGAAGCTAACTTATAACAGATTGTCCGTATGAAGTCTGCTGAATGTTCATAGTTGCTTGCTTTCAGGATGTCGAAATAGCTATGGAACAGCGTTTTATAAACTTCATACAACAAGGACAAGCTGCCGCTCAGGTAGGTTTTCGAAGATAATTTTTGCCTTCTCAACTACTTATTGTTGTTAGAAATGAGGTTTATGTATGCATCTCATTCGTTTCATTTTTTTCTTTCATTCATTTTTGCTATTCTCCTTCTTCCACTATTCACAAATAATTCTTGTCCTTTTGTCGTTTTCGCAGGTTCTATCAGTGATTTTTCTTCGAACGAAGTGCTCACATTTACATTGATTGTTTTAAATCAATCCATAAATAAAATCTAAACTTTTTGTGATTTCTCGAGTGTTTTAAGATCAATTAGTACTCTTTTCAGTGGCACTATTCTCTTTTATAAGGAATTTTAGGTGCCCGTGGCGATGTTGAGTGAACAGGCGAACAGTTTTTTGGATATTGCGAATGCTGTGGTGGATCGCGTTCTTGGCTTAAATTCAGAAGCCGACCCTCCTGAATGTACGATTGGCCAAAGACTCATTCGCTTGGGACTTCGTCTTTCCGGCGTTCTCACAACTCGTGCACATGATGGAGTTATCGATCCGCTATACAGTCAAGTGAACGCTGTAATGGAACAGTTCGCCAAATCCATCATACTGGTTAGTCTTTTACTTGTGCTTGCAGAAATGGGTCGAAACTAACTAGGTGGTCTCGGATCTTTTACTAAGCAACCATCCCTTCTTCACCGATCGTTGTGAGGGAATGATATTACGAAAGACAGCATTCTATATGTAAGCGTATTAATCGACTTGATGACCTTAATATGTAACACCACTATAAGTATTTTACCGTCCTCTTAGCAAAATAATGAGAAAAAGAGAAATGCAGTCATAATTCCTTTATTCATGCGCTTTCTTTTCTACGCATTTCAACATTTATACTTCAGAGATGCATTAATTATGTAAGTTTTTTAAGGTAATGGCTTCAGATCAACCTAGGAGTTGGTTCAATTTAATTTGAGCTTATAAGTTTACATTTCCATAAAGAGCCACAAATCCTTTGTTTTGATCCTTTGTTTTTGGAATCATACCATAATGTATGACATGTATATGCAGCGCACACTTAACTGTTATGAGGGTTCGCGACAAATTTGAGCAGTGGGTAAAGGTGATGGAGGATGGGGGCTGACGCCACGAAGCCGTAGGAGGTCTAATACGATGATTCCAACCAAAAACTGTCCAAGACACGGCTCAAAGAGCTTAACTACATCACGAAGGAATTACAACAATGGAAGGGGATATAGAATCTTCCCATAACATAGTGGTGGTCATGTGTTTTCTTTCGCATAAAATCTCGAGCGAGTTTCCTTGAAATTTTGTTTCATTTTTTTCACGTGATGACACGACACTAACCTTGCCAAATGTCCTTCTAAAAAATCCCGAATTCCATCCATCTCGTTCGTTTTTTTATCTATCGCTCATTATAAAACTATGTGTTTTTTCTTTCGGAATTTCCGGGTACCCGTTTATTGCTGAATAATTCCGCTTATCGGTTGCCCTTACGGTGGTTCAGAAACTGTTAGCAGCCTTCGATGAGTAAGAATAGGTGCTTATATTATTATTTCAAGCTCGTTCGATTTGGTTGTGTAGATTGTCACATTCGTTGGTGATCGCTGCCGTATTTCATTGTGAAATATTTCAGGTTGATATGATTCGTGAACAACAAGCTTGGGCAATGGGAAAAGCGAGCGAACTGCAAGCATCTGTACTTGATTTGAAGGAACACATCGAAAGAGAGGCACACCACTTGAAACAGAGACCCGAAGAGATTCTCTTGCGCTCACTGCGTCATAGTTCGAGACAACTGACAAACAATCTGATGTCACTCAAAAACAAGGGTACTCAGGTAAATATTTATTCATCTTTGCTTTCGTCTAATGGATGACGTTCTAATTTGCATTATGCGTTTATATACGTGTGGAAATATCTTGCAAATTTATGCTGCAATTCGTTTACAAACATTTTAGTGAAGAACGAAAATTGATTTGATTTGAAAGGTTGACGTAGATAATTTTATGCTACAATCGCATCATCTTTTAAAGGGAATCACTTCTTAGTCGAAGAAGTTGACCTGTAAAGGGAATCGAAGTTGACCCGAAGATAGGTTAGCAGACATACAGCCTCTATCCTAAATCTTTTTTTTTTTGCTTTGCAGGTATTTAGCGAGTCGGCAAACGCTAAACTCGATACAGCAGTTTCCTACTTTGGGCAGCTTGATGAGAACTTGGCGAATGCTGGTGATATCTACGCAGTGAAGGATGAGGTTGCTGGTTTTCTTTTAGGACAAAACCCTCTCTTTGATTAGACTAGAAATGAGATTTCATGTATATAGGTAATATAGGCTTTAACAGAAGTAAAAGTTAATAGTGTTGAAGTGGTTGGGTGAGGGAGGAAGTTGAATCAAGCGTTTGCGCAATGGTGTGCTTAATTTTCTGGCTGCAAAAAGAAGAAAGTTGCTGAACATAAGAAGGATCAAAACCTTGGAGGAGAGGTCGGGAGGGGGAGAGCTTCCACTAAGACTTCGAAACAAAAAGCAGAAAGGTTTCAACGAGCAGTTCGTTAAGTGTTAGAACAACGTCATTATGTTTGTGTGTTACTATTGTAATGAACATCATCATATGGGGTTTTTAAGTCTTACAGCGAATACTCTCGAAAATTCGTCTGTCTGTATGTACCGCACTCATGTGCCTCATCACTTCTTGATGCCCACAGTAATATGTTTCAGACATTGATACCCTGCTGGAGTGACCATGGTACGGTAACTGTCTGGTATTTCAGATTCTGAACGAAGCGCGCGAGCGTGTATCTGAGTTGGCACAGTGGACATCAAGTTGGCTTGTACGTGAGCCTTCTACTTCTGGCGGTGATGGAGCGAACATCCCACGCAACCAATTCTGAACATACGTATTCATCATATATTTTGTAGTTGGTATATGAGGAATACGTTTTATTAAGGCTGTTGTGCCTGCAGGATGGGGTTTAACCGTATTGGGTACCGGCCAATCTACCTGGGGATGTTGTATGTTTACTGAAGAAATTCATTTCATGGTGAATTTTATGAAGACGATAGAAGTTGAGTTGTTTGAAGACGAATAAGTTTGGAGTTAAAATTGCTTATTGCCATAGTGCTTTGCTCCAGTCGATAGGGATAAGGAAAAGGATTTTGGTTTTATATATGCTAGGTTCAGTTGTCGAAAATGCGTTTCGTAAGTTGTAGCCATTGTGTTAAAGTGGATATTTCGAAGTGATGGGCGAACGTAACAGCGGTGACTGCACTACGTCCACGATGCCTTTTTCTAATGGCGTTTTTTTGTATTACTTGTTCGTTTTATCTGTAACACATTTGACATTCTCGACGTATCATCTCTTTCTATGTGGCAGATGGTATCTGTTTGCTGTCGATTTCCCTATGCCACTTGCTAGGAATGCCTGCGGGATTTATTTCTTTCGTCCTCATCAATGCTGGATCTGGCGAACGTGCAGGAGAAGCGACGCACATGCACAGTGCTGCTTGGTCATACCCCTCTCTGATAGCTGTTTATGGATTCTCCTTGCCTGTAGCACTATCATCCACTGTAACACTGCTTGTTTTCCTTGCGTCATTGTAACGAGTGTTGTCAACAGTGGATATGTGTACATATGTGTGTTTCGTTTGTTCTTAGCTACCTGTGAAAGTCTTATTCTCTCTTCCTCCCTCACCAGATCTAGTGCCTCGACCCCTCTAAATCGTCTCGCATTTTGGTGGTGTTGCTGTGATTGTCGAGATGTCGAGATTTAAAGGTCCTTAGCACACATGATGATAGCGTCGCCACGATATGCGACGTGAGCGTGGTTGGAGGCGCTGTTCCACGGCTAGGCTAGCACACCATATTTGAGGAAATCGGATGCTACATTTTGCAAGCTTCCTAGAGTGCAGGGACTGCATCCATCTGCTTCACCGGTATGCTCTTTTGTTTAGCACGGCGGTTTAGCGTAGATTTCGGTTCGGCGACGTGCCGGCTCCAGTGGCGAAGTCCATTCGGTTTGTTCAGAAGTTCTGACCACTTGGTGTGTCAGAAAAGTAGAGGTGGCTACGTTGGCGGGCGTGTGCGGTCGTCTACTTCTCCGGGAACATGAAGCGATAAGGACCCTCGAGTGGTAGGCAGTAAAGAAATAGGTTCCTTACCTGCGGCGTCATTGATTTTTATGAAATCAAACCTGCCTTAGGTGGCGGTAAGTTGGCGTTTTTCAGGTGGTAGGAGGCGATGAGCCGTCCTCTTTGACGTGAATTACGCTACCTTTGAGAATGGGGTCTTCAAACTGCACTCTTCGCCTTAGCAACTAGATGCAATGGAATCTATTCACACTTGGGAATTCTTCGTGGAGGCAGTTTCCAGATCGGTAAATTGCAATGTTTGAAATGTTAATCTATGTTGGTATCTATCTGTATCATCTTTCTGGAGGACATCTGCGGATTCATATTGGACATCCCACATTCAAAAGTTTTTGGGATGGATATGCATAGCTCTCTAAAATCCATCCCCTATACAAGTGCCGCTGATTTTTATATAACCGTCCTATTCTTGCAAACATGATGGTGGAGTTGTGGTTGCTCATCCTTAGTAATGAAATATCACATATTTTAAAAAAGATACGTTTTCGTCACCTTTGAACAAAAGTGGTCATCGTAATGCAACATGCCCCAAGCAATAAAAAGTACTTTTATGGACAAAAATGAAATAATAAACCAATCAACCATCAAAAAAAATAGAAAACCTATGCTAATAACAATTAAACCACAATAATAATGTAAAGTAACGCTGGGAACCTGTGCATTCAGATTCCAGGTATAGATTTATGTCGAAAGATCCATAAGGGGGATCCGATAACTTGGCACTTACAACGATAAAACAAAAAACAATTCGAAAATGCAAAATTTGCATAAACGAGTGTAATTGAAAGAACGCTACGGGAAATTCGAAGGATTTTAAAAATAGAACGAAAAAAACCTTCATAGGAGACGACGACTCGTAGAGATCTTTTTCTGCGTTATTCTTCAATATATGATGGAAACAACGACTTGACGCCTAGAGATTACAAGAAACTAGTTATTATATTTATAGGTGTGTGCGATATGAAGTGACTTTTGCAAAATTGCAGTGACTTTTGCAAAATTACAAGAAACTCTTCATTTTGCAAATTTAGCAATGTTGTCAGCTTAGGTATCGATTATCGAAAATGGCAAAACGTATGGGAAAACTTCTGTTTCATTTTTCTATATCGAAACGAAATACAGCATATTTATGGAACATGCAACATTACTAAACACATTAGAAATTCCATGACGGGAAGGTAGAAGATATTTCTTATTTGTCTCGAATATGTGCTCAACGAATTTGTGCTTCCTCAAGTACAGTATCCTTCAGCATGATGTGGATCACCTTTCATGAAAACATAGTAGAAACGGTAAATCGAAGAAGAAGAATACAAAATATGCAGGTATAAGTGTTTAAGGCAATCGAGCCATAATGCATAAGCAAGTATTACGATCGTAATGTGCGAACAACAACGTTTCGTTCATCCCAGAAGTAATTTTACGGCAATAACGAATATATTCACAGCGATTAGTGGTACTGAAAAAAAAAACACAGTAGCAATAATATACCAAACAAAAAAAAAAAGAAAAATAAGTGTGTAAAAAAAAACCAAGCAAAACATATTATTGAAAACTTCACATAGCGCAAAGATTTATTTCGAAAAAGCAACATTTTGCACCACTTAGAAGCTTAACAATAGAAGTGACACTTTGCAAATATCCACTCAATATATCGATAAAGTGGTTTCGATGATTTTTCACAAGTACTCAAACAAAGTGCAAATCGATATGCGCTAAGCAAACGAACAAAAAAAAGCAAACAAAAAAAAAGAAATAAATAAGCAATACCAATATTGAATATCAAACTCCAATGAGAACAAATTATGAATTATTTTTTATATTAAAGAATAAAAATCAATATTACCTCTCATAACTGTCTGTACAGCAACAATCAGATTGATGAGTTGCATTCTAATCGATGATGGATCAGGCATTTCAAAAGAATTCGATGGTGTTGTAAGTCCAATCTATAGAAATTTTATTAGGTAATATCATTAAAATTTGAAAAAAAAAATGCAAATGGAATAATAACTAGAACAACATAAGTAATAAATCTGAATAGAAAATTTCTTAAAAAAGAAAAAAAAATTTTTTTAAATGAAACCAAATTTCATTTAATAATACGCTAACTCCATCGGTAATTACATTAGCCTCTTCTATTATTAAAATATCCAACAAATCCACTCATATTTTATTCCAAAAAAACATACAAATCATAATCTTTGCTTTAAATTTCACCATAATTTAGATAGATAAATAAGAATTACCTTCTTAAGAAATCGTTCCTTGTTGAGTACAGCGATTCCATTTAATATAAGTAGAGATGCCTCAAGGATAGCGTACAACGAGAATACCATTTTATATTCGTGCTAATAAAGCAACTATAAACGATCCATAATTAGCTACATTTATGCAAATACAGCGAAATGCACCATAAAATTCTGTAAATATTCATTAAATCTCAAATGTTTTTTAATGCAATATTCCCGCCTATCTCATATTTTTCTTCAATACTAACAATTCTTTCAATCAGTGAACATGTTCAGCATTGGACTATTTATTTCCGACTGTTATAGGAATCTTACTATTAAGGAATCTATAGGAATTTTGCCTACTAGTAAGTAGCCTTCGAATCTTACTATTAAGTAGCCTTTAAAGAGTTTTAAATTTTAATTCCACATTTAAACGATCACACTATTTCATACATTCAAATTATAAGCTACAAGCGCTATCCGCAAAATGCTTTCCTATACAAATACGCTTTCGACGGTTCCCATAGAACTGGTAATGGACATAGGAAACTTACTAAATGAAATGAATAGAAAGTCTGATACTTAAAAAAAAAAAACTTTGATTTTCATCGAATGAGACAACTCGATTTCTAAATCCGATGGATATTCGATGCCGACAAATTTATTCAAAAAGTAAAAACGAAAGAGAAAACCAACTTTAATCCCAATATGAGTGTCGCGAATTGATCAAAAATTTTACTTAATTGGCATAAATACAATATGCGGAATGATCGCATAGAAATATGCAATAAAGAAATGCTAAAAAACTTCAAATTCAAGCTTGGCAGTTATAAACTTAGCTGGTCAAGATGGAACATTGAGCGTGAGGCTAAGTTTGATGAGCGACCACGAGAATGCTGTTTCAAGGGGCTTGAAGCAAGAGACTTGAATTTGAAGCAGGGATGGCGGGGTCGAGGTTAAAGAGACGTGTGTAAAAGCCCTCCCCGAGATGGCTATATCTGAAGCAGGTGTGCCACTTCTATCATCAGCGACGGGACAGAATTTGACGGCAGAAGAGGGAAGGGGAGGAGGGGAGAAGAATGACTCTACTGAGAGGGAATAACGGACAATTTTCGCGGCTCGACGATGCAGAACACGTCAGTAATTGCCACAATAATGAAAAATCCAGCCAAGCCCGTGTCGGGTTGGGATGGGGGGAAGCGCGTTAAAAAGAAGGAACCACATATCTAATTTGTTTCCTTAAGCTCATCGTTTAAAAGCCAAGTAATATCTGCCTCTCATATATAAGGTAGAGTTGGCAAAGTGGATCGACAGCGACCTTAACGGGGTAACGACTGGGTAAGGAGTAAAAGTGTAAATCTGAAGGGGTAAGGACAACCATCACCACCCCTTCAGAAGGCCGAGCCTTACAAGTTTGACAGTGTTCAGAGTGAAGGAGGTGAGAAAACATGGTCGGATAAATATACCGATCTAAGAGTATTGCGTCGATCATTAAAAAACTTCAAGATACGCTCTTTACCCATAATCGATGAAGACTCCAGGATCTCATTAGTAGATAAGGCATACAGGCATCATATGAGGACAAACACTCATCACAACTTCACTTCTGAAGACACTTTTCACTAATTCCGATTCAGAGAATTTTTTCTCATTCAATGTTTATACTCACAACTTAAAACTCTAAAATAAGCTAAAGTTTTAAAGAGATCTACAATAACAAAGCTTTAATGAATAGTGGACTTCAAGAAGACGGAAGAAATAATCTACGTATACTTCTATTTTTCGGAAAGACATAGCATTTGAATTTACAAACAAACGCACTTTACGACAAAAAAAACGAAAATTTGCACAGTACGATTTGAATGAACACGAATAAAATCAATATTAAATACTCAAACAAAGAAATAAATCGAGTAGAACATATTTATATCGAAAAAAATTAAATCTGCAAGTAAAAGCACTGTGAAAAATTGTTTTGTTTAATAACTGAAGCGAAGAAAGACGGCATCCAACCATCCAATTCTATCACATAAAACAACACTGCCAATCCAAACAAGCCAATGCTGCGATTATCGAATAGCTTTCAATGCAATGTTGATCGAATAAAGATCACTCATGCAACTGCGTTTTCAAGAAAGCCAAAGCAACCGATGAAAGGATGCCATTGTTGAAGATGCCACATCGTTTTGGAGTATCTGATCTGCTCAGTGTTTGATGCGGCCGCTTTTTTCATCACTGAACTTAATTAATGCAAGCGGTCCTCGTAAGTAATCGATAATGGCGTACAGTAGTAATAAATGCTACAGTATCGACAATGATCTGAGGCAGAAGTGTATATGATTTACTGAGCAGTCCTAACTCCTGAATGAGGCGTCACCCCTCCATAGCAGTATCCTTTCATCGATATGCCTTCTTTCCAAAGCGGTGCACTAAAAACTGCGTTGCATGAGTGTACAAAAAAGTTCATTCCAATAAAGACACTTATTAAAGATGCCTACTGCATAATAATTACCTATCATCTCCGTCTTTAGTACACACCCAAAGTCAATAATAAACTTGTATGATTTGCCATCACCTTATAAAGAAAAACGTGACGACGGTAGGGACGTCCACAGGTCCCCCTTCACCATCAGTACATCAAAATACCTCTGCAAAATGAATGAAAAAAAAACCTGTCATTCATTCAGAAGCATATATTTACATCACAGATCCGCAGTACTGAACTATGAACATCACAAAGATCCGTTAGAAATATGAAAGAGACAAAACGAATCGAAACGATTCGACAATAGGTAAAGTGGAGAATGAATAACCACGGTAAGCGTTATCACTAAGCACCATTTCTCTAAAGCCTTCATTTCCCCTCTCTCAATCCATATAGAACAGAATGCATACCAATATATGAAATTATAGGACGAAAACTCTGACGACTTGATTCAACGGGAATATCTCTCTTGTTCTTGGACATTCGATTTGATTGTCTTTGCAAAGTTTCTCGATCGAACGTTCACCATAGACACGCCCATTCGGTAGCATAAACGGAGGATTGTTTTCATCAAGAGGTTCACCCGAATATGGACAAACTAATCTAAAAATATGCTTCAATAATTCAGCTCATTCTTAGTAATGAGCCGATTGTGATGTTGCCGTTTTTCTCTTCATCTCTTTCTCTATCTGCTTAAGTCGTTCGTCGACGGACGCGAGTGTAGAGTGATGTGGAAATTGATTTTGGCGATAAAATAGAAGATGCTTTTTTTTTTCTATAGCGAAATTACTTTCAAGTGGCAAATAACTGAAGACTAAAAAGGCAGTCCTCTCTCCACACCACCTTGTATTGAAAAAAAAGGCGACATGAGAGACACCAACACCATTCCTCTCTAGTCTTTGACGGCGTGCTATTGAAGGATGACATATGCGGAACTTGAAGGAAGAACCTAATCTGAGGATGACCTACTGGAAGTAATCCAATGAAATAGTCGGCGAGAAAACACACAGAGCTAGTTCATGTCGGTGATCCAATGTGAAAATAAGTGCCTACCTATCCTCGGTAGTCTAAATTAAGTCATATGATTCAGAAAACTCGAAAGTCTTGGTTGGTAAAGTTTTTAAAATTCTGCACCTTGAATTAGTGGTATGTGCGAAAGGCAAATCCTCAGCAAGTTCATTGATTTCTGGATGGCATATCGGACATCTAGATGTAGGATCGGGTCGGCAGTGAGGCGTCTTCATCGCCGACATGCCCATGCATAAACACGCATTGAATGATGAGTGCTCCATAAGCTGCAAGAGTGCTTTTTCTTCACCAATTTACTCAATATTACTGCAAAATCAATAAACAAGTGGCGAATTTCGAAAATCACTTCTATGCGAACCTAATTAAGGGGTAATAGAAACAATTGCCGTGCTTCAAAAAACTTTCGGAGAATTTTCTCAGCAATTTGCCTTTAAAATTGAAAAAATAAGGGTTACTTCATTCAATTGCTTCATGTACTTATTAGACCTTAAATTGTAAACAATCGTCCTACTCACCATCACCTTCAACAGTGCTATACACATTCTTATTAATTTGTTCCCAATTAAACTTTATATCCGCCAACAAAATTCTGGGTAGTACGCAGGTTTAGGTACTCATTACAAGTTAAAAACCGCTAGAGGTTTGTGAAAACCCAGCTCGATTAGATAATGACCACAACTTTACTATAATGCAATAAGCCGAAACGGTAGCAAAAGCAACCTGAAAGATGCGCGCATTTTCCTGACGAAAAAGCTCGATAAGCGCATCCCATTTGTCGTCGCTACAGAGCGCCTTGTAGGATTCAATACCGTAAGTGTGCCCAAATCCAATCAAGCCCATCACCTAAGAACGGATGAATAAGGTTACACATTAACCAAAAAAACCTGCAAGTACAACTTCAATCCAAACAAATGTAAGGGCAAGGAAAGCGATAAGGTACACTTCGACATCTTTCCTGAGTAATAACTAACGGGTCCTCTGCGAATCCCATATCACTGAAATTATAAACTCAATGCGATATGTTGGCGCTTAGTATCGTGCTTTGACTCAACGGTCAGCATCCGAACAGTGGGAAAAAAAAAGATGAAATGCCCATAAAAGGTCTTTGAAATAGAGTTCCATATATTCAGGAGCATATGAGCATAAGCATATGCTAAGAAAATATTAAAATTTTCTTATTGAGACTCCTTTGCTTAATGTGGTGTTGATCTTATTCTGGAGCTTATAAATAGGCATTTTCTCCTCTCGTTTTAATTTCTCAACCATATGGTTAGGAGGTGAAAACCCTCCCTATCAAGATCCACTCCACCCTCGCCCCCCTCTCCCTCTCCTCCCAAGAAAAACTTGCAGGTGGGCTTTCGACAAATAGACAATTTCTCACAGTAGAACAAAATTCTCTCGTTTTTCCGCTAATGGTTTCATGAAGGATGCAACTTATAACACAAGAAGTGATGAAACGATAATAAAGCGCTTAATTAAATCCAAACAGTACAGAACGAACGACACAAAAATATGCGCAATTTTTTTTCTTTTCTAATACCTTAAGAACTGCGCCAGTCCAAAGCTGCGGTGGAAGAGTTGAAAAGTGTTTCTGAGTGTACAACACTGCTTGCATACGTTGACCTGCAAAATACATCTCGTACTTCAGCCATACCGCCTATTCCACACATTTAAGGATTTAATTCAGGCAAACCTGTGATCTCACTTCTTTCCACTCCTTCGACAAATTCTATTATCTTTCATCTTTTATCAAGATGATAACTATTCGTTCAACTTTTCGAGTTAACTTAACTATTCTTTCATTAAAAAGAGAAACTTTTAAAGAAGTGAGCTAAAGAGTTCAAATTGTGGGCCAACTGATAAAACCTGAGGATCATTCATTTCTGTGCACAATTGGTAAAATAAAGCCCGAGAAGAGACAGCCGACTTAAAAAAAACTCGTATTAGGATGGATCTTTTCTAGAGCTCAACTCAGTGTTCTACCTATGAATTTGTCTCAACGTGAAATTAGCTGGGAACAGCGAACCTCACCGCACTCTAGCACTTACTTTCACATTACACTAATAACACAACAACTTTTACTCAATAGCTCTTTGTTACCGAAGACAATTCGACTGCGAACTGCATGGCGATTTTCGAAACTACTTGAGGTTCTCACTTTGCAAAAAATGGAAACGAAATGAAGTGAAGTTATAAGTGAAATAATGAACTTTTTGTGAGTAGGATAAATAAAAATATATGAATAATATAAATCTAAGCAAGGATATATAAAGATGACTCACCATTCTTCACCAACTCGATACACTCTTGTATACGAAGTGCCACCTCTAAACTGCTCTTCATTCGACGCAACTTAGATTTATTATCCATAATCCACTCCAAGCAGCGATCCGTTTCATGCCTCGACAAGCTATCTTCTACCTTTAAAAAAAATGACACATTAAAAAACATCACACACCATGCATATTTCCTTATAATCGAACAAATTTCTGTAATTTCTACATGCTATTTTATTCAATTTTTTTTACAAGTTTTGAGCATTTCTGGCAGCTATATGTGTGTGTCATGTTTGGTTCTCTATAGTATAAATTAAGATAACCATGTTCGTCATATACCCGAATCAACATAATCATACCGACAATCTTTACACGGCAGTATTTAACCAAGTAACCAATACTTCAATGCCATCCTTCAGATTTTTCAAAACTCCACATTGGGGCTCCATCACCAACATTCGAAGCGCTCCTTCTTCAAATCAGTATCCACCAGATATGCCTCCACCAAGAACACGTCTACAACTATTCTTTTCCCCACGAGGTCTAAATAAGAGGGAAGTCACGATATTATGTTATGTCGTCTTAGAATTTGATGCTTGAAAATGCGTTTTAAACCAGTGCTAAGTATGCACCAGTTTAGCACTTCAAACATAGATCGATCCTTCAACGTTTCAATGTAACATTAGCAAATGCAGAAAAATAAAACACATGAAAATAAAACAACACAGTATTTCGAATAAGCAAAGCGATACCTGTTTAGCAATCATGAAAATCGACTTGTTGCACATCACCTCAACGTCGCTCTGTTCGGCTAGTTTTTGTGCAGTCTCGAAATAACCACAACGAAGAAGATGATCGATAATTAGTCGGTCGATACGTTGATGCTTCCATGCTTCCCTCTTCCAATTATCATTCGTATTCGCCTTAAAATATTCATTTCTCTTTGAATCCTGAGATGAGTTTATGAAGCGCTTATATTACGTGAAACCGTTCAAGCTACTAAACTTTGATGGATCGTCAATACTGACAAAGACGTAGATCTCGCCTCTTTCAAATAGTTAATCCGAGATTCCAGAAGCTTAGCCATAGACATTTCGTCAGTAACCACTTGGCCAAACGACTCCTGTAAGGCATCGAGACGTTCCATAATTGTCTGCGTCTGTGGTGCAATCTGAAAAAAAGAAAAAAAAAGTGGCAATAAAACAGCGCGTATCGAGTTGCACCTAATTCTTAACCACTAGTGAGTAGTAAAGAGGAGAAAAAAACTTGATTCTCGGATCATCCATCCTGCTCCTTCCCCCCCCCCCCCCCCCCCCCCCCCCCCCTCCCCCCCCCCCCCCCCCCCCCCCCCCCCCCCTAGTTAAAATTAGGTTACTCACAAATGGTAATAATTGCAGGAGATCGCCGTATTCAGATGACAAGCAAACACTGAAAAAAATGAAAGTTGGGATGATCTAAAAGAGGTGAAAACCGAACCTTTATGGCATGGTTTCCTATAAATCTTGCAATTCCTCAAAAATCATATGCATCGCTACGATCGTCCTTCGACGCATCGACGCTTAGGGATTAGCTTGAAATGCGCTTTGTCGATCATAGATAAGTTGCCTTTTAGTACTTCAGAAAATTGTCCTCTTTGCTGAGACGAATGAAAAGATAACTAAATTATGAGGACGGAAAAAGGTAACAGGTGTATGCAGCACAAAATTTACCTGGCCGACAGCGATGATGTCATTGACCTTTTCGGCACCCATGACTTTGGTAAGCTCATTTGATGCTTCTCGCACACGGAAGTTATGGCGATCTAGTGATTTCTGCGCTGTACGGAACCGCTTATTGAGCAGCTCGTAGGGCACCTTCAACGAGGTGTACTCCAATGCAGTTACTTCATCAATTTTCGGCAGTCCGTTCATCATTGTGCTGTGCACCTTAAATGAATCACCTTCAATCGCAGCTTATGTTCTATAGGTTCCGCTTACGTAAGCGAAGGCAGAGTTCAACAAGATTAAAATTGAGCCAAGGAACAACCCCTCGATTCGGGGCTCTCTGAAAGGGCTGAAGGCATCTCTACCGTCTTCATAAAAATCATTCGGTCGCCAATCATTCTTCCTACTGGTGCACTTCGTCGCTGATACCGCTCCGCGTTGCTACATTTTTTAATCAACAAACAGCAACAAGTCGTCTCAGGGTGAATGAGCGCCGTTGCTGTCTCAAGTCACTGCCTTTGCGATGAACAGATAAGCAGAACAGTAATTTTGGAATGCCTCATTTAACCTTCAGATTTCAAGCGACAGCATCTTCGATGAAAACCCCATTAAAAAAACATTTAAAGTAGCACAATCACCGGTTCGCTTCCCCTTTCCCATGGGTAAAAATGTGTTACATTAATCGTAAAACAATAAAATTGATTTCTACAAATTTTAAACTTGGAAGCAATGTTTACGTGCTGGCGAAAACTCAAGCGGATAGAATAGATTAGAAGTTCTTAAGGGAAATGTGAAGGTAAAACTACGTAGCGAAAGGATTCGTTGCACTGAAACAGCATTTATGAGGTTAACCTTATGTATGTGAGTGTGGTTACAGATTTGAGGATACTGTAGTAGATTCGTATATGAGCGATACAAGGTAAACGAAAAGAAGTCACCGAACAACAACTTCAAGTCTACTTTAAAATGAGAAACAACAAATCTAATGCACTACCGCCTGAACAACTGGAAATCGTTTACCGAACTCATAGCATCTCGTAGAGAATAGACACTGAGAAAAAACCCCTACCAAAAATGTAGAATCAACAAACGGTTGATTTGAGCTCTACACTCAATCTGTTGAGAGATTTCCTCAGAGTAAGTCCCGTAATTTCCTTAATATTTATCATCACAAGACTACCAATAATTCAAACCTGACAGGATCGAGATGACTCCATCACATAAATATACTGCTGTTGAAAAAAATAGGTCCTGAAGCACACCGCTCATAATAAGCAATCAATTGTGTTTGTAAGAAAAACTTCAGCGCTAAGCGCATTTGTCAAGGGCATAGTCATTGGGTGCGTTTTTGTTTTGTGTCACGTCTAGAGGTGCTAAAATTTGCTTCTGTTCTAATTTAGCTTTGTTCAAAATGCTTCAACGTACAATATAAACTGAAGAAAATAAAGGTAGATGGAAGCTCCGCATTCACCTTAACTTATCGACTCGAAGTCTTTCCCAAGAGGAAGCATTCCAGTAAGCTTTTCGAACGATGTCCGACTCTCACAACGACATTTTCAGTTGAAATTTTCTAGCATCGTCTATTTTTTTTTTCCAATTTGTGACGCTTGAGGTGGTTGATTTAGGTCGCTTTTTTTAAAAATTTAGCTCATCTTGATATGTTAAAGTGGTGTATTTCCGGTACATTTCCCATTTGTAAAAGTGGTTAGGTTATGCTCATTTAGAAGTGTTTTTATTGTTGCCGAATATTAATAAGTCATTATTGGTTTGTGTTGTTTTGTTTGTTGTATACGATTGTATGTTTCGCAGCTAATATCCACTGTAATATTCTTGAGTTGGTTAAATGGTTTGACTTGTGACTGACATTAGTAAGCAATATGATCGGGGGCAAATTCAAATAGATTGAATTTAGGGAATGTAGTGATATTTTAATATATTGAAACGTTGCTAAATAGGTATAATTGAATAACTTCTGTTTATGTGGCGTTTCATATGGTCGTAATGTTATACCTTTGTTAGGCAAGTGCAAAATGTTCCTCTTATATGTTGTTAGATAAGTGCAGGATTTTCTTTGTATACGGAAGGCATCTTAAGCGCTTTTTTTTCGTTTGTAGGAATTATTTCGACAAAATTTCTTGCAACTATGGGAACCAACATCGTTTTTTTTTGCATGAAAATACCTATTTCTTAAGTAGTGCTTAGTTCGAAGCAACATAGCTGTTCACTTCAAAGTCCACTAAATTGATCTATCATAATTGATTCGTCCTCTAAGATGTCTTTTCTGACGATTCCTCTAAGATGATTTGTCGATGATTCCTCCAAGATGATTCCTCTGAGACGATTCGTCTAAGATTTGTCCTCTAAGATGACCTTCTCAGCTTGCTTAAATAAATTTACAAAAGTTTTCACTCATTGCAAATTGCTAGTTAAAGTTTTTTTTTTTTTTGAATTAAATAGGTGCGTTCAGTTTTGGCGATAGGTGTACTCGATAGTATATGAAACTGGCACTACCAAATCATTCATTGCTTAAATATACACTTCGCAATGACCGTTATGCATTCGGCTACTATTATAATGTTTCTTTATGTATGTGATTGCAGTCAAAGATGGCAGAGTTTGATTTGACGAAGCGAATGGTGCCATTCTTTGACCTCCACTTGGTTATCCCTCTGCTCGAGTTCATCGAACCACGCGATGTAAGTTCCCCTTTTTTTGAAATTCGAGTTATCGCTTACATATCAAAGATTTAAATCTTTGTCCTGGCTTAAGAGTTGTTACCCGCATAATAACATTTAACTAACAGGATAGTAGTTTATTTATTTCTTCTCTTTTTCAGATATATGATCACAACTCTTTAATCGAGATGCATCGAAAAGTATTGCTAAAAACGAATATGATCGATAGTGTTATCGAAACTTATCCTCCAGGTAAGGTGCCGAAAGAGCTCGAGTTGCGTAAAGCGGAAATTCTTAGTCAGGTTCGTTGCTTTCCGTATTTCTTATATTGTTTTCTTTTTTCTTCCCATAATCCTTGTACAGTTCGTATTTAGTTCACACATAGCCGTACGCTTCTCCTTCCTTCTCGTAGTCCTACTTACTAACGGGCCAGAGATCACTTTAGCACTGAAATTGGGTTATAAGCAATGATCGGGGAGATGACCTTAGTTTAGTAGTCTTCAAGTGACCAATTGGTTTATCAGGAGTACGAATTAAAAATACCTAACAATCTTTAATTTTAACGTCGTTTGATAGGGGCATAAAAACGAATACAGCGTGAGCCTCGGTAATACCATATTCTGTTACTCTTTGTTGGTGAGATAAGTGTAGGCTGTTGAATCTATCTTTATTGTCAAGTTTGTTGATTGAGATATGATAGAACAATATTAAGAGGGAAAAGCTAAAAACCAAAGTGGATCCAGTGGTGGAGATTCTCGAATCGGAGCCAGTGAAAGCGATGATGGACGCCAGAGATGGAAATACACGTCTATTGGAATACGTTTCTTCAAATCATGGCGTGAGTTTTTATTATTATTTGATATTGCAACCTTCAACCCATTTGCTTTAGTGAGATAAACGTTTCCATTTGCAATTGAGAGGTGGTCGACGCTGAATCCTACGATCGGAGGATCGTTTTTAGCATAGCACTTTATTCTGTTTGCAAATATCGGTGCATTTTGAAGTAATTCACAAAAGCTGAAACGGGCTTGCAACTCGCTGATAGCATTTTTAATGTTGTACGAAAAGTAGAACTTTTAAAGTGAAAAACTGTAGAGATGTATTCAGATTGCAGTTATAGAAGTAGTAATACAGGTGCATCGGTGGGCATGTTAACCGCGTTATAGATTCCTGTTCGGTTCATTTCTTTTTTCAATCTCAAAATGGTTAATTGTGCACTCTTTAAAGGAGCTGATACTTGTTTTTTTTAAAGGTTCCAGATTTAAAGCAATTTTAATAATTTGTTGTTTTAAAAACTTTTGCGAGTCCTATATAGTTCTAATTATTTGCCTCTTACGCATATAATGAATCCAATTTGCTTTATTAATTAAAAATTGGTAAAATGGTGAATAAGAGGTTTACTTCGATATCGTATGGGGCCAATTTTTGGTGTTGAACCATGCGGGAGTCCGATGTTGATTGTGAAATTTACTCAATTCATGCTAAAAAAAAAAAAATACTTTATATAGGCGGCTATAGAACCTAAAGTTTTTCAAGAATTTCAGTTCACGGAGGAAATGTTAGAATCTCTTTTCCGCTATGCGAAGTTCCAGTACGAATGTGGAAACTACTCGGCGGCTGCGTTGTGCCTCTACTATTATCGTAGTTTGGTACCACAGCAAAATCCCAACTATTTGAACGCACTCTACGGCAAATTAGCATCTGAAATATTGTTACAGGTTGTTTCTTCTTGTGTTCGCCGTCTAAAGAGTATCAAAATGATGTTGGTATAAGGTACTCACTCTGAAAGTAGCGGTCAACAAATAGAGTATGACTGTGATGGGTACTGGTTACTATTCTACTTCGTCTGGATTTCTTAGCCTGTAGAGTAAGTGCATACTGTCAAAACAATGCTTGTGTATTTCAGCGTTTATCTTCGCTGCAGCAGTATTGCTGTGGTGCTGTATGGAGTAGCACGAAGATTGCAGGAGGGAAAGGTCTGTTCATAACGTTTCGTTGAATGTGAGCTTGTATGATAAAATTTGAATGAGTTCGGTCTAGGTATCTTTTCGGAGTCGAACATAGCTTGGATGTGATATGCTTTTTTTAATAGGAGTGGACTCATGCAAAAGATGATTTAACGAAGTTGCGAGCATACGTCGATTTCAATCCATTCGACACCGAATTGGAATGTGTACAGCAGCGGGCTTGGCTTATGCATTGGGCCTTATTCGTCTATTTCAATTACCCAAAGGGCCGTGACGAGATCATTGAAATGTGTCTTAATCAGCAATCCTACCTAAACACCATACAGGTTTGCATTATTCGGTTCGTTTCACCTGAATATGGGAAGCATTTGATTGAGTCAGCTTGGAAGCTCACCTAGGACCAGTCACTGATGTCTAATATCGGATAGACATCCCGAATAGTTCCTTCAACTTTCCCCTAACACTTTTCGCCTTTTTTTTCGCATTCTATTAGATTGTTTCACAAATGATATATTCCGTTTTGTGGAGGGGAGGTAGGAAAATACAAGCGTCCCGATTTAATTTTGCTGTGTCATAGTTCGTGATCCTTTGTTGCCTTGATTGCTAGTCTGAAACGAATCTCTGCACTCTTGTGAAAGCTTAATATCCGCATTGTGATTACCACTGGTTATACCATTTTTATTTATACTTGAGTCGCCGTACCTACTCCTGTGGGTATTGAGCGAGTTTGCCTTATTTTGATGTGTTGAGAAAAGGGTTCTTTTTTTTAAATGAAGCTTGTTGAATGTCAACTTTCAGGTTTCTTGCCCTCATCTTTTGCGGTATCTGGCAGTGGCCGTCGTCACCAGTAAAAATAAGCAGAAAAACAGTTTGAAGGACCTTATCAGAGTCATTGATATCGTTAGTTATATCTTTCAATATTTTTTCTTACATCGTTTTTTTACCCTCGTATGTCATAGGAACTAAAATTGTACATGAGGACTGGCCTGTTTGTTGCAACAATTCCATTTTGATCGTTGATTTTTTTGGTAAGTTATTGGTTAGTGAAATGTGTTGTGCTAATAACTACAATTTTTCTCTTATTTATCGATCTATATAATAGAATGATGCGCTCTGGCTAATCATGTGGTTCCATCGTATCGAGCAGAAACTTGAAGATAGTAGAATAAAATTTCGCAAACATGTTGTCATTGATGGAATGCATGCAGAAGTTGACCTCACATTGTTTTTTCATCGAATAGGCTTTCTTTCATCTCTAATTTTCGAATAATGTGTCTCAAACGAAGTTATTGTCAAGGTGTGCTTATGTGATTGAAATGTGTGTTGGACCACCCATGGTGTTTACCATGCTTACTGCCAAACGCAGCAAACTAATCTTGTGCAATTTTCGAATGATCATTATTTATTAGTTCCACTCAAATATTGATGATAGTGAAAATCGAAGAGTTATCAACCGAAACGAACTTTTTGAAGGAGCATCACAACTACTCCGATCCAGTGACAGATTTCCTCACTTGCCTTTATGTGAAATACGACTTTGACGAAGCGCAAAAGAAATTGAGGCAATGCGAAGAGGTGCTCATGTTTTTATTTTTATTTACTCATTTTATAGTATCTTCAAATTTATTATATAAATAACTTTCATTTTTTACTCTCTATGCGTGCAAAAACGTGAGGAAATAGGGAATGTGATGAGTTGACAGTTGCTTATTGTGAATTGTAAATGAGCACGAATATCAGGTTCTACATTTTAAACGCAGTGATTATGCGATAGGGAACTCTAATTATGTGAAGTTATCTTCGTCATTTTGTTGTTTTGATTCAATAGAAAAGTGTTGGCAGATTGGTTACTAATTAAATCTTGTAATATTATGAATGAATCATTCAAATCAAAATCAAAAAAATCTTGGATGGAGAAGCCAAAAGTTTTCTAGTATATCTGAGGTGGAACAGCGAATGGCGCAAAAGAAAGAGAGGGGGAAAGGTAAATTCATCGTTAATTGAACTGATATTTGCTATAATCAGTGTGTGTGAATTGATATATATTTTTGTGGATATCAGGTGCTTTCGAACGATTTTTTCCTGACTGCATGTTTGGAGGATTTCCGCGAAAGCGCTCGTCTTTTGATCTTCGAAATGTTTTGCCGAATACATCAATGTATATCGTTAGAGATGCTCGCTGAGAGGCTTAATATGCAGCAGGTATGTGTCTTGATGAATCCTTTGCACTGTTTGTATTATCTTGCTGCCTTTTCGTTTTATTAGAAGAATAATATGAAAGAGATTCATCCACCTGATTGGCATTGAGATTTCTTGCATAACTAAATTAACGCCCTTGTATGTACCGTTTTCCGTTGTTGCTCTCGCACTCCACCGATATATTATGTAGAAAATATTTGGTACATCGGAAGAATAAGAGTAGCTGGAAAGGATGAGTTCTTTTTTCTTCTTTTTGCATGTGTTAATTTTCCAATGATTTCGTCTAAAGGAGACGGAAAAGAAATTGTTCAATCTGTTCGATGCATTTTTTATGAAAATGATGAAAGGTTTTATTTAGGTGGAAGCCGAAAGGTGGATTGTAGATTTGATAAGAAATTACCGCATCGATGGTGCAAAAATCGACTCCAAGTTACATCAGGTATTTTTTATCATAAAATTTAGCTAATGAATTCTCTTGAATAATCTCAAGTTTTTTATAGCTTATCTCATCAGAGATCAATTGTAATGGTGCTCAAAAATGTTTAGAGGATGGAGACTTATATTTGGTATGTTCATTTCACGCTCTTTTTTGAGTGTTGATTTCGGTTATCTTGTCTAAACCTGTAAATCACTCTAATGTGCAACATATATTACTGATATATTAAATAAAAGTAAATGTTAATAGGTGATTATCCAGCAAACCTTGTATCGCCATTTCCTCAAAAAAATCAGCGAAAGGCGAGGGATACATATTGCGCAGTGGAATGGTAACTTGATTCCAGACATCACTTCTCTTCAGCTTTTTGTATGGGTCGCCTATTTTATAAGAAAACCTTATATCAGTGATCGATCACCGATTTGACACCTGTGTTGTACTTGCTGATTGAGAAGGCTGTTACCTTGTAAAAGCCAGAAGGGATCCTATAAGGGGACTTTCATTAGTCATTAGGTTTGGCAGACTCTTAAGTTTGCGATTGTCTAAGGTGGCAGAAAAAGTTAGGAAAGGACTGTTTCACCGCTATTATTACCTTCACGGAGGGCAAGCTGTGTCTGGGATTGAGCAATGCAGTTATGACGTATTGGATGCCTCAATGAAATGTTTGATCTTTTGTTCTTTAAAACGTTTGCGGGTTTTATGATGCAAACTTTTGCGGCAGGCTAGCTTGGTAACCAGTTTACAAATATAAGCTTGAAACTGGTTCGTTTTCGAACTGAGGTGCAATTTTATATAGGCCAGGCATCAAGGTTGAACTTGGTAACAGACGACTGTGAACCAACCCGTTGATTAACTTCCTCATATGTAAGCGAGTTTGATGTAAATGCGAAACTGTTTAGACTGCTTGTGAAGGAAAAAGTTTAGTCTGAGCAGAAGGCAACTGTGCTGTGATCCCTGTTTCCTTCTTTTGAATTATGTCGTCGAGTGAGTCGGAATAGTGTTTTAACAGAACCTTGACTAGCAATTTGTTTGGCTGTTTGTACAAATGTTGGAAAGCATTGATTTAAGGTGGTGATGGGAGCAACATCTAGCTCGACTCACGAACAGGTCATGGAAAACTCGAAAAGGTTAACATTCCGGTCTCAGCAGTCCTCTCTCCAATTAGAAAAAGTCAAGCAAGACAAAAAGGTCGGTGTATTTAATTTTTCTCAGCTTTTTCATTTTTAGATCGTTCATGAATGTGTGTGCCATCTGATTTTCGCAGTTGATGTAATTATCGCTAACGGGGTGCTTAAAATTTGTTGGCTTCCCCAGAATGGTTATCCTCAACATTTTAAACAGTGGCCGTTCCCATCAGACTAACGCGGAAACAAATCACCTCATTAAATTTTGGGAAGCATAAGCGTTCAGAAAAACTTTTTTTTTCTGCTTTTATCGCAATTCTGTCTCGTCGCTGTGTGGGTCATAATTAAATGATCTTCCTGAAAGAGATGGGCAATTATAATAAGTTAAAAGACCATTAAATATCCAGAAAGCCTCGAAATTACTTCCTACTAAGTGTGATGCATTTTTGATGACTAGTCAAGCATGAAGACATTTTTCGAAGGTAGAAGTTTTCAATAATCTCGGCGTTTTTCGAGGGCTATCTTTCACAATGAATTAACGGAAATGCGCCATGCATGATTTGGTAGAATATTTTGAAAGCTTTCAAATTCTTGAGGCGATTCTTAGTCGGTTTGCTATAGGCATCACCAAAATGAAGCTGATCTGAACATGCTTCGTCATATATTCATGCTTTAAATTTAGTGGATCCCCCCAAAATGGTCATTCTCATCATGCAAACTATAACTCGGCAAAAAACGACGGTCAAGCATACTTCAAATTCATCAGAGAAATATTTTTAGATTTCTGCCTAAAATAGAGGCTAGTGGGTTTTTTTTCTTTGGAGAATTTAGCCAATTTGCAGGCTATCCTAAATGTCTGAAATTGCTGGCAGCCGTGGTGATGCTGATTTCTGATTTCAGAGGAAAACACTCCGAAAGACCATAAGAAATAAGCTGTTTATTATAGTTTTATTTTTGTAATTTCATAAGGGAATGTGGGCGATCTGAAATGTGTTTCTTAAAACAAAGAGTCTTCGGGATTCGCTTTTTTTCTTATGTTTTTCTTCATCGAATAAATAAAGAGAGTAACATTTCAGGGCACATGGAAAACCGAGTTGGCTTAGTGCTTTATAAACGAATAGGGGCAAGATGTGTTTGCTTTCCGCTTTCTGCCAGACGTGCATTGTTCTGCTCCTATCAATGCGGAAATCGTTGTTAACAAAGCATTCATCTCATCCTTCAAATTGTGCGATTTTTCTCATTTTTCTATACGGCATTGAGCTCGTTTATTGCATGTGGAAATTTCCATCGTAGGTTAATCTGTTCTATTGTCCAATTTTCAAATCCCAACTTGAATAGCGCATCAATATTCATACATATTCGACAAGTAATGTGTGATTCTTTCCTTAAGTAGCGCTCATAATGTGACTTGAAAATTCGGATTTTCAACCTGAGGTTGGTTGGTTTATGCAAGAATGGAAGACACGCTCTGAAAACGTGAGCTTTCTTTTTTTTTATGAAGGATGAGAAGGTGAGAATTCTAACGGGAATTGTGATGTGAGGTGGCGTAACATCATTCATTGGCCATTATGCCTTCTTTTCTTATATTTCGTTGTTGTGCGGGAAATACGCTCAGCGCCGAAATGTTTCATACAACCTTTGCCTATACTCTTTAGTATGCTTTTTTTAAATTTTTGCATAAAGTTTGTTTTTAGGTGATAACTTTCTCATATTGGTTGTTGTTCTTCGATTTTTCATTTTGGTATGCTTTCATTTTATAAATCTTCAATAGTATGGGGAAACTTATGAGTACATAAAGTGTGATTTTGTGCAAGCTTAGCATTCGCTTTGTTGTACAATTCTATTTTTTCATGCTTTTTTATTGGTTTAATGTTTCGTTTTGGCACTGTCTCGTTATTTTTTGGGGGCTTCAACTTCCTTATATGATGACTTGTCATCATATATTGTTTAACATGCTGCACTGATTGCAGTTGAGTGATAAGGGCGGAACGGTGTGAAGTCGCTTAAACTGCACAGTATTTTCGGTTGTTTTTTGTGTCAGACCAAAGCGCGTTCTATATACGAACCCTTTTCGCTCAGCTAAATTGGACTCCCACAGTAGTGCTGTTGTGCAGCTTCTAGCTCCTACTCATTTACTGTAATTGCCGCTTTGTTTGTATATTTTTGCGGCACCAAAAAACCATTGAGAAGCAAAATTTTTGATCTGAATATGTGTGTGGGATATGGCATAGCCCAAATATGTATTTTTTGAACAATGCGCACCGACTGGACTGCGAACAAAACAAATTGTTGCGATTGTGATAAATCCGCTTGCATTCGTTTGCTTAGTTCGAACGTCGATTTTTTGATATTTTAGTCGACTCATATTCTGTTGACTTCTTATTTCACCTTGTTACGTTTTTATAAATTATGATGACGCGTGCAAAGTATCTGCCCATTTCCACAATCACGCGTCACTAAGGTAAATAATGTATTCAACTTGGTTTTCACATCACAAATTTTAGAGGAGATATTTTGCGTTGTTGCACACAATATTAGCCAGTCTTACAATTTGGACGACATAAATTCTTAGCGAAGTTCTTTTACCCTTTAAAGTAAATAATTTTCAGTTACCTTATGAAAGGTCAAATCTTTTAGATGTTACACATCTTTCAAACTACCAAAAATCCCAGCGGGAATTCAATTATCACTGAAACGATACGGTCGCATCATTGTTGCTAGTAACCCGTGTTAGCGTTAAGCCGGTTTTCACAGCTTGGGAAGAACTTATTGTCAAGGATTGAAATCATATACTAGTACGTATGAGTTTGTTGAATTTGTTTCGAGGTTTTGAATGTGTTGTTATTGAAGGACGTATTTGAGGGGTTTATACGATGTAAGAAAGAAGTAAAATCAGCACCAATCCAATCAATAACAGTTTCGTTGTGAAAAATTGTTGGAATTCTTAAATGTTTGTTTTTTTTTCGTTTTTCATTTAACAGTGTTTAACATTTCCAGCGATAGAAATAATTCGTTGGTATCGATATGTTTTCTTTGGTCATTTCTTGAAATCAGTTTTGGTTTCATTTTCTTTGTTGTTAAATATTTGATTGTGTGATAAAAACACGATTGAAAAATTTCGTTAATAAATGTGTACACATAGATTACATCAAAAATAGATTCCTTTTATTAGTGAGAGAGTTTCAAAGAATTCTCGAAGATGAAATGAATGGTTTTCAGAGACTCTGAGAGTGTAACACAAGAAGAAATGCATAAAGATTATTAAGTTTGCAGACGAATAAGAAGAAATATTTACAAACACATTATTGGAAATAATCTAGAGCAAATAAAGCGTATCCAACGGTCGAGAGAGATAGGAAAGTTCAAAAAATAAATACGAATAATCAAATGGAATGATTTCGAAGTTGAAAGTGTGGCTGAAGACTCTGTATATATCTAGTAGATTGTACAACGAAAAGAAAATATTGCGCTGCTAAGCGTATGACGCATGTAACATTACGCATAAGGTTGTGTTAGGGTATGATCATCTCCCGTAGGGAATTTGCTCTTCCCCATTCAAACTGAAATCACACAATTTTATTGTGGTATTCGCAAAAAATAGCAACCTTATTAATCAGTAATGGCGTTCACTTTTCTACAAAGGAGGAGTTGGGTACGATACACCTTTTCTGCCCACCTATTTGGATTTGCTTGCGACTCTCAGCCTGTCAATATTCTCGTTGGGAACAGTTTGTGTTAGCCAAAGCCATTCGGAGGGAGCGGCTGTACATTGCAGCACGACAGCTCCACCGCCATGACGAGGTGAGTGAGTCGTTTCTGCGTGGTGCCAGTCGGTTGGCGCCGCCGGCCCACTTGCTGACCTAATTCGATAAACATTTGTATTATTCAAACTATCGCTCGTTCCACAAATCCCTTCTCCCTTCAAATTTTTCATGGTTTCTCTCTCTGAAGGGCACTATTCATGCACTCGGCGCATTTTGTACGTACATACAACAACTGAGTTAATCAATCAGCACAACCCCGGTCAAAATATCTCTGAGAGCTTTATGAGCATCTCCCCCACCGGAAATTCAACAACAGGCAAGTTTAGCAGCGCCATTCATTGTCTACCACAGACTCGACAACAAAAACAAAACTCCTTTTAGTTAATTTCCGCAGAATGCACATTAAATGGCGGCGATATTTGTTCTGTTGAGTTTCCTCGACGAATTTACCATTTTTGCGTTCTTTTATTTTCAAATTTCCAGTCGGCTATAAATGTAATAAAAATTTTTTACTAACAGTCGCATTTTGTTGAAAAAAAAGTAGCAATTTTAATAATTGAGAGAATATCGCCACCATTATACGAGAAAAACAAACAAATAAACAACGAAGAAAGACTCGGCTCAAGTGAATATTTGGTATAAGAAATGTCTGCTAAACGCAGGTAAGCACAGAGCATATTAAATTAATTACATGAGCACCAGATTATCGTTTGGGATTAACAAGCGATCTTTAACATCATCGTACATTGTGCGTGTTTTAATTACGACGCCAACCGCATGGTTTGTTAAAACAAATATTTTTCGACCATTTATCCCTTCCCCTACCCTCCATTCACCATCGTTTACCTCATTCATAGACTGCAATGCACAGCTAGGTATAACGAACAACGGTAAACGTCTCAACGGTACGCAAAATGTGTAGAACTAGAGGTGGTGGTAACTCAGGAGGTTGGCGTGAAGAGCTCTTTGTAGAGTTCGGGAAGCGTGCCTCTCTCGGCTGCCTGTGGATACGTAATGCTAAGTTGTCCAAGCAACCGGATGTGCTCCTGTGCCAGCGTACGTAGCCGCACAATTAAATCGCATAATGTCTGCATCGTCGGTCCCGCATCGGCTAGCTGCAATCATTTTTTTTTGTAGTGTGAAAGTGTGCTTCTCTCAGCTGGCAACAATGAAAGCAGACAATTCGTGCACGCAAACTGTGCTTAGCTTTACTGTGCCTAGGTTTGTATTCAACTTCCGGCACTATCGGAACGAACGCAATGAACAATCATCCTCTACCGCGAGAGTAATTTGTTAGACCTTGGCATGAATGGATCATTCATGTTTTTCTTGCTTCTATATGAAACCTAGAAACATTCCGCGGTAAACTGTTTAGGTTGGTTTTCTATTTTTTTACTATTAATACTTAGTCATTTTTCCCGTACGGCTTTCGTTGAGCAGAAACTGGCATTCCATAAAAATCGTTGTTTTGCCACAAATGTAAAGCAAACTGCTACGGTGTCTTGAGGTACTGCAAGGTATTTTAGGTTTGCTTTTTTTTTCTGCGTTTTAAGTCACTTACTCATCGGCAATTCCGTCTTCCCGTCTTCCGCCCCTCCAGTTGAGTGAACATGGTTCAGCCACAAAAATTTCTACATCTTCAGCAAGTAACTCTCAGTGAAAGTTACTTTCTGAAGATCCAATTTCAGGCTAATAGATTTTATAATGAAGCAAAAATTCTAAGGATTGCGCACACCAGAAATTCTGAAGACGGACCAGTGAAAAAACACCTCAAGTGCAAAAAAAGCGCTTTGAAAGCGTTTTTGTCCCTGAAGACCTTCCTTAGTGTTGCTGATTATGGACAGGAATGGAGTGTTTCAAAAAAAGCTTTTCAACAAACCCTAGAGGCAAGCTGTTGTTGCAAGCAGTTCCTCAACTGGTCACTCATGTATTGCCCAGAGGACGATCGTTCTAGCAGAATCCATGCCGAGAGGAGGGCAGTCTCAGTGGACGTCAAGTGTAGTTGTGCAAATTCGTGTACGCACCCGTGCATCTGCAATAGCATCCTCTTAGCAACTCATAACGTTCTCATTGGCCATGTCGATTAAGGCATTCACTTCGTGAACGAGAAATAGCCAATTCAGGTCCATCTTCGAGCCAAGTTTTCAGTTGCCATCAAACACTCCTTGCAGCTAAACTCTGTGCGAAACTAACGTTGGTTTCGCTACAAATATTAGCCATATAACTACGAAACGGCTCCGGAGTTGTTATCATAAATTTGCTAAACAAATTAACTCATAACAATGGTTTCATTCCAAAATCAAAAATCTAACTAGAAATAAGTAAACCTTGAATAAATTATGCAAAAACTCAGTAAGAATAAGGCGGATTTTCTTGTCCTATCATTATTATATTCCCTTGCACTTACTTATATAGCGAATGGAAGTGAAACTGTACAAAACTGTTTGTAGTTTAAAGTCGTATATAAACGGACCAATTAAAATGCAGAAAACACCGAGAGTACTTATGTATTTTTTAAGTGAAAAATGCGACCGCCAGGAATGAAAGGATTTCATTGGTTCAACACCACGCGACCTATGTTGCGCTAATTTATTCGGCATAATTTAATCCTCGTTGAGAACGCGATTGACGCTATTGTGGTAATCCGAAAAGCTTATATTAAGGATGATAGGATTTTGAAAATTAAAAATCAATACCTAAGAAAACAGCAAAGCACTAAAATGGGCAATTATTGCATGAAGCAGGAACATAAACTTGTTCATCACTATGTAATTCGCAACCTGTGCTCATAGATCCTTTGTGGTTTCGCACGTCATACCATTTTAGTATACTTAGTGGTTGCTTCGTGTCCCCCTCATGTGATAATCTTATCACTTTAGTTGATGATCACCTCATCATTGAAACTGTTACTACTAACAAGGAATAAAGCAGTAATAAAATAAAACAAAACGAACAGCGATTATGAATTGCATTTCAGCGTGATCGCTCGACCGGAAAATCGTCGCCGGTATAATTTCAGTGTCAATAACAATTGAAGTAGTCTCAACGTTGTAGTGCTGAGCGATAACGATAGTGGCCAACTCGAAAACGCCGCCTTTGAGCAGTGAGATCTGCTCTTCTTGACTTAGCTGCATAAAGCCATCGACCATTTTCGCAAATTCAATTATACTCTGAATAACGCGAGTCAGCTCGTGAGCAAATCGCTTCCAGCCTTCTAGCCTATCCTGCAAATAGAAACTATACGTCCTACTGCTTTATAGCTTGCTATCGTTTATCTAAACGGTACTTCACCCATAACACCTATATCGCAGCCTCTTCACTCTATCACAGCTGAAGTTCAGCTCATTTCTCTCCTATTTCGTCAATCGGAGGTTTGCTGATGGTTTGTGTTTTGCCTTATTTGTGAAATCAATTCCACAGCAGCATTATTATGGTAAAGAGCGTGTAATGTTCAAATGTTATGCTGAAGTTTTCCTACCCAATTTCTTTCATTGATTCTTAGATGACCTTCAACTTTCGAGTTCTCCCGCATGAGAGAGTCTCATCGAGCAAAACTCAGCGCACGATTGCAAACATTATAAGCACCTGCTTTTTTCATGTTGCTTCAGTTTATACACATTGCTTGCATAGACTCTCAACTCTACAATTACATCGTTTGATCAACTTTACTATAAGAATGTTTATTAAATTTGTCGAAATAAACAAAGTATGCAATGAAGAAATAATGAAATCAGATTGGTCTGCAATCTGCTAATGCACAATAAAGCAATTTAAGATCATAAGCACTTATTTAGAAATATCTATCTATTATATTTTTGAACTTAACTCTTTCTTAATTTTTTATTTCATGTGTTTTTGCTTACTATTTCGCGACGTATAAGCAGTTTGTAGTGGAAACACGAAGGTGTACAATCGAAATGACGGTAACATTTTGCCGATAGAGTATTTTCCTTCTTCAAAATTTATTTCAATTTAAACAATAATTGTTTGAAAAGCAAAATTCAGCAGTAGTTTCTGAAAAATAGCATACAAAAAGTCTTCTTAAAAATTTCGCAAAATATTTGGGTAAGCAGAAGAGACAAAACGGTTGGCTTGTATTTCATAGAGATATTTTTCCTTCTTTCCTCTGACGAATTGGCCAACCATAAAATGCTACTACAGAATGATCCAAAAAGTGCTCAATTACTCCTGGATCTCCAAAATCTAATTGTGCACACCATAAAATATAACTGCGTGAAATTTATGTGAAATGGGCCTATCTTTAAGGCTAAAGACCACAATTGTCATGCTCATAGCTATAGTCATTCTGGATGGCGAACTGAATGCAGTATGTATCGATGCGCGAACCAACTATGCGGTTTTTTTTACAACTACAAAGGGTAATGAAGGTAAAAATTACCCATTCAGGATCATAAGAATTGATAGCGTGATATGAAAGCAAGATGGGCCACTCTTGTGCTACGATAGATTAGTAAAAGAAAACAAAGACAAAGAAAAACTTAATTGGGGCGGAAAAGCAGCATAAAGGGTAAGCATTGATGAATTAGCTTTTATAAGCTTTCTCCAACTTATCAATTTTTAGCAGGCAGATAAGATTTATGAATTACAGTTAATCTGTGTCCCAAAGAAAAACACTTGTCCACAGTTTCTATAACTGCTTCAAAAACACACGGAACGTTGAGGTATACCTCTTGATGGAAAGTGTCAGGAAGAATGGGCATAAGAAGGCCTTTGAGACGTCGGCTTCGTCAACGTCCATCAGTGAAACGAACAATACTACAGTGTCGCAAAACAATGCATATATGGACTTCACATCGGCAATATGCAAATTAATGAGTTGCACGCAGGATGGATTACTATATAATATGCACAATCACTTGTAACAAATGACACCACAGTGAGTCTTTGATGTGACCGTTGCGAGGTGCTGTATTCAGTAGAGGATGATAGCTTTTCGAGGGTGGCATTTCATAGATTGACGGCAATCGCCCCGGATTGAGCATTGCATTGACCAGATTTCATAACTCTGGTCGCAGTGACTCTCGAGTTAAAACTGCTCAGTATAGAGGCAGACACATACATACAAACATACATACACACATGCAAACGCAGAGGCACTTACTTGACGCATCTCTTAAGTATTGAATTCTTTGTTATTTTATTACAGCGGTAGCGCATTAGAACAAAACTGATGCGCAAAACAACGTAGAGCGCTTGGTCTACAAAGCAGTAGATCAAAAACTTGCATTACTTGAGTATACACACTTCAAGTTCATACTTACAATCATATTTAAAGTTCCTTGGTTGGCTTTAACTCCCAACAATCGCTTACATTTGCTACTTACTAGGAAGAAATCCAAGCATCTATAACTTCATATTTCATCGTCCTTTCGTTATAAAATGTTTTACTGATCGTAACAACGATTCATGAACTCAATGATCAAAGCAGTGAGTTCATTCTAATCCTAAGAAGTGCATCCTTCCCATTAAAATTTCAAATGAAAAATAACGACACTCCAAAACAGCACTTTTGCTTTCCATTATAGCCCCATTTCATTTCTATTAGCTAGCCGTTTTCTATTGTCTAACTGCTTACAGTAATTTCCTTTCATAACAACAGTAATTTCCTTTCATAACAACTTTTTCTTCTCCGTATAACATTCTGTTCACCACAATTTGGATAGCTTGCATAATAGATAAAATAAGCATTTTTCGGAAGATAGTTCTGTTTATTACTTAACTAATGAAGAGCAAATGCACATTTAGCAATATGAGAATGTTACTAAAAATACCAACAAAGCATTGTTCCACCTCCCTAGCATAAAGTAAGGATAATCACCTGAATTGTAAGGGGGTCGTCGAAATTGGAGGCATCATTAGATACGCATTCTTCTTTCATCATCTCTCAGTGAAATCCGATACTTTTAGCTCTTTTGAAACATCTATCCATATTTTTACAATAGCAATGAAGCTGATGATGCATTTGCGTATGCGTGGCGAATATTGCATGCATTGCACTACTGGTTAGTGTTTCGCAACATTTAAACATAAGCATAAAACTCGACAGGTATAGATAAATCCGAATCCCAGAGTCTATTATTCCCGTATTTCTTATCTTTCAACTCTACACCTCCTTGCACGCTCAGCGTATAATGGTTTTCGTAAAACTTTAGAGGAGCTTTGTTTCGTCTTCATCACTATTTTGCAGATGCTAACTGCACAACAGGTGCATGCACTTTGGAGTCTAGAGATGGAATGTAAAAAGAATGAACCATTGGACGTAGGAAATGTTGACTTATTTAGATGGAAAAACGATATCAGCTCATCCTACTATAACCCGAAGTCTCTGAGGAACGCTTGTTCTGAACGAGAACTTTAATAGGCATTGCTATCGGGCTAAGCCTGTCATTAAAAATCTCATCGAAGGAAATTTTCACCTTTATTATAGAATATTAGAGGTATCTCTCTCGATAACGACTTTCACCACAACACGATACTCTTCGTGGAGAACATTAAAGAAAAATGCATAAATAAAATATGCTTATATTATAGAAATATAATAGAGAAAATAATGGGAAATAGTCAGCCAAATTTTATGATAAAAATGATTGAAACGGTGGAATGAGAAATATTGACGTAATGCATTTTCAACGAACTCGGAAGTTGCAGCATAAAGATAATCCACATTTCATGTTCAAGTAATTCATGGATTCTACTAATTCCCATACTGGGAATAGTTTCACCTGATCGAAACTTTAGTTATAGCACCGCCATGGTCATTGCAAATTTAATTCAGGATAACTTCGAATGACGACCCCTTATGAAGATTGAGCACCAAAAATGAGGAATAACAATCCCTGTCCACCGTTAGATTAAATTAAAGCGATTTCACTAGTGGAAATTTTTTTTATGAAGCGCTTTTTTGGAGCAAACAAAGCAGTGTCAAAAATTTCCCCCAACAGTTGCAAGTTTAATTTACGGCAGCTTCATGCCATTCCTTTATCGCTTGGAAATCTAGGAAATTGGGGACATAGGCAAGAGGGGTGAGGGTTGGATGACGGCAAAAGTGGTTGCAAAGGTGCTTCGTTTTCTTCTAGGCACGTAGGCGGCTTTTATTTGGCGCGCTGCATGCCTGTCAGGTGCATAATCGGCAACGCGATCAACCGCGGTGACACAACAGCCGGCTGGCGGTGGTGTACATCGGCAAGGACGCGATCGGGTTCATGACCGCAAGCGCGTACCGGCCTGCGGAAGGGTGCCGCTGCAAAGCTCCACATATTAAACGCCTATTTTGGTGTCTCTCTCTTCCGTGCAACAAATCGCCAACGTGTTCCCTCCGAAAGCGCACTCAAATGACCGCTGGAGCGTCATTAACACGGCGATGAGCGACGCCTCACTTCCGTACCAGAGCGCTTTTACAATAACTACCGCATTTCATACCTCTTCCTGCTCAGGGCCTACAGAAAATGATCAATGTTCGTTGAAAATCTCACCACTGTCGATTAAAACGGCTCAGGCTGTGCGAGTATGAAGTGACCGAGTGTAGCTAGATACAGAAACACATTTCTGGAATACAATATGGAGTACAATCTCACCTTATCTGCACATATATTATATCTAAGCAACACTTATTTAGTGAGAAAGCCTGTTCTAATTCCTTTCAATTAGAAATTATCGCTCTGTAAAAGCTTCAGAATGACAAAACTAAAGCTTCGTTAGTTGGGGTGGCATTTCAATTTATTCTATTCGCTAAAAACTAAACAAGAAGGGGAGGAAGTTCTCACGCTGTAGGCATACGATGAGGACGGATCACCAAAATAACGTCAATCGATCGTTGTGTGGGAAACGCCGAATTGTACTCTCTCAGAAAAGCTATCATCGAAAATGACCATCATTTACGATTAAAGAGCTGCTGGAATGACAAAACTGCGTGATACGTCATTTAGAAATATTTTTAAATTAGTATATTTAATTATGTGGCGCTTTTGTCACTGTGGTCGTCATTATCGTACATCTATATTAGTTTTGCTATAACGAAAACATTTTAGAGTAAACAAATCAGCTAAAACTTATAGCTAATTTTTCTCCAACAATCGGCTAGTTACTTTTTAGAGGACAGATTCGTTCTTTAAAAGTGATAAACAAAATCGAATATATCTATTTGGCGATTACGTTATTGACGTTATATAAGTTATCAATTGTTAGGGTATATCGGAATGCAACATATGAGCGAAGTGGATTGTTTTTTAAAATATAATTCAACGAAGGATTTAATTAGCTATTCATAACTTTACTATGCAGTATATACAATCTTATTATGGTGGTATACTTCATATAAATCTATCAACTACGTTCACTCATATCGAAACGATTATATTATTAAATGCTCAACTAACTGCTTTCTTTAATAAGCCACCTATAATAGAGTAAACCTGAAAGATGTTACAATTCGCTGAGAGCATCCACACATTCGAGCAAATTAGAGCAAACTCCACAAGGAAACTTTTTTGCATAAATTAGCACAAAATCGAGATTCTCATTACGAAACATTGCTCAAAAAACGATTTTTTAATATTATGCGAAAATATGCAAATATTTTTTGGCAAAACAACTATTAATTGATAGCTTTAAAAAATTCAGGTGCTTTGAAGCATTAAGAAATTCGATGAAGATGCCATTGATCATAAACGAATAAGAAGTGAAATTTTAAGACATCGACTGTCAATAGAAAATAAACAACAAATGAAAGAGCCTTCTAATCTTAAAAGTGTTTTAGCTCATCGTTATATGTGAGAGGAGGCTAGAAACTCATAATGACTGTAAACAATTGTTAGCGCAACAAAAAAGAAATGAATGCCGCAACCTCAACAAAAGATATGTCTGGGTTATTCCCATGAGTTTTGTGGTTATCGATAACCTGCAGTGGACAATTACCAAAATTTGGGTTTTATCCGTCTCCCCATCCTTGGATTTTCTTAAACCTTCCGATATGTGGTTAGAATCAAGCTTTTTTAGATACAAGTTTGTTTTGCACTTTTAAAATTCGTGCCCCTCTTTCAAAACTTAAAAGTGGGATTTTTTTCGCGGAAGCATTCTATGAGAGCAAATGGACTAGTTCTTCAGTAGCAATCAGATTCTTATACCAATTTTGTTGAGCATGACACGGCAAAGTAGTAACAACAGGTTAGTTAATACTGGAAGCATGTTAAAGTAATCGTCGTTTCTCAGTGATTGAAACTCTGCATAAAATTTATTCGACAAAACTAAAAAACTCCGAAATTTTGCAAGAGCCAGTTCGCTGTAATGAAGTTGTTGAGTTTGTACAACATCATAACTATTCGAATGAATACATCTTCACTACCGAAATAAATAATGTTTCGTTATATTTGTGCCATCTCGGTTCTATGACCGAATTTCACTGTATAATTACCGCTAAGGGTTTATCCAGTGGGATGGATGTGGAATTTTGGAAATTCCATACATCAAATGCAATTCATATCGATAGATTTGGAAAGTATGAACTAACCATGTTGCGATATCGCTGCTCGGAGAACGAATCGATCGGGCGAGCGGTGTTACTCTCACGTGCACGTAACGTCGCATTATGTGCCGAATCGAACGCACTTGTTATACTCGCAACAAGGTCTTCATCTGGCTGAGAGGCACCTAGATTCGTTCGTGGATAACCTCCATTCGGTGCTGGCACTGCCGCCTTAAATCCACATTCTTTTACCTCTTAGATTCACTTCATAATACAGCTTAGAAAAAAAGGCAATAATCACTTAAAGCTCATTAAAAAATTGTATATCCAAGGGCGTTTTACAACCAGTCGGGTGGCAAAAGGCGTAGAAGGCGAATATTTTAGTGGAGCCTTACGTGAGCGACGCTCCAATTGAAATATGATTACATTATTGGAAGCGTTTTTTTAACCTTTTGGCAAATCATTAAACCGGTTGGCCTCATAAGCAATACTTTTCTTATCATGACAGCTGCTTTGACATACTTTTTCCTCTTATTTCTTGAATGCTCATATAATCGACGAATTTAATGTGAATGGAGTTACGAAAAACGCATTTCATATCAGTCATCCTACTATGCTTATTATTGTTTATGTTGCTATCGTCAAATATAAGAAAATGTTTGCTGAAAAATGAAAGTGGTAAATGGTAAGTAGACTGTTTCGGTTTTCATCATCCTTAGCAAAATATGTGGCCTAACTTAAGTTGAGAATTTTCTTCATTTTAAGGTTTGAAAACGATTTGAAATAGCGAATGTGTTGCTTTTGCATCCCACATAAAATAAGTAAAAAAATATGGTCGAAGGAACTGGCGCAGTTGACGATTTATCATTATTTTTTTCTTTTTGCAAATTGTTGGTTAAGAATCATCAAAACTCCTTGGATATATTCAGTAATCGCTTAGTTTCCTGCACTTTAGCCTCTTGAATGATACGGCGGAGTGGTAAATAATTTCGTTCTTGAAGGAAGTTCTCCTATTTCAATCGTACGTTTTGAAAACTCGACAAAACACAGAATCAAGGATATCGAACAAGCAAAGTAAACTAGATAGGAACACGAATCGCTTAATCTTTATATTGCCTCTTTCTGCAAGTGATCACTGAGTTGATCGAATGAATTTTCTCTCATAAAATATGTCTTCAAATATCACTAAAATTTTATCAGCTACTGAATAACACCATCAGATGCGCTCGTCTTGAGAAGAGATAACACTGCCGCATTAGGTTATTATCAGTAATTTTTTCGACTATTCACGCAGCGCACATATTTCACTCACTGTTTGAAACATTTTATTTGGCAATCATAAACGTCGAAAAAAATCGACATATCGTGCGACTCGAAGATGAAACAAGACAAACCTGCTGAGCGATCGAGTATCCTTGGCCTTGAACTGACGGATAACTAACCGGCGCCGCAGCCGCATAGCCAGCCGTATTGGCGTACGTGCTTGCATAGACCGACTCGTAGCCATTTGTATAGGCAGCGTGTGCCGGAGGGGAATACTCTCCATATGGGCTGTACGCTATACCGTTGACCTCGGCCATTTGCTTGTGCATTCGTACCTAAATAAGAGCAATTCTTTAACAGTGCAAAAATGATCTCCATGAGATGGCTCATGCTAACGAACGAGTGAATCATTTTCACCTCCAATTGTAATGACGTGCTCCTCATTGAAACACTGGGCAGAACTAATGACCGACAGCGAAGTACAACTATATAGCATAAGCAAAATGAGCCGCTTACTTCGTAAAAGATAATAGATCACCAGTGACTTGAGACCGGTTGTGCTTCCGTGCTGATAATAACAAAGTGGACACTTGCTAATCGAATGGTATTGTATCCAGCAGAAATAGTTGTTAGCAATGAAAGCAGTATAATACTAAATTTTCTTGCTCATTAGCCTATAGGTGAATTTCCTATTTTCTCTTTTTAAAGTCATAGCAGTCTATTGACGGTGGGCACAATCTGATTTTGCAAGTGTAAAGTTCTATAGTTTCCGAATTCATTAAAAAATTGATAATCAAAGTAATGAGTGTTTACAATCCTAGACAGCCACAGCATTCACAACTTTCTACAACAAACCTCTACTTGATCAGAGCTGGAGGCAGTAAGAACAATACATAGATGCCTCACAAACGAAGTAATACGCTACGCTAAGAAGAACACAACGGACGTACCTCATCTTCGACTTTCTCACGTTGCTTTTTGCTCATGCGACCAAATTTGACCGCATCACGGCTCATGCCCAATTCGAGGCATTTCTTCAGACGACAAAATTGACATCGGTTCCGATTGACGCGGTCCACAGTACAATTTTTTTGCCGAGGACATTGGTAGTTCACAACTGACGATTGACTTCTCCGGAAGAATCCCTCAAAAAAGTATCTGCTTATATATATTTAGCACTGCCAAAAATTGACTTACTTGCAAGCGTGCTTGGTTGTAAATGTAACACGGTATTGAGCCGTTCCATTATAAACTCAATGAGAAAAATTGTTCGGTTTTCTCGTAAAATGTAAGCTCGTGGCACTCAGCCAATGAAATGCGGTAAACATAAGGCAAAAGAGCGATCTATTAACTTAAAATTGTTTTTATCTATGAAAAATGTAAAAAAGAAATTCACGTTGCATATGCTTTTCAGAAGTGGTCAATATTAGGAATCAAGGAAAGTAGATTAGAAGCAGCCGTATAGCAACCGTTTGTGGTTGTTGTGTTACCGTATCCCCTTCGAGCTGTCAAGTGCAGCGGCCCAATGACCAGTCTCTAGCTGTCTGCCGAATGGCCCGCGCGAGCCTATTGCATAATCGGGAATGCTCGCCCCTCAACGCAATCCGTCCATCTATCTGATTTTACTCTGCGAATGAACATCTATGTGTGGCAGGTTTATTCCTTCCACTTCCGATTACCTGTTCCCACCTCATTATTACACCTGCATGACCAATATATATTCCGATGTGGTTTAGCTCGAAGAAAAACTGCATTCTCAAACCTCTACAAGCAAAAAACAAAGAGTGGGAAGTCGGTCTGCTAATAGATATTGCAGTGATTCATAAGAAAGCGTTCTTTTCTGATATTCTATAACCCCTCGCTAACTTATAGAATTTCTCAGTATGACGCAATCTCACCAGTGTTTTCACATAAATATATCTAAGTTCATCGTTCATAAAGCCTGCTAAAAAATGCATACTGCGCTCATATTTGAAACAGTACTTATGTCTGGCGCCAAATTTTCGATGTTGCTTTCTATGCTGCTCTACACACTTTTAGATCATCATTAATTTTTTATTCGTATTATTTTGCCATATCTAAAGGAAAGAGTTTTCGGCATGTTGCTAGATTCTATTGAAATTAAGCAGATGAAAAAAGTGGCGAAGGTTTTTCTGAATTAGGTGCGAGTCTAGTATAATCACCAGAAATATGCAACTCAATTCAGAATTTTCTCAGTTTGCACAAATACAGTACTTGAAAACCAAGTTTCGCGGGAATGGAACAGTGTCTTTTTCGGGAACTTACAAGACCTCTAGAAATTAACTGTCTGAATATTTTCTTCCAAAATCGTTAGAGAAATTTGAGGAGTCAAGACGAGCAAACTCGAATAAGGCTTTTAAAGTCATACAAAAAATAGCCTTCTACGCTGCTGCTTTGATGATAGAATGTCCGCACTGAGCTGAACAAATTGTCAACGTAAGAGAAAAACATGAACCCCAAAAAATATTGTATCGTTACACTGTCGAAGTTTGTCTTAGCGAAATACGCAACTTGCTAAAAATTTATTTCGGCTCAGCGGAGACTTAGCTCTCTAGTAGCTGTTTATTTTGATTGCTTAGATTTAGGCGTGATGTGATTGTGAACTTATCTGAAGTTGTATGAAGGTTTGTTTTTGCTGCATAACAACGATTTCAACCGGCCAGACTTGTGAATTTTTTTAGTGAATAAAATGAAGCTGCGTTGCTGACGTTGAATTTGGCAACTTTTTATTGCACGCGATAAAATAGTCCCATTGTAAAAAGGAAAAACACTCGAAAAAGCTAGTGGTGCAAACAGAACGTTAAAATAAATTCTGCGTAGAATGTCGTCGTAAGTAGTTCATATAAGTTCAAAGTTGAATAATGCAACGTACTTTACAACCTTCGCAAGTAATGACGCCATAATGGACACCCGACGATTTGTCCCCGCACACTTTGCATGGGATCACTTCGATCTGTGCTGAAACTAACAGTTTATCAGGCGGTATGAAACCACCTTTCCTTTCGAACCTTCCACTGGGCCCTGCTGTCCAGCCATCATCCGATAATATATAAAACATTACGTTATAAATCCACTTATTGTGGATGTCCGTAATGTCCTCATTTTTGAAATCTCTCAAGCATGCATGCACTACTCTAATATCGGGTCCCACTTATAGGTGGCACATATATCTTTTTATTTAAAATTCATAAAAGAAAAAACTTGATCATCACGGCTTAATGCATAATCCTCAAAATTACCAATTCTTTAATTGCATTTGACTAATGAAATAAAGCGAACTGTGCTAATAAATCCTATAAAGGGTAATCACGACGAGCAATGCCCAATGAAAAGGGATCAAGAGCCACTTCGTTCAACATAAGGAGCTCAGGTAATAATTAAACTTTAAAACAAATAAACTATGTAAGTGATATTCACAGAAGTTAGCTACGTTGTTCGAGGAGCGATTGGAGTTGAATGCAAGACGCTCCTGAAGCATCGTTATGGGCGATAATTTATTAACGATATGCAAATTTTTGCAATTTCGTGCTGCACTTCATAAACCGTTAATAAACACGAAAATCTGTGGTATGCTAACCAGTCTACTAATTGGGAAGGAAGAGTAATACCATTCAGAGGCGAATATAATTTACGCAATCAACTTTTGCATTTTCTATCGTTCCACGAAAAATCTGCGCGAGGATGGCAATCTTCAAGGATAATACTGACATCACCTATTCGATAACAAAATAGGCCTATACTATTCTCAAGTTTGTTATAGAAAATACGAAAAGTTGAATAATTCAATTTTCCATTATTTCAAAAAAAAAATCGGAAATTTTCAGATTTTCGAAGTAAAAATATCATGTTTTGCAATGGAGAATCCTAAAAACGAGTCAAAAAATGTAAATAATTGAAGCAATAAAATGATATATCCAAAAAAATGCAAAAAAAAGAATGCCTATTAATTGCATTAAATTAAGAACGGAATCCGAATCCCACAAAAATAGCAAAGCAATAATCGCTCATCGATAGAACCGAATTATGCGAAATGACGAAACATTGCTTGTGGAAACTACAAAACTTGTAATTTTATGAACGGGAATTGCCTATATGACATCATTGGCGTGTCTAATCTGCGAATTGCATACTACGCTCATATAGACTCTCTCATCGACTGAGCGATAACATTCATGCGCTAACAACGAATCTTTTAAAAGACAATAGCGAAATCGCCATAGAACAGCCCAGCTTTAACCTATGAGCCCATAGGCAATGAAATACTTATGTCTCCATGAGTGCCCCCTCGTCGTCAAGAAGGTAAGGCAGTCGTCATTAAACGCTTTACCTATATCCCTTATCTAAATATACGTTTAAAACTTCCATAGAGGCTCTTCTTTACTATATGGATAGTGCAAACTGACATCAGCAACGAGCAATTGCAATTCAAATTTGCGAACACAAAGGCGGAAAATGGCAAAGAGGTAATCTTTAAGTGATTCGTCGATGTATTCGTTCCGAATATCGCGCATATTTTATTATATTCCATCATATTATTTGACTGAATAAGTCAAACTTTTCGAAAATTAAAGTGCTGAAATTCGCTTTGCAGTAATTTACAACTACAGAGAAAAACTGAACGAAATCAACGAAATTTGCTGCTTACAGTAAAATACGCCGATGAAATCAGACTAATTAGAGAACTAGCTGATCAAAAACTGTGAAAATCGCTATTCAATTTTTCAGCGCATGAATTTTGCGATGGAAAAAGGCACTGATGAGTCAAAGCAAGAATTTGCAAGAATATCAAAGCAAGAATTTCACGACATTTTATTCTATTAAAAAAAACGATCTTTGTGTGGCATTTTTACCTAAGGTTGATCTCAACGTTATTCCATCTACAGTGAAAGCGCAGACCGTAGAAACAAATGAAATGTTGCGACATTCACAGAAACATTCTGAGCAAAAATTCAGAGACGACAAATGCGGCAAGTTTTCTGGTTGTTGGAGCAACATCTGGAGAAGATCGCTGGGATGGGGAAGCAGAAACGGGATGGCGGGGAAAGGGCTAGGGCAGATGTGCAACGGCGAAGTTATGGGTTAAGTGGCTGGGAGGAGGCTGGACAGAGGGACCCAGAAACCTGGTTTGGTAGCCCGCTTACCTCGCATTTCGGGCGACGATCACGCCGAGAGAGACGCCACAGTGCGACTGTTTCAACGAGGGGCGGCGGTCAGCATTCGGCTGCCGCTAGGGGAGGAGATCCCTAGTGTGTCACCCTGTCCTGTCGCGTATGCGTCTTTCTCTGCCCTCCCTTCGCCACTCGAACTATCAGCGATCACGCATTGCACGAATGACACTGCGCGCAAGGCCGTCGACCCCGACCCAAGCGACACCCGATAGTTGGTGCCGTCGGTTGGCGCTTTCATTTCCATTCCCGCCAGCAATTTTGCATTGCCCTTTCCTCAACTCAAAATCCTGATCCTACTGATGCACCATTCACCTATGTTCCATACATAAATACGCTGAGGTGACCCTCACCTTGCATATACTCATGGTGAACGACATAATATAACGCCATGCATGCAAAGTGAGCTAAGAAAGGAGTCATATGCCTTGCTCGTAATAGCATTTAAAGAAAATTCGATTTCCTCAAACCTTACAAGTTTCCATTGAAACGCTCTATTGGGCTAATAAATGCACTATTTGGATTTAACAAAGATGAGGTATGCAGGATCGGATGAGTGCCTTAAGCTCGACATAGAGAAGATGCTCATAGATCTTAAACAGATGAATATATTATGACACATCACATTCGCAACCTTACCATGTAATTAGCCAATTGCTTTTAATGCGGTATCATTTGATGTTCTATTGGGAAGATAATTCAAACAAATGTATTAATAGTGCTTTATTAAAAATTCAATAATTTTGATCGTAAACATAACATATGAGTATATATGAGAGGTGATTGCTGTTGTATAAACAATTGCATCAAGGACATGTCACTGTGCTGGTTCAATGCGTCACTCTGCGACACTTTGATCTTCACAACGACGGAACTGGCGGCTGCTCGCTGATGTTAACAGCCACCTTTCGGCGAATACTTTGTCTGAGGCAAACGGCTCAAGACATCGTCTCTGTCCACGATCCCTCGCACTCCCCTCAGTTTTCTTCGCTCTTCGTCTGCCTTAGCATTTCATCCAAAGAACATGGGAAACTGAATTAGAACTTAAGCCGTGTCATATCTATGTAAGACAGTTGAGGTGAGCACGCTTTACGACGACCAAAGTTTCATCTGAAAGTTTGTGCACAGATCGAACTTAAGAACTTAGAGAACCTAACATGTTTAGCAAAAAAAAGCATTACTTACGTTTCTTCTCTCCAAAACCTAAGTTCACACAAATCCTTAGTTACTTTTCCTTCGTTTCCAAAAGATTATGCCTAAAAATGCTTTAAGTTTCTCGTTGCAAATTCAACTCGTACTCATTTCCCTAAAACAAACAAACAAACAAAGCAAAAATTCGGTCCATTGGCTGCAGTACATGTGATCGTTTACTTTGCAAACTACTATGGCTGCTTTAAAAAGTTTGATATTCACCGCCTCAATGTCGACAATCCAAACATATTTAAGACAAATTGAGAGAGCTGCCTTGGTGGAAATATATGGAACGAAAATTATACGTGCCACATTGAGAACAAAGCAATCATTAAGAAATGTTATGCCCACGGTACTGCCTAGTAATATAAGATGCCGATTTACTGAAAGTATATCTTCCATACAATTCAACAACATGCTTTATAATCTGACAGCTTCTATAAACATATCTCCATGAGTTGGTGCCTTAATATTAATATCGCTTTTCCGGAAAGGAATGCCAATTGATGTCGTAAGCTAGTGGTGTATGGAACGATTACATAACGCGATATGCTGCATTGCGTACGAGGAGAGCGTCCAGACACCACAATCTATTTCTAGATGTTCTGCATGAAACTGAACAAACGAAACTGCATCTACTCGAAACCTGCTTCAACGAAGGCTAAAAGCCCAAATCCCCCACCTCTTCCTCAAACTGAAAGCCATATGTGGATAAAGTGGCAAATAAATAGCCCAAACGGACTGGGCATGATGCTGTCTCATTAATCACTCCATAACTACCTTTTCTTCATTACTCTCAAACTTGTCTGTAATCTTCATTCAATGACGATCTTCATGCGTAGGCAACAACACAAAACGCAGCCTGAGGACGACAATCTTTCGACATTTGAACCATCAAATACCTTCAATAACGATGCTTGCACGGAAAGAAAGTATTATGCGGAAGCGTTGGTGCTATAGGTATCTCAGCCATAACAATGGGAGGAGAACACTTCAACAATGGACGTTTCTACAATGGCGAAAATCTCCATGGCACAATACACTTATATAAAGGGCCATGATCGACCATATTAGCAGTTTGCTTGAACGCTGCAAAGATCAGCCTACTAGCTTGCCCGTCGAAAAATCCCTTAAGCGATTCTAATGACCGGTGACCAGTGGAAGCGCTGTCCACAGATGGGTGCTAATAAGCGGTTCTTCGTTTGCTATGCGAATGCTCCACTATCGGCTTACTGTAGACGGTTTCACTGACCAGTATATTTTGCTTAGTGAACGACGTTTGCGCTGACAGTGGACATTCACCGCTATGAGGGGTTACTGTGTTTACTATTCTAATGTAAACATCATGCAGTACGGTCGATGAGCATTCGACGCCAGCCAACAATACTGCTTTATGTTACACAAAATTCCTCCTGATAAATGAATAATTTTTTGTTGTTGTTGAAAGAAATACCTCAAGATTCAAATCACAGTAGCTCAAGTTTCAACCGCGGCGCTAATGTCATGCGATGCGAGAATGACACTGTAATATTCACATGTCGCTTTACAGCAGTACAATTTAAAATAGTCTAATTTACTATATCGTGTACCTCAGAAGGTGAAAATAATATAAGAGCAAAACAAAGTGAGGAAAGAGTAGGATTTCATAGAAAATGAAATAAATGGAGAGATGAGCTAGAATAATAGGCCTAACGACAATAAAATCTGCTTATTTTGCAATAAAGAGGATATACGATTATGCATTTGAAAATCCCAAAAAGGAAAATAGAAGATTATAGAGGTGATGATCATGTGAAAATTCAACAAATTCAACTAATACATATATCACTCCACTCGGCATAGAGTTCCAAACGGAGACAATAGTGAAAAGAAAATGAATTAAATAGGTTGGCTGTGTTTGTAATTATTCACTCCATTTACTTAAAACAGGTAAATCTAATGAAAGAAAAGACTGCTAAATAGTTCTTCTTTATAAATACGATGAAATAATCGATAGATACTTTCCTGAAAAACCTACCTTAGTGAAACATTGTTGCATTTTTTTTTCACGTACCTCAATAGCGTTTAAACACTTGGCATATCGTATCCAAAGGTTGCTAGAGGATTTTCTGGGGTCTTGTTTGCCTCATTTGCACCTCCAGTTGTAAGAGATGTATCCTAGAACGAGATACCAACCGAGTGTACGAAAAAATATTGCCAGCGAGATATCCAGAAGACGGTCCTTTAAAATCTTCTAATGAAAGCATAAACCGCTTACAGTTTAGGAAACTTGTTAAGGAATTTAAGATCACGAATATCTATTGAGTGAAACGAGCACACTGCTGGAATATCTATTGAGTGAAAAACAAAGGAAATAACCAGACGGATTCTGTGGTTAACACCATTACCTTTAGCTGTTTTTATACTAAAATTGGTCCAGAAACCAATCCATGTCACTCCTGAAAATACATACATGCTTGTCGATTCTAGGCCTCGCATCCTCATACACAACTCCGCCGACATTTGCCGCAATGTCCAGCCGGAAATTCAACTGTACAACATTTTCCCATCTAAAACCTTTCGCAGTCTTTAAGGTTCCACAATGAACCTGACCAACCTTTACTCTGCAACACTCGTGCTTCAGTTTTCCGGCACTCCAAAACAACAACAAATACTTCCTACTTGCTCTTAACTGAAAATGATCATTTTGCAGCTATACGGTTGTTTCCGTTGCAAGATTCAGCCAGTCAACATTCAAAGGCAAATGCGTTTCTTCCCACTTCATACTATAATTCAGAACAAATAAAGGTGGAATTAAATGGTCAAAATCAGAAACACAGCATATCTAAAATATGTCCGCATTTACGCTATTACCAGTATTCATAATAAGTTGAAATCATTGAAATTAACTAAGAATAAGTAAAGACGAATATGATTACGAATATACACGAACATTCTAGAATTTTAATAAATCCGAATGTGTATCACCGTGTTTAGTATTAAATACTCTGTTATTGTTTATCTCTGCTTTTGTTATAACCTCTATTCAACTTAACACTTACAAGGAATCATCTTTTATAGATCGGGGGTTATCTTCAACTCATAAAAACTGTTACCTTTCTCATGCTAAAGTTATTAGAGGTCTATAAAAAGGCAGCCGTTTCGGACTAAATGATAGGCGATAAACCATTTCGGTATATGAATTGTTTCTAAGAGACGGGAATATTACCAGTAGAAATAGCAATGATATATACTCCCCATCGATTCCGCTTTCACACCTAAGCAACGTTAAATACCAGGCTATGCGATGACTTTAGGTGGCTTCTCTTAGCTTTAACTATTATAGTCTCAGCGGTGCGGAAATGTTTGCATTAGATTGTTTAAGTCAAAACTTAGTAAAGCTTCAATGAAGCTAAGCTGTAATATTTGTTAAATATTATGCATTACTTTTAAGGAAAGGCTTTCTATTCACCTCATCACACGATTAAGATTTGATGATGAGAGTTGATTTATTTCGATGGCCATAACTTGAGGTCGTACTTATTTACTGCAACTCCTCTATACTTTTTACAAGGTGAGATAACGACGTTTTACATAGTTAAAGTACATATCCATCTTTGGTGCTTCAACGAAAAAGGTTCGCAGACTGCATATTACGGTAACGAACGCGACGAATTTTGCTACTCGATTGTTGCGCGAAGATTGATCGCTTCACGTCGCTTGCTTTTATCTGCTTCAGGCGCGAAGTGCATTGGTGTTTGAAGTGGGAAGGGTTTTTTTTTCTTTTTTTGGAGGAAATATAAGGATGGGGAGTCTTTTTCGGGCTAGCGGGATGATGGATGGTAAGGAGGGGAGTAGTGATCGCTGAAAGCATTCAAGAATTCACTTTGAAGTGTCGCCTATTATTCAAGAAAATAGAACCTCGATGCTAATGTATTGTTGTAGGAGGCATTGGTCGGCGTTTCAATGTACTATTTGTTTCATATTTCTTCTTCGATATGCATTTTTGTTGTTGATTGCTTCGTTTACTTTTATGCCTGTCATGCAGATGATTAAGTAGCGGTAATGTCTAATGGCGAATTTGCGTTGAGTTCGGTTCAAATTCTGGTAGTGATTAGGGGCAAAGAACTAGTCCACGTTTTGTTTAAGCCATAACTGTTTGGAGTTGCGTTGAAGTCATTTCCATTCTAATCCGGGATGAGTTAAGCAAAACATCCTACTGGAACTAGGTTTAGCCCACATGCACACAATCTCAGGCTAAGCGCCTCTCTAGACTCTGATCAAACCCAGAGTCGGACCGGAATTGGCGGAGATCTTTCATCAACCACCATATGTGACTGTGATCGTTTTAACAGATGCTATTTGCGCTGAAAAAGAGCACCATAATGATTTAAGTTCATGTGGTACTATGGCAGCAGTATTCGTCATCGACAGTATTTAAGTATCGTGGTTGAATCTACTGTTGCCAGCTAACTGCTTTAATTTCGATTTCGGTTTTTAGGTTAAATGCCCCATTTCCTCTCTATCGATTCCTTCTTTGATCATGTCGTTTATCATCTTAGAACGAAGCATTCCATATGCTTTTGCACTCCATCCTAGTTGATGTCATTTTGTAAGGGTTTGCTTGGTTTCTCTTGAGTCTTATTAGGTGCTGTGTGGGGCTGGCACAACAAGACGGGTTAAAATTTTATTAAACCTTAAAATAAATTTGCACGGAACCACAAACAAAAGAGAGGAGATCGGGAGATGACGAACGCTAGCCCCAACAGGGCTTCTGCACTATCCGTAGTGCCCCATTGCACGACCGACGACCCAACGCGCAGCTCCAAGCTGATGTGCCCGCAACGAACTCGAGTAGACGACACACACACTGAGCTTGCAAGCAATTGCGCTCCCCTTTTATACATTACGTGTCTTGCCTCAAGGCAATGGTAGACAGCTTGGTCTGTCAAGTAGTCGCCCTTTCCTCAGCTCTGCAAGAAAGCAGTTGATCTGCAATCTACTGATTCCCCCCACATACCCCTTACAATTTAACGATTTCTAAAAGTTAGAAGTGTTAAATTAAAATTGCAAAGAAAAAATAAAACGGTGCTTCATCACCAGTTACTGTCAAACTTGGTATTTCCGAATCTTGGATGCGCGCAGCATCATTATTTTAAGGAAGTATTTTTGCCTATGAGAAGACAAAAAAAAAAAAATTCAACCTTCACCATTTACTTACGTTTTTGTATTGCTAAATGTTAGCGTGTAATGTGCTCTTTTTTTTAATGTCATTCGGCGTGTTTTTCGAAGACACGCTTTTTCGGTGTTTTCTGCGGCAATCTTAATTTTAGCTCTGCTTTAGGAGTTGCAGTTTCTATGATCAGATACCTGCTGTAGGATAAATAAGTGACGTAATTTGCTATGCTCGTGAATTAGTGTCCACTAGCAAGGTAACGATTTATTGTGGCGAGCCGTGCACAGGTATGAGCAGCTAAAAATAGGGAAAGACCTGACCATGTGTTGAGAGTATGAGGTGTAGTCAAGAGATTAAAACGAGGCTTGTCTTCTTTTGGATTCTTTTATGAGTGGGTATGTTTTCTACACGCTGTTACCATTGCTGTACGACCAATAAAAACGTGTGAATTATTTAAAGTTACAGACAGTTGTCCGGATGGACCAACCACCTTATTGTCCCCCTCGTCAGGGGTCAACAAATGGCGCTAGCAATAGTAGCAGCAGTGGAGTTCGGTTGTCGTCTTCTCATCTCACTGGTTCCGTTGTACCACATCCACCACCAGCTATGATTTTCGGCCAGCAACGGACACCGTATGTTTCATTTTCCTATCGGAAGTCAATTTTTCCGATTATCATTCTCTAAAGAGTTACGCATCACTCATAGGTTTATAAATCTAAGCATTTTAGTCATTAAAAACCTATTTACTGAACTAAAGCCATTTGCGTATGGTAGAATGCGCACTAAAAATGCGAAAAATTTTCAGACCTATGAACGTATCGCAGAACTATGCTATGGTGGATCCATATCAACGATACGAGGCACCGCGAGCCACTTGCAACACACCGACACGTGGCAATACACGGGTTCCTTCTTCATGCCCATTGTCCATTAATATGTCTTTGGAACAACTTTTTATGGCTGAGTTTTTTTTACAGTTTTTTGGAACATCTAGTCATTTCTTTCCATTCCCCTCCTTTTTACTCGCGGGGTCTAAAAATGTTATATATGAGGAAACTGTTCGAGGGGATTGTGGTGGTGCCGCTTCCAGAAGGAATATGCGAATTTAAATAGATGTGAGATGGTGGTTGCTGATGGAAGTAAAACTGCTGATCCTTCAGAGATTACGTGTGGAGGACGCACTTTCCTATCTGGACCAAGTGAAAATGCAGTTTTCACAAGCTCCCGAGGTATACAGTGACTTCTTGGACATCATGAAGGATTTTAAGTCGCAAACGTGAGCATATTTGCACTTATTTATCTCTCTTATTTTTACTGTTTGCCAGGCTCCATTGAACTAATCCTCATGCGTTAGGCTATTTAGCGTCGCTTTAAAGCAGATCTTCATAATTCTTTAGATGACGCCAATCGAGCTTGTTAAGATAAACGTAAAGCTGTTTGAGTAATATTCGTCTATTCTTGAAGTGTATTACAGTGGTCGAGATGCTGGGAAGAAAGTATGACATATCATGTTTATAGAAACGGGTCGATTTTCTTGTTGACCATCAACCGCTTTTTTATCGCAATGGGAATAAGTATTTCCATTTTCAGTTGATGTTTGCATCATTTTAGGCCCTGGTGAATTTTCTTATTCAGCTTCCTTGTTTTTCCTTGTTTGTTTTCACTGGTTTTTTTTTCACTAAGTTTTCTTGATGAAAAGTAAAAGAGATTTCGGTTTCCACCCGATGTTCTGTAAAAGAATCTGCATCAGGAAGATACCGCGGAATCTAGTTTCAACAGCACAATCATACTTCGTATTGCTTTATTCTAGTCTAGTAGCAACAGCAAATGGATATCCATTTCACGACATTTAGCGGGAATGCAACCAGAATAAAATCATCAACCTTTCCGTTCAACAGTTGGCAGATTTTTTACGCCCCAAAGGAGTATATCAGATGCGAAGATAAACGGAAGCATAAGTTGCACACAGTTTCACTTCTGTTTATATGATGATTACATAGTAAGGTCGATACCACATTTAAGTCAGCGGATGAGCGAGCAGATCAAGGTTTATTAAAAAGGCAAAAAGAGAGATTTAGTGAAAAGGTTTATGCTGGGTTTATCGTCACCCTCTTTACTTACTGCGTCTGTACGATTCATGAAAGCTGTTGGGGGTTGCATGCTGTATGATGTAGGATGTGCCCTGCCGATATATGGGGATCACCGTGCAACATATTCTTAATTGTTATCTCTAACGAACTTCAAAAGTCGCACCTAAAAAAGGTTTATTTAATACTCGCACCGAGAGAACGCTTGTTTATTGCTTGCACCTAAAAAAAAAAAATTTAATGCTGGCACATGAAAAAGGCTTATTGAATCTTGACACCTGAAAAGAGCTTATATCCTGCATGTTTACAAGATGAGAGGTAACATTCTATGAAAAATTTAGGACTTGCATACAAACCGACGGCGTTCTTTGTCGGTCTTCAGAAAAATTGGAAAAATGTTTTCTAAATGTAGGGCGTTTCATCGTCTGTCGTGTAAACAAGACACAGTTTGAACATCTGTAGGATCGATACTCCGGGCGTAATTCGCCGTGTCTCACGCCTCTTCCGTGGTCGCCCTAATCTGATCGTTGGATTCAACACGTTTCTGCCACCTGGTTTCGAAGTGCGTCTCGAGGGAGCCAAAATAGTGATCTCAGAGCCGTCTGGACGCACCCAAATTATTGATGAAGGTGCGCTTCTTCTCCGATTCGTTTAAACTCTACTAGGAATTGAATCAGCGATGCTTAGATTCGATTGCATCATCGATTTTTTTTTTTTTTTCTGTCAGCAGCTATTCATTCACGGATTCGTCCTACGCATTGTTCTTCCAAGGTCATTGATGCCCTAAACATGAGTATGTATAAGACAATTGCACTAAATTTGGCCGAATTGGTTAAGACTAACAGATTGGGGACGTAGATTTTGCATTGCTTCTGTTTCTGTAGTTTAATGGATTGAATGAATGAAATAAATAGGAAGCATTCGCTTTGGCATGCTCAGTTCATCGGTAAGCTAGTATTGTCTAATACACCTCTTCCCATGAAGGAATTGAAGCTTTCTTCAAATGCACATTCTGCAACCTATGCCAATGTGTGTCTGGAGTCACCGAGCATAGCAACGTCTGGCTGAACACGAATATCGATTTACTAGAAGTGAATAAATCTTAACTTTAGTAACTTCTGAGTTTTTCTTAACCAAACATTTCCTGTGGGGATGTGCGGCGTAATCTGTGATAGCGATGGCTGTTGCTTGATGCTTGGTACTGAATTTTTTGTACTGTCAGCAATGTTCAGTTGGCGCTCGACGTTTACGGGATGTTCGTGGATGTTCGTTAAGTGCTGGGCGATGTGCTAGATTATTAATTACAATAGGGAGTGATGCCGTTTAAGAAGTGTTGTCTAACTGAAAAAAATTCTCAGATTGAAATCTACTCTATTCGAAGAACGCTTTAGGCTTTTCGCTTGGCCATTGTTTCATTCAGATCACACGTTGCCTTAGTGCTATTCCTTTTTTTTAATATTTCATGGATGTCTGTTTAAGGATGTAATGAGACGACATTGGTCGCAAAGCAGTCAGAAGTTCCTGGGATATCCCAGATACCGGTGGCTCGTGTATGCCCTCATCCACCCGAGCGAGCCACATCAGTAGGTATGGGGGTGCAACCTTGTGGTACCCAGAGCACGTCTTCTGCAGTGCTAATGGAACGTACGGCGCAAATAGCGCAGGTAGCACCGGTTACTGACCGCGTTGCTCCGGTATCGTTACCTTGTGTTGATGTGAAACAGCATCATGCACCTGCATCGTGCGTCGAATTCTCCTCTGAGCAGTCACCGATCGAATTCAACCAGGCAATCAACTACGTCAATAAGATTAAGGTTTGTGCAGCACTTTCATTCCTACTTTTCCCTCAATGTGTCCCTCAGAACTGTGTGTTGTTGGGGTTAGCTGCGATTGGTACACTAGATTCTTTGATGAATGTAAAGCTAAAGGCACTTATTTAATGCAGTAGACGTGATCTCTACAAAACAAAGCATTGTGTAGGTAAGTGCCACTACAAGCTTAATCCAAACGTGTGGTATGTTCCGATGACGTTTATTTACAGCGAACATATAGGTGCTGTGAGCGAATTAACGGTTGAGGTGCATTACTTCTGGAAACCTGAATGCTTTTTATCGGCTTTCAGGTGTAGACTGACCGCCGAGCTCGACTATAGATGGGGTGGGAGGGGGATGTGCTTCTTTTCAGAAGGGTACTAGTATCATTCTCGAAGGATTTTTGGAATACTTTCTCGTGTCTTTCTTCCGTCACTTCATTTAACTGTTCCCATTTCACTTTTTTAATTCGAATTTGCTTATATGGTCAAATTTTTGAACTCCTATATAGTTCTTATAGTAACAGGGCATCCATAATAGTTTGTGTCTTTGCAGGCTCGGTTCCAGAATCGACCCGACGTTTATCGTCAATTCTTAGAGATTCTTCACTGTTATCAACAGGAGCAGAAAGGAACCCGTGCGCAGGTTACTTTTCTAATTTTGCTAACTTTTGACTGTTTAATGTTAAGTTTTGATTACAACGATTAGATGGATGTGGTGTTCAGGTTATCCACATTTGACAGGTGATTTAGATCTACGAAGCTTTGTGAGTTGAAGCAAAGCAAAGACTTGGGTGCTCTTTCTAGGGGCGCAACCCATAACTCATTTCTATCATTTTACTCGTCTTAGAATCGTGCTCACTCTCGAATCTAATGAAATTATATTACCAGAATGGTTAAAAATAACGTCAACAGTAAGTCGAAGTAGTAATGTCAGTAATCCTTCAGCTTGTTGCCCACGTAGTGAGGCTGTTTCCTCACAGAATTCATCGCTGCTGGCATATTGCTGGATTGTTTTTTATTCATTTTCTCCTTCATTTTCTTTCATTTTCATTGCTATACCAAAAATTAAGGCTGGTTTATATTATACGTTAGGTCATTCAGTTGTACAGAAACTCACATTTTTTAAAGTTAACGTCAAAAACTTGGTGTTGCCCTGTGACCATTTTTGTGAAAAATGTTTTGAATAGTTGATGTTTATTATTTGAAGTGATACACAAGGAAATTCCATAAAAGCATTTATCACAGATTTGATTGGATTGTCGGGAACCAAGTGGCTGTCATGCGGAACGATGTTTTCATCCACTCGAATTGCTAGGATCCAGGTTGCATTCTTACTGAATTGCTTGATGCTAAAGCTTGCCGAAGCCGTAAAAAAATTACACTTCTAGGGCGAATCGCATTCGTTAACGGAAAGTCAAGTCTACAGTTCGGTAGCCGTTCTCTTCGAAAGCGAGCCGGATTTGCTGCGTGAATTCTCACAATTTTTACCAGATGCTTGCGGCTTTCTGAACAAGCCATCCGCTCCTAGCAGCTTGCAGACTAACGAACCAGCACGTGACTCACCTGCTAAAGTAAGCAATATTTTTGTTTGTATACTTCTTTTTCCCAATTTACCTCCTTCATTCTTTTCTGTATGCCCCGAATGTTTGTCTTTTTAACATTCGTTTGTGTGTCGGGAGAAAATGCTAGAATTTTTTTTTTTTCGAACTGTTTGCAAGTATATTGCCAGTTGTTTATGGGCAAATAAATAGGTTGCCTTTGGGCAACTTGCACACTATTTGACCATCTTTGCGGAAAGTACTAAGCGTGTGGGAGACGCCTAATTCCTCACGTCACAGGATCATTTAGTTGTTCAGTTAGTTTTATGTGTTTATTTATGCTTCAAAGAGGATGTCTTGGACTCTGCTTCAATAAGCAGTATCGGAATACGGATTTCAGTTGGATTGAGCCTTTGAAAGAAAGAACTTATTTCTAATAGCGCCAGGCGGACGGAGTAGTTGTAACTTTGAACTCCTCAGCGTAAATCCGATAGAATAACTGGAGGATTTTTTTTTCGCGTATGATGGCCAAACGTAGTTCATGGTTGACAGATGACTGACGGGAAAGTCGTTTCCCCTCTCACGTTGGCTGCTCTTTTGTTCGTATTTCACTGTGTGCTGTATGATTTGAAAGGAATTGTCATGTGTTTGAGGCGAAACCCACACGCGGTAGCGATCGGGCAACTTTGGTCGTATCTCCACAACCGGTATGCATCACTAAGACAAGCGCAAATGCGACGCAGCCGTCTCCGAGCGCTCCAGCCGGGAGTGCATCTGCAGTGCCTCATAAGCGTGTAGCACCCAAATCCACTCATCAACAAACTACGGCCAAGGTTCACCGTTTGACGTGTTACATTTCAGTATTCCTATACTTCATCATTCAGAGTGCAAATAAATGTTTTATTTCAGCGTGCACCCTTCTAACAGAGTTTTTCAGCTTCTTTGGAGATGCTGAATAAAATGTTGAGTGTGTCAGCTTATATACATGTTGATTTCAGAGGGCGAAGTTAAATACGACGAATGTAATAACATATGACTTTGATGTAAATGAGGCACTTCGATCGGCAACGGTAGACGATTTTCTGTTCTTCGACAAGGTTGGTATTGTTTACCTACAGTTTCAGTGGCATCTTTTTTTCTTTCTCACCGTACCTTCGACCTTGTCAAAAGATTTAGGGCGAATCGGTTTCTAATAAAGGAGGAGTTAGTAGTAATACCGCTGTTCAGTTTTATATAATTGCATTTGAACAACACTCGAAATGAAAGTAGAATGGAAGAGTTTTGTCTTCCATATAACATGGGTGTAAGAAATTGGAATGAAAGGGGGCTAAGTGTCACGTGCAGTGATTTATTAGAATTCTTTTATTCCTATTCTTAGCAGTTTGTTTTGTGGGAATAGCACTTGTTTTAATGAGTAGTTTTGTTTTAAATTAGATGCTTTAAAGCTGCACCGATGAAAATCGCCGCCCCATCCCTCCCATCCCTCGACTCGATCACGAGATGGCTAAAGTTAGCAGGAATGTTAATTTGTCAGTGGAACAAAGAAACGAGAAATGATCCTAATTATGCTGAATTCTTTTACACGTGAAAAAAATGGGGTTTCTTCATAACAACATAAAATCACCTTATTACAAGCAAAATCTTCGAACCGAAAAGGCATGACCAACAAGTTTTTCTAAGTGCTCTTCCTCCGCATTTATGCTTCTCGTTTCGATCCTTCTTCCTCTTCCCCATTCCTTTACCCTCTCATATGTTCCTTCTAAGTATGCGACATTAAGTGTATATTTTGCAGGTTCGCAAAGTGCTTCGTGATGATGCTGTGTACAATAACTTCCTCCGATGCTTGATGTTATACAATCTGAGTATAGTGACAAAGACTGAACTCGTCGAACTGATAATCCCGTTCATCGGGTTCGTCCTTACTTGTTTATTTATTTTTTCGATAACATTGTTTCAGTATGTATAACTGCATTATTGGAACGGAATATTTATCTTCTCCATTGTGCCTCTCGTTTCGATCCTCCTTACCTTTCCCCATCGCTGCACCCCCTCATATCTTCCTTCTTTCTCGTTTCTCAGTCATGTTTTCTCTTGTGTGGAATTTGCACATCATAAGTTTTATTCAACGGTCTAAATAAAACCTACGCAAAAATATCGATTCATCAATAATCAAGAAACATATTTTGGCTCTCGAAATTCATTTTCCTTTGCGGGCATTTTACGCATATTAATTGACATCCTTCCTTGTTTTTGTTTTGTTTCTTTTTTTTTTTCGTTGGAACTTCTCTTTGGAAAAAGCGTTAGTCCTCGGTAGCGTTAAAAAAAAGCGTTAAATGATATGCATTTTATATGCTGGCATCTTCTACAGCTCGTTATTCCCCGATTTTCTTAACACTCACGAGAATCTCATTTTTTGAAGACAAATGCTGAAATTTTTCAATGATTGGAGAGGGATATGTTGGAAAAATTTGCTTTAAGATGATTTTTCAGGAATAGGACGAATCTGCTAAAAGAGTTTAAGGATATGCTAGGTATTAATGATTCGACATTTGGGGGTCAGCATCACGATGAAAGAGGTCGTAAGAGACCGGCGAGTGACGATGGAATCCCTTCTGAGCTTACTTCACAAATAGGTACATCTTTTATTTTGCAGCTAGTAGACAGTGAACAGCTAAGATGACCTTGAGCGGGCTTAAGCAGATTGTGTTCTGCGGCGAAAGAAAGATCTATGGGGTTTTTCTTTCAAATTCTAACACAGTTAAGGATTCGTTCCAGTTTTCTGTTTCCCAAAAAGGTCTGCTAGACTTTGAATGGAATCATGAGCGTGCACATCCTTCCTTGAAGGCTTATTTTCTCATTAATTTCCACTTTTTTGAAGTTCAAAAATTTTTGCTTTATGCAAAGTTTTTGAGTTATTGGCAAATGGCGCCTAGGAAGTCAGTATTCGCACCTCCAGACATACAGACTACACTTGTGCTGGTATCTTCCTCCCAGATGTGGATCCTTTCATGGATTGAGCTCGTACGGTCGATAACATTCATAAATCAGTTGTTGCATAGCGGTATGAGCAGATGCAAGCGTTTTATTTCAAGCGGTTCGTGAAGACGATATGTTGCCCTGGCAACTTTTTCTGTCGGGGAGGAAATTGTCGTCTCACGAGGAACGACGAGCTACAAGGGGCGTCACGAGCGAGATCATCCCATGACCTAGGAGTAATAATACTCATCCGGTGCATTCCCGAGGCACCTGCTCGGAAGGCATTTGTCCACGACTCGGTTGAGGTGAACTTGCTGTGGGTTATAGTTATCCCGGCTTCAATGGAACCACTTTAGCTCGAGGAATCTACAGACAACAGTTAAGCTCTCCGAGGAGACTTATGGTCATCAGATATCAATGGGACATTTAGTGTATAGGAGTCACTGCTCGTGGACCCGGAACACAGTCTCGACCTCAGTCCACCGTCCTGTCCCTCCCGCTTTCACCACAGTCCGATGGATGGGCTAGCGCAGAGAATTGGTACGATCACCCTAACTGGAGTTTGCTTTGCTGCTGCGTGTTTTTTATTCCAAAAGGGCGGTTTTTACGATTATTCAAGGAGGCATGCACAACTTCGAAACAGATATTTGAAAAGTATATCACGTTTTGCAGAATTATCCTCTGTTTTGTAAACTGAAGAGTATTGAATTTCGCAGCAATCATCTCACAACAATGTGGAGGTGTAATAAATGAGAATATTGCTCAGTTCGAATGAATTAATTTGGGTATAGGTCGCTTGGATTGCGACATTCACGATACGGCTGTAAGTTTGCATATCGAGGCGAACATTTTCTAAAATATTGAGAATGTTTGTTTATATTCCCTTAATTAGTGTACTTGGCTTATATTGCCTAGTTATGTACACAAAATAGGCGTAGAATTATTGATGGAGTATGTGCAAGGTGAATACGCATTAAAGGTGGACAACACTAGATGTTGTTTTGAAAGTATGAAACACTTAAGTGGTAACATTTGCCTATATAGATTATTCGACGTGTAAACGACTGGGTATAAGCTATCGTTCACTACCGGATTCGTATGCGCGACCCGTTTGTACTGGTCGAACGCCGCTTTGCCAATCTGTCCTAAATGATACGTGGGTTTCGTTCCCATCGTGGTCTTCTGAAGACACGTCATGCGTTCATTCAAAGAAAAGCCAATACGAGGAATTCATTTATCGTACTGAAGACGAGAGATACGAGGTTACACTTTATTTTTTACTTATAGCTGTTTGCCTCCTCGGCACTTTTCCAGTCTGGGCGGCATATAATTTTTCATAAAGTGGCATTCTAGATATGTTTTATGGCCGATGTATATTGCTTCATCCAGGGCTATAAAAGATTTCTTTTCCACTAGATATGGAGAGGGAGTTATATTTGAAGTGCAATGGGAGTGCTAAATCAAAGCCGCTGTTAATGTGAACAATTAATAAAATAGGGTAAATAAAAAAACTGTTAAGGTGGTATAGAAGTAGTGAATTACTTCTTATTCGTCTACGTGGTCGCATATTCTCTCAAGACGGCAACGAATTAAAATCTTTGCTCCAATAATGCAACGAGTATTTAAATGTTGCAAGGTTTTCAGCGTTCTTCAGTTTTAATTATTGCATTGCCAATTAGCGCAGAAGATGCTGGTGAGACAATTTGGTTGCTATTTTTGAAGAAACTTTGCGTGATGATCGGTGTGGTTAGGCCATCCGTCAAGCTCTTTGTGCTGAAAGTGCACTTTGATGACTGAAAGTTTTGGGAAGTATGACGTAACTTTGAAAACCTGCAACCTTTCCTCCCCCTTCGTTGCTCCTCCTTTCGCCATCACCATTTCACCTAGCCTGTTTTCAAGGATTTCGTTGCTTTTAAATCTTTTGAGGATGCTTCGGAGTCTCTGTTTGGCTGTTTGAAATATTTTGTTGCAGCTGGACATCGTTATTGAGGTGAACAAAGCAGCATTGGAGACACTTGAATTCCTTCAGCGAAAAATGGGGCGAATGAAAAAGGAGGAGGTGGCAAAGTTACGGCTCGACTCATCGCTTGGTGCATCCTCTCCCTCGCTCATGTATCGTGCATTAAAACGTATTTATGGGTGAGTGAAGATTTTATGCAGTTATTGTTTTTTCTGTCCCATTAGTTTCAGTTAGGACGTTCAGCGCTGATCGCGTTTAATCCGAACTTCTCGACTTCAGCCGACACGTACAGATTGCTGAGCAAAAAATATGTGTTGCAAGGATAGGTTTCTAATTAAAACTTGAAGTTGATATCGTGCCGTCTAATGTTGAAAAAGCTCGACTTTTAGTAGTAATCATTGTCCATGCTGAAACAATTCTGGCTATATTTCTAACGGTTGCATTTTTCAAATGAATATTACAAATTCATTTGGCGACCTGTGTGATGAACATCGGAGTAGAACGGTGATAATAGTTGAGGAATATCTTTGATGAGTTGCGTGATAGGGTAATGCTGAGGTCGGCTTAGAAGGGAGTTACGTGTTCTACCGGCATTCGTTTTTCAGAAAGAACTACGCACATCGTGAACTGTGATTACTGTTTAGTTGGGCATTGTTGTGCCTATTCTGTTTATCACTTTTGCAGTGAACATGCTAATAAGATGCTGGAAGGAGCTCAGAAGAATCCATCAGTCGTCGTGCCGAGATTAATTGAAAGGATGCATCAGAAGGATCGTGAATGGAGAGATGCACAAGTTCAGTTCAATCGAGTATGGAGAGAACAAACCGAGAAGTACTACGCGAAAAGTCTCGACCACCAGGCACTTTCCTTCAAGCAGAATGATCTCAAGTTGCTTCGCTCGAAGATGATTGTGCATCATTTCGAAACCCTCTACGATGAGGTATTCTTTTTTCCTTTAGTAGAGCATATCACCGCCTGGTTGTTTATTGTATAAACTTTTGGCATATATATAAAACACCATATGAGGTATATTGATGACTTAAATTCATTAGGTGACGGAGGCATAGCTTAATGGCTTGACCATTTGAACTGTATGGTGATGGTTCGGGTTGCTGCGACGCACGACACTTCTCTTCGACCTTCATCTTTTACTAATAAAGTCGTCAGCTTCTCCTCAATCCTTATGAATATTTCTGGATTGTTGCTCATTTGGAACTGTTTTAGCGCGAAACAAGGAGAGAGGAGGGCGCTAGTACTGAAATTGGCCCTCATTGTATTTATGACTATCCGGATGATATGTCCGTATTATACGACGTTAACGATCTCGTTATTCATTATGTGAAACGACAGCCGAACATACAAAAGGAAGAAAAAGGACACGCAAAAAAGACGTTGAAGAGATTCCTTCCCGAATTGTTTAATATTCCTGCTCAGCAAATGAGTGACGACGAGGACAGTTGTACCGAGCCGAAACATTCTGGTATGTTCATCTTCTTCTAGCAGCATCGAAGTGTTAATGAAGTATACGCTTGTGATGGCGATACCTCACCTCATGACTACAGATTGGTGGCAGGGCTTTGTTGCGGAAATTTTGCACAGCATTTGACCCACTGGACTCACCTTGCTCCCTTCAGGTTTCGAAAAATTTTACTGCTGAGTAATTTTAAGTTTAGATTGTATGCGTTGATAAAAATTTGGAACACACTGATTGCCAAGCTGTCAGGGAGCACTTTTTGCATGCGGATACTGAAGTCTGATCTCTAAGTTTGTTAAGAGTGATCTGATTTGAATGGCTCGCCAGTGATGAGCATTGGCTCGACTAAAACGTTGAGGACACTGGAAATTTTTGTGTTCATTTCTGTGTTTTCAGTGGCCTACTTCAAAGCTCAAAATTTTGGGATAGGTTTCTTGTTTTTTTTTATCGCATGGTTGTGGCTGACCCCGCGAAAATCTCAAAATGATAAAAGAGCTTAATAAAACGAGTTTGTTTTCACAGTATAATGCCCCATTCCCAAGATATCATGGAAGAAGTAGGCAACCCCTTGCCCTACCCTCTTGCTCCTAAAGCGACAATCCTGGTAGCCGTTACTTGCTTACGTAACGATGCTTCTCTAAAATCGCGTTTAATCAACAGTGTTCAAAAGAGCTCACAATTGATTGTAAAGGATTGCTAAATAATACTACTCAGTATCTGTGCCAAACCCTATCTTCCGCAGCTATTTTCTAGTACAAAAGTCGGGTTAATGAATGTGGAAAAAGAGGGGATGTGTGATGATGTTGATGCTCTAAGCATAGTGGGATTTCAAATCGCTTACAAAAAACTGTTGCGGTCCTTAGAGGTCACGCATAATCGGTGCTTCCTTCACCAATCGATCCACTCGTTTATCCTGATCACAGCGTTTCGTTTGATTTCAGAGAATATGGAGGCTGATACGAGCAGCGGAACACGCTCCTCAAGGAGGGCAGCCTTCGCAGCAGCTAGTGAGAAACACCTTTCAGCATCATCTAATAACGATGGCAGCAGCGTATGATTTTTAATTCTATCTATTTCAGTAACAGGTAGCATAACATGCAGAGTTCTTGACCTTTGTTTAGTTGCTCTTAAACGTTCTTCAGAGTTTTCATGGCCTCGTAAAGGTGCGTCCGTTATAGTAGTTTATTGCACATAAGTGGCAAATATACACATAGATGTATTCATTGATCACATAAAGATTTAGGAATTGGCCTAGATAAAAGTGGAACGTAAAAATAAAGACCTCTAAAAAGTCGTTATCTTGTCTCACGCGTTGAGAGGCTGACGTTTGTTTAGAATGAGGTGACATCAAGCGGTAAGTTCAGCACATCTTCATTCCCTAATGAATGGAATTCTTTGCAAGTGTTGCAAGTCGAACTATTTTTGCTCGCAGTCGATTTCGTAGAAGAGGGGAGGAGGTTATGAATTCAAACGTTTTTTAGCCTCGGTTCATTGTAAGATGATGCAGTGGAAATATATGAACTGCGTTGCGTAGAATACAGTGCCAAAGTTGCAGACTGCGGTTGAGGAATTAGAAGTGAAACCACGTCGGGGTACCTCGTATCGGCTATTTTTCGGCGCGAATACATGGTGCGTATTTCTTCGTCTGCATCAAATGCTTTGCGACAGGCTGGCACGCCTAAAGAAAAAGACTGCAGAGATGCTTGAAAGCTACAGGGTGCGGTAATATATGTACCTTATATTTTATATGTTTGCCTTGTTTTTGAATAATGCTCCCTTATCAGTCGTTGTGTTGCGAGACAGCTTTCTTTAAACGTATTATTATTTTACAGGAGATTTCGTCGTGCAAAAAAAGATTTTGAATAATTCTGTCGCTTTGATAATGCTTTTTATAGTTCAGTTCAGGGGATGAGGTGAAGTAATACAGCTGATTCTTAAACGAAAGCACATCCTGAAATAGTAATTTCAGACGTTTTGCCAAAATGTATGAGGTTGCCAGATGCACACTGTAGTCATTTGGGATCAAAGATGGTGGGCACCAGGAGCACCGAGAGGTGAATTGGAGTGAGGGTTCTGGTTAATTTAGGTAATTTGGATCAGGAAAAACAGGCATTGCATCTTTTAAAATAGCAGTAGACTGTGAAGTTGCAGTATTGTTTCATTTCATGAGTGAAATAGGGGTTATTACGACATAGAGGTCAACATTGTGACTCTTAAGACTGCGATATGGTGCTTATGGTACGGGTATTGCAAGAAGTTAGGTTTGCTTCTTTGACAGTGTTCTTGAGGTGTGTTCCACAAATATGTGACTGACAGGAAATACCCAGCATCTACAAGCATAGGCGATTTAACACAGCACACCGTATTAAGCAGCATTTTTTCTGGATCCGGAAGTATGTTAATGTACGAGTTACTGGATGCATTTGTTCACGTAACCCATTCGGAGCTCACTGATTTGAATATATCCGAGTAACTATAGTGGTGATTTATTTGGAATTTTTAAGGCACCTGAGGTTGCAAGATTGAGGTAGCTGGGGTTTCAGTACTTATTAAATTCCAGTTCCAGAAAAAAATTGGATTTGATCATTTTTCTGGCATTAAAGATATCGGGGTGAAAGATGTTGCTATAGGCAGAAGAGCGTATCCGTCGAGAGCGAGAGGAAGTGCTGCGTCGTTATAAAGGGAATGGGGGCACCGAGCAGAGCGCAAATAGCGACATGGAAAGAGGGCTCCATCTTCTGAAGAAGAATGCTCAGTGTCCCGAGAATTTCTACAGGTCGCTGATATCGGCGATCAAGAACCTTCTTGATGGTCAGGTCGAAGCCCAAGCGTTCGAAGACTCTATCAGGTACTTTTTACCTTCGAATTTCGAATTTCAACGCTTATACGAGCGGGAATTGGCAGAAAACACAAAAACTTAAAATGAATTTCAGCTTTTTGTTACGTGTTATAAGTAAGTGGGTGACAGTGCTACGTTTATAAAGTAAAGAAGATTTTTCGATAATCCGTTATAGAAAAAGAGCCCTGCCGAGATTCACTGCCATAGGGATTAGTGAGGTAATCGAATGATGTCAGAGGCAGCCGAAGAGACTTCATATATCTTCGGGAATACAGTGCTGACATTGCTTTGAAATCAGAGGCGTTCTACACTAGGAAAGTGAGAGTGGCACCACTCCCACTCTCCGCTCTCCCCACCTTGTTTGTTTTCAGCACGCCGCAATGTTTCAGTCATTGATTATGGGCCTAAACAGGGAGAAGTAACCTTTTTCTCCTTGAGAACGCTGACCGCGGCTTTATATCTAAGGGTTTTCAGGAAGGGGACCCGTAAGATATTCGAATTGACAGAGCTACATTTTTCCAGCTTCGTTTTTTTGTTTCGGTTTCTTTTATTTCGTCTGTTCTCCCTCTTCTTGAACTATGCCTTAGGCCTCGAGATAGTATGATGAGTGATAAGAGGCTTGTTATTGGTCGTAAAAGGTTTTTTAGTTTGGTTAATGTGATATTTGGAAGAAAATATGTCCTTTAAAAAAGTGAATTTTCTTCGTTTACTTTGATCTTTTGGCCAAACATCAATTATTCGGCATTTTCTGTCGGTAACCAGATCTCTCTTGAAAACACCCTACGGGTGACTGTATGGCGAGAGTGCAGTTTAAAAATGTGTGTTATTAAAGGTGATTCCTTGCTGGCAAAATTTTTCTTTTGTCCAGGTGTCCAAGAATGCGAACTGAAGCACGGGAACTAAATATGTAAACTCAAGCAAATCTAAAGAAGTAACACACGGCAGATGAGAGCACAACAACTAAAAAGGGTAGGGCATAGAAACTAGAGCCATACGACACACAAAATGAGTGTAAAAGATTCTGAAACAACGAACATAAAGGAAAACAATTAAAATTAAAGGGCATGTATCGTGCAGATATGTAGGCGGAAGTTATTGCGTGAACGATATCGTTTGTGGAGTTGTGAGGCGATCCGATTTATTAATCGAAGCACGTTATATTTGAGGCGATCCAGTTTTTCTCATTTTGCAGAAGTTTGTTATATAAAGCGTGATATACTTTCGTCATATGGGGGTTATTGAAGGGACCATAGCTGGATTTGCGGATATACCACTGTTGGGTATGTTAAGCAATAGGAATAAAGACATGAAAGAAAAGTAGATACGATCTTTAATGCATCTGAGAAAAAATTCAATGTAAAAAGACTCTTCATCTAAAATGATCAATAAAAATTTCCCATAGCTTTCAGTCGATAATCTTGCAACATTCCAACAAACGTCAGTACTGAGCAGTAAGTTTGACGTGCGATTAATTGCAGGAACATGTTTGGAACGGATGCTTACATTACATTCACGATGGATAAAATAATAACGACGATGGGCCGACAGTTGCAAGCAATGTCTTCTGAAGAAGTAAATTTTCCTTAAGGAAATCATTGGTAACAGTATTTCAGCTTCCTGGTATATAAGAACTAGTTGGAGAAATAGAGTTACACCCAGTCACTATGAGAATGAACGATGGAGGAGGGAGAGAGGGACATTAAAGTCCACTATTCCAATTTTAGAGGTGAAATTCAACTTGAAAACTGAACACCTACAAAGTTTTCTTGATTTCGTATCTATTAGCAGTGTGTTGAAGATATGACGGTCAAGTGTAATTGAAAGTAAAGTGTTTGCATCAGTCATCTGTATTACTTTATAATTTGCATACTTTAAAGGTGAACATCGGTACGATGGAACTCTACCAAAAATACCGCTTCGAGAAACCTTTGAATACGTACAGCAAATCTGCTAACGAAGAACGAATCGAGGCTGCTTATCAAGCGGCAGTTGAGCAGGTTGTTGCTTATTTCGGTCTCGCTAACTTTGAGTTATTACTCTTCTTTAAAGGTTTAGGGCTTCAGGTAAGACCTTGTGGCTAAAACGCTTGATGATCACACAAATGGTCATACACTCGTTCTTTTTGCTCAGATATCGTTGTTTTGATGGAGAAGAGTGAGTCACCTCATCGTAGCATAGAACCAGATCTATCGAGATTCTTTGTTTTCATAGCGACCGGTAGTTGTGATGGCGTAAAAAGAGTTTCCTTTGTTTGAAAGACTTCTTGATTATATCTTTTTTTTTTCTATTCAGGTGATAAATTGCGAACGTTGGAGAAAAATAATTGAAGTTGATAGGTTTGAGTGTGGTGGAATTTTTCTTAGCTGTTGATATCTTCGCGAATACATTTTCTTATTTTAATAGCGTCGTCTTTGCTGACATATTTTTGATCAGATGACCTTGGAATATTGGGTTATACAGACACAGTTAGGTGTTAGTCGTTCTATATAGAATAGACAGTTTTTTTCCCACTTGGCTTAAGCATGTACGAAGTTTTGTTCATTAACGGCAAACACAAATCGTGGAATTTGAAACACTGAAATATACTTCTTTCCTTCTTCCACTTCATTTTTTCTCTCACTTCAGTTACCGATGCGGTTAAGCTTCATAACGTTCGGTTTGAGGAGAAAAGTTTTCAGCTATTGGCCAATCAGAATTGCTTCAAGACATATTTCCTACACGAGAAGAATAAGGTAACAGTGGAACTAATCGACTCCGATACAGTGGAGGAAGGAGCCGAAAAGCCTTCTAATAGTGACCACAAATGGAGTCTTTACGCACGTCATTATATCAAGGTAAGTTTGTGGTTCTTGCTGATCGATAATGATGTTTTTATTTGGGTAATTGTTACTAATCCATCTATCCCGTTTCGATGCTGTTTACTTTCTTGGGCAACTAAAACATGGTGTCATAGAATCTATGCTGTCGTCATTCTTCGTCTGCTTCGGGTTGTGTTCTAATTGGTATTTTTTGAGGATTTCGACTGTTTTTGGAATAGTTGTTGATAGGATTCTTCCTCTGATTGAGGCGGTTAAAGCACAAAATGCTCACAAATCAGCCGAGTTTGAGGCAAAGGGATATGCTTCCAATTGTGTTTTACCCACTTGAGCAGTATGCATGATCAGTCATTAAGAGGGAACAGTGGAGAGGGAAGGGAGAAGGGGGGGGGGGGAGCGGAGCTCTCAGCCAGGACTCTAAATGAGTTGCAATTTGCTGACAGAGTTTTGTGTATTAAATCCGCATTATATGGGCTTTATGTTAGAGATTTTTAGTCGTAAAGTTGCAGTCACTTTGTGAGGAGTCACCATCGTTCTCGATCACATCCGGTGAGCAGCAGCATTTCGTTGAGGCGATCGCTGAAAAGCCCGTTTTTCTGATGCGGCTTGTTCGACAAGGCGCTGAACGCAATAAGTTCGTTAACCTTCCACTTATAGTTTGCTAAAATTTTAACCTTTTCAATTGTTGGTCACTTTTCCTTTACTGCGCTTTACGCTATTTCTGGAATTGTTCTATTTGTACACATTGTCCGCTCATTTATGGCACAGTCACAGCTTTCGAAAACGTTGACCTGCGTTTTTGTGGATCTGTGTGATTTTTGGTGCATTTTTGACACTGCATCGCTGAAATGACCTCTTTTGAAAAATAACCTACACAAGAATCGTTTGCATCTATTCATATTTCCTAGACTACAAAGAAAACGGGTGGGAAGTAAAACAAATCCAGCGTGTCATCGAAAAAATCCCTGCAGATAGTTTCTTATTGTGATCAAAATCCTGACGAAAAACTGAAGCAGAAGAAATTATGAATGATACAGTGAGTAAATGATAGGCATAAGATAAGTTTTGCAGTCGGCGAAAAGAAGAGGAAGCAAAGAAGAAAGGTAAAGGCCGTGGCAAAGGACGACCTAGCGAGAAAGATAAAGAAAAGGAGAAGGCGGTTGTCATGGTCAAGGAAGACCTACATGTGCATTTCTCGCCAGCCGACAACTACCACATGCGTTTCGTTGACGGGTCGTCGGATATCCTTCTCCGCAATGGAGCACCTCAACGTGGAGCTAAAGTAAGTTTGTTTCATTTACTTGTGGAAGTGTCAGATGCAGTCGGTCGTAAATACCTTCAAGTGAAGATGCAGTTGCTATCCCATTTGTTTTAGCAGACTTCAGATGCATCTCTGTTTATTCGCGAAACAACAGCTTTGTTGAATTCATTTACTCGAAACCTGCTGAGACAGAAATGGAACCTTCTCTCCCCTTGGAATTTAATAGATTCTTCGCTTTTCAGTTGCAGATTTTCTCAGGCGATCAGTTTTTTCTGTTCGTTATGAAGGATAACAAAGTGCTGACAATAAAGTTTTCATTGTGCGTTAAGCTTAAAAGTCGGTGGTGACTACGAAAGGTTTTCTAAGATTGTTGTTTAGTGAGTTGAATTTTTTGCAGAAGCACAAAGTAATGGTGGCAAGACGTAAAGAACGTTTCACATCGTGGCTCGAGGAACGTCTGTGCGAAGAGGGAAGTGAAGTGGTGGCACCTCGGAATTGGCTTTCAGATGGTTCTAAAATGGTTCCTGTTCGACATCCAGTATTTCACTACCTCACCTACAATCGTTATGTGACTACGAATGATGACTCGTCCTCTGTGACTACTGCCCGCTCCTAGAAATTCTCCAGCAGGCAACGTCTCAAATGACCGTTGCAAATCGTTATGCTCTCTGAGAATGTAATCTTCTTTTTTTTTTCACCGTTTTGATTCAAAATGCTACATTCTCACCGTTTTCTTGATTAAAAAAAACCAGTTCGCTCGCTCATCAAAAACAACAACAAACAATACCTCAACTTCATAGAATAGAATGATATAGGATGTAATGTTGCACTTCAGGCTCGTGGTCACAAGATTTTTCCTGGCAGCACAGATGATTGGGACTATAGTGGACACTAGCATCACCTGGGAGACCAAAAGTCCCAGATTTTGGCGGAAAATTTCCGGATATGGGAATGGAAGTATGTCGAAATGCATACGAACGTAAAATTTTTGCCAGCTAGATCCATTTCCAGAATTCCCAATTTTTGGGAAGAGGCACGCCGATCAGAAAGGTTCGTTCTGTTTTCGGAATGCACTTATTGCGATTAATTTATTTCTGCTATTTTGGAATATTTCATTTCTATTTTATGTTTATTGCAAATTAATTGTTCTTTTATTTGTTTTATTTCTGCTACGTTGATTTATGTTTGTAAATTCTTGTTTCCTCTATACCTGTGAAAAATATGTAATTTAACGTCGCAAAAAGGAAGTAGGTAAAGAAACGATTAGCTAAGCGATATATGGTGCAGTTATTTGATGTAATCGGAATGAATGTTTCCGGAACATGTAATCGAAATGAATGCTTCCGGAACATGTAATCGAAATGAATGCTTCCGGAACATGTAATCGAAATGAATGCTTCCGGAACATGTAATCGAAAGGAATGCTTCCGAAATGTCTTTTTTTCTCATACTAAAATTCGTTAATATGTTCTATTGTTTTCACTAAATGTAACTATATGCGGAATAAATCCCTCTTCATTAGTCATTTGTTTGCGTGCTTAAATTTTTTCAGTTAAATGAATACTGCTTCGCTATTACTTGCTATGTTGTTTTATTAGTACGGTGATTTAGAACGAAAGAAAGAAACCACATTGGCCGCTAATGTTATAAGAGACCCGTTAAAAGAAAGCATCACAATAGGATTTTTATCTGATTCCTGTTGAAACGATATTAGCTTAAGGGGATTCGGTTATCGTAGTAAGAAATGTTTGCAAACATAACCGGAAATAAGATGATAAGACTCGGCGGATATATGAAGCAACGAACATGCCTTGACCGTTTTTCTTCGGTGAAACGACGGCTTTTTTTTTTTCTTTTTGTCACGGTTAGTAACCACTTCAACGGGGATACTTCATTACTTGGCATTAATCTTTAGAGCTTCTTTTTTGGTGCTTACTAAAAGCATAATATATTTGAAGGTGGCAATGCTTTAGGCTTTCTTCTCCGATTGCTTTGCCCGGAAGGTTGATTATAACCTATCATTGGTGCACTCCAGGGTCAGTTATTGTTCGCCTAGTCTATATGTAAACTCCAGTATCGGCCACGGTTCGTCACGAGACTGAGAAAAACTGAGGCGTGTAGCCTCATCAGTACTTCTCGCTATGTCCCTATTGCATCATACTTTAATGTTTTTCATCGGCCGAATTGAGCAGTATTTCTCTATATTCGTTTGTCGATCAGTTAGCCACCCCTCAGCTGCACGTTTTCCATCAAACCTTGCCGTTCCTTTAGAAATCATTTCGCACAACACGCTATTGCAAGCTCAGCCTATCCACCAACTTTACTCTTTTGTCGCGGCATGATTATATGGGAAGTAAGAACACAACGTTCAGGAATGAATACCAGGAAAACGACTGTAGAAAGTAATAGAACAAATTATTTTACCAATATTTACATGAAATATGAGAACTTAAATTGTTGAATTTTTTAACATAGAATAGAAAAGAATTTATAGTAAACAAAAGAGAAATATAAGTAAACAAAAACATGAAAACTGACAAGCATATAATAGAAAATGCGAGGACATATGAACTCATAACTTGGCAATCAAAAAAATAAAAAAAAAGCATTGAAAAAAAACTCAGCCTTGCAATTGCTATAGTTGATTTTTTCCCAAAGACAATACTTCATAGAAGTATTGCTGCAGGCTAATTTACATGAGTGTTGTAGCTATTCAAAATAGGTATACGAAATGGGTAACCAAGTGATAACGACCTTCCACGAATTCAAGTTATTTCTGCATCAATGCTACCCAGTAAAAATGTAAATGAACAGAGTGAACTATATTTGCGTCGCCATTTAAGGTCACATAAAAACACTACCTGATGCGCTTTCAAGTAGAGCACTGATTGATACGACAGCATAAAAAATACGTTCATAATTACGAAAACGCATAAATTTAGCCAAAAAAAAAAAAAACACATTGTGGCTTCGAAGATGGTGTACAACGATAAATGATCTTGCTGAAATATATCGAAGAAAGAATAAACACCTAAGATTTGAGCAGTATGCTCACTTCAACTGCTTCAAAATTGGCGATATTATAGGTGCTATATTATCATGACAAACTTTTCAATTATGTCCCAGTGTACTTATATTATAACTTATAAAAGCTTGCATGAAAAGAGTTAACACCTGCATTCCTCACTCCTAAGAGCCTATTTGCCAGAAAACCTACCCCCTTCCATTTTCTGCACCGTCAGTCGCTCAGCTGTTGTGTTTTACTGTCTTACGAAGGACGATCACCTTCTTGACAATACTGATATCCATATCCACATGGATAGTGACGACTATCCGCATCTCTGGCTTGTTTACATTTTTGCGAATGACGAGAATTCAACTGCGCGAAAGAAAAGTCCACTGAGAGGTTTTCAACACAACGTTTTGGTCTCTACTCATTTCCTAGGTTACAGGTTGTGAAGCAACAAGGTGGGACGGACAATGAAGCATTAGAAGGATCCCGGAAGAGAAAGGAATCGTTTTGGCAGTAAAAGAGAGAGAGAGAGAGAGAGGGAGAGAGAGAGAGAGAGAGGGAGAGAGAGAGAGAGAGAGGAACTGAAGCCCATAGTGGGGAGAGAGAGGAAGAAACTACTTTTCCTCGCTAAGAAGACAAGAGGCGATGGCTTCCCCAGTTACCAACACCTTTCGGTACTGCTTAACACAAAACGCCCGGCCACCTCTCCTTCGGAAACTTGGAATAATTCGATAAGTCCACAGAAGGTATATGTTCAGAAAGAGAGGCGAAACGAAGGACAGACAACATTCCATAAAAGAACAGGTCGCATAACAGTTTATAAAAGGCTATAATGTACCACATAACAGTTTATAAAAAACAATGAACAGCATATTATCACCATCAACAGCATATTCAACCTGCTATAAACCATATTATGTATTCTTACCTCCATTTAAGATGAGAAGTGAACGCCGATTTCGACGTATTCACAGTGCAATCTTCTTAGCGATCGGCGTGTATCATCTCCAGGTATGTATATAAGAAGTAGGTGAATGACACATCCTTTATGTGCATCGATCATTGGGGGTCACTATACATACATGCTTTCTGCGAGAGAAGACATTTTCAATTTCATGGCGACAAATTGCCAGAAGTATTCAGCAAGTTCGGCCACCTCACCCGCAACACCCTCATCGACTGGAGAACGAGATGCTTGCATTGAGCACGACTCCGTAGACCTGTAACCATCAATCAAATTCAAATATACGTATTCAACTATACAACGTTAGTGTCACATATCAGTCGCTGTGCTAATCAAAACCAACCATTTGCGCATAAAAACCAAAGTTGTGTTCCTACAGAGGGAGGGCCAGTAGACTCTTTATTCCGGTTCAGAGAAGGATGGAAAGGAGGAAAAAACATTTGAAGAACTCTAGGACAGGTATAAATGTCTTGTTGCAAAAAACGAACGCTTGCTTAAGCTCTCACCACAATATGCACCTTTCGGATTTATGACTATAATCAATACAATTTTCATTTCACCATTATGCATATTAAACATCCGGTTTTCAAAACCACGAGGCAAACAATTTTTCTTTGGGGAGAAGGGGGGGGGGGAAAGGGGGGAGAGTGGGAAGAGGGAAAAGAAACTGCAAAAAAAGTGATTGCGAAGAGGTGCACCTGCTAGAGTTGGTAGGTGATAGAATGAGCATAAGTTTGAGCTCGTCAACGTCTTCTATTTTGTCGAGTTTAATATGCGATAGACTTTCGACACTGTTCGATGTTGTATGCTGTTTGCTATCACTTGATGTGGATGCATACTTAATCTGTGGACGAACGTACGGTCGACATCTGTACTTATTACGACTGCAAATAAAGCCATCTTAATTATGCGAACAGCAGCAAACAATAGAAAATTAATCTATATATTCGTACAGGAGCTGACACTTCCCTGAGAGCTGATCTCTGAAATTTCTGAAAATAAATTTTGACTATCAAAGACAGGTAATATAGCACCAAGGAAATATCGTATATGGTAAATACTAAGCGTACTGCCATCGACGCTTACAACTGTTTTTCTCATGTAGCCGCACCGTTTCACTTTTATCACCCTTGTTAACAATTAAAGAAAGCTTTGGGGTTATATTTAAGGATAAGATTGACATACTTTTTAAGAATTATGCACCGATGTTGTGAGTTTTTAGTGCATGGAAAGGAAAACGATGTTTGTTGCATAATTCTGCACAACAACATTTTCCATTAGTTCTTTTTTTCCCTTCGAAATTCGAATATTTCGCATCAGTCTTTCTTTTGTGACAATCAAAACCAATAATCCCCTTTCTATAAACAAATATTCAATAGATTATTTATCATCACAACAGCAAATAACGTTCTTTATGGGCATTCATCCCCTTTAATCAATCCCTCCTTAACGTATTGAAATATGAAAAAAGTATTTACTAGCTGTGAGGGCGAAAATTGAAAGTTGCTGGAGAAATATTCAGGCTTGGTCTTCTTAGCGTTGAGTTTATCCCTCCGGTTTGCATATGTAACTTGTTTTCGTTGAACGAAACAGATTGCTTTGCATCCGATGGTCCTTCGCTTGTGGCATCGATGCTCAGCGAAAGACGTGCCAGCTGAGCCAACGTTTTCTCTACGCTATCGATACTCTTTTCTTGTTGATTGACCATTTTATTTGATCACAGTTAACTGAAAATTCTTCTAAAATACCAGTGGAGAAAGGGATAGAAGAGGGAGGAGGTAGAGTAGGAAACGAATTGTAGGCAGATGCTCAAAATGATATTGCTATATTTCCAGAGGATACTTTTTGATGATCCACGGTAGAAGGTTTATGGCAGGGATAAAGAGTCAAATAAAGGTATATGACTGTCATCCAACCCTAAGCATTGAATGACATGTAACTTACTCGATAATAAAAGAAAGTGTTGCTGTCTTTTAAATCAAATTTGGGAATTAATAAAGGTGAAATTCATCCAGATATTAACTGCAGTTCGTTAAAAAATCCTAGAAAAACTGCAAACCTATGAAATGGTACTACATAGGTATTATTTTTGTTTCAAGAACGTAAAAGTATTCAAAGGGATGATGTTAGGGGTTAATTTCGACCTCGGTCACGATTAAAAACAGATATGACCGATGGCCAGATGGAGAAAACGACCTTTCCCACCCCACTCCCTCCACCCTTATCAGTTAAAGCGTTAAATATTTTCTTTTAGTTAAGATCAAGCAAAAACAGATATGTGGTGGCTTTCTTGATGTCGGAAAAGGATGGATTATTTAGAAGGAAATTCAACAGCAAAAAGTTTGACAAAACTATTCAAAATAGAGGTCAAGAACTGGGAGATTTTGCAGCAAATCTTTAGGAACTAAATTTCTGTTACCACATATATCGAAATGACATTTGATTTTGAACATAGGATCACTCGAAATATTTATACGCCTCTCTTACGTGACAACCATAGTCACATATCACCTTATTCAACGTTCCAGCTACCTCAACAACCTACAACAATCGATGAAAATATGTAGCAATCGCCATCAAAAACCTCCTAAACCCCCTTGAACACCACAAAAATATTGAGCAGTGCTTGGCGTATCGCATGAGTCAGGTGGAGGTGCTCAATACAGCTGCAACAAAACACAATTTCGTTTTCATGGCAAGTCGCCAGGCCGCGAACTTTGAATTCGAAGATTTTCTTTATGCGGATGCGAGGAAAAGCTAGAAAGTTTTAACAAATACTAACTTCCTATATATGCACAACAGTAACCATGATGACCTTCTCCAGCCTCCCTCTTCCTACCCCCAGCGCGGCCACGTAAAAACTGGCTCTGAAGCGGTATACACGTAGGTGGTCCTCATGCATCCGTAGAAATAAGCAACAAAACGAACTGGTACTATTTCGAAAGGGCCTGACCGATGATAGACGCTGTGACGGCAAAATTGTTCTCGAAAATCTACCATTCAGGCATTCTTGGATCCTTTAGAGTTGTACTGGAGGGACTCCAAAAATTGCGTCCATAGACGTACCAAGCTGCGTCCATGGAATCAGGATGTTTGAACGAGGTTACGCATCATTATTCTTTTAAAGTGTTTCCGCTTCTTTTCAACAACCTTCGAGGTCGACGTCATCGTCGACAAGCTTCGAGAACATGTAAATTTACTTCCTATGATATGACGTTTGCCCATTTGTAGGAATCCTAATACTGAAATAGTTGAAGGGCTTATTTATATTTGCTTCGATATTGTTCTGGAGGGGATTCAACAGCAGTGAGATGTATACCCCCTTCCCTTGCCCCCTTCTTCGAGTTGAATTGCGAAACATTTAATCCGGCCAGAGTTATGCGATTCTCCCATTCCGGATTATCCGCACTTGAAACGCATTACCCGGGAATGTTGTCAATACCAGAAATATAATATTACTTACTCGCAGCTTGACAAATTTTAATCTTTGCGCTGTTATCGATCATCGTTATTGATTGATCAGGATCACTCATCACATTTTTATCCTTATTTATACGTTATTGTTCTTGTATGTATTTCAATGATCATTCATTCTTTTGTTTGTTTGTAAATAAAACGATTGATTAAATTCATTTACAATATAAAGAAACACCTATATAAGACTGTGATCGATAGGTAAGCAATATAATTCATTCTTTTGTAAAAATTCAACATTTACATTTTCATAGGTACACATTTGTGTACCTATGAAAATAATATAACTCGTTTGTTTCCTGCAAATAATTTTGCTCTCCTTAAAGCCGAAAATCCTTAAAAAAATTTTCCTAAAAAAATCAAGAGGTGATAATTGAAGACGCATCACGAACCCATATATGCAAATATATAGAATCGTAAACCTTTCGGTTTTTCTACCAACTCTAACCTAAAACCATCTGGTTTAATGTACGCACGCACACCAAATTTCAATGAATCTAGCGTGTGCGTCGCGTTGAGCGTGTCATATCGAGATGCGCGCTGCCGCAGTTCAGCGTTGTTGTGTGCGCTCCTCGAAACCGTTGATGCGCGAGAGGCGTTGCATTCGATCTGGCTTGCTTTTGCAGTGTAGCGTTGCAGAGTTGTGTGTGTGTGTGTATGCATCGTTCTCTCATTTCCTTTGTGCTTCCGCATCTAGTATTGCTCTCGTCGTCGATCTCAGTCATCTAGTGTGAATTATTCCATTTAAAAATGTTCTTTTTTTTTTTTGATTGATGGTACTACATTTTAGGTTGTTCCTATTTGTACAATCGTCTATTCGAGGTTATACTTCAGACGATTTATGTATAACTGAATGTGTAAAGTTAGTGCAATTTACTTGCATGGTTGTATTTTTTCATTGCTAATAGCAATAGCTTCAAGTGATTAGGGTACCTACTTCCTGAGCTGCTCTCAAGGTTCGCCTCATTATCATCACGCTTATATTATGCTCTAACCAATGAAAACCATTAAAATAACATCTAATATATTTGAACTTTTGAGTAGTGTGAGTCATTACCATTTCGAAACTATTTGGCTGGTTACGCTTCGTAGAGGACGATGAATGTTGAGCACTTATGTTATTGTTTTATTATGGCAGTATTTGCAACGATGAAGTACCATTATAAAAGTGAACTTAAACTCTAACTTTATAGCATCTCCTGTGTTAAGAGAAAAAAACGAGTAGATGGATGGGGATGACGGATTTGTGTAATTCCCAATCGGAAATAAATATTTGTATCGTTGTGTGATTTGTCGGCTTTTCTTTTTATGAATATTCGCCATCGCCGAAGACTAATTTTTTTGAAATAAATATTTGTAAGCATCCATATACACGTTCAGAGCTGTGTGATTTGTCGGCTCCGCCTTATATCAGTTATCATTTTTGATAAGTTTTAATTTTCATAAAGAAAATATGAAAATTTCAATAAAAAAACATAAGTTTGGTTTGATAATTAGTTGTTTAATGAATTCTTTATGCGTTTGAATGGTATATCACTATACGTTGTCAATAATATGCTATTAATGACGATATTTTATTTCTTCCTGAATGAAAATTCAATTTTTCTTTCATTTTGCGGCAATTTTTTTTTGCATATAAATTTTCAACGTTCAATCATTAATAGTTAGTCACTATATTCGTTGAAATCAAAGAGTAGACAATGTTTCGGATGGCATTTTTTTTCACATCTCTACAACTTCAAGTTTCGTCGTGTTAACCAAGAGTGAACACTTTAAGACATTAATATGTTTCTTATCCACGTTCACCTATTTCATCGAGAAAAAAAAAACCTTTTGTGTAATAATGTAGCAAAAAAAAAAAATACGTCTATTTGGATATGAAATTCGATGAGGTTAAGAGGTGATTGCAAAATTAGTAAAACCTGCAATTGAGTGACCAGCGGTCACATAGAGAGGTGGACACAACGGCAATCACTGACAATGCGTAAATGGCTTCATTCACTTGTTTTATAGCAACTTTATATAATGGTGAACGTTTGTGACGTTATTGTTGGCCATCCTTCGGTTTTTGCTTATTTGTTGGCAGACACATTCCTATTCCATAATGATATGAATGGACCTTTATTGATTGCATATTATATACTCATTTCGTATTTTATCCTTCTCACTATATTAGTGGGGGGGCGGGGGGGGGGAAGGGTTGGCGACAACTTGCTGATATTAACTGAAATTAAGATCGTTGATTATTCACGCAATAAAAATTGGAACCTCTATGCATAAGAAAAAAAAAAGATACTTAAGTACTGAATTACATCGTTAATTTTGCCTTTCATGAAATTTTTTCGATGAGCTATCGCAAGATATTGTTTCCTTCTATTATAAAAGCCATGTCTTCATCATATATAAGTACACGAATACTTTTTCAGTTATGTGAGTTTTTTTTTTTTTTTTTTTGCACAAAACGAATGCAGACTTGTTTTGCTTGAATGCAATCACGATGTGATGCATGTGTGCGTCATTCCTGTTCTAGCGTTCAATGAGGCATATTCACATTCACCTACCCGATCGTCTTGTCTCTCGTATTATTCTTCTAACTATTGCTTGCGTTAAATGTACTGCTTTCATTGTTTCTTCATGCGTCATGTTCGCTTTCAGAAATTCTGCATTGAAGATTTTTAATTCGTATTATGGCAGTGCATTACCTTGCAGCAGTTTGAATCTTTATCCTCAATTTTCGCCACCAATCGGCCACGGAAGTTCGAATTGTGCGGATATGCGGATATCAACTTACCACCACATCAGCTTTCAAATTGCTTCATCATCTTAAAAGTTTTCCAAAAAAAAATGAGCGTAAAATTTTGCATCGAATCAAGGTTTGCATTGTAAAATTGTTCGAATGTGAATCTTTTCATGAAGATTTATTAGCGTTATCGCATATATTTTATCTTTTATTTACACTTTTGGGCATTGATTTTTTTCAATTCGGGTAATTTAAAAACTCATATTATTGCCAGACGGTTGGTTTTGCAAAAGAAAATCTAAACGCCCATAAATAATAGACACATTTCACTGTGGTCGATTTAATGTACTTTATCTAAAAGCGATCAATTTTTTTGAAATTGATCTGCGTTCTCCTCTTATCGTTTTTCTAAAATCGAATATTGGTTCGAAGGGTTTCGATATATGTAACGTTAGGCATTATAACTTAGTGATGCTTCGATTTTAGCAAAGTTTTTGTAATTAAAGACTTATAGTTTATTGCGACTACTAAGTGGCCATAACAACTAAGAACAAATACAGCAGTTATTTAGTGCTCCATACTGACAGAAATTTTATTGTAAGCGTAAGGTTTTCATGATTTATATGTAATTGTTTTTATTTTCATAGGTGATTTATAACTGTAATTTTAATTTGTAATATTTATAAGTAAAAAAAAAATTTTATAAGTAATCATTTAACTCTTGAATAAAGAGTATCGAAACTGTAAAATAATTCAATTTTTGTAAATCCAAAAGCGATGTTTTCGCCTCATTTGAAAGTTTTTTTTTACATCAGCGTTGGAGCAATTTCTTTAAAGTTGTATTCATCTAATGTCACCTACCGTAACATTATGTCGATTATATTTATATGATTTACAGCTTCCTTTTTCTTTTAATTTCTCGTACAAATTCTTTGAATAGTTCTCAAAAAGAGTGTAGAATTATATTAGTGTTGAACATTGATGAGCGTCATTAAACATGTAATTAAATCGAATCGTTCGTCGTATACATTCGGCGTATGTAATTACGTTGTTGGCGAATATTTTTTCATTTCTTTTTCGTTGAAAATTTATTATATTTTATTTTTGAAGCGTGATGTCATCTGAGAAGCTCAACGCAGAACCGAGGATGAGCGAATCGGATTCGCATTCGATGATGGCGGCCGATATTCGGTCCACAGATGGCAAGTACCACCGCGTTGTATTTGACCGATCCAAACAACTCCTTCAGTTTACTCTCACAGGGTTTGTTTCAATACGTTTTTTTTNCTTTTTTTTTTTTTTTTTGCTGAAATAGTATTTCAGTTTCCCATGCTTTCTTCAATGCACAAAGTTGTATGAATCTCAAAATATGGAGGCTCGGTTTTTTTTTTAATTTTTGGAAAAATTTTGGCTCCTTGGAGAGCTAAGTGGTTATAGGAGCTATGATGATATTTTATTTTATTGATAACAGTAGGCGCATGTGCATTTTAACCTAACGCAGATCGATTTGGGTGGTCATAGCTGGATCGCTATTTCGGTCTGATCGACGCCTGGTAGGAGACGTAGCTGGTGTCGGAGCAGCACAAGTCTTACAGCATTCGTTGATATTCATTCTTTTGGCCATTTGCAACTTAGCTTTTGAGAGTATTTTTGAACATAAAGCTTATAAGTGTAAAATGTGGAATTTTTGAATTTTTTTCTTTAATTCTTTGAAAATTAAGCAATATTTATTGAACTAATGGACAAGATTTCGTATCCTTTGAATGAATCTAATCGAGAATAAACGTTGAGTCTTTTCGTAGTGATTTTGCGGCATTCGAATTCAAGGTGTGGCGCATCGTTTTTAATATTGCACAACGCTTTGCAGACTCATTGTTTATCTCACTGGCGTAGCGTTACAAAAATCACTGCAATAAACCAGTTTTAACTGAAGTATCGATTTTTTTTTTTTTTTTTTTGCTTCACTTTGTACGTTGCTGTTCAAAAAGAAGACGACGTCAAGTTGCACCACAATTTATTTACTCTGCACTTCAGTGCTTCTTTTAATTTTACATTCGAACGCTCAAAAACCATCTAGGTGAAAGTGTTGAATTCCACATACTGCAGCGTAACCGAATCTGAAGTTTTGTGCAGTTGCAGTACTTCTCTTTGCATGTCGTTGGCTCATTTTAGGAATGTTTTTGAAGCCATGAAACGAAAATTAATAAAAACCTCGGAATTTTCGACTTGATTTAAAAAATGAATGACCTCGCATTTATAAAATATTTGACAGAGAGAAATTTCACTTTACATATTCATCTTTTCGACAGTGCCAGTGACTACATGCAACGTATATGAAGAGCGGCGAAAAAGTATATCACATAACCCTATATAGGGGTCTGAGAGGAAGTTGCACCACTTGGTCGCAGGTGAAGGCTTTGGGACGATCGCTTTCTCGTCATTAGGCTGAGAAGTGCACTGAGCTTTGATTTAGGTGATTTCTGCTTGTAGCAATTTTTTATTTTTTTCAGAGGAGAATAGAAAATGGTTGCTCAAAATTCGCTACAGATACAGTACCAAATGTTTAAGAAATTTTTGGGCTGTTGGTCTTGCCTTTTTTTTAGATGTAATGTAGTGGACTGGTGATGCTTGTTGCAGGTTAAAGCTTGAAGAAAAGGTTTCTCAATAAATAAAAGAACCACAGGATGGTGCCCACTGTTGGAAATAACATGGTACGAAAACCGTGCGATAATATTGTGTTCAGATGTTTTCAAATGCAGTTAAATTTTTATGATACAAAGGTGCAGTATAGAAAGTAGAACTGCGATGGGTACCACAAGCCATAAGAAGATAAACATTGGACGTTTTTCAATAAAAAAGTATTGAATTATCTTATTGCAATTTTAGAGGCAACGCAAAGCAGCCGCATTGTATGGTGAAGGATATAAATGAACTACTGAGTGTGCGTGGCACGCCAATCATCATGCGACGTGGTTTACCTGTTGACCTTAACAAGGTATTTATTTTTGTTGGAATTACGTGGGCGGCATAACTCTCGTTCATGTGGATTTCTCACTTTAAAAGTTGTCGTCAGTGGGTATTGGAGCAAGATTCAAAAATATCGATTCTTTTGTGCGTTTCATGTATATGGAAGAGATTAGGCAGTGATTGATTGAAGTGACAGTACGATGATGCAATGGGGTTTTATTGTGCAGATATTTCTGTACCGGTTTTTCAAGCTCATTTCGGTTTGAAATCTTCATAGACATGCTCATCGAAATCAAAAGCAAGACGATAAACAATGAACGCTTTCTGTTTTATATAAAAACTACTAGTGAAGATTTTAACTTGTTGCTTTCGCAGACATCATATCATGCTGGTTAAAAGTGCCTGTCGGCCTACTCCAGACCACATTGTACGGAGGAAAAACTTTTCTTTTTTTTTCGTTTTTTCTTTGTTTTTTATCGATTAATTCAATTCCATTTCATAGCAGATACCTATCCGAGGTCTATATGATTTGAAGGATTGTTATTTCGATGCCAGAACCGTCTTAAAATAATTACTCTCATATAGTCGAGAGTTTAGTGTGCGTAAGCATAAGACGGCGGTCGTTGTCGTCTAACCGCAATGTTTTTTTTTAATAGCACACGAGCTGCCTGTTTTTTTTTCGTTTGCATAGCACCTTTGTTTTCGATTTCCTTTTTCTCTTTTTTTCTTTTTTTTTTTTAAATTAGCAAACTGTGTGTTAGTGTTGATGATTTGTGTGAAGAATGATAGAATTGCTTTTCAGAGTGCAAAGCAGGCCGATACGCCAAATTCGTTATTTTTATACTTCGCCGAACAGCGAGATAAATGCAAATGGCGTATAAGGGAGGTGATCGCTATTTTTACAACTTCTAGCGAGAAAAAACATTGGCTTGATTCACTTAATTCGGCACTCAAAGGTAAAACAATACCTCTATTGTACAACTATGCATTTTCACTAGAGCAGATGATATTCTATAGTGCAACAATGATCGTTATTTTTTGTTTATATTGGCAGTTGAGTAATTAATGTTTTACGTTTACAAAAATTTAGCTATATTTGTGCCATATCAGTCTCATCATTAAGGAATTTGTAGAACGGCTTAAAACGGTGAAATGTTTTTGAATCGTCCACAAAAAGCGAAGCCGTATTTTTCAGAATTGGAGCAGCGCCCTAAAACGCTTCTGATTTTTGTCAATCCTTATGGTGGCAAAGGCAAAGCAAAAAAAGTTTACGCACAACGGGTTTGTGAATAGTTTCTTTTTTTTTATTGCTTTGCTGATGTTTTTATTGCATATTAATCTTCTTTGCTGCTACGCAGTTATAGCTTCTTAGGTGTCATTCACCTGCACTTTACAACAGTTTCCGGTCATCTGCACGGGCCTCGTCATTGTATTCCCCTTTTTTTTTATTCACAGGGAAATTAGTCAATCCATATGAAGTGTTGATGTTTTTCTCAAATAGCTTAGGAAGTAAAAACTTATGCCTAGAAAGCAGCACAAAATTAGAGACGCAGTGAATCCTGCTGATAGTCGCCAGCTGCTTAAAAAATTGTCAATTGTTGTGGAAGATACTAATAATTTTAAAAAATTGCTTTTTAAAGGATTGTTTTCACTACTAGTAGTCATTGCTTCGAAACGTTTTGTGCTAGCACTGATATGAAGCTCGGGTTTTCTTGTTCTTGTTCACATAACTGTGGAGCTAAAAGGATGGATTGAGATTGGTTGTTGTGCTTAGGTGGAGCTGATCCTTGCAATGGCTGATATCAACTGTGAGGTGATAATGACACAACGCGCCAACCATGCATTCGATGAACTCAAGCAGCTAGTCGACTCGAAGTGGAATAGCATCGATGGTGTTGTATCAGTCGGTGGTGATGGCCTCTTCAATGAATGTCTATCAGCCATCGTTTGTAGGTTCGGCATTGGTTCTTTCCTTTGGTGTGAATTATTCTTGGATTCTTCTCATATCTAGCTGCAGAATAGTGGTCAAGTTGCTCACGTTCTCCGATTGGATTACCTCTCAAATTAGTTCGTGGTTACACGTAGCAGTTATTCAAACACTCCCTCGAAACATAGCTTGTTTGATTAGTGGCAGGTTTATGGGAAATATGAAGATGAATATATCCAAATTTTATTTTTTTTTATTTACATTGATATTTACGTTTCATTCACAACTGAGATTCTTGCCTTTTTGAGCTGGAAACGTAAAGTAGTGAAAAAATTAGTAAAATTTCGCCTAGTTTCATGGAGTTTATTGCTTTGGAATTTTCTTATTCATTTAATTGTTTGTGGTCGGTTGCGGGATACTTTCGAAAAATATGCAATATTGGATTTGTTTTATTAGTTAATTCTTTTCCCTGGGTTCACTGATTTGTTGTTTCATTTCGTATTGATCGATGATTAGATCATTATCGATGATTTCTTCCAAATACTAGTTATGGCTAATATTAAAACATGCTCTTTGGCAACAATTGGGAGTTGAGTGATGATAGAATCGACGTTGTGAAGCATCGTCAATTTGGATTTCTAAAATCGTCATCAGTTAGCAGTAGTTTGTTTCTAAGGCTCAATTCCTCTTTATTATTTACTTGTTAAAATATAACTGCATCAAGTATAACTGCATCAAGACTCCTTTGCGTATTTGTTTTCTTTTCTTTTCTTTTCTTTTCTTTTCTTTTTTTTTTTTTGCTTTGTTTGGGAAACCTCTAGAGTAGTTTTACCCAAGACCTTACGTGCCCTTAAGTTCTAAGGCAAACTTTATCATTGTAAATCAAAGATCTTGATGATGTTCTGTGCTGCCCAAACTTAGGGAATAAGTCTTTGCATCTTCTAAGTTGTTGGAGATGGTTGATAAGTTTCTTTAAAGGAACTGGTGGACTTGTAATATTATCTCATAACTTGGACCTACTGCTGAACTTATCGTTAAAAGGGGATCTTGTAAGCCGAATTAGGTGATTATGATGTCAGATATTCTTGAATTTTTTGAACACCACAGAAAAGTTCGTGATCACTTAGTATTTTTTTGTGATCGTGAGCTGAATCCTATGACTAAATAAGGAGGGGATTTGAGAGAGCATTCTTTCTACTTGGAACACTGCTTTAAGTTTCAGGATCTCACAGCACTTGTTGCTATATGGTGTTGTGATCGCGGACTTTAATTTCCGGTGGAAAGCAAAGTTGTGTTTTTCTTCGCGTAATTAAGCAATGGCCCACTTTTGAGATGGGTTACTGCAAAGCCGGGATTCTTGGTTATGAGTAGGTATTGAAGGTGAAACGCAAAAAAGCTAAAAAAATCTACTCCTAAATCGGAAAGAAAAGCATGAGTCGAGATATAAGATATGCTGTTATTTATGAGTGAAGAGCGATTGTGTTAAGATCCCAGGAGGAGGCGCATAAGGATATAACGGATATAAATATCGACGCGTTAGAGACACCTCGAATGCGTTTCGGAATAATCGGTGCCGGATCGGCGAATTCAATCGTCTCTTCAGTGCATGGAACCGATGATTGTCCCACTGCAGCTATCCACATCGCTATGGGTGCTTATTACTCTCTTCTTATGTGCTTTTTAAGGATCGTTCAAGAATCGGATCGTTATCCAGATTGAGACTGAATTTGGACTATTACCCATGTACGACCCTCAGCAACTTTAATGTTAGGCGTTATGGCTTTAACTTCAATGACGGTAGTTTATTCTTCGCTTGTAGAAGTAGATTTTAACTTATGCAAGAAAGACTCAGAGTTTTTCGTATTTCATTGTTTTTTTTTCTTCGAAAAACTGCCTTAAATTGGAAAATGCGGATAGCAAAGAGAATTCCAGTTCAGTTCTCTGACTATCCTTCTACTGCAGCTGCCCATTAAATCCCATTTCAGAAATTGATCAGAGTAACGAGAGCTAGATCCCTAATTTACGGGTAATGGTCGTTCAGAGGTAGAGGGTTATATTGAGGTGCTCTTATTGAGTGTAACCAAAAGGTCAAATATGTCAGTTAAAAAAAAATGTTGGGGAATGGCGCCACCTGGAATAAAAAGAATAAAATAGATTAACAGAAAGCGATATGCATAGATGCGGAGTGAATAAACTTATGTTCTGCGACCCTTGCAATGCACTGTCATTCTTGAAGTATATAACGAGCGAGCATTTCAGGAAGTCAGTGTCCTGTGGACGTGTGTTTAGTCCATCGTGGTGATGATCTGATGCGGATATCCGCAAATGCGATTTCCTATGGTTGGCTTGGAGATGTGTTAGCCGATTCGGAGCGATATCGATGGATGGGTCCTCTGAGATATCAATTTTCTGGTTCGTCTTGCGCATTGCTTTCTTATAGCTATCGTTTCATGTGTTTAATATATATGCCGTCTAAATTCATAGCAAATATCTGGGTGGTCGACTGCATGACTCGATGAAAAACCAACGTATTGCCAATGTACGGCTTCTCTTTCGAATCTATCGCTTATTACGTTTCAAAGACGCCCCAATAATGGCTTATGGGAATCAATCAATAGGGGAGAGTTGTTTTTCATAGTGATTGGTGATATAGGTTTGTGGAAAATCCGAACAGCTGGAAAAGTTTTCTCTTGAAGATTGTTTTGAAGTTGGCAACTTTTTCGTTTGTTCACATAGCCATAATAATAGAACTAGTCAGCGTTTTCGATTTCTATTTTTGCAGCTATCACGATAAATAGTGAAAAGTTTGTATGCAAATCCCAGATTTATCTAGCTTATATTTGTTTCCTTTTTAAATGATTTCATTTAAATCAGTCAAAAGTGACTTTCAGTGGGGATATGTGGCATGTTGACAGACATTATTTGAGGCTAAAAATTGCAGCGTTGCGAACGACAGTTCGTAATCCATCGTATTTCGGTCGCATCTCGTTTTGTCTAATCAACGAGGCCGAGCAAAAGGAACACATTATCTTTCCAAAATGCGCTGAAGGATGTACGATATGTGAGAGGTTCTTATACAAACCCATTTGCTACCTTTCTGTTTTATTTCATTGTGAATGTATCGTTGAGTAATTTTTTTGGGTGAATGTGTTCTCGTGACTACTGGCTGCGATGAACTGATACGTCATAGTTTGTTTTATTTTGGCTTAATGCTTTGTTGCTAGTTTGACTTCCTTTTTTTAATGAGTTGAATCGTTGTACTCGTTGCGCAATTTTAGTTTAAAATCGTCTTGATAGATGCTTAATCGCGATCTTGTTATTTCGGGTTGATGGGGGAGGGGGTTGGGGAGATTGGACAGTTTTTAATATACACTCCACAGTTAAGCAGAAGAGAGCCATAGCGAAAGAACGAAGCGTTGTAAAATACCCCAGCAAACGTTACGTGAAGGCGGGGAGTTTGTTAGTGATGTTTCTTTTCGTTTTGATTTTTTCTTAGAAGAGTGATATCCTTTTTCGATCTAGATTCCTGTACTAGCATACTGTCGCCATCTAGTGAGTTATGTATGAAAACAAGGTAGGAAGAATTTTTTTATGGGACCGCGTAACCCGCGCAGTTGTAGTCATGAAACAGCGTCATTTAAACTCTCAATCGTTATAAGCTTATGCATTGTTTTTTAGTGGGAGCGTTCGTGATGGTCCATACTCGCATCACGTGCAGACTGATTTCACGCACGTGATCGGCTGCGTGATTCCATGTGTGAGTCCGTTCACTCCTTATGGCTTGGCTCCGTACGCTGGTGTAGGCGATGGCAGTATGGATCTAGCGATAGTGCCTCGTATTTCACGTTGCGCCAATTTACGTTTCATGAGGAAGGTGGCCATGCATGGCGGGAGAAGTGTATTAACAATGAGTAACACTCTGAATGTCTTCCGCGTCACTAGGTGGGCGTTCACACCAGCCGCTCTATTGCATGCGCAAGGAGGCTTCAAAAATTCAATGGGCGTTCGTGACGATCAGGGATCATGGAATCTCGATGGAGGTATCCTTTATTCTATCATTATTTATATTCATACAAAGCGCACCACACTATCATATGCATTATGTCGCCCAATTATCTGCCACGGAATATATGCCTGCAACTTCGTTCGTAACATCTTACAGCAAGTAAAGAAAATAGGGACATTGGGCTTGACAAGTGTCGTTGAGCAGGATGAAAAGGTTCGATGAAATTCAGCCTTATAAACCCCTCGTTTGATGTTGTAAAGGTCATGTGACTGTTTGTTTGCTACGTTGATTGGCAACTGGCCACTCCTTTTTTATTGCTCGAAAATAGCTTATGTGAAAGCACTGTTGTGTTGTTCAGTGCACGTGTCTCGGCGATCTTTCGTTTTTCACCAAAGATATCATAGCATCGGTTCCCTTAACGTATCTGCATCACGTAGAAGTTTTCAAAATCTCTTCAAATCGATCAATACTCGTGCTTTTTGTTGCGTAAAAACTGTGCAGTTTAACGAAAGAGGGGAATCTAGTATAGATTATCCATCTGACCTGTGTGTAGATGACACAAAATTTTTTTCGAAGCTGTTTACTTGTATTTAAATGTCCTCGCAAATGTTGACAAGGTAACTAAAAGGAGTACGAGAAAATACGAGTGATAGTAATATTAATGCTAATAATAATAACAATATCAATACGAGTAAAAAGTAGGTAAGAATTCATCTCCGGCATATCATTTTAAAGCGCAGTAATTGAAATACGTCACCTTATGATGCTTAGATGAGGAAGTGAAAGCAATTTGGGGCAAAAAGTAGGATGGCGCTCTCGAATGTAAGATAGCGTTTGGTGGTAACTTGTTCGCCTTTTTTATTGGTTTTATCTATTGGCTGTGTTTTGTGCATTATTTCGGAATGTCTGTTTTCGTCCTTTCATTGGTTTTTCGCTTCATTTTAATTTGTGGTCATTGTTTGCAGAGATTTTGCCTCAACCGGCAGATGCTACACTACATTTCAGGTTTGCTTTTGAAATTTTCTTTATGCATTTTAAGTGTTCACTGACAGATAGTTCGGTAGCCCCGTCTGGCTGACGCTAAGCATCTTTTTTAAGTAGTAATGCTTAGATGGTGTCCTGAGGAATTCAGGTTTCCAGGAAATGCGGTATATATATAACACCATTTACAGCCTCTTCAGGAACACTGCCGTCTGATGATTAATGCGCTGCTTAACGATGGTTAGTAAATTTAACAACAGAGCTCTCGGCGTCGCATACAATGATTCAGAGCTCTGCCAACGTTGTTTTTTTAGCATGCACTCTAGGTGATTTGAGGTCTGTTCTGGTATAATTTCGGTGGGCGATGGAACTGTTTACCTATTTCGGTAAATACGACATTTCGAGCTCTTCATGGTTCAGAGAATATTTACGCGAGGAAGGTGGATTTCAATAATTGGACAAATGCGTTTCTTTTTTCAAGATTACATCCACGTCTCATCAAGTATTTCGGTCGAGAGCTGCATCTAAACCAACCGAAAAAGAAGCGAGGCAGATGCTGCAGCAAGAACAAAAGGCTGTCGAACATAGTCACCGTTGTGGTACCGTGAAACGCTTCAGTTGCCTTTATTGAAGCATGCTTCTGCGTCTGTCGCACGAACGAAGCCAGCTTCCAGAAGTCTTCATAGGGACTTCACGACTCTTAATTCAGCATATGCTGGATTTTTTTCCTCTGTATGTCTATCTGTCTCGTTTCAACTTCAACATCCATTTTTGGGCGATTCCGCTCGCTTGTTGTACAAATTTTAATTGTCGATTCCGTTATGCTTGGCATGTCTCTTTTCATTCATTCACTCTGTAGGAAGTTTGCTTCCTGCAACGATTGTTTGTGCGCCTTTCAGTTAACCCGTTGTTGAAAAGTTATGTGCGTGTGTGTGTCTGTTTGTGTGTGTGTGTGTGTGTGTTGTCTGTTTGTCTGTGTGTGTCTGTTTGTTTGTCCTTTCTGTAGGTTATTTGATCGCAGGCGTTTCAAGGAGAGTTAAGCAACGAGCGGCGGTTTGTTGGAGTGTTTGTTTCTAGCGACAGCGAGAACTTCATTAAAATCATATTAATTGTAATGTTTAGATATTCGTCGCTTGCACTATTTTGCGCTAGTCAGCGTTTCACCCTCACTCATAGCTACTTATATATAAACGTCTGACCATTTTTAGTGTTTTTCTTTATTTTTGCTTTGTTTATTTCAAGTGCTTTTTAACACCTAGTTCATTGCTTGTTCGTGGATCATTTTTTTTGGGGTAATGATGGAAAATTTTTTTTTTTTTGGAAAACTAAAGGCACCACTATAATAGCATAAAAACACTGTAATAGTGTCGAACGCTATACGACAGAATTCAAATACTTTGGTTTCGCGTTCTCGATTTGCGTAGCTTCGGCATTATTCGAGTCTTTGATCGAAAAATTCTGCAGTCAGGGTTTTAAAAAATTAGGATTCCGAAATCAAAGTAAGATTGCGATATATGCTTGATATTTCATAGCGTTGTGCACTGCTTATTTAGAATATCAACAGCGAGGTGCGTAATGAAAGCTAGTGGAACTGCAAATATTGCGAGCATTCTTTTCAGGCGGAGCGTTTCGCTTTGTTTTTTTTTTTTTTTTTGGATGTGCGTTTGTTTGCGTTTTTTTCTTCCAAGCAGTATGTTCGTTCGTTTTCGCATTTGCAATGCGGTGTATTGAAACGATTGCAGTATGGATTGCATGGTTGTCATTCCGTGGATGCATAGAGAAAAATTTACGACCCATTTAATTGTTCAATATTAATCTACTATAGTGTTACAATTTGGTTTATTTGCTACTTTTGTTCCCCTTACCAATTTCTTTTTATCCTACTTATGGGCAAATCTACTAGCGCATAACTCCACAGCGTTTTCCAAATACGTTTATTCTATTCTCCTTTAAATATAAGCTGGTTGTTGAGATTGCGTGTGTTTGCGCGTTCCATTGTCTATTCGCATATCTTGACTCTGCGAAATAAATCTTTCTTTTTTTTTAAAGATCTTCAATATTGGATCAGAGTACGACAATGTGAGACGTGCAAACGTCTTCCGGTCTATTGCATATTGGAAATTTTTTTCATGGAGGAGTTTTTCATGTGGGAATTTTCATGGAGAAATGGAAATTACATCATGGAGGACGAAGAACTTTTCAGCTGTCGTTTTTCGTCATTAAAATACCCAGATTACCACTCTTCATCGACTTTCTAGTATTGGAAGCGATACTGGCAATATGCTAACGCCTAATTTTGAGGTCCAGCTAAGAACTATTGCCGAAAACCAGTAGGCTAGAGATCATAGCAGAAAATTAGTGACACGACAATTTTGACTTAAAAGAAAACTTCCGAAGGGAATTGGTTAGACATGTGGAAAGGATTAGGCAATCGTAACTCAAAGGTACGCGAACGCTTGATTCATCGCATATCCTTCACCTGAGGGGGAAAAAACGAGTCGCTAAGCGATAAAAAGCTTTAATTTAATTTCGAAAACCTTTAATCAAGAGGAGTTATTAACAGCAAAAAAAAGGAACGCACAGTAAACGACCAAACATTTCGCATCAAATAACGAAGATGAACTTAATGATTCCCATCGAACATCACTTCCATAGTATACAATTTATTAAGTCGCAAAACATTCTACATAAGTCTTTCGTACACTCAAACAAACAACTTTTTGGAAAGAAACAATTTGAGAATGAAATAGTCTCTTTATATGGCGACCGTAACAAAAAATTAAGCAAACCTTTGAATTGGAATAAAATCGCCAAAAGGGAGGATCGAAAGAAAACGTTGATATGACCAATTTTCGCATGTAAAAGGTGATTAGCATCGAAATTCTTGGCACAGGCCAAACGGTCGAATGAAGGGTTTGATAATGATATGCTAATCTTTAAATAACATATCTCTGTACACAAATACGACATAGTCGTTTGATACAACACGAAATTGGCATATTGTGCGAATAAATATTCAGCAAGCACGTTAGCAAATAAACATAGTATAAACGGGACGACAACACTATACACATTTAAGCGGAAGTAAAAAAGTTCACAAAGAAGATACAGCGGCGATCGAACGGATTACGTCTTTAGCGTCGCTTAACCGACTCGTTGGAATGGGAATTTCTTCGAGATGTCCTCATGGTGCTGGCAGGTGCTGAAAACCAAGATGCTTGATTTAAGCTTAAAATAAACGACGTAACGCCTACAAAATGTGCTCTCTAAGACGACGGAGAAACACACAAATGATCAACACAAGCACGTAGGTGCAACAATGATTACTTGAATGACCTTAGTGTTCGAGATGTTGAGATTTGGGAGTCGCTGTGTGCACGACGAAAGGATCTGATCTCTGAGGCACACTCTGAAGTCGTGCCGTAACCATTGTCCGATTGCTTGTCCTCCTCAAGTACAGTGCCATCGTGGAAGCGAATGGGTGCCACTGAGGCTGCATTTGATACGTCTGCGATGCTGTTCCTTGGTAGTTCCAACGATAACTCATCCGGCTGTCGAAACACCTTAGTCTCGTCCGGCATATCGCTGCAGTTGACGCCCGTGAACGCACTTCGTAGGGTAAAAAGCTCGGAGGTGCTCGACAATGCCTCACCAGCACCAGCCATCGTTGAAGCAGTGTTCGACGTCGACGGTGTACAGTAATGTGGAACTCGAAAACTCGATTCTCTCATCGAACGGGGGAGACCCGCTTGATGCCGCAACTCCTGAATATAAAAGTTGATAGTAATAGAAAAGTGCGTTGGTGTTTCAAATACAAAAACTTGAGATGGCTGCACCACTTGCTTAATATAATGGCTGCTGCCATGACAACAATTTTAACAGTTAATGGGAGCTGTAGCAGTATTTGAGGGAACCATCATAAACTGTTCGAGAGATGACCAAGGTATGAACAGAAGGACAGGAAAGATTCTAACGCATTTCATCCTCTTTCATAATGTGCTGTTTTAAATACCCTCAAATTCAGAGTCATTTTCTAACAAGCCGCAGCCTCATAACGTAATTCAGAGGATAGTTGAAAGCACCCTAGCTCTGGGCACTTTGCGCTGGTGTTGACCACCATGCTGATCTTGCATTGCCTTACTGCTAACAAGTCATAATCTTGCAGCACTGCCGTAATATTGCTTCGTGCCACTTTAATACTGCAGGCACCGGCGGCATAACCTTCTATAAAAAATGGGACCAACCTGTTCCAATGCGTTAATATGAAGAATATGGTTGGTACATTCGAGTTCCTTGTTCCTCAGATCATCCATAAGCTTCTTCTCGACTAGATCACGTAGCTCACGATCCTTCATTCGATTTTGCCGCTCTTTTTTGTACAAATCCTTATAATAATTTTTACGATCGTTTGTCACACGTAGTTCCACTCTCAATTCCTTTAAGAAGCGTTGCATTACTTCGAGCAATATTGTCACTGAGTACATTCACAGCCGTACAATCGAACAAGGAGGAGAGCGGTTATGCATTTTTTTCTCATGCACTTTTTGGGTTCAAGAATCACTTTATTTCGGAGTTTCGATTGGATATGCACATTGTGCACCGAATGATTCAAATATGCTTAGGCTTTGTCAGCTTGACGCTGTTTTCGTAGTTGAAGTGTTCTGAAAGTTTCGTTTGCACCGTATCTTCAAAAGAGTCAAATCGTGACTATATATGTGCAAATATTTGCAAATATTACTGATTTATCACCTAAACAACATCTTTGAAAAGAATTGCAGCTAAAAGCATAGAAGAAAACACCGTAGTTAGTCGAAAAATAATTGATGAAAAGTGTTTGTTTTACCCTGATGATGCGTTCTGAATTCCAAGTGTCAATATCCGAATCGTCTAATTCTCTGCTATACATTCGAAGGGTATTTGGAGAGGGGTCGCAGCTGCCATACTCCGAAGTAGGATGATGCCGTCGTGTATTACTCACGTGCTCGTGTTTCCACGCCGACTAAAACTCTACTTTTTTTTTCTAAATTTGAAAAAGTGGAAGTAAAGGATTCTTCCATGAACGAGAAATAACTCAAAAGGATTTCTAGATAGTTCGACATGCTAAAGTTTTCATGCATTGCACATTTAACAGAGGCTAGATGTTATATCAATTGGGATAAATACGAATGCATTATTCAGAATATTTCCCTTTTTCTTGCGAGATTAACATTTTGCTAGATCTTATAGTCACGATGATCGCCGATCGTTCGTACATTACTTATTTGTTTAAACGAAATCTCAATGAGCAGAAAAAAAAAGAAAAGAGTAAAAACTAAACTTAGTACCTTTCTGAAGAACCATATGTCATGCCTTTCAAGAGGCAGCAAAAATAACAATGCCGAAAAAATTTCATGTTTTCGGCGAGTTATTCTAATCTTTTGAATTTTAAAGCAAAAAACTCCAACTATTCATTTCTTATCTTTCGGGAGGATGGGATGTTTTCCATTCAAGGTATTCCTATCTTATCTAGCAGTACCTTTAAAGACTAAATAGCAACTCTACGAGTAGCGCAAAAAGACACTCATAGATAGTGGTCCATTGATTTGAATATAACAAACTGTAGTTTAAGCAACTGATCTAATGCATAGAAAAACATCTTGCCGTTCGTGGTTAGATTCATAAAGAGAAATAATAATGCAGAGAATGATATAACAAACCGCTGCTCTAGAATGTGAGCCGAAACCATACGAGCGATTGAGATGCGACAATGAGTACGCTTGTTCATTCTCGTTGAGTGCATCACAGCAAGAATGTGAACCACGATATGACTTTCGTTGTGAAGCGACATGATACGGTGACGTTGCACTAAACATTTCCTCTTCATGATAGCTTGCGTATGTTGGAAGCTTCGGATTGCGTGCACTCGAGCTCATCCGGGAGCCTCTCCGACCAATAAAGCTCCCATCCTCAAAATCAACCCAATTTCAGATAAAGCTACACACCGGCGACAGATATCTTTCCACAATGAATTATACAGATTACAGGTAACTTATTTACAGGTAAAATAAGTCGAAGATTACAGCGATGTTTAACGCAATCCTCTCAAACGTTGCTCATCACCACCATTCCATGTCCCCCCCCCCTGATAGAGTTGTCTTTCGATAAATTTTTTCAGAAGTTTTCTATTGAATGTAACAACATTCTCATGAAGCATTTATTGCGAACATAATTCAAGAATGCTCACTTATATAAGAGATCGGAAAACACGAACATTTTTCATTTGTGCCGAAAACCATTAAAACTTAAAAGAATCTTAAAACGACCACGGCAGCAATTATAACGAATGAGAATGCACGTCCTTGCCAATCATAAAACATCTAACAACATTTGTGGCTGTAAAAACATACAAGTTCTGTGTGACGTTCGTCTTCGTTCTCTTTATTCGATGAACGCTTCGAGCGGAAAAGATTTTTCAGCATTGTGGCTTAACGATTGAAAACAAAAAGAAAAACCGGACACAACAACCTGAAATGTTGTGCTAAACGATAAACGCGAATCATTTCAAAGGCGAGCCGATAGCAACGCATAAACGAACATTCACATTTAACGGTTTTCGTGACATTCCTCTAAATGTTTCACAGCTAAGCCGCCGAGTTGATAATTCTTCCTTTTTCCTTCAGACGAGAAATTTCAACACGAATCAAATTATTGACAATATTTTCAAAATGTACGAATACTGGTTTGCAACACCAATAACAACTTAAAATCGATTTTTTACGGCATTTATTCGTCTCAAAGGTATCGAGAAAAATCGAATGCGAAAATGATATGACGCATTTCACAACTACGTACATTTCTATACTTGCAAATTGAAAAAAAGTGATATTTACGGATAGAAAGGAGGGAGGCAGATGTGATCGGTGAAAGAGGATGGAGATTAATGTGATCAAAACTTCAAAAGTCTCAGAAATGATGAAAATAATCCTAAGATATAACAAATAGAATCAGTTGACTGTCACTTTAAAATCCATAAAAACCTCTTCATCAAGCATATTTTTAAATCGTTTTGCTTATTTCTTCTTGCAAGATATTGAGCCTTGCTGGAATCTGCATTCCGATGGCCATGTTGATTTGCCAAAATTCTTTCACTTATAACATGAAGAAAACAAGTATGGAAATGTATTTCGAAGATGACTGTCGAAAAACGTTTTTTTTTTTTTTTTTTTTTTTTTTTTTTTTTTTTTTTGCTGCGCAGCGAACATAGACTTCTTCAGCAGTTTATAATCATATTTAAGATTGCAGCTGCGCGTATGAATACTATCAAATAACGCTTGAGAGATAGAAATCGAATGCCACTTAGGCATATGTTCGTTATTTTGAAACATTCGTTGCCTAGCTTTTCGTTTGCTAGAGATCTTTCCAACGGAGGCTTGTTAAGTGGAGTATTTATAGCTAATAAATCTTTCTAGCTATGAAAAATTACAAAAGAATTGGCTGCATATTAGAGAAGCCACGAGATTTCCAAACATACTGTAAGAATATTTCCTTTAAAACATTCTATAGAAAAAGATATTCTAATGTCAACATAAAGAAGGCTCTTTCATTCACAGAAACGCTGTGAAGCAAAATTAAATGGCCTGGTATGAATTTCACTATGACTTCCAGCAAATGTTTCATATCTACACGCAAAAAATTTCAACTCATATTTGCATAAAAATATATGATAAAAACCAAAAAAAAAGAGAGAAATTCACCGATCCTCTATGAATTCATCTCATAGAAGCCATAAGTGAAAGATGACGGAAGCTCATAATAATAGGGAATCAAATAGGATTGAACGAAAAAATTCTTTAACATTCACTAAAGCATAAAGTCATTCCTTGAAAGCATTACATCAAAAGAGATGTTCCAGAAAAAACACTCTTATATTCAAATAAGCTCAGTGAAAGTAAAACGAATTTCGAGGGTGTTAGATGAATGAAACTCATGACAAAACTAGCACAGAAAAGTAAGGTTTAAGAAATCTTTCAAATTTTGAAGGTACGATTCGAATTTTGGTATGCACCTCATTGCGCAAAAGTTGAACGGATATATGCTGTTCAAACTAGATAGAAATCAGCGGCTCCCCTCTGCTTTTCTCCATCCCCCCTCTCCTCTCCCCGAAAAAGCGATCTCGTCATAGCATTTCAATAAAAATTCATGCATTCAACATTAAGCAAGTATTCTGCCATTGGAATGTTGGACGCGAGTGAATAGTAACAACACGTCAAAGTCAAAAGAATAGTTGTTGCATTTGCATTTAGCAAGTATTTGTACCATTCTTGTACACTTCAAAAATAGTTTTAAGGAGGACAATTCGTATAAATGGGACCAGTTATTTCATATCACGATCCTCCACTATTCTTATGAGATGCCCAAAACAACGTTTTCTATGTATCCACTCAGACTATTTAATGGTAAGTGACAATCGTTAGTGGCATGTGAACGATTCTGAAATCAGGAATTGAGCTCGGAGTGAAAAATATTGAAAGGAAGTTTCGCGCTAAGCCATAAGTGCAGAAAGTTTGGTGCGAATCCTATATTCCATCGATCCAACACAATTATTAACAAAAATATTTCATCGAAAATATTCGTACAATGCAACAGTGCAATTCAAAGAATCGCAATAGCATAACCCCATCGGAAGCACGCTAAGAGATGGCAACGATGATCGGCAATATGACATAACAACCGACCTAGCTTGCAATATAAATTCAAAACATACATTGCAGCGGCAGAATTGGACGTTCGTAACGTCAAACGTCAAGGGCAAGCGAAACGCGGCACCTCAAAGGGTCGGCGGCGACGATCGAGTTCAATGGGCTACCCCCCTTTGAAGTTGGCGACTATTCCTGCGAAACGACTTTAAGGTCGCTTATAGCCCGCTCTAACAACACCACCGCGCACCACCTCGGACCTACAATGCACGTGCACACACTGTCTACCGCACATCCCCACACTTCACACTTCCCGTTACTCCAGCCATGGAGGACCGCCTACTCGATGGATACGCATTGAATTCTATACAATCGGTAAATTTTAGATGACAGGTCTTCATGCACTGAACAATCAAACATAGCTTCATATCCTTCGTCGAGAAAGTGATTCCATTTTTTATTGAATATCGAGAAAGCCTCTTCAGAATCTTGGATTCAAAAACAGAAGCCAAAGGTACCTCATGGTATATTAAACAACTAAGTGGCCCCCACCATATTGCCGCATTTTTCATAGTTCCATAGGGGAACTGACAGCACAGAAGACGCTGTGGTTCACTGGTGTTAAATTATGAGGCAGATTACCGTTGAAATATTCATTTACTCAGCTGCTATCTCTCTATATTACAGTTACTATTTGACAATGTGCGTTATGAGAGACAATAGCTGATCAAAAAATCTAAAACGGGAACAAACGAATGCGTCGAGATGCACGAAATCTCTACTCTTGCAACGTTCTCCAGGAAATTTGGCAAGGGAGATTAACTAATATAAAACGCATATTCAACTCTGGCATTTGAAAGGAAACAAACGAACGCTATCTATAGGTGAAATGAATGCGGTATCCCATACTTCATAATAGGTAAAACACGAAAACAGACGTAGAAGCATGATTGTGATTCTTCTATGTCCAGTGCTGAAGATGCTAAAGAACTTGCATGTAGAAAAATAGGGGAGATGAGAGCATCAGGTGGTTGTCGTGACACCCATCTTTAAGGTCTTTGTAGATCGCACTATGACATCATACCTCCATAATGCATCTGAATATCTGTCCAGTAGCTGTAATCCAGAAGCCATTGAAGCAAAAGTTTTGAAAGTTGGTGGGCATAATACTGGCCATTGGATGACCTCCTAAACCTGAGTCCATTTGATCCATCAGTTTCGAAAGGATTTGTAAAAGCGTAAAGGTGGAAAAAACTAGCAAATGTTTAACACCGGCTAGTTTTTATTTCCAACCGACCAGGCTGCAGTAAAACGAGTTTTTTGCAGAAGGCTTGTTTAGATGGCGTTATTTGTTGGTAAATAATTGTACTGACCAGCACTTGAATAATATGCTTGAGCGCATTTCACATCAGCTTCTCCGGCATACTTTTCTAATATATATATATATACATATTCAAGGAGTCTAACATAAGGAATGCATAATAAGTGCAGCACAAAATAATGTACAAATGGTGATGCATTTTGCAATTATTTTGTGCTTTTGCAAAATGTGTTATGCAACGCTATACATCATGCAAAAATCATGACACAACGGGATTTACTAAAAGATGCTTAAGGCAAATGGATGAAAGTTGTAAATCGTTTCAGATTGTAGAAAAACCTCAGAAATGATTGAGCAATTTTATTGTATCAATCGGCTATAGGCTGTAAGAAAGCAACGCTTTCTGCTTTCGGATAGGAAGCAATTTGTGAGGAGATGGCAGATAGAGAAAGAAAGATAGGCTAATTTAAAGCAACTTCAAAAGATGCCGCAATGAGCAGTCTGTACCTCACAAGCGAGTCGCATGTGGCTGAAAAGGCACCGGCAATCATCGTACATCGTATGTGCCCATCGCTCACTTCAAAAAGAAATCCCCTACGAGCGGCCTCCTTTTGTATTCAAAGCTTTCACGAAATCTATGCTCATTTACCTTGTTTGGTAAAAAGGCGCTCTACCTGTACGTCAACATATATCGCTACTCTCTAGCAATATGAGATCTGAAGATGCAGCATTTCGCTAACTTTATAGCGATTCTTGGGAAAGCCACACGCTTATTGGCATCCTCTTGAACGTTCAGTTTTTTTTTTTTTTTTGAAATTCTTCTCCCCAAAAATTTTTTCAGAAATTAGTGAAAAATTCCAAATGGGAGATTGCAACATTCTGATATCCTTATCGGGCCACCCGTCCCTTGTTAAGCGTCCTGACAAAACCCAACACTTTATTAGTCGACCACGGCCTCAGCTGGGCCCACAGCTCATCAATGCAACGACGAAACAACGAAGAACCCCAACAAGCGAAAGTAATAAACACACTGAATCAGACTGAGCAATAACAATTCTTACATACACTACTCATAGCATCAAAGCGACACTTGCAAGAGCAAGACATAGTGCAATTCAGTGATCATAATCAACTGCTCTATGGTCACTATCGAGCTGCTCTACAATCAAAATCGAGTTGCTCTACGATCAATATCGTTACAGAGATGAATTTCGCACAGTAGTCGAGTATATGAGCACTGAACACGCTCTCAGCTTTGCAAAAAATTACAACTTATGAAAAAAGCAACGGTAGCTCATGTCATACAGGAATGTAGAGGACTGTGCATTTGTAAGGCGGTCGTCTGCGTCATATTCATACTGACAACTTAAAGTCGAGCGAGTTTTTCAGGATTTTCGTCTTTTTTCTACTTCATTCACTAGTACCAGTTTTTGCTTCTAATTCGTTGCTTAATTTAACGGTTATGCAGAAGTATTTGCTACCACTAACGATTGAGTCCAGCTATCTGACAACTTCACAATTATGCATACATTCGAATACATATAGGAACTGATGAAGTCTTCTCTCCAGCGAACTGTCATATCGATTTCCCGCAGTACGTCTTAAACAGGTCATAACTGGTGCTTTTTATTTTACCCTGATGATTTATGATGGTCAGTAGTTAGTGGAGCCTTCTCTGCTCCTATTCACTTTATAAATTCATCACATCATATTATATCGTTTAGGATTTCAAACTGTGCAAATCGTTTCTTTCTCTCACTAGAGACTGTAGGCAAGACTCGAGCTCTGTCTTGACCTCGAATCACTTTTTGGAGCGATGTTACGTGCTACATAACTTAAATTTGCGTTCATATGGATTCCTCAGTGCAAAAGTCAAAAGATTCAACGTGGAAATGACCACTACGATCAATGAATCTAAGTTACTTTTAAGACATTACATTAGCCCATAACGACAAGTACAACGTTCACAACAAATAGGGTTCCCCATCTTTCTAATTTTTATTCATAGTATACGGCAGTTGGATTCCCTCAAAAGTGCAAAATCAAATACCGTATCACTCTCCACTATTGTCATCGTTCGTGTGATGCGATTCTTCATGCACACCACAGAGGAATAAAAGTATAAAAAAATGATCAAGCAATAAGGTTATAAAACAAATAAAAGCGCATAGTACAGAGAAAGCACTGGGTAGGCAGCGTATTATGCACATAGAAGTGAAATGAATAAAGAAAGCAAATGGATATGACGAGAAGTTCAAGTTATTGGGAGAGGTGATTTGCAAGAGATGCTTCTTATCGCCATTTCTAAATCTGCAGCTTTCAATCAATATTTTTGGAGCGCTATTTCTGATACTCTCACTTGAAGATGTGAATTGAATGACTAAGAAAACTGAATTTCTAAGAAATCATAGATAATTCTATACGTTTCAACAAAGTCGTTCGTAGATCCGGAGAGAATAAACTCATCTGATCTGATCCTCAGCAGTAAATCGAAGCTATTAGACGAAATTTGGGCAAATATTTGGCAAAATGACAGCCTGAATAAGGCGAATATTTATGATCATTGCAAAAGATTCGAGAGTACACCATGACAAAAGTTGGGCAATATAAAAACCTTGCATAATCGGGTCAAAAAACCGATATATTTCACTTTTACAACTTGAGGAATGAAATATACGATATTATGAGACTTAATAATCTTATCGACGCAGCGAGATGTAAATTTCATCTCAATGTTTACTACGGTAAATAAATCCACCTACGCAACCAGTGTTCTACGCGCAACAATGAAAGACGACTGTCGAGGGCTATTGACTCAAACCGGTTGACATTTTCAGACAGCCATAGACATTTGCATATGATGGATGAAAACTTGCAGACTGTCATAACGCTTCAAGCAATTTTAAAGACAGCTGTACTTTGTCAGATAGTGATCAGCGTGACTGACGACCACATCTATATATATTATATATATATATATATATATATATATATATAACCTGTAATCTTTGGAAATTTACAATATGGAACATGTGGCTGGAGGAAAAACGGTCATTCAAATCAAGGAAATCGATGAAATCCAGTAGTCGAAAGAAATAACAGGAAGAAATAAAATAAAAGAGAAAGTAAATGAAACAAAATAGAATAATATGCGATACAAGTGACGGGATTAAGCGGCCGAATAAATAAGCCACAAAGAAGGTGTTATAATTGCGATATATGGCACTAGAAAAGGAGATTCTATTGACGAGAGGGCGTTGTTCAACAATCGCTAAGAATCAAAACGAATGTACTCGTCGCGATGCGGAAAGATGAACAGGGGAAATGGACATCACAACGCGTACCGCAACGCTCAATGAGGACTTGGAGTGCGTTGACGCCCTCAAAGCTATCCTTTCCCGCCAAGTTTGGGACGCTGTGACGTGATGACCAACTGACCAGGCATAATGACCACACCGACATGCACAAACACACCGCAGACATGTATGCGCACAAACAAACTCGATTCAGTGATCCTAACTGGCCTGAAAGATCGTTCGGTCAGCGAATCACTAAAGCTGGTTTGCAACCGGAACTCGGCTGGAAAGAGTACATTTCATAAACGTCCGTGTTTACTGACCGAAAGCATCGGTGAAAACCGAATCCCTATCGCAACGAATTGAAAGAGTGCGCCACCACCAAGATGAACAGCCTCATCTTTACCATCACAAAGGCGAACAGTGATTAGCTTCAAGCCTAACGAGACACTACTGTGGCAAATTATTAGGTGGATGCTCGATTAAAAATGAGTATCAAATAGTCGTTGCATACTCCTACTGCATGAGCGACGAGTTGATGTGGGGACAACCACTATGGAGCGAAGACCACACACAGTTGTAAGCTATGTCCATTGGAGTGTATGAATAGATTTCTTTGCCTCACTACTTATTAATAAAAAATTGGAAGATGCACTTGTTGCAAACGTAAGCTTTTGCCTCGATTTTAGGTGGCAAATCTAGCACACTTTGACATATTACGGCTAAAGAACACCATGGAAGCATTGGTATAATCAGGAAAAGACGATAGTTTAGGTATTGGCGATCAACACTCGTTCTCCCTCTTCAACCGACCTCTTCACATCACCAGCATCAGTCCTGTGAAAAAAGAGGCAGAGCGTGGGATAAATTCTCCTGAACGATCTAAAAGTTTTGTAGTAGTGTTGAAACCATATCTAGAAACACCCAACAACGGAAAAATGACTGTGGCTGCAACATAGATCGGGAATATTTCCAAATACAGTCTTGCGACTATTAAAAGAAGAACTGTTAGAAAAAGACTAGCAATATTTCTTATAAAATCAGATCCACTCAGAAAATAATAAAGGCTCTAAACTAGGACCGCTATTCGCTCTCGTATAGGTCTGTTACTGAACCTGCAAGTGCCATTGCGCAGCAAAAATTGCACGTCTCGGAAACCATAATCAATGGAATCCGGTAGCTGAAAAGTGTCAAGGAAGGGTGATGAGAAGAACTGCATTTGTTGTGAGAAGTAACGAAGAAGACCATAAATATGAAGCGTTTCCATATCACTTTATTCACAAAGGACAATTTAAAGGAGCGCATAATAAACGAATGATGTAATAATGCTAATGATCGATGTGGATTGCGCTGAAGCAAAGGCTAAAAAGTGCTCTCAACAATGTTGTTAAATAATGAAACGTTAAAACAAAATATGCATTGTCCACGCAGAGATGACATTCGTAGAACAATTAGAGACTTCACTTTTAGAAAATGAACGATATCCTATAAAACGGCACTTTCTAATTGCTTGGATGGCACCGTTTTTAGGCATTTACTTCATCCTAAACACACCGAAATGGTCTCATACAGCTTACTCTGTTTTCAATTTCGTTTAGAAATATGCGAGCGTGTAAAAATTAGTAGACGTTTAGCGAAGTTTAGACCAACTTATTAGTAGAAACTTAAAAAAGCACACACACACAACTACCCAAGAGATGCGAAAAGTCCGAGTGTTGCAATGTTCACCAATGAGCAATCATCGAGATCAGTGCACATCACAGCGATACGATCGAATACAATCAATGCACACCAGCTCGTAGTTAATAAACAACCTTTATGCGATACTATCCATTAAAATTCATTAATGCACTTCATTAGGTCAAATAAATTTGGGATTCAAAGTTGGAAACCTGTTTAATGGATGAATGTGTCATGCATTCCACACCTATTGGCATCTTTGACAAAATGCATTCGATCATATGAGAACAATCTCCCACCCTCTTTAGCCGTTCTTTAGCGGATTATTTCAACAGGAAAATACTCTGAGGAATGGAAACTTTCATGTCATATACGGAGACAACGGTCATTCGAAAGAGCGACAGAGTACAGGCCTACAACGTTATTGTTGAGAAAAACCGCCACGCATATAGCTCATTGAGACCCGTTTTTCTCTGCTCCATTATATTGCAAACATTTCTCTGTTTCTCATGCTGAGGATCAACCCACTTCATATTGTGTGCATCCGAGATAATTCTTCGACTGGCAGGATCCCGACGTCGCGGGTTGGCAGGATTCGAATGTTGCGCACCGATCGGTCGAAGAAGACGTGGTCAAGCATTTGGTTGGGTAGAGGTGTCGATGCGTCGGAACCGTGTGGAGGTGGCAGACATGTCAGTTGAACGGGTCGTTGGAATAGTTGAGTTTGGTGTTGATCCTCAAGTTCACACTGCAGTGGAACCAGAGAGCCGTATTTTCATCGCGCTTTTCACAAAACCGTTGCAATAAAGAAGCAATTATTTTAAATCACAGGAGAAACGTAAATTACAAAAGAAAAGCGGCGGTGAGATACGTCGTTCAATTTGATATCAAGAAAACCTTCAACTAATGGAAAAATTATATGTGGACAATCTCCTTCACGTCTAATTGCCACGTGAAAGGTTAATAGCACGAAATGTTCAGTTAGTTCAGACGTACGTCACTTTTGTCGTGCACAAATCCAGAACACATCACGATTTCTCACGGATACTGTTTTGGTAAGAAACCATTTCAGAGTTTCAAAAATGTTCATCGTAATCGAATCCCCATTCACTTAATTAGATAAAAATTTTGAGAAATAGGCAGTGAGGGAGGGAGAAGAGTGGAAAGAGGGGAGGTGAATATAATGTTCTTGAGGAATTCTTATGCATAGGGCTCTATTGTATTTAGTCTCAGTGCGCACTGATGGAAAACAAGGCACCTAACTCTACACACATTGACAGACATGACACAAATGCAAACCAAAACCGTTGCACTTTCTTTTCGTTTTTTTTTTGAGTGAGCTTTCCCAACCTTTCAATTAGCTCCACACTTTGATCACCAGCGAAAGCTTCTGAACTTTTCACCGGCAAAAGGGTTGGTTAATTTTGAGATAAAAAGTGATAAAAAACTTCTATAACAATAACCCCTCCTGGCGCTTCCATAGTTTCGAATGAATTGGGCTTTTTGCTACACACTTGGTTGCATCTCCGAAATTGAGAACCAGAGTTTCTGCTTGGTTGTTAGGTTTAGCGTCGGGTGATTTTCTAGGTAACTAAAATATAGCGAATGTGCGAAGAATTACTTCATTCGTGTTGGAAATTTGGATGTATCGACATATATAATCAGTTCATTAAATCTTTCATTTTCGAGTTGTTATTTTCAATATTAGTTCGAAAATGACCGTTGATGCAACACAGCGGCTCTCCAATTTCGAAAATTTAGCATCCTTATTGTGTTCACATTAAATTCCATCTTACGCCCAACAACGATATAAATTTCATCGGAAAGAAACGAATAGTTGCATATTTCTCTTATTGATTAAGAATTTTTCAGCGATCTTTTCAGAAATTCTGTTGGGTTGATAACCTTTCCTTTTAGTTATTTCCAAATATTTCAACAGTTATATACAAAATACATTTAGATTAACAATAAAATTAAGTAACCGAACATTTGAAAGGACGCCATTAAAATAATAGCAATAGGTCAACGTATCTAGTAACCTTCCGTCTCCTCCTCCCTCCTCCAGCGGACGGTCACTCCTCCCATACCAAACCACCTTCCACCATACCCTTCCACCGTTTCTACAAGGCGCTCTGATCCCTGCTACAGGTCTGGAAAAGTCAGATACATGAGCTTGTCATCGGAGGTATTCTAAAAACTGCACTGATTTTTCTTCGGCGAAAAACAGCTCATACAGCCTAACCCTTATGCGCTCGCAAATTATGAGCAATTAGGAAGTAAGAATGTGAAATGCCAATTTTTGCCCTCATTTCAGGTGGCGGAAGTGAAGGCGCGCCAGATAGGATGCATTTTTCTCCTTATCACTACAACACCACAGATTTACCCATTCGTAGTGCATTTGAACATTACCTCGTGATCGTTTTAAAGGAGAAAGGAAGAGAGAGGTATAGAAGACTATCAGCGACGACAAAAGTGGATCGGCGCAATGGAAGTTTTTGAACGGTTTGTTTCATGAAATATCCGAAGCCTTTTTTGATCGATCAGTTCAATATGAGGCCTATGTTCCATATGGCAATCAAAATCTGACATATAGCATTAAAAATCCTGGTCGAGAGTGACTGCTACCGTCCGCTGCATGATCGTCGCGATAAATCGTGCAACCTTCCTACTCACCAAAGTAGTACAATGATGATGCCGGTGTTCAAGCCATGTGTATAGCTTGGCTATGGCTAGCTGTCGAAGCGTCCATATCCGGCCAACTTCGGCCAGCTTATAGATTGCACTTTCGAATGAGTATTTAAAGGGATGGAAAATTTGCAAATATTGTGGAGAAGCGTTCTGACTATGGCCATGGCCAGAAAGGTTTCATTAAGGTCATATGCCTATTTCTTCTCTTCCGCGTTAATGACTCTGCTTCAGCATTTTCTACTGAAGGAGTACGACGGGTGTGTGTGTGGCGATGCCGATGACGATGCACCTGAAATTAGTGGATTCTTTTTTAGTTATGATACACTTAATATTGATTTTTTTTTAAAATATGCAGCAGGAACACGACTCTTGCAAATTGGTTTCCGAATTTTTAATCATGAGAAGTAACTTAAACTAGAAATTTTATTTCTTTTTTCTTCGTATTGTTGGATTTCTTAAGCGGAATGAGACCTTCTATTATAGATATGAATACTATATAGGCTTATCAATCAAATCACCTTATGTGAATCAGATGCCCTCCTATAACGTCCGTTCTGTGGACTGGATCGAAGAGCGTATATGAGGGAAAAAAGTAGAGCGTTCAACACAAGGAACCTGAAAAAAAACTTGTAGCTGAAAAAAATCCCGGAAATATTTGTAATTTTCAAGGGGAAGCATTGAAAGATAAGAGAAACAGTTGTAATCGACATAATATAATGATGTTTGCGTATGCTTATACCACCTTTCAAACTGCACAATTACAGGTAACGTTCTGTTCAAAGAGAAATTTTTTCATGGTCACACAAGCAATATCCACGATACTCAATTTCTGTATTCTTTTTCCTTTTAAATTTTTTTAATTCCAACTATTTTAGACTGAAGAAATATTTTATTGCTTCATTAAGAGTCGAAATATACAACATATTAACTCTCTATTCCCGATTTCACCAATGAAAAACAGCGTATACTCTACAGGTGTAATGTACATGGCGGAAGTGATTATATATATATATATATATATATATATATATTCAGTGGTAATTTGAACTTTTAAGGAGGAAAACAGAACAAAGTCAGTCAAATGCGACATACATGTCGATGTATAACCAATCTGAAATGTTTATTGCCTTTGAGTGATATGTTTTAACTGCGTAAATAAAATTTTCAATAAATTTAATTTCAAAGGGGGTTATCTTTATAATTTTGTGTAGCAATCGAATTGCTCAGGCTGAACTATTTAAAAGAGTCACTAAAAAAGTTCAAAGGAGTTGACATATCCCACTTGTGGATATGGAATTGCAAAAGCCTTCGGTAGTATGTTAAGTGCAAAAATTTGCATCAATGAAATCACCTCGAATACGATCATTCCGCTTAGTGAAGTTTATTGTACGATCATTCGCTTTTCGTTCATTCAATACAATTTTCATTTTCACACAGTACATCTGCCAATTCGCTGCTGATAATACATACAATAAATATAAATTCTCGTATAATGTCGAAGAAAAACCTGTGCGAGGTTCTCCAAAATTTTTCGAGTGAAGATATTCCCCGATTGTCGTCGAATTGAACTCGAAACGTTCAAGTTCAAAAATAGTACACAATTAAGGAAACTTGCGAAAACGTGCAGCAGATATCTGAGTGGGAGAGTCACTTTGAAGGACGCAAGGTTTCAAGAGTTCAAACTTCTCAAAAGCTTTATTAAACGCTTATTCAATAACAAGAACATTCTGCCCATTACACCACATAACGACGTTTACAGACGACCTCGGAGCTTTTTTGACATTAGAGGCGTACAATCAAAACACATTTCTTCATGAATTGAGAATAAAAGTGAAGAAACTCACAAAAAAATGCGCATTGTGCAAAGTTATTTGCCGATTCCGAGCAGAACAATGGCCTTCAATTCTGCGAGTAATATATTTCGGCAGAAGGACGAATATCGCTTAATTTTCCTCAGAATGAAAAGTACCCTTCAGTTGAGGCTCTAACGATCTGAAATATTTATTTGAACGGAATTTTTGAAAACAATATTTACGTCTATGGATGCCAATAACGTCCACTTTGGATCAATGGGCGAATTGTTGGAGCGATCCGATCATGAAAAATTTGAAAGTGATATAAGGACTACTACATAAAACGATGCCAACGGTATAGATTTACAAAATAAGTTCCCAATGCCTAGAATAGATTATTACACTTTCACTTCTACTTCACTATATTCCACCTTCCTTTAGGTTTTAGATCTAAAATCCTGGGACTAGAATTTCAGTGAAACACTGGTGTATGCTCACAGGCAACATTCACCTCTAGACGAATAACAGTTTTAGAGGTGAACGAAATGCACGTGGCTATCCCTTCTTAACGATATATTTTTATAACATCCGATCTTAACGGTCTGCCCTTAACAGTCGGTCCAGTAACGCAGCATTTCAAAGAAACCATCCCACAACAATTTTTGCCCATATAAATGATTTGGTTGAGAAGAGTTTAGTGAAGAAAGTGTTTCGAAGTGAAGAAATACTGCGAATACATGAATTGGTATTAAGAAAAATGATGTAATACATGACAAACCACATATAATTTCAGCAAGCAGAGAAAATCTATCAAAACGGTGATCGATAATATAATGGCGAATGATTTAAGAAGAGTAATGAAAAATTGCGGTGAGCAATGAAATCAAATTGAAGGCAATATGACACAATGCCATTCAAATGGGAAATCGATGTCGATTAGAAATTTATAAAAACTTTTAAGCGCTTTAAGGTCATCCGGTCAGGTGAAACAATTAATCTAGTAAATACGCTCAAGCACTAGCCAATAGGGAATCGTTCACTAACCTGCGTATTCGTTGAAAAAAAAACAACTATCGTCTCAGTTGTCATCGGAGCGGTTGTGCTCAAAGAATATGTCACACTTTTTAATGTGCTGATGAATGATCAAATTAGTGGAGTGTAATTAGCGCAATAAATATATTAGGTTGATTGACTGCAAATATGCGCAGTTTTAAAAATTATTCAACACACCTATTGCGCTATCGATGCAATCACATATGCTATCTATGGAATCGACACCCTTTAAAAATGGGACATCGCCGAACGTGAATGCGGCATGCTCATAAATATATTTCTTTATTACGGCAAACCAACGTTGCTTCACTAGGGGACATATTTTAGAGCTCAGTTTGTGATAGTTTGGAGGATGCAGCTAGCGTTATGGTACTAGCACACTCTGATGAAGTGTTAGGTCAAACTTTTAAGTTGCAAGAGTTTCTAACACAATGATTCGAGTTGGCACAACTCTGTACTATGTCACCCATGGAGAAAGGTCGATCCACAGTTACCGCAGCAAATTCTGTCATAGAGTAACATCGTTCTGCTCAACATAAATGAAATCTCTAATGGGATAAACTAGATTACTACGTTCTAGTTTTATAGTCTGATTAAACAAATTCTGACATAGCAATCTAGAGATTTCGTTCATTCAAGCATACGAATCGATTCGATCTTTTCGATCTTCATCAATTCGCAGTTCTTGATGGGAGCAAAACGCAGATCCACTTAATGACAGTCATATCGAATACGCTTATTCAGCACCATTTTTGGTCACAGCACATGTGGGCAGAACAAGTGAGAGACGAGACGACTGTTCCACTTGGACAAAACTGGTGCTGATGTGAACCACATAGCCGAAAGTTGAACCACATAAATCATCGAGGGTAAACCAATGTGACAGTCTAAAATTTTTTTTCCGATATGCAAGACAAAGAGATCAAATTGTTTATTTTCTTACCATTTTTTGTGATTAAATAATAACTTTTTTGATTTTACTATATGGTTACAACAGCTCAAAGTCTCGAATAAAACTCTCATCGCAATAGCTCAGCGTCAACAGTTTCAGAAGGCAATCTTAATCAAAATGACCTCGTAGGTTTATCGTAGAGAGTTGTTTTTCTTGACATTTCCAACATTTCTGTACTATATTTTATAGATATCTATGAAGTACTTGAATTAAATTAGCCACGTAATTAGGTTATACAAAACCACAATATGGTTTTACCTTCTAAAATTAACCTACTATAACATAAAATAACAAAGCAATGCTAAAATAACACCACACTTGAGTGGGTGTTACATATGAGGTTATCACATCAATAATGATAAACTGGTTTAGCAGGGAAAGAGTTTTTAACGGTGATAAGATTTCATAAAAGTTATGGTTTGCACGTTGTCCGAGTATAAAATAACTTAACTGCTCGATGGTGTTTTGAAATTTACTGGCGGCGGCTACAACAACTAGGATGTGAAATCGATTTTTGAAGGCATCAAACGATGAAAATTTGATCGTTAAATTTGAACTAGCATCAATCGGAAAGCAAATACGGAATATAAGAATTTGCCTAGCACTCTACTGACGAGTTCATCTTTGCCCAGTGTTTTAGCTTCAATTATCTTCACAACCACTGACCTTAATGTTATCCACGAAAATTTAAGTCCATGATAAACTCACATGCATACATATTTACACAAAAACATAAACACAAAGATGCAAACATATGCGAATGCTCAAATAAGCACATACAAATATGCATAAACGTACACATGGGTATAGGTAGTGCTTGGCGGTAGCCAAGCGAAATTTCAGTTCCGATAGTAATAAACCGAATAATTTAGCCTGCCGTCGAAATTCAGTACACAATCAGTGGATTTCAAAACAACTGAGGAGATCAACTAAAAACCCACTTACGTATGCAGCCGAAATAACTATCAGATTATTATCTCTTGTTTAGTGAATTCTCCCTTGCTTCTCGTACGCTGTGCGCCACGGGCTCTCATTTTTACTTAGATCTTCTTTAGATCACATTCCTTTATACTTCAAAGAAGGATATTAATTTCTGCCGGTGCAATGGTTTCAAAATTTCAAGTTTCTAGCCTAATTGGTCTTGCCACAACCATAACGCTAAGTGGAAGAAATTAAACGCACACATAACCCTTCCAAGTTCCGACTTTTTGCGATGAAGTGCCGTTCTAATGAAAAAGAAACCACCAGTCGCTAAACGAAAACATTCAAATGGAACCTAAAAAGTTTCAAAAATATCGGCCGCCTGCCGAGCGGACGTACTCAGTGGACGTCCGGAATTCGCTTTCTACGATAAACGAATCTAAAAGGTTAAGATCGAATTTTGATCTGCGCAAAGCGACCGGAACAATTTTTAAATTTCGATCTAACCGGAATTCATTCCTTCGATCACTATCACTGCACACAATGATCATGTGTGTGTGTGCGTGTGGCAAATAGAAGCACAAACCTAAAAAATGAGCATGTTATTCGTACCGGCTTAGCTGGCTCATCCATGACACATCTTCAATGCATAATGGCCTCAAAAACTAAGCACCTCGTATATTGTGAGTAGAGTACAGTTAAAAATTTCTGGCAAAGTTAAGGGGGTTAATATGATTGTCTTTGTTCACTTGACAGGTGATTTTAACAAGTGAAAGAATTTATCGAATGGGAAAATTTGTGCTGATGAAACAAAATGCCATATCAGCATTATCAGCTTCCATCAAATCACACATTTTCAACGCAAAGCATATTCATCACTTTTAGACAAAACTCTAGATTACGTGCAATTTTTGTAGACAAACAATGTGCAATCGTAATTCTCTATCGCCTACTAGACTAGTGCATTCGTTTCAATTAGGAAAAATGAAAGATTATGAATGAATACCAAGAAACAGTGGAACATACTTGTAGAAATTATAGCCGTTTTAACCCGCTAATCGAATTCAGTTAATGCGAGCTTGAATCATTGCTGAGAGTGAAATCTATAACGCATTTCACTAATACATGAAACCGGTTGAACAAGATTCTCTATTGCCGATTGGAGGTTGCAAATTTAGATTTCGTTGCATTCAACTGCAATATACAAGCACATTCTCGATGAAAACGCATCAAATATCGATAATGCTTTAAAAAACTTTGTTTAAAACTTTCAACGTGCTCCCAGATAAACAACAACTTTTTTCTCGTAATCATACATAGCAATCGAATAGGAAATTCACGAAACGTTCATCAAGCTATAGCCGCATTGCTAATGGAAATTGCATTGAATGTATACTGCCGTTAAACTTGGAAGCCTTTTTATTCGCATTGAAAAAAACGGAGATACTTAACGATATGATAAGTTATACTGAATGTCCTAAAAATGTCCTGAAAAAAGTGTCCACTTCAGTGAGTCCTGAAAATAACCGAGGCACACTCGACTACAGTACTCTGACTATAAACGGCTACAGTACCTCAGAAGTAGACGACAAATTAATATAAGCTACTTCCAATAGTGATTGGTTGTGCAAGAAGATGAGAGTTTTTTCAATAATTCTCCACCGCGTTGGCTCCAGTGAACGTCTGGACAGATTTCCATGCCGAGAAACAAATGGCAGTTTCAACGATCAATGAAAGTTCACTGTTTAAGTATAGTAGATAATTTGGATATTATCGTCCAGACGTCAGAAAGCAAGAAATTCGCATCATGAGGTGAGACGGCATCGCCGTGATTCTGAAGTATCGCATTTTGAACGCTCTGACGACAACATTAGCATTGCCTCCCGAGTCTGGGTGAGAGCACATCTATTACTTTGTGAAGGTAAGAAGAGAGCTTTCATCTCTCGTTGTGTGGTCTCATTCGAAGGATTCACATAGTGAGGTAGCCATTACGAAAAAGCAGGTAAAGCCGTTATCGTAAACCTGTTAAACTGCACTTTTGAAAACTTCTTCGGCCACTATAGAACACGGAGTCATACAGGTGATCAAAGAGATCTTAATAGTGAAAAAACTACACTTCACTCCCATGCTAATTATGTCGCATATTTGCTTTATGGCGCAAATTTGAGTAAGTTAACGTAACCTAACTTCTAGTAAATCTTAGTATATGCTATTTCCGCTACATTAATGTGCCTAAAATTTGGTAAATCAGGTGGCTCTAAGAATACCTTATTTTGTTTATTGCTATAGTAAATATTTTTTGTGAACTGCGAAAATTTTCTTGATCCATCCGTTCAGCGATCTATCCATACAATGGAGCTGTCTTCTTGATCTATCCTTGCAAAGTTTCTAAAATTCTATCACACCTTAACAACCAATCAATCTTCAACGTTGTTTCAGCTGTGTAATAAAAAACGTAAAAACAGTTTTCTTTATCTTTTGCTTCACTTTCACTAGAAATGATCGGATAGATATTTGTTTCCACTCTTATACATTCTCTATTATTCCTATTCGTGAAAACAAATATATGGCTGCAACATTTGCTACTATATCGTCGATGTTTTGAAGCAACAATCGTCGTAGTAATGCGAACGATTCGCGAATGAGACCGGCAGAGTTGACTTTGATTGACGATAGTATCCTAGAGGAATAATTATAGAGGTCATGTTCTTTGTGAGGTTATTTTGTTTCCACTTCATTTTATTCTTGTTTGGACAGAAGGAAAAGGAGTTCAGCTGTGGAGATTGCTGAGTCTTTGAGACAATGTATAGCTCTAAATGGAGCTTGGACCACTTCGTTGACTCTGCGTTCTACGAAAACTTCAAGAGCATTTTCTAGAATATTATAGCGCTGTCGCTTAAAGATTGAGGTCGAAAGAAGTACCATCTTATATGTTGTTCATAAATCGGTTAGACGCTCATTTTAATGCCCACTTAATGATTAGCACAGTAACACAGAAGTGGTTCTGTATAGTTGAAGCTCATCGTTTAGCAATCCATCATCCCAATTATGCAACTGCTTAATTTGCTAGGATTCCATACCCCCATTAAATATATCCATCGTTTTTGTATATATCCTATGCAAAAATTGTAACCACTAAAATGTTGTCTTTGCAGTTTAAAAATGAAAATTTCGTTGCAGATCGGTGGGCGCAGATAGTTGTAAAATCATTCTGGAATAGTTTTCCTATTGTCGCGCAAATATTGCTTTTTTCATTTTGATTTCGATATCGAATCTGCACTCACTTTGAAGCTTAATTCAATTGAAAGCGTCGCTGATGACGCTCTTCAAAAATCTTGTGAGTTTATTGCTTTCCTACAACCGATATTGAAGATGGTTGTTGAAATATATTTTACTCGCATTAGCATTTCAGTAAGTGGGAATGAGCTCCAGAAGTTTTCGCTGTCGAGTTCAGATTCATTCCACCTATTTTAAATTGTGGTAACTCCATTTTTGAAATGCCAACCAGTTGCAAGAAAACTTGCAGTTTTGTTTTTGGGGAATAGATTTGCCCACTGGTTTGCCCTGAGTCTTCAGTTTCTTCAACAACTACAAAAAGTCCTATTTTTAGGCATCGTTTGAATCAGACTGGCCCTATGTCTTCTAGATATGAGGTTTGTCGTTCAAAAAAGTGAACAAAGAGAAGCAGCGTTCTTAAATTTCTTAACTGTCACAGAATTATACTTTTATCAATTACATGTTTAAAAAAAATTTCTCTTATTCCTTAGTGCCCTTTCGAAAATTTCTAGCTGATTGCTTCTAATTTATTCTACAAGGAAATTAATAATAAGACAGCCTAATGCAACATAAATTTTCATTTTTGCTATATGCATAGATGTTTTACAGGTTTGTTTGGCAATTGGTCTTTACGGTGGTGCTTATATCGATCAAAATTACGAGGTATGTTTGCATCATTTGTTCATAGAAAAGTTTAGTTGAAAAAAAAACAGGCGAATGAGAGCAATTCAGAAATCTACCTTTAGAGCGGTTTTACAAATCTCATTCGGGAGATTCTTCCGATCGATCACGCGTTCGACGGTCGTCTAATCGTTTGTAATGGCACTACCTTGCAGCACCATAGGGGAAGTATTGGCATATTGATTAGCAGTACGGTTTTTGCTAAGATGAAGACTAGATTGAAGAGTGGAGAAAGAAAAACTCATGCTTTATTGAAAGTGAGTTTTTTTTTGAATCAGTGGTGGTGTAGATTAAGGTTGGGCAAGATGGGAATTTTACGTCTACTGATTACCCTTGCGTTGCCCCAAGTTTCGAGCCTAATTGAAAATCCGGGGAGCCGCCTCAAATTTTGAGACTTCTGGGGATTCGTATGTTGCCTCCTTCCCTTGCTTGGTGCTCTTACAACCTTGTGCGTGCTGATTGCACTTTTCACCAGGAGCGAGGCGAGGGAAAGGGAATTTGTGAGCTGGGAATCCCTAGTGAACCAAATGAATGAAGTTAGCAAATTTGCCATAATTTTGAATATTATGCGTTTCACTTTTTATCTCTGTCTTAGCTTGTAATATCGCAAAAAGTGAAAAAAAGACAAGTAAAAGTTCGCAGTACGTATATTTCAAATGTAAGTATTTCAGATGAACGCAATTAATGGCAAATGAAATAAGTATTATTCATTTGTGTTAAATATGCTTCTGCAAAGTTTAATTTAAGGTTCCTCAATTGCCATCTATGGTGGAGATATATAAACACCTAGAAGCGGAAATAGGAGAATATTTGAAGAACGTAAAGAAGGAACAACGACGAAAAAGCGAATAACCTTTGAAGTATTTGTCTTTCTTATTTTCGACTCTCATTTTGAGCTTTTAAATTTTCATGAGAGCATTAAGAAATTTCATAAACAGTAGTAGAAATGAGAACTTTAATTTTATTAAGAATTTTTACATTGATGAAATATGCAACCGGTGATGGGTAGACGATGTATAGACCGTGGATCGAATTTAGCTCTGCTTATTAATTACGTCTTTGTCTTTTCCCGATTTCGAGTGACATTGATGGCCGGAAATAGGCATAAAGTGTAATAATGAAGCCGTGCTGTTTAGCATTATTCCCCATTAGGTTTTTCTAAAGGCATGTGAGAGAAGAATGATGGTTTAGGTATTATAACTATATCCATTTTGTCCGATAGGCCGTTGGACTCTTTCTACCAGTCGATTTATATAGTTTAATTATTAAAATTCATCGAGGTTGATAATTGCGCAGTAAAGTTGTTGTTCGTTATCTTTTACCATATTCAACAGATTCGTGAAGTGATATTCACATGAATTGTGCTTTATACTCAAGTCATTTGTTTGCGTTGATATGATCAATCAAAGATGAAATTCCCCTTCCTCAACGATCAGGGAGGAGGGAAAGTCGAGGGGACGGGAGCAGGGAGAGAGCTTGGCAAAAAGTGTGCGATTTAATCTCGGGTTTTAAATTGTAATTTCATCTAACCGTAATGCTTGTTGCCGCTTTCCCTTTTTTTCCCCATTTCTTTTCGCATTGATATTTTCAAGCCGAAGGCGATCTGGAACTCGTTTCATCAAATAGGGTGGAGAATGTATGCTTAGCAACGTGCATAACTATAGCAGTATTGTTATTGCTTGTTGTGGCCTATTAACACTGAAAAGGCTCCTTTGTCCGATGTTCATACTCACCTTTTGAATACATATTCTTCACGGGGAAGGTTTCTTTGGTAACTGTTGCTATCTGTTTACTATATTGTGTAGAGCTTTGGAGCCAAGAGTGGCGTTCTAGCTGGAGCAGCTCTCTCTGAAGGTCGTCAGTCAGACCGACGAAAGTGTATTTAAAGGAGGAGTTGGTGGCATTGCGTGCAGAAAAGGCAGCAAAATTTACGCTTAAAGTTGTCAGTTGGTTGGAATTTTCTGGCTGCATGATTGCAGTTCTCGAAATCTCAGTAAAATGTCGGTCTTCTTGTGACCTTTATAATTTGCGCTTCGAGGATACCCTCTTCCACTCACTTTTCTCGAGTTGTTGTTCGTTATTTCATTGCTTTAGCTTTTATGCTTTCTTTTAATCATTTCTGTATATTTTTCCTTCGTGTTTGCTTTGGCATTCTTTCCTTCTTAGTGATGAAAGTAACACTTGGACCTCCAAGCAGAAAAATCCCTTTCTCGAACTTGAAGTGGCTTTGGAACTTGGGAGACTAGCAGATGAAAGATGTCATTACTTGAAGGGTCTCCCAAGAAGGGGAGGGAAATCCATGAGACAGCAAAGCTGTGGTGCTCCAAAACATCGATCTAATCATAAGAAAGATGGATGAAGTTGATTAAACCATACAGCATAGAACCTGATTGGTTGATTTTAACGGAAAGTGTTTCAAAAGGGTTGAAGTGAGTTACGTAAAGTTTGATTTCCATAATGGACAACGTAAACCTAGAAGTGGTTCTTACTCACCAGCCTGGGCATAGGTTACCAATGGTTTTGTGTGGTTTATAGCGCATATCATCAGCGACTATCTTCTATTCGAGTATTAGCTTTCTCTTTGGCATGTATTGAGGTTCAATATTGTATAAACGGCGCATTTTATTTTATTTTATTTTATTTTTTTCTTTGGAGGGGGATTAGCAGGGTAGTGATTTATTTTTTGTGCACGAGAAAGTCAAAAATAAGTAGAAATAGCCAGCTGTTTTATACATTTGTTTTGCATTTATCGTACAGCTTTTGATTCGTTTCTGTAGCTTTTTTTCCTTGCTCAATTGGTACATTTTTTCAGTTGGGAAGTTTGCAAAAGGAATGTGTTATGATTGATTGTAACTAACATATGTTGATTAGTATTATGGTTTTTGAAAGAGACAAATCGCTTTATTTCCTGCTGAAAAATATCCATGGCTTCAGGCAAGGCTTAAGCTTTGTCGATATGTTCCTTTTCCTTGAAAAATTGCCCGACTTTTATGTCTCATAAGTGAAAATCTGTCGCACAATTGTTCGCTTAGACAAGCTTAATATCCCTTCAAAATCCGCTTTTTAGTTGGTGCCCCATGTTAAATCAGATTTGATTCTTTTGCAGCGGTCGTAGATCGGCTAAATGGTGGTAGTGAAGATTCACCCCATAGAAGCGTCTTCCATATAAAATGCCAGATACGAGCATCGTTGAGGGTTAACCGTTTTTCAGTTGACAACAAGGGCATCTCAGATGCATCGATATTCCCTATGAGTGCTTAAAAAAATATTTATGCTGTGTTCCTATGATAACGTATCATGCATTCTTGCACTGATATGTTATTAATGTTGAGCGCAATCGAACTTCTTGGGAAATTGGATTTGCTAAAGCAAACAACACAATAGATTTGTGAATTAACCATTGCCGTTGAATAACGGTGTGATTGAAGGAAAGGAAAGTAGTGGGTTCGCCAATACAACGTTTCAAAAGTTGTGAAAACGGGTCGTCGAGATCGCTTTACGCCGACATGCATTTAGACACGCGAATAGTGACATTTTTACCGATGCTCCGAAAGCAATAACGTGATGAAATGTCATAGTGAATTTATTGTTGTTTTTGTTATCGATGACACTTTGGTACGATAAAACTTTTGAAATTATTAAAAATATTTCTCTTAAGTATATTATCAATTCAGTAGATGTTTTAATGTTGTCTATTTTGAGTGAACAACTCCACATTAGCCATACTTCAAGCTCTTCAATAAAAGTTTAGTGCTACTAGCAACGAGACCTCATTGTTCGGTATCTGCATAGTCCTTTTTATTGCTATCGCCGCCAAGGGTTGAGGGAGGAGAGGTTTTTTTAGGAGAGGAGTGTGGGATTGAAATATATATATATATATATATATATATATATATATATATATATATATATATATATATATATTTGCAGGAAATCGATACAAGCTTGGCTTATTTATGTGACATTAAAATAGCTACTTAAAAGATTAACGTATAGAGGTTGACGAGCGTAACCGCTTTTCTTCTTCGGCAACGACACGTTTTCTTGATCGGTGGTCTTGCACTTTTTTCATGTTGAGAGCAAATCTCAATTCCTCCACCACTTCCTCGTGGAATGATCTCTGAAATCACTTGAGTTTCATTGTGGCATTGAAGGTAGCCCTTTCTGGCAAATTCAAACCATCATGGTAAGTGGTTCAATCAATGAAAGGTATTGTTATCAGTGTGTCGCTGTCATGCCGGAAGGAATGCAGTTCATGGCGTTAACGTTCCACCTAAACCTGACCAAAAAAATTTCAAAGTATAACGAAATTTTCGAGAAGTTTTACTTTCCTAATCATAAAGATGCAGAGGATGGCTTCTCTGCTGTCTAAAACCTTACTTCACCTTACTGAAAATATTTGTTTTCCAGAACCTCAATGATCGGGTCCTCGATTGCACCATAAAACCGCGGCATACAATATGACCGCGCATAGGAAGTGGTGGCAGTACTTCTGCGCACACACTACAAGTTTAACCAGTGTCATAAAGTTTTACTTAGCAGGCGGTCGCTAACAAAAGGAGAAAGGCAAACCTGTTCAAGCTTGGCGATTTGCCTACTGCGAATACAGAGTTCGACTATGACCGTGCAGAACGCGAATACAAGACCAGCGAATAGAATAATAAATAGACCCGCAACGTTATGCATGTTCAGCGCGAATCGTTGTTGCGTTACTGCTGAACTAGCACCTGCACATGAAGCTCCTCTGCAATCCTCGTTGAAACGTTATGTATGTTGAACGGCTTTTCAGCAGATCTGTTTTAAACAGTCTTTTTTTAAATGTCTGGTTGATCTTGTGACGAAGCCAAATTTTTTGGTCTGCCTCCGTGAAAGATTTTACGGTAAATTGTATTCTTCCAAACTATCCTTACGGTAACTCATTCCAATACCGACAGATCACATGGGACGATGGTTTGGCAGTCAAAATTTATCGAAGTTGCGAATGTTCAGAAGGGAAAGAAACAGTGGAATAACGGTGAACGAAAGAATATAACAAAGCGATAAGGAAAAAAGCTTACTTCGATTTCCACCACTTGTTTTTCTTCCTCTCGATGATACCCCTTTTCGCATACAGAAGGATTTGTCTTGAGATGCGATCAGTCCACTCGGATTCTGCCATTGTAAGGTCGCGTTTATTGACGGTTATAATTGCAATTATTTCACCATTCTTAATCCTAAACGCTCATCGCACTGGAAACCTTATGTATTTTAGAGAGAGATTATTAAGGGGTATGATTTGCAAATATCAGGATAGATGTGTTTCCTGTATTTCTCCTATGTGGAAAATTTGTCGTAGGTGAATTCTCTTGCGCGAGAGAACAGATATTCGAGAACGAGATGGGCGAGGAGGGCAAAATTGACGAATAAAAAGGTAAGGTGATAAGGGCTGAAATTTTCCGCCTCTTACTTAGCCAGTTCTTGCACCTAAAATGTGTTGGTAGTTTTCTGAAGTGAGTACAAAATTGCGCCAAGCAACGAAGGTAAGCTTATGTCGACATGAAGCATCGTATGGCTTACGCACTAAAAGAACGGTATAGTATTCGTAGCCTTTCAACGGAGGTATGTATCGAGGGAGCTTATAAGTGTGGAAATAAGGTATGCACTATACTACCAGCTGGAAACAACTAATCACTTACGTGTTTCGTAGAGGCTCTTACATATGTGTTGCTGAGGATTTCCCATCCCCCTCCCCCCTCCCTCCTACTGAAAAATACACCGTTGGGATGTTGCACTCTTCTAGTGATCTTCGCATAAAAATCTTTAGTTAATTTGAAATAAGAAACGGCTCATCACTAGCGTGCCATATTTCCATCACATTTCGATATTGTAATCGATTTTTAATTTGTTTCGTTGTGTCTTACTGCTAAACTTCTGAAATAAATAAAGCTTACTTTTTTGTAAGGCAATACCGTATCCTTTCGAACCGAGGACACCACCAATTTGAGTGAGATTACAATTTTGTTGTACTTCATATTCCAATGAACTTGATTCCATCAAGAAGGCATAATTTTCACTTAGCGCTTTCTCCACTCCTTTTGCGTTATTTGTGACGAATACATTTCGATCTTTCATATAATTCCACATTTTCACATGACTGCTGATTTTTGATTCCTAAGTTATCATTCATTGAAATCAGCAACAACATAAACCATACTAGTAAACTTAATAAGACCATCAACAATTTTAGCAGTTTGAAAAGCACTTCAGATGAGCCATTGCAAGCAACTATTTTATCATACATTTTTGCAATCATTTTGCAATTTCACCCATAAGGGAAAGTAACTTCAGAAGATATCAACCAATAATCTGAAATAGGCAACAATTCATTCATATTTTCATTCGCTAGAACGTTCACACATATTTAAAACAAAACATCATATTTCCCATTCAAATCGGTATTAAAAAGTCTAACTCCATCGGTTATGAAGTGCACACAAGTTTTTGGCGTATTTTCAAAACTACTGCATAAGTTCGAAAGTTGGTACAGAGTATCGCTTCAAAACACATTCCACACGTCATCAGCCTAGCTTCAGTGGTTCCAGAATTGAAGTTACCGAGCGAATGGATATACAAACGCATACATACGGACAGGATCTCGGTAAAATTTACTTTTTAAATATATTAACGAGAGAGCAAAGCATCAGTAGATTTTTTCAAGAAAAAAGAGGTGAAGAAGAGTGCCGACGATAAGGAATCGCAAACCTGGAAGAATTGCATAGTAGAGCCACCCTGAATGGTACCATATGAAATGGTCGTTTGATTAGCTAAATCATCTAAATTCTTTATCGGAATATACGGTCGTGAGACAGTAAGAACAGCGGCTAGATTCGCCGTATAGGCGGCAACAATCACCAATGTGAACATCCACCATGTGCCGCCAAGTAGTCGCGTCGAAACCGCTCGAGGCCCAAAATCACAGCCACCCTTCAGCATTGTGCTCATAACATACCTGGAAAAGCAGAGTTTTGAAATACCCTCACGTGTAGGTAAAAGCTTGAGCTTGACCTGCTTGCCGTCTGTTGGCTTTCATCATGACCATCAATATTCCGCCAACGACTATTCGAAGAAATTGTCTTCCAGTGACGGATCCACGTGAGCGCAGCTTGTCTATAACAGCGTTGTTTGCAAAGTTTTCTCAGAATAATGGCCTCGGAAGGAACTATGCTTGAACCCTTCATGTTGCGATCAGATACATTAGCCATCTGGGAAAACAAAGCTTTTGTGATTCGCTGAAATGATAAGTCGCTAAGCAAATGCTCAAAAAACATCACTAGACCGAACTAAATAAGCATATAATTATAGAAGCGATCATAAAAAATAAATTTAGCAATTTGTTACTAAAATGAACAAGTATTCTCGATTGCTGACGCTAAGCGTTAAAACCGTCTCCAAAGTTGGCCCCTATATACGTTGACTGGAGTTCTATCTTATTCACGAGTGGTCGATGACCACAGCAGGAAGATTGTTCTCAAATGGAAGCTAAGCTAAACTGACCAACAAGTACTATACCGCTTACTCAAACGGTAAAGCATTTCTAATTCCCTAGAATTATTGCAACCTTATGATTTTAGTAAATCAAATAACTTTACCTGGGAACAACGTTCACGCTTATACGATTTAACGCTTAAAATATATTTGTGATAGGGAGCGAATTGCTCACTATAATTTCTCATAACTATTTCGAGCCAGGTGCCATACTGAGTATTACCTTTTTGAGACCGGAAATCGACAAGAACTGAGGAATGGTTCAGCCGATTTAACTCGATTACCGTTTATGCGATTATATTAGTGATGCCAAATTGCTCTATCCTTTATGCAATAAATTTTGATAGTCATAGGTGTGTTAGCATTGTGTGTTTGGAACATTCATTTGAAAGTTTGTTTAGCAATATAGTGATTCAAAATCTAAAGAAAAAAGTAGGTTCAATATGAACGAATTTATCATATTGGTAGTTGCGCTTATTGCCCAGTCAGTATACGTTAAAAATATTTGAATATTCAATTAAAACCCTTATTAGCGGCGTTCACTTTTAATACGCTTTCACTAGTTTAACAGCATTGCTTACCACAAAGTATTCCAAAAGCTGTAGTTATTGGCGAGTTCTACCGGTGAACTTGCCGGAGAGAACTGGGCCGCAGGATGCGGTTGATGGGCCGTACAGCATGAAAAATTCAGATTCCATTCGTAAGGCGTCAAATGCGCAACAACATACATACCCAATGTTAAGCCCACTAAAATACATAGACATTAAACAAACTGTGCATATCGAACGACAGTTTATTATGAGAAATGAAAAATGGTCGCTAAAGTTAAGCACTTTGCTGCTTCTTTATCAGGTTAAAAAAATATAATCATTGCTTTCTAGTTGCACAAAATTTTTTGGTTAATTACCATTTCATTACGATTAGCCAAGAGGTTTCCGAATAGCGATTCCATTTCACAATAAATGTTGCATTGTAATCATGTTAAATGATAACAGTCTAAATATGTTTCTTAGATATCTAAAATCCGTTCACTTTATTCAGTTGTTAGTTAATATACGAAAGATGAGGAAAGAAGAAATCCCAACGCACCAATTGCAACAAGTATGCAGATCCATATTTGCAGTGGGAGAGGATTGAGAGATGAGAAGACGTCGGGCTGATTATCGGCTGGGATTTTGAAGAGGATGCTGATACCCAATGAAAGAAATGGCTTCGTAAAGTCAACAACCTCAGCCCGCCGAAAGTTGACAGTGAAAGGTGCTACAGCCATTTCCGCCTCCTAAACTTTCTCATTATCGCATAGAAATTCTACAAGGCAATCAGTTGACAAGTTGAGGTCTTCCATATCACAGGCCATTTGGAGTATTTTTAATCCCCAAAACAAGTTAGATTCCCACTCAAAAATGGGAAAGATTTGAAGTGTGCAGATATTAATTATTCAGCAATCGAAAACGATTGTGAAAAGAAACAAGTACGACTGAAGATGTGTTTAACATTTTACGGCTTTGACAGCAATAACAATAATTTTTCCACAAGATTTTTCTTCTGCTACCTGACCGACGTAAGATCAAAAAAAGAACGCCAGTTGCAAACATTTTGTTTCTATAGCCGCTTAAAATATGTTAGGGCACGATTTCTATGTTTATTTGTTGCTTTACCCTGTGAGCTTTACTGTTGTGTTATATGTGTGAGGATGACAAAAAGTTTGTGAATATCTGAATCAACTGAATTGTGATCGTAACGTGACGACTATCTAGAAAGACATTCAACAGTTCAAATTCAATGGGACGGCAATGAGTGATGACTACAGTTTGCTTCACAAGTTTATATTGAGAACATTGTTAAATGTTGGAGGAGAGGGAAAAGAAATCTCAGCAGTATGTAAAGAGATCATCATATGGCATGCTTTATATCTCTGGAGTTTAGTAATTCTATGTTCACTGTCTCCAGAGTGTAAATAAAATTTGTTAATGGAAGTTTGTAAAAGCGCTTAAAACACCAGAATAAATACTTCTGAGAATGAGAAAGACGTAAATTCAAGCATAGCATCGAATTACCCCACGAAGAATTTCGCCGATCATCCCATCCCATGTACCATTACCGTAGATATCGTTGCCATAATTTTTATCTTTAACCAAGTGTATAGTATAGGTGAAACCAAGATCACGAGATAACTCCGCCAATAGATCTATGCAAAAACCTTCTAAACGTGAATTTTCATCCAACTCGTAGTAATTCTTTTTCAACATCACATAGGGACGTTCCTGAAATGCAATCAACGTTAAAACTGTTGAGTGCGGGGGAATAGCGCATAAAGCCGTATGAAATCACTATCGAATATCCTAGCTTAATAGATCACTGACTTTATTTCTTCAACATGCTAATTTTTCACGCGTTTTAGAATGAATAAAGTGTAAAAAAAAAGCTTTTCATACAACTCATTCATCGATGGACCATCTTTAACTTATCTCATTAACCATGCATGCGTTTCTAAGCGTTTGCATCACTTCTGAAAGCTAAGACGCGAATCCACGAGAAGATGGATGATCTGCCTCAACCCGATGAATATCCATAAATAAACTTTTGAATGGATCAGTGAATGCAAGAGAGCGCAGCATGAAGGCTTTCAAACTTAAATTTTCACAATCAATTACGTGAGCCTAAATTGCTACCTAGGTGCAATTGATCGCAATAATTTTCCCATATTGCAACATACCATTATTGTTGTCACCCGAAAATGCGGCTTCAGCTCATCCGAGACTTGTACATTACGTTGTAATTGTGCATGTGAATCTCGTGACATATTCACATGAACATCCGTTTGTGGTTCCCAAAATCCTATCTAAAAATTTATAACTATCTTTCGATTCGTCTCTTTTTTTTTTTAAAAAAAAAAGAAACTCAATCATAAAAAAATTTCACATCTATGCTTTGCGTAAATTGAGCTAAACAACACAAAAGAGATTTTTTAGGTCGTTTTCAATGCATTCTGCTTGAATTAATCGAATAAATCTCTATAAATCTCAGCAAAAATTATTGAAAGGAAAATGAAGTTGTGCAAAGCGTTTACATAAATGCAGAAAGAGGACGCTCTGAGAAAAGCACACCGACATTTCGCAACGTAAATTTCAATTTGCTCAAACGATCAGTTTTACTACTCACATCGTCGATCATACCATTATATCCCAATAGTAGAATCCTGAACGAGAAATTGCTTCGTGATGAATTCTCGCTTATACGGCGAAGATCTCCTGTTAAACCGTGCATATTCTAAAAATATTTTATATTTATTATAATCTTAGAATTGAATTGATCATCATTACTCGTTTTATACACACACACACACAAAAAAATTGTTTTAAAACTTCTATACAGTGATAAATTCTTTGAATTCATGACTCAAGATGATGAATTCCAGGTTGGAGATAGGCAATCAATTGGAACCATTTAAAATTCGTTTGGTACAGCTTGGGAAAATTTTTTCTTTTAAACGAACCGAATCAAGCTCATTCGGTTTATGCATCGCGGAAATACGGGTCCTTACATATTATTCATCTCATTATATTTGCATACGAAAAACACAAGCATTCATTTCGCATCTTGTACTTAAAAGAATACAAATTATGCAGATTTGTTGCTTATTCATCGATCTTATGACATCAACTCGATGATAACGGAGGTGAAAATTTAGCGCCGAAAAAAGTTATTTCATCTCAGAAGGTAAAATTTCGAGACCATTTACACTTAAATGAATAAAAAAAAAACAAATAAAAGAGCCAGTCTAACTTCCGGGAGAAATTAAACTAATTAATGGTCATTTTCATTTCACGAACGCCAACTGATTTACAAATAAAGGTGATGCGAAATGAACAACAAAATTACTTACAGTGTCCCTTAAGGTACGAATCAATTTAGCACCAGATTTGAATGGTCGATGAGGGCGAGTAGGTGAGCGACACCTTGTCGTTATCTTCTCATTGGGTTTAGCGATCTTCGCTGCATCAGCCGCAAGCAAAACTGCATCGAACATCATAGCGGCTTCCGACTAAACATGTGTTTAAATATTGTAATAACCATTACCATACAGTAAACATCGTCTAGTAGAAAAACAATCGAGACAGCACTATGGTATAGGTCGAAAAGAATTCAAAAGTCTGCTGATTTATTGCTTTAAAATTATCTGGACTTAATTATGACAATTAAATATGATGAAGGGTTGACAACATAAAATGTGCTTGAAAATTGCACAACCCTAGTTTCTACTTTTACTCAAGGTTTATTATAAACCTTCTCATCATGAACTAATTATTCGTTTTAATACTTTCGAAGTAAGAAAGTACGTAGTCAATAGAAAAGGAATAATACGAACAATACGAAGATTTCTGTGACTGTTGTTGTGCTCATTCCATCTGTCCTTAATATAATCAACGAATGAGGAATAGTTGAAAACAGAAGCGTTCTCCTTGACAAATGTTGGATCAATCGCGTCGACAGCGACGAATCGAGCATGATTATGCCGGAACAGTTCCATATCCAATGTTCGCATATCCTGTTTATGAACGTCTCTTAAGTGCATAACCTTATCTACGTATAAGTACTAGAAGTTTAATTTAATGCAAATATAAAAATCAACGTTTAAACCATGAAACAAAGCATTGAGCGCTTAATTTCATTATGGTGCATTAGTTTGAATGTTTGCCAAGATGCTATGACTTCTTTGAAATTTTCACGACAAAAACCTTTGTGCATCCAATAATCTTGCGTGCATCCAATATGAATTATTCAAAATTCATATTGGATGCACGCAAGATTATTTGGAGGTACATCCTCGACTAATATTAGCACCACTGGAGGCAGGTAAAACTCACAACTTTCGAAATAGAAGTATATTTTAGGTGGCGAAATTTAAGAGGAGACGAAAACAAGGAATATGCATCCATCTTTAGCGCGTCTATGCCTTTTTTCTTTCGTTGCATATAGTTAACTCAAACGGTATTTTAGTGTTGCAGCGGGTGTCTATAGTTTTTGCTCGAGTAGTAGACATCAAATTCATCTTAAAGAAGGCCAAAAAGAGGGAAAATGTTCAGAGCGATGTTTTATAAGGGCCAGTTTGCTTATGTTCTCTTCGTTGCCAGCTAAACCTTTCTGCTTGGAAAATTTGTGTAAAACAATAGAATGACAAAATACGACGTTAAAGTATTGAATTATTCATATTGTTCATAAATAAAAAATTTTAAAACAATCCAATCACGCTAAACGTCAAATTGTTTCTACTGGGGCTACAAACTTTGTCAACAACTCGATCATAAAGTAGGATATCAAAAACCACATATAACGGAAAAATTTCTATAAAAGAAATGAGTGAACAATCGATAAAAATCGATAATAAGCAATCGATAAAAATCAGCAATTAAAATAATAGAAGCATACCATTGATGTGATTAGAAACCAATGTTTTAACTCGATAAGACCAACTTGAAGTGCCTAAAAAATCAAACATATTTAATTATCGCATTAATATTCTTTTAAATGCTTTCATTTGCTCAAAAGATATATATAAAAGGACGCACAGCGAGTAGAAATTCATAAGTGCTTTCAGGGTCGAGGTCGAGAAGCAATCGACTGAACTCAGAACAATCCTTCCTGTGAGCGAAGCCACATTCTTCGAGATCCTCAACCTGCAGAATTGATAGGAAATTCTCAGAAAGAATGAGTGAACAAGCGTGATAGTACTTCATTGAGTACACTTACCTATGTCATGATACTTCATTAAAGAGATCTACTCTTTGTGATGGTTTATTCATTTTATAATCTTTCCAATTATGTAACACAAAAGCTCAAGTGCCGCAAATCGATGGTGTATAGGTGACCGAAGGCAAAATCTTGCTCAATTGCAGGTGTTTGATAGCTCTCCCCGGTTTCCAAAGCACCCTGTGATGTTTTTTTGGCTCAACGGATCTGTTGAAGCTCCAAAATCACTCCTTCTCATATAAAAATTAAAGAGATATGATTCTCAAGATCGGCCAACAAACTTTAAGAATCTATCGATTAAATTTCCAGCTCAGAAAAATTGGATTTTAAAGCTTGGCCATGTGAGTTCGATGGTTTTTAATATTTCTAGGATTTTAGAAACCTCAACTAACGATTGTGGGGAGGTGTTGTGGAGTACCCCGAGTTGCGTTTCATATCTTTCCGCTTTGCCGAATTTACGACTTACCAAAGAATTAAATTAGGGAAGAAGAAGCCCAAAAGACAGGTCCTTTGGATCCCTTCTCTCCACTCCCTCCCTTTTCATGCTTCATCCTGCCCCAACTTCAACTACCAAACCTCCTCATAAATTCTCAATTCACTATGTTAATCGCTACAGACTATCATGAAAGAAGTCTCAGCATAAAATGAAGACAATTGACTGGATTTAGAGACGCTCATTATTTAGGATCGACCACTATCCAAATAAATGCAAATAAAGATACACTGAAGCATATTTTTTAATTATTAGAGATGCGGGGGTTAACCTTTTAAGTACTGTCACCACCAGCCTTGCAACGTTTGTTTATTTTACCTCTTTGGCTGCTTTTAAGTAGTTCATTTCATTGATCTTCACGAAGTTGAAACGAACGGAAGAGAAACGTTCTTTCTCTAGGAATGGTTCGAGACGCTCAATCCCTAAAATACAGTAATATTATATTTTTAAGATTTCACTCGAAGTTTATCACTATTAGTGTCTCTGTTATGAAATCTGCAAAAGTCACAGTTTTGCAATATGGCAGTAAGAAACAGCAACCGAAGAGGATGGAAAGATTAAAAATTTTTTTGATGGGACCCAATGGAATACTCAGAGGCGTAGAATTGCACCAATACTTAGAGATGAAGGCAAAAAGTCTTCATTTTTTTAATGAACGAGTTTGTGCACTCTCATTCAGTCTAAATATTTTTAACGGCTAAAAAATTGCAGTGTTCCTAAGTAGTTTCGCTTCAAAAAACAAACAAACAAACAAATGATATCTGCATAGATCAATTTCCTGTTGATTAGTGTTGCGTCAACTAAAATCACTCCTAAAACTTGAAAAAGGTTGGTATAGTTTTCAGCTGTGGTTTCCATTTTCTCTGGCCATGACAACATAAACGGCGATCGCGTTCTCCATCTCCGTTAAATTTCGAACGTCGATCGTATGCCGGAATGTTGACATACTTCTTAGACAGCTAATTCAGTTGCACTAATATTTCGAATATGCAACTTCACTAGCATTAAACTATTGCTACTTGTACAAAATTTCATAATTTCACTGCGTCATCAGCAAATATTAAAAACTTCTCATTTTCCGCTCATTTTCTACGATTTTGGAGTTTTCTGAAATTTGTCCCGCTACAGGAGGGTTCCAAAAAGGTGATAAAAGAATGAAGGGCTTCGGTTACTGGATATAAGACTCGAATATCGAGAGGTAGATGTATGCCGTATAGTCTGGCGAATATTCGGAGAATGAGATTGCTGCAGTGGCTAAAGTAGAAAATCGAACTTTTAACATCGGAATAGACAACAGTGATCCTATTCCAACGCCATCGGGTAAGCAGGTCAGAAATCGCTTCGACAAGCTGGGCTCCAGGGAACAGATCTATTTTGGCCGGTGATATAGCAACTGAGTGAGAACTGCGTGGATCGTCCACAACGTTGAAAAAGGGCACGTCAACCTCAAACGACGTTAGGAAAATTTAAACGATGCAAAAAATTAATCAAAGCTTGTAAGTCTGTCCGCCTAAGCATTCTTCATTTGAACAGAAAGAAACAAGAATTGAAGTCTCAGACTTTAGACATTGCTTGCGAACAAAGGCAAAAAGATGCAGTCGTAAAAATGTGTCTGAGACTCCGGAAATTAGTGAAAATTTGAGTAGATTTCATTTTTTGAGTGTACGACTCATTACTCAACATACTCTAATCACAGTGGTCCTGTGTCGTTGTTTCACATATGAAGAACATGAAAGACAATAAAGTTTTCTGATGAATTTCACTAATGAAGCGACAGCCAGCTTCCCTTAATTGTTGCCGCTAGAATGGCTTTCATGGCAATGCTTTGTTTACGTGAACACTTCACTCAATTAGCCACACTTTAAAAAAAAAATCATTAACCACTCACAGCGGACATCATATCATGTGCTCAGCAAAATAGTGGCTAGCCTCTATACAGTTTTTCTTTATCAATTAGGATTGAGAAGTACCTGATTTGCGAGCCTTTCAATATGGTCATTGAGGAGTGTATTCGTTGAGCCAAATAAAGCAATAACTTTTTCCTTTTCTAACAAACGACATACTGAAATAGTTTTTAAACGTAAAGAGTTTTCACGCGTCCTTTTTGTTTTTCCCCTCTCCTTCTTTGCTTAACCCACCTACCTACTCGTCCTCCCGACTATCATTAGTAAGCGAGTGAATTCGTTAGCGATCGTTTAGCGCATCTGCAGCCTATGTGGACTTCTTCCTGCTTTGTCCAAAAGACGATTAATCCTTATGCACATCCCGGTTCATATTGGAACCTGAATTCGGACATTCACATCGTCGTCCTTATTTCACACGCTTCTTTCTACTGCGAGAAAGATTTTGCGAGGTGCTTTTTGCAGCCTCATTCCGAGTGCCTTTACATTAATCTCGTAACCTTTAGCCCACTATATTGTAGCCTTTCAAACTATTACATCGCTGACAGTATGAAAGTTCATATTCCACTTGAATTAGATTTTCTTAAAACTACCTACCAAGGATGGAAGCCCGTCCTCGGTAGCACTGGCCAAAATAAATTCAGCATATAGTCGTGAACAAGCCGTAACGATAGATTTGGAGATCAAATACTAAGGGCGGAGGAATGTAGACAGTGCCAAAACACACGTGAGTTTGAGCAATGTGGCATTAACAAAATGTGGATGATCCGGGATTTACTAGACATTTCCACAAGATGGAAAGAGCAGTGCCGAGCGGTTAGAAGCCTCGAAACAACTCCATTGTTCCACTGAGCTTTTAATGAACGAGCAATTTACATTACACAGGAAGCCATAAACGAAATTTTATAGGACATTTTTTGGATCCGCTTTGGCAGCATATGTCACGAGAGGAAAAAGTGCACCTGTTGCAACGGCAGCAAAGTAATCTTTCGAATTGACGAATTCAATATGACAGCTAATATGTCCATAGCCATTATGCGCATTAACCCATTCAACTGCATATTCAATTGCCGCTGCGAGATGAGCATCCCGCTTCTCATTCAATACAGCACCTTAAAACAAGGCGCGATAAGATCACACATCGGTGGGTTAGGGGAAAATTTAACAAACACCATTAGACTGGCTGTGGACATGTCCCTTGCTTAGGTGGTCTGTACTTTATAATCTGCCACTTAGAGTTGAAAGCTGTTGGAATGGAAGATACTTTTTCATAAAATGTAACTAGCGATGGTTGGCCATAAAATGTAACTAGCCATAAAATGATTGGGCGATCACGGTAGTTGCTACCACTAGTTTGCGCTTAACATTGAACATTAACATTTGTAGACATCATGTAAACAGCTTTTCGAAACAAACATGAAAATAGAACGTGACAAAGTGAAATGAAACATTTATGAGCAGAAATAGCGATTTTCGAATTTTAAGGCAAAAACTGTCCTCAAAAGCTCGGATATTCTTCATCTTTCCTATGCCTACGTCCGAGCAACCATTTTTCACTCTAATATCTAGCAAGATGAAGCGCTCTTGTTTCGATTCGAAAAAGCATGATAGAAATGATTTCATATTTTTTATCCTCTCTGCTAAATTGATAAGCTAACGATTGATAGTTTGTCAAAATTGAAAGAGAATGCAACGGTACCAAATTTGAAAGATTCGACACTTCGATGAATAATTGCACATATCAAAACAAGGCTGTTTAACGTCATTGCATTCGAGCATCTCTCAGTTGAATTCCAGACATCGAAGAACACGCATTATCAATTATCATTTGCCAATCGTTGCAATTGTTCACTTCTGCAAAGCAAAAATCCTGGAGGATCATGTCGATTATAGGATCATAACATATTTCAGGTTTTATTGATGCATTACCTTCAAAGATATGAAAGTCTTAGCAATCTGTGAAGAAATATTCATGAGTATATTTATAAATATCACATCTGCGAGTTCCATCATATCAAAAGATTATTTCCGGATGATCTTTTAAGGAGAATAAGATTTACCACATTAATGGCACATTTTTATGCATTTTTTTTTTTTGCAAGATGACCTCGCCGAGCACATGATGGCAAAGTGAGTGCATTTGAAGCTGAAGTAATGAATTTAGTGGGCACGATTCACATTACAGGATGATCCCGTTTATTATCGAATAAAATTGACTGTTGAATTAAATGAAATGCTTAAACACATACCACACCAAAACGTTGGGAAGCCTCTCTATCAGCTTTCACTTTCGGAGGTGAACGATTACCATGAAGGACGGTCTTTTATTAGGTGACTTCGGAACGACATTAGAAACGCTATGTTTGCACAAAATTATTTCTTAAAGATATTCTTTCTAGTTGAAATGTTTCAAAAGATGCCAAATTTTCGAAATAAGCAAAGCTGCAATTGTGAATCGGATAGCAAATCTGCGCAAGAGATTTCTTCATGCTCAAACTTTGCTCACAGCATATGTCTAGAAGTATAATTTTTGCTCTATTCGGTAGAAACAGAGAAGACATTGTGAAATAAGTCTAAATCAAAAAAAAAAAAACGTATAGCAGATGAGCGATAAAGTAAATAAACGCGGTCGTCTGATTGCGTAAGCTATTCAAGTTGAAGCGGCCTCAAATAAGTGCATCAACGATGTGGCATGATGCGCACAACTCGATCGAGAATCAATAAATGAAAATGTAAGTCGAAATCAAGCTCCGCCTTCATCTATCGTCGCCGAACACGTCGAACATCGTAACAATAATTTTAGTAAGTGCATTCAAAAATTTGCATATTATTTTTGAAAATATGTTAGCAAATAATTATCACAGTTTATGTTCAAATTTCGAAATTTGAAAAAAAAAAAACTTGCGTCCTTCCCAATGATGCATAGCACAGTAAACGACTGATACGCCGAAGGCCAGAAATGAATTTCCACGACAATGGTAAAGCATCACGGCAACATGCTAAAGCGGAGGGGACAAGCATGCTGACGGACAAGAGATGAAAATGGCACAGAGGCAGTGAGGTCAACAACGGCAAAAGATTGACGCATTTGGTACCAGCCGGGCTGATCCATTTGCACTCTCAATGTTGAACCTTCATTACTTTTTACGAATGTTCATTCAATCTTAGAAATAGATAGCGATTTACAGCTATTTTTTGATTTGGGTGCATGCCCAACATCTAAAACCCGAAATGCTCTCATGTGGAAGCGGAGATTTCAATGCAGTTTTTTTTGCGGGTAGGGGGTTCAGCGATGGCAAAGCATTTGCTGACATCGATATTAAAATTGAAATAAATTCCCAATGGTCAGAAAGTTCTTTTACTCAATTTTTCTTAGAAAACTTGGGATTTTCCGCGACTCACTTTTTTCATAAAGTTCTGGATTTACTTCCTACCGCGCCTTCCCACAAAACTGCATATTTTAATGTCCATATTCAAATTTGATATTTCATATATGCTAAAATTATAATCCTAATTTTTTCGCTTGTTCAAGCCTTTTTCTGAGTGATGTGGCGAATTCGTTAATAGCTTTTCCATTGCAGCGCTTAAATAGCCAAAGATCAATATCAAGTGGTCTAGTAATACATCGACCAATATATGCAATTATTTCCTCAAAAACTTCCTTTGGTAAAACTGTTCAACCACTTCAAACTACTAGGCCTCGTTTAATTCTTTAACGTCTTCTCCATACATTTCATGATGTTTCATACCGTAGAAATTGCAATTTTAACACCTATCGTAATTTCCTTATTGCAACGCTCTCCTTTGCTTGTAAAGCCACGTTGCTGTATATTTATGAACTTTTATCGTTAATTAGTTTCATTGCTCTACTTTTCTTTTTGATTCTTCGATTTGTGAATAAATAGCTGCATATGCAAAAGCATTTCTGAAGAAAAACATATGATGAGTTGTTTTTTGAGGAATTCTTTATACATTCTGTTGCAATGTTGTGTGCTCGGCTAATTTCTTAACTTCTTAAAAAAACCATTTTATGATCAGATTCATTCATTAAATACGACGCTCTAATGTAGGTACATATAGATGCCGGAAACAATCTAGCGCTAAGATGTTTTGGCACGATCATTTTGGCTACGGGACCAAACCACATCGATACCACAGATAGTTTTTCATCATTAGCCCGTCACTCCGGCCCACGGCGCTTATGTCTGACAATACATGTAAAATTATTTTTGAGATACAAGTGGATGAGTTTCTCAAAATAAGAAATATTTGTTCAGAAACGATATACAACTGAATGCTTCTCAATTTCATCAACATCCCGATAGAACTTCTTTTAGATGTATAGAAAGGTAACATTATTGAAATGATAGATCAAACAAAAAATTGCTGGAATTTACGAGAAGCTCGTAAACCTAAGGACAGCGCAGGGAAGCACTCAAGCGCTTAAGCTGTGATTGCAAAATCTGATGGTGTCAAACATACCATGTAGCAATCCCTATGGCAATATGAGGACTGATACATTGGCTCCGACATAATTTGTGAACACTAAAAATTTGATAAAATACAATATGGCATACCACTGCCGCTCGAGTTGCATTCCACACCAATCAGATAGGGAAAACAAAATTCGCACGAAGGAAGTTGGTCCATCAATTATCTCGGTTGAAATCTTCACTGGCCATTTATGATCGTTTCGCATGAGAACAGCAGTTGCAAAATCCGTATATCATAGCAGCTCGCTTGGCACATTGGTCATTTATCTAATGTTTATGCGTTGTGGTTGGACAAGAGCAATTGGTCTTGAGGGATCAAATGCAAAATCTATGCATTAAGATGGCTTTCTTGGCAATCTTCTAAACTTGTTGCCATGCTAAAAATTTACTGCGGTAGCCGAATTTCCTATACTTGCTGTTTATCCAACGCATCGAACATGTTTAAGGAGCAAAGCAAAATCGTCTTGGTCATCTTTCCGTTCGATTTGTTACACAAAATCCGAATATCTCTGTAAATCTCAGATAGTGTACCATTAGAGGAATTTTAAGGAGAAACTGTTACTTTGAACAGTTACTTTAATAAATAAATAAAGCTTTCACAACATAATGGGACAATAAAAATGACGGTTCGGCAAAACATAGCACTAAAGTCATTTTAAGCACTCAACTACATTCAAAATATCATTCACCTCCTATCACAGACTATCTTAGAAGCTCAGCTCAAGCATAAACATGAATATAAATATAAAAAGTACAGCACAAAATGTTAACAGTTTGTCCACGTTTGAGACTGCTACGCTCCAAAAAATTCTCCTTGATAAGTAATTGTGTTGTATTTATATATAACACCACATATATATATATATATATATATATATATATATGTTTATAACATTCGTAGTTATAATTTATAGCAGCCTTCTAGCGTCAAAATGGAGGGCAGGAGCACATAGAAACAAAATGACATGAAATAAAACATTTTTGATATTTTTCACAATTTGCACTTCCAGTTAATGCGATTACATGCGAAATGTAAAAATAAGCATAAGTGTTGTGCTGCTCACCTCATTTATTTGTTTGTTTTTTTTCTAGATCGGCTGAAATATTTCTCTCCGAATCTCAATTAACTGAGAGAAAATTCCCATATGTGTTATAATGAGTTCCATTCAATTACACGGAGACAGTTACAAATCTAAACGTTTAAGCTTGAATTTTCAAGTAGGTTTCCGTCTCATTGCTATTTATTTCCGTTGCATAATGACTTTAATTCGAAATCGTTTTTCTCCCGTTTAACTATCATAATAACTGTTATTGACTATAAGAGTTAATATGTTTTCAATTATACAATTGTAAGAGCCACAAATATCACAGCGCTAAATCGATCTATTGCTACACGAAGAAAGAAAAGCTACATATCCGTTACAAGCAAGCAATACCTGAATTTACGTATATGACAATGATAGACCGAAATAATTTTTTGTACGTCCCCCTTTATAGATTCTTTGCAATTGCAACTTCTTTGTAGCAAAAAAATTGCACAACATTCTAACACCTAGGAGCACTTTATACCTTGCTGTTGAACTTTGCGCACCGAATTTTGTGATGCAATAAAAAGTCGTCGAATGTAGAACGCTACACTTATATCTTTAAATATCACATACGTCGATATGTACATCATTGTGATCTAGACTTATTGTGAATGACACAGAAAGTGTTATTTAGATATATCCTCTATAGACAAGCTATGTTTACCGAATTTCCTCTCTACGTTTGCAACTATATTAGATTCGATTTCAAACCTCATTCAGTGAATTCGTTAATCAAGTTGCAGAACACATTACCGCATATAATTTTACATGTAACCCGTTGCAAGAATCAGATGAACGCATGAAATTCATCATACACCAAAAACAATGAAGAGAATTAGAAGAATTATAGGTAACATCCCTCTCATCGTATCGTCGCACTGCGGGGACACCTGTCGCTCATTGCTTTCTTTCTTGGCGGTCCAAAGCTCAATTTCCTGAAAGAATCTTACATTTAGGATCCACACTGGGTGGCATATCTCTAAAATAAACTAGTAAAAGCTACTCATCGATTTAGGTTATACGTTAGCAGCGCTGGAATCACTGAACTCGTTCACCAATATGATCGACTATGTAGACTGCAGTCTATTAGCAAATACTTTATGAAGAACTAATCATTATTGATTGATCGATCGATTATTATATGTGAATGAAGGTCAACTGACGATTGAGAGATCCACAAGTGACTTCAGCGAACGCCAAATTCATTTGCAAAATTGTGCGGTGGGGAATGAGGAAATTTGCTTGAGTAATAATTTGCTTTAATATAAATTTCTCTAAAATGTGTGAAGTTAGAACGGCGTCATGTAGCCAAAACTTATTGCTACTATGAGTGTTACAGTGATACCCTACCATTCATTGCAACATTTCAACATCGGAACATTGAAGCGATATTTTCCGGACCGGAATATCGATTTTGAACTGATGAACACAAATTGTGGAAACCGAAAAATCAGCCTTGAAACTACTGCTTATAGACAACATATTCCCCATAAAAAAGCATCGTGGATCATTTCCTTTAGCAACCACAATCGCAATTCATATCGCGAGAAATGTGCACGAATGATTTTGAACGAAGAAATGTTGCTATGCTCCCATATTTATGTCGAATGTATAGTTTGGAAAGATGATAGTTTTAGCTAGCAATAAAAAAATTTCTTTATAACACTACGCGCATAATTTTATAATACAAATAATTTTTCATCTATTATCTTCTCTTAGATATTAGAATATCGTTAAAATACATCAAGCATTTCTGACGATATGAGATTACATAAACGCATAAATTTCCTCAAGATAAAAGTGGAGGAGGAAGAAGAGGAGGACTACGATTGTTCATTGCATCATCTATGCGCCAAAATACAATATCTAAAGATTTCTTTGAGAATAAACATTGTGCAATTGTTTTGTCAAATATATTTGCAGGAAATGTTCAATATCTACGCATCCCCCCAAAAGATGCAACAAATTCAAATTAATATAGACGGCGGATGATTTCCATATGAAATGAAATTATATACGCTTCAAGAGAGTGTCATAATACTCACTTGAAGTGCTTAAGAGATGAAAGCGCATATGAAGCGTTCAATGATTTAGCGAGGTTTGGCAACGACACAGAACGGAAGCGATCATGCAGTAAATCGTAAAAATAATCAGGCGAATGATTGTTGTTCGCATTTAGTATGGCTCGTTTGAGAGAAAGCAACTCACAGCGAGCCCTCAAACAAACATAAATGAGTTTAGTCGTTGTTGCATGCCAATCTATTCTATTTGCATTCCAACTCAACGGGTACGTCATGCACCAGAGAACTACAGTATATTCAATCTTCTGTTACAAAGAACTTTAGCATCAGAATCCTATTTTTATGCGTTCATCTCCTGCATTGATTATTTAATAAATTCGTCGAACGCTCAAAAGAGTTCAGCAAATTTGCAAGAGTGTTTTGTTTCTGAGTTGAATCATATTTGATGCCAAAAAAGTAAAGGATAAGATAATTTGGGTAATCATCAATGCAACGGGGAAATTAGTGTAGAAGTTCGAAGTGAATATATCTTTTGGAACTCTCTAAGATTCTATTTTGATATAAGTTACATTTTATCGCAAGTATTTAGCCATAAACGATAAATTTCAGTTTATTTCCCAAGTTCTCCATCTATGAATGGCTTGATCTTAAAATATTTGCAAAGAAGCCGTAACAATCTGGCTAAAATGCACAATTCATAATTACGAATTCTCAATCGTCCAGAAATTCCGTCCCACCTCATTTCCTCTGTTCTTGAAATTTTTCTCAAAAAAAAAGAAAAACTTGAACAATCGCTTCATGGACAACTTTTTAAACGATTGTACTATGTTTTAAGAGTTGCAAGATGAGGACTTAAGAAGAAACACTTAAAAAATTAGTCCACAGGGAGCATGCCCTCATAAATATTCATGGTCGGTTAGAACGCTAGCTGTTCGATTTCTCATTGGAAGAAAAAACAATTATCTCATAGACAGCCTAGTATATTGCGCATTCAACTATCGTTTAGTTATTAGTTTGCTTACCTATAAAAATTTTTGTAAAGCATATGCGGAGAATTCACTTATTGATGATTTATTATACAATTGGCTTTATGATATAATGACATTTATATCTTATTAGTTATTCGCTATTTGTTGCGCATTTGCTATTCAATGCTTCAAATTTGTTAATTCCTGCTTTTTCCTCCTTTTCCGACATGTATCGCCTCTGAAATTGATCCATACAACATCGTAAGGAAGGCAAAGAGTACAGCAGTATGACAGCAGTAGTGAGGGCAAAATGAAAGGTGCTGATTTGCCTTTCGCATCCTAGATTTGAAGTAGCACTTTGAAATCAGCGTCCACGATCAACAGTGGTCCCATCTTAGCTAGGGTAAGGCAAACGAAGGAGGAAAGGAACGATTATAGAAAGGGTGAAAATGCCTCATGAATTGTGAATTAGGAGAGAATTTGTGAAACAATGAAAGATCTCTTCTTACGATGAGTTTGCAACATGCCAGATATATGAGATATGAGATAAGTAGCTAACGATCTAATGATCTCATTGATTTTAACTTTTTTTTTTTCGATGCAAACTGCATTTGTTCTACTCGAAGGGGAAGCGTCGCGAAATGCGTTCTTAACACCCAAATTTAGCGACTGTCAATTTGGCAGCCAATCAAGTGAAACGAGCAAATAAGTTGAAGCAACGCGAGTGAACTTCTTTATCCCCAACTACCAGATCAATACATCGAGAGATGTCCGTGCATATGGCTGCATACGATTGCTGGCTATGACTGCACATTTGTGGAATATCCACAGTTTGTCGCGTTTACCTTTTTAGGCAATCGCTTAAAGCGAATTTTTCTTCTAGTTTTATGCTATCTTCTAACTGAGATGCATTATAATTCGAAAGCAAAAAGGTAATGAAATTTTTCGCATAATCAACATCCTAGATATTCTTTAGGCATATTTCCGAACCATTTTTGTATATGCATAAATAATTTAAGCAACTTCAACTCAAGCGATATGAAGAAGCTTTATGCTATCTAAAGTGATTTTATGGTCATCCAATGATGTAGCTATTAACTGTTTTTCGTCGTTAGTGTTTCTAGTGAATGAAAGCAAATATGAATATTTTCCAAGAACGCAAATAGATTACAAATTTGCTAGTAAGAGAGCGCTAAAATTACAACGTTTTCTTCAATATTACAATATATACAGTAGACGATCAAGTAAATCACTGCGTTAAATTCAGAGTGAGACTTTTAAGATTGATGTGCTTAATTCATAGCTGTCAAGTTGTGCTCTAAATAATGTGGATAACTAAAATACCGGAAATGAAAACTACCAAAATTCTTATAAACTGCAAAAAATTTGAACATATAACACGTTTGAAGAATATTAATCTAAGTTCAGTTCAGTTTTCGGAACGGTATTTTTTAATGCACAAGAATTATATCTTCATTTATGCCTAATTCCGAAGTGTTGGCACTTTCATAGTATTGTTATATGAATGTGGAAAGGATTACTTGCAAGTGACATTACTATAGGAGTTATAAGCAACCTTTTTTTGCTCTTACCTATCAAGTGGATACAAATTTGGTACTAATGACTAAGGTTGACCAACAAATTTGATAGCTTCAAAGACACTTACGGTGGTTAATTTGACGAATGAAGTGATACTTCGTGCATTCAACGATACATCAAACATTTCTGTGAATCTTTTCCATTGCCCGATTAAATTCGAATGCATTCTTCAAATCGTTGCGAATGAATCGTTGTCTTAAGTAAGTGAGGGAGAAAATACACTCGACAGCCGATACATCAAAGCAGCATAGTTTGTCTCTCTTCATAAGAATTTTAAAACCTCAACGCTATAGTGATTATTTCAATGTTTGTAGTTCAGGTGCATGTATATTGTTGTACAGCTTGCAGAAGGAAATTCAGCAATTCGAAAAAAGCCATTCATTGAAAGCCATTAGAAAACGGAACAATAGTACACAAGAATTGTGATGCAGACATTATACGTGAATAAAAAAAAAGACGTTGAATAAACTCTATGAACAGTAAACATTGCTGCGAAAACGTATTTGATGCAGCGAAGGCGATTTGTTCGACTAATTACTCGAAGGGAACAGGTGGTTCGCAGGGAACGAAAGCAGGCGTCAGATTGAGGCATGAGACCTGCAGCTGTGACGCAAGAGCGCAATTTGCAGTTATCTGTCTCACTCACCTATCCCACAGGAAACACTTAAACAGAAGAGTTGTACGCTGAGGCGATGTACCCGCTCTCTTGTGAAGCATATTTTCTATATATCACAATGCTGATACGATGAGACCACATATGATTCGACGATATTTCAATAGGGGAGAGAGTGGGATACCGTGCTGCTAAGGCGGCCACCAACGAGTGGCATAAAGTAAAGCGACTTTATTTATACGTAGAACTCTCTCTGAGGCCGTTTATTTTGAGCAACCGCTACGGTCAACTCGTAGCTAGATTTTGATTTGCGGCAGCGAATTATTGACACCACAAGGATCAAGCTGAGTGCGCCGATAAGTATGACAATAGCAGCGATGAGAGCATATTGCACTGGCTGCATGTCGGCACTCGCGCGATGAAAATTGCTTCTTGAAATATGTTCAATCGATGTTATTCACTTGCTTGACTCCGCCTTCGTGTCTCGTTGCTGCTGCCGCTACCAAATGCGCGTCTCAGCGTCAAAGAACCCCCCTCTCAAAAATCGCTTCCATTAGGCGATCGCATTGCGCGGTGCTCTAGCTATAGCAATTCGAGTTCACATTTGTTGTGGATGTGAGTATCGCCCACCCACATATAACGTTCGTCATTTCGATCGCAAACCTAATACAACGAGGTAATTACACACTCATCGACAGTGCTAGACATTAGCTTACCTCACCATTTGTTGCTAATAACTGCTTCAAAAGAGAATACATCTGCGAAGCACGAAATGAAATCTCCATTCTTTGAAGCGCTCTTCCCTTCTGAATCTTTGGGAGTAGAAACGATCCTCGCTTCCGTCTAATTCTATAGTTAATACAAATCTTCTGTCAAAAAGCTCAGAACTGATTTGTTCCCACATATCTGAAACGCTCTATAATGAAGTTATACCTTACTAAAGGTTATGGAAAAGAAGTAGTCTAAATTGTATGAAGCACATTTTAAATAGTGCTGGAAAATTTCGTCATAGGAAATTTATCATCTCAAGGATTTTACTCAATGTTTTAGGGGAAATCAATTCGATCTTCGTTGTTGTCTCAAGAAGAACTATAGATAAATACTGTTGTACATAACATCTGTAAAGCATATATTTCAAACAAACAAATCATTCATAAAGAAGGCATTTTGAGAAAACGGCTGCCTCTTATGAATGTGAAACAGATTTCTTAGTTAAGCGTGTGGGCTTTGGCATTTGTGAATGTTGCAGCCATAGAACGTAATTCCGTGCGATGAGAAGGCGTTCTTCGTAAGCTGTAGATTAAAAGCAAACAAACACCGTTGCTACCTAAACACTAGCGTCTTAACGCAGAGCACTTGCCAGTGCAAAGACTAAAATCACCTAGCATCATTCTCGACTCTTCATTTTCACAGAAATACCATAGTGGTGAGAAAGGCGAACTCCAATGATACACTTGTAGAGCAGTGTTTGGATTTTTTAAAGATACAATTATTCCATTATGTTTAATATTTAGACTATCCAGCGGAAAACACTCCAATGTGTCAACAATACCCGAACGCAGGTATCCTTGAAGCCTTCAGTGAAATATTTGACTAGAAAACATAAATTAGCTTCTTTGATGAGGATTTTGAGGGAAACATTCTCAATTTGGTTTTTTATTCGGTTGTTTTAATGCGTAAATTGGTGTTAGCCATTAGCAGCCTCCAGTTCGTCCGAATTAAATCCTCTATGTTCTCAGCTTTTGTGATGATGAAATGCCTCGCTAGGTCTGCCTGCTATATTCTAAAACAAAGCAGCATTTCACTTTGGCGAAAATTCAGAGTGGAGATGCGATACGAGTTGTGTAAATATCGAATGCCTTGAAAATTTAAGGGATTTCTCAAACAAGTGATTGATCAATGCGTAAAGCTTTGAAAGGGTAGAGATGTGGGACGTGTAGAAAAGTAAAGAACGTCCACTTTTTACCTTTAGAGGAAAGAAAATAACCAACCAGTTCTTGAGGTTGTTAAGCTAAATTAAGTTGCATGCATGCTAATAGAGTAATCAGCTGTTATTTGCAACATGTTGACGGTTAAAGACTTTTAAGGCGGACTAATCTACCCTATCGCAAACTTTCAGTTTTTTATTATACCTGTGAGATGATAACAAAATCAAATCGTCAAAACACGAACAATACATAAGGCTCAGAAGTCTTTGTTTGGCATGCCCCATATTGCCGTTACGCAATGTTTTCGAGCTGCTGTCAATAAAATTACCCATGAAGCCTATTGGGCTGATTGAGAAAAATATGACCTCACTCAACATCGAATCTGATATCGGATCATGAATCATCATACTAAGATATAAATATACTGGACAGCTTTATTGGAACATCGCAAAAAAAAGAGAATATCGACAGCAAAGCAACTCTCAAATGAAAGCAACAATTGTTAAAGCAAGTTGCAAGCTCGGCTCGATGCATTCTGGAAGAGTTTATTTCGTAAAATATTCTCCTTACGGCTTATATACATAAGCGGTGAATTGTTGTCTTCTTTGAGGTGTTGTTGCCGAGCTTGTAGTTCACTCAATTTCGACTGAAATTATATTTTCATGACAATTGACAAGCACTAACAATGGATCGCTAAAACGCTAAAATTTAAAATTGAATATTTGCTTTTAATAGTCGATTGATTTTTGAAACTTTAGATTTCTTCAAAAAGAATTTCAATATCATTTGAATAGCATTGCTCAACTATCATTTTTGAATCAGCTTTAAAACGAAACACACATTTTCATTTCATAAAACGAATCAAACATTCATAACATCTTTCAAATTTGCGCCAAAATGTTTACAACATCCGACAATCCATCAGAGTTGTATATCTGAGGATCGCAATAGTTTTCTCGACCTCATATTAACACTGAGTTCAAAAAGTAAGCTTTATAAACGCATTAAGCTTTACGTATGCATGATACCAACCTGCAGTTCGAGCATTCTCTCATCTTGACTGTTGTTAATTTCTTTCCTTAAGTTTTCAATTTCAACGAGAAGTTCGCGATCGGTAAGTTTAGGCGATGGAGTCCTGAAACAGCGCTCCATAGCTTTGCGCCTATTCATTACGTCTCATTTGCGCCTACTTCAAAAAAAAAAAAAACACTTCCGCACTCATAAAATTGTGCATTTCAAGCTTACCATAAACTTGTTGCGCACACTTCCTCTTCTAAAATCACAGCCTTTCAAATGCTATGATTGACGAATGCTTCATAATATATAGGTGAGAAAAGAGAATTTTGCTATACATCAACTTTTCTGTAAATTCATACGTAATCATATATTCACTGTGTTAGTGTTGTTTCGATCAGGGAGTTTTTTTTTTTTGTGTTCGCTCACAAGTGAGGAATGAGAACGATTCACATTACTTAAGAAAAAACTTGCGAGGAAGTAAATGCTGTCTATAGCTAGAAAATGGTGCTATTCATGTGTCATCTATACGACGCACATGTAATTTACGAACGACGTCGAAAGACGGCCAAGGAAACGGACGCTAAAGAAGCGGAATATCGCTTTTGTCTAGATAAATTTTTTTTCTGGCCGACGATTGTGATAACATCCCTTAGTTAACGCCATAGCAGCACACAGCAACAAGGTATGGATTCAATACAAGGCAACAACGAAGAAAGTGTCAACGTAGGATAGTGCACGTTAATGAAAGTACAGAGGTATTTAGGGAATGATATTAACAAATTCTCACCCGCTCTTTCGACTTTTCAGAGGACTTCTATTTTCTGCATTGTCTTACACCCTAAATGTTTCTTCAAGTTCACATTTATATAGGAGGTGATTTTATAGCACTTTTTTTTTCAAAATTAGAACTTGCCAAGCGTTATCATGAGTTATTAAATATAAGCGATAAGTAAGAGTCGATTCAGGCAGCTTATGCATTAAATAACGAAGCGAGCATCAAAATGGCTATGCTAAGGGTCTTGTTAAGCAATTGCTAACGCATATTTGCTTTTAGAAGTGCGCAGAGATCCTGTCGGTATAGCGATGATACGAGAGGGGAAATGGGGGAAAGGACGGGGGTGACATTTTCTAGATTAAACGGGCGAAAAAAAATGTGCGATGGTCACTTTCTACGATTTAGTGCATAAAGCCTTACTAACTAATAATGGAACTTGAATGGCTGCACAGAGAAAATTGAAAATCAGCAAAAAACGATTGGAGTGTTCATGAACGAGAATCACAAGCAAGTAGGAATGGGCGATTTTGAATTAATCAAAATTGAATCGATGACGAAAACGTTTTGTGAACGGTGTCAGATTTTCTTGAAGCTTAACTCTATACGCATGAATGAAGTTTTACCTCGGAGATGTGATACGAAAGGAGTAATAATAAATAAAAAGTGATAAATAGTGATATATACATATAATATGAAGAGCCATATGGTTTTTGTGCACTTCGCTAACATTTTGAGAGCAGAAATATTCAGAGTAAGGCCATGCACCTTAACCTAATAACGTCATCAATAAAAATACACAGTAATTTATAACAACGAGATTTTATTGCAGGTAGTTCTCTAGATTCTTGAAAAGACCGGCGCGTTATTTGGGAAATTCAACTGAGTTTAAGATTTTCTTGCAAGCCCTCCTATGATTGTGATTACAATTAAAAAAGATGATATTGTACTTACTTGGATTTGCATTGAGGAACGTATGAATTCTCCTCTGATGCAGTAAGACTCCGAGTCTGCGTGCATTGTGATTTCTATAAGTGCAAATTAAGATTAATTAACGAATGAGAGAATCCTCAGCGAGGCTTGCTGCTTTAGCAATATCAGCAAATAGAGTTGTAACAGCAATAACAAGACAATCTTTTAGAACCCTCTCGCATCACTTACCCTAACCTCAACGCTATCCTTCAAACAAAACAGCATCTTTTTGTCCTTGAAAAAAATCACATTGTCAAAGATTGCACATAGTGGCCTGCGGCAGAACTATCCAACGCTCAGCAGCCAGCATTAAAAGCGATGCCGCTCCCCAGTGGCGAATTGCCCAGAACATAAGAAGGTGGGAATGCTGCAATTTCGCATTCTGAATGAGCAACTATTTAGTACTTCCAGTAAACAGTTGCAACTTCTAAATATAGGATGTAGTCTTTGTAGCAACTATCAGTAGCAAAACAAAGAGCAGTAAGTTATTACTGTTTACGTTGCATTACTTCTACCTTTTACGTTTTACTACTTTCTAGACCTCACTGTCCCTATTATTAATGTTTATCTTCCTGCTAAAATTAACTACTGTACTCCTGTTTGCTTTTTCGAAAATTCCATCGACAAAGTTGGGGATGCTGCACCCTTGAAAAATCATGAAATTCATGTCATTTTGATTGCTTTGCTCGTATTGCCCTTTCGCTATACATTCTTCATCCTCTTCAATTTTCCGTGAAATTTCCCTTTTATTTTCCTCTCTATACACAATATACAGAATGCATTTACTACTACATTGTTTTCATTTTCCTTTGTTTTTTTGCGCCTCCCGTCCATCGTTTATACCCTTCAGTTTCAATGTTCACATATGGCAATGTAACTTTTTGCTTCTCAAATATATGTTATTCTTTTTTAAAAGATAAATACACCTACTGACTACTGCCACCTCGTCGATTTTTAGTGAGCATTATTACTTGACTATCCCATGTCTATTACAGCTAGTACTAGTGCTAACAGATGTGATTATACTTAATATAGATAGTTTTTTATAGTACTACTGATAATGCTGAGGCTAGTAATTGACAGTGACAGTACCAGCATGCGGCACTGGAAGCAGGTAGTATAGCAGTCACCCGCAACAGTGCTTTTTTTCAAGCAGGTGTTATTTCTATCCACATTGAAGCCCTATGCATGCGTCATAACTCCGATAGTTGCACTTAAATATGAGAATCAAAAAATGACAGAAACGACATTGTGAATTGGGCAGCTTTTTACACACATTCCTTTTCAAAGGCTAGTAACAAAGGGCGATCTCATCTCACTGTATCATTTTGCACCGCAAACGCCTAGTCGTTGAGCAGTTGGTCACCCGGTTCTCAAAGTTGACAACCAACTTACCTGAGCAGGAAAATTCACATGCGATGCCCGCAATTTAGGATATTAAGGACATTCTTTGAATCTGTTTCAGAATTAATCTAATCAGTCATAAACGTCTGCTTCGATAGAAAAGATATTAAACTTCACGAAGCACTAAAATATAGGCATTGCTTAACTAAAAAGGAAACTGAAGTTGTAACTTCATTGAGGTGGCAACAGACTCTCTTAAAATAGAGCAAAAGGATATGTTCTTATGTAATAAATACTCATTCGTAGTTTATGAGATGGAAAATGAGAAAACCTCGTTGTTGAAAACGAATGGTAAGATTTCAGCGTCGTCAAGTTCACGCTGAATCCACGTTTCCACGTGAGTTTCCTTCAGCTCCGACGCCGAAAGGCGACGTATATGACGAAGACGTGGAATTGAGCTGCGATTGCTGCGTAATCTGCAGAGAAAAGTTTTCATCGAAAACTCACGTCACTACTGTTCTTAGGAAAAAAAAACAGTTCTCGCAACGAGGAACCATTCAAGGAAATTGGAAAATTGACTTAGGTATAAAAACTCGGAATTCCATTTACAGACGCAGTTTCCGATGAAAATGCACTCACTGTTCTCGAATGGTAATTCCCTCGCAACCTGGAACTTTAATTCCCTCACAACCGGGAACTGGGATTAGTCTCCTTACTACATGCCAGCGTTACATCCCCTAACCCCATCAAAATCAATAACCTCACCCAAAACATGACGCGCAGAAAGTTAGCGCACAACTTGACAGCCAAAGACGTAACTGCTAGCTTGCGAAATTGAGATAATCTGTGTGCGCTTGCGCTTAGTGGCTACAGCAAAGTTTTTTTTTTTCTCGTCTACAGCAAAGTTTTTTTGCGCATTCAAGCGCATCTATTTGCTGCAAGTTGGGAAAGAAAGAACTGTAATGCTTCTTGGCAAAATCACGATCCACATGTTCGTGATTATTTCAGCGAGCAAAATCATTAAAATCGAGAACAGGGAGTATTTTAATAGAAACTACCTCAAACGATCGAAAAATCACGCCATTTTGAGTAGCATAACTCGAATTTTATTTGCTCAAAATAAGTGGTAGAGTAGTGTGGGAATGATTTTGACGAGCTTTTTAAAAGTACTTGCATACGAAACTTTTGTCTCCAACATTGGACACGATACAGTCGACGTTCCGAGAAATTGGTTGATTAAATGACAGCCGATGGAAAGAATTTGTATTCGAAAAGGTTAATTCATGCAAGCAAACCGCAGTTCAAATGGATCAGCCGTTACTGAGATACGGATCCTCGTGTTTCATGGAAAAATTTCCCAATCCAACTCATTGAGGAACTCATCAAATTTTGTTTCTCTGCACTTGAATGAAGCGTAATTTTGTCTCAAAAATCAAAAATTCAGTGTTTTTCATCACAGGAAGAGAAATCATCAGTACGATTAAATTTCAGGGTTCAAGTTATTTTACTTCATAGGCTTCAGAAACCACTGATCTCATGTATACATAGGACATTCCATCAGACGGAGGTTCATCATAATCTAACAAATATAGGATGGTCAACTTCTGCGATTGAAAGCCCCATTATGGAAGGAAAGCGTTCAAAAAAGGAAAGCGTCCATCGAGAATATTTCGAAAATATTATGATTTACTTAAGCGATGTATAAGATATAAAAAATTCAAATTACATAACTTAATTTCAACGGAATATCTCCATAATATGCTGAACACATTTGTTTTGTCTATTTTAGCAGCATACAAGCGTTCGATCGGTCATCTTAGGTGAGCAACTTTTTTTTGAGCAACGCCTTTCTTTGGAAATTGCAAGATGACAAAGGGAACACAGTAACATCAATCGTTTCTGTGCCTATATCAAAATCAAAATATTGTCACTTCCGCAGCGTTTTCTTTTGCTCTAATAAGCAAATGAAAGGTACATTCCGTTGACTGAGTCAATATGTCTATCGGATATATCACCGCACCATGCAAAGGAGAAAACTGCTGAATATCTAAATAAGCAAATAAGTAATTCTGACGTCGTTCGATTAGCTTCCTCAAATCTTCGATAAAAACATTTAAGCGTACCGGAAGAACGAAGATCTTTTTTTTAAAGCGTATTAAACGAGCCCAAATAGAGCAAATTACACAACTCCAATCTTTGCTTTAACGTAGAAGTTCGAAAGTCGTTTCTTAGAGAAACGAAAATAAGTAGTTTGTGTGATTACATTTAGTATGATGGTCAATCACTTAAATACTATACAAAGAATTATCACATTGGGAAAAAGTTCATTTATCCATGTTGAGACTTAAGCAATCGTTTAATTCATCCAAGGATTAGGGATAACTAATAAATATTAAAACAGAATTAGCACCTTGGATGCACTGGATCGCCAAGTAGTATTGTCGAGACGACAGCAACATGAGTCTTGCTCTTGCTCTTCTTATTTTCGACATGCCAGCAAACGAAGCGCATTTACCCCTTTTCCATACTCAGTACCATCAAGAAATGGACTCATCTTTTTCGGAAGGGATGCTAACATCAAGCTTTCTCTAAATGTAGAAAATTCAAAAGTCATTATATTTAGGGAATCTACTACCTAACGCAACAGCTAGATTTTTTTTGAAAGTTATCCAACCTTTGATATTGGCCAATGTTGTGAATTCATAGTTATAATGAAGAAGGATCGTTGAAGGAAGTATTGTGGAGCGAACTTCATTACTTTCACTATGTGCTAATAAAACGCTGCCCATCGTAACTAAACAATAGTGGCATATGCAAAGCTGACCTGAAATAAGCAAAAAATATTTTCTTGAAAAGGACACCATATATCTCTAATTGGTTACATAGTCGCTTAACACCTATTTTTAAACTAATAATAGTGGAAACGAGAAAATGTATAGCCCAATAAAATAGGTACTGTTAAATGAAACGTCCTCGCTATGTTTTGAGAATACAACAGCGTCGTAGTAACCCATAGCAACCATCACAATCAGCGCCGACAAAATATCGGTTACTCGTTAAGCATTTATAACTCATTCGTTTTTTTCCGTTTTCAAAGTTTCTAACACTTAATTATATAGAAATATTTATCGCTCGAGGGAAGTCATTCCATATTCGTAGCGCGTGTTTAAGTCATTATCAACTATTAGCATGAAATTACTATAATAATATAAAGCAATACTAAATACAATGCAATAATGAGAAACGCTAGACAAGTGATTGAGTCACGTTCAACGAAAACGAATATACTCCTATCTGAATAGTAAACATATGTGTAGGAAAAAATTGTCTGTTGCCTCATTTGCGCACTATATGTATTTCTCGTTTCACGTTTTATGCCTATGATGATCCACCGTTGAATTTTGATTTACCCCTCCCCCCTTTTCTTTCTGCTCATAAATGCATCAACTACACCAACTGATAAGGAATAAAAGGTTGGAAACATGAAAAGAAAATGAACTAAGAATATCGGTAATTTGCTGTCTTCATTTCGACTCGAAGATTGTATTGCCACGAATGTTGTGCAATTTCATGAAGGAAAAAATACTCACAAATGAGATTCTAGAGAAACGTTTAACGGCCTTGAAATATAGCTATGAACCAAACTGAGCTCTACTATGGCTGAAATTTTCTCTAAAAAGTGGTTTATCTGTCCCACCTTTTCAATCATTTCAACACGCTTTTTCGAAGACGGCAATCTAATCTGAGTTGCAAATTCTAAGACAGGACGACGATCCATGACGGTTTCATCTCTTATGGATTACTAACAACACACCTGCACGCTCATTAACACAATCTCTGCGGAAATGAAGTGACCCTCATAAATTCAATGCTTAATAAATCGAAAACAGTATAACTGCAAAGAAACGAACCCTCAGAATCTATGGAGCAACATTACAAACAAGTCCTATTTTGTTCGCAACAATCCCACTTACAATATATCAATTTACTCTCAATCCAGTTTGAAATTTTGCACGCAAATTTGATCCACTCAATTTGTATCTAATGTGAAGATTGTTGAGAGTGTTTAAAAATAGTTTAGTGATCGCTTTATAAAATTTCTATCGAACTTTGTTTATTTTATTGACAAAGTTTGATTGACCTACCGTTGATTTTCGACGTTGCAACTTTAGAGTGTCGCGTAGTAAACAATGATCGTACGTTGTACTGTAAAATTGTATATGCAACTTTTATGAAATATATTTCGAGAAATTTTTCTCGTTTGTTGAGAGACGCGAAATCGAAACTCATAGAGATCAATTAGCGTACAAAGGAACCGCTAAAAAAAAACTTTTTACGGTGCTCATTTCAGATTCGTTCATATTTCCAACTTTTTTTTTTCGCAGAATATTAATGAAGCATAAAACGTTTTGATATTTAAGAGGAGTTTTGAGTAGTTTGATTTGAAAATCCACAATGATCTAGTCTACCGAGCATCACATCGATCCCCCTCCACTCACTTCCCCTTTCTCTTCCATACTCCTTAAATGTAGATAAACACACGAATCTGACTTTGTTGTGCAGCCATGACATCTTTCTAATGCTCGCATATTTACAGTATCCTCTTGAGAGTTCAGATTCTACAATTCAGGTTCTCTCATTGAGTGCTCAATTTTTTTTCCTCTTTATGTGAAAATAAACGTATATAAATCGACAATCTTACATATGTATGTACAAATACGTATGCAAATCAGTTTTAAATGTGCATGCATACGTATTCATCGTGCTGTGACATTTTCTCTATTCTTCTATATGGAGATTCTTCAATTCAGGTAAACCAAATTTTATCAAAGCGACATTTTTGTTAAGAATTCTTACTATATAAAATCTCTTTATTAAACTATCTAATTTTCTTCGTTGATTCTCCATAGGCTATCATTTATAAGGCAGTATCATTATCATTCGTCGAAAGAAACATTTTCTTAAAAAATTTTATCATCAAATAACAAACACTTTTTTGATCGTTTTTTATTGTGCTGAATTGCAATTCTTCTTTTTTTTTTTTCTCAGTTTGTGTCATCCTCAATTAGCTACAACAGAGAATCAACGCGTTTTTTTAAATAAATAGTTATAGCACAAAGACAAGATTTTGTGATGAAATAGGATGGAAAAATGCGCTCACATATCTCTAAAAAATTCTAGATGCATCTATCGGCTGCAATCAGGTCACGTTTGCGATGTGTGCCTCTTGGGGTTGGCCGCCATTCGACGGCATAATGTCGCCTCGCCGTGTAACGTAGTGCGATTTGTTGCACACCATTTCGTTTCATTGATGCATACAACAGATCGTTCCTGTTCCATCGCGAGCTCTTATTTTCGATGTCTCTTACTACTTCACTGCAAGACGTTGTTCACCTTAATTTGCTTTGCCAATTCGCATCTTGTATGTAAATACCATCTTCAAATGAATATCCGTTGATTGGCCATTGTTTTCATCGTTCAACGAGCAATGATTATAGTATATATTAAAGCCACATTAACGTTGCAGTTAATAAAAGGTATTAACTGTGTATACGTTCTCACTAATATGCGCTCTATTCGTTAGAGTTATATCTCCATCAAGCATGCTACATTATGTGGTTTTTGCCTTATGCCTATTTGGTCTTATTTAAGTTCGTTTCCTTATTCACCGTTTGACGGAAGTTTCCCTCTATCACATGAGTGCACTCTTTTAGCCATGAGGATACCTGAGAGCATACAAGAGGATTACCTAATTGATGTATAATTAAAGATTTTGCTTAAATGCACTTGTGAATTATTGCGATCAGTTCAAACATCATTTCTGCAATGATTTAAATGACTGATTGTTCCTCAAATATGTATTATTTTTGTTGATAAACAATCTTAACAATAATGCATGGCAACGGTTGAAATTACTGTTTCGATGACGTCGAAGGATTTCAATCGATATTATGTGCGAAGAATGGGAATATTGTAATGCGGGGTGGGGGCTTGGGGGAGGTGTACGTGTGGGCGAGAATCGTTTTGTTTTTTTAAATTTTATACAACTCATCATTTCCTTTTCGAGGCCTTCTGTAGCATGCCGATGAGCAGTAGATGATCCAAATTTGCGCACCTTGATTGTGATGCTACTGGGACTCGGACAATAGATCGTCCGCAAAAAAAAGTATTTTTTATAGTGGCAAATGCAACCAGAGTCTGGTTCGGGTGAAGATGGCGCCCATGGAGAGCTTCCGGCTAAGGAGCGACCAACAAAGTTCGTCTACGACGAGAATGACACCTTCTACTTTCCCCCTGCAATTTGCAAACTGTTGCATTATCGATCGGCAGCAATTCTATGTGGTCTAGTTGAGGTGGCGCTTTTAGCGCTCACCGTTCTCGCATTCTTCAGTACGCATAACTATTCTCAGGGTTGTTTCTTATTTTAGCCAATAATTTCCCATCGAAGGTTAGGAAGCAAAAATTGCAGCGGTTGTAGAAAATAAAAGCAACTTTCTAAGCAAAGTCGGGGCAGAAAAAAATTTTTGGAAATGATTAGAAAAAAAACTTGAAGGGAGGCGAAAAAAACTTCCAGATCCCAGTCTTTGAAGAAGTCTGCGCTTATACGTTGGCCTCGTCATGTTTATCATAGGCCGTCTCATGGGTGTTGAAAGTGAGGCGGAAGGAGGGATTGCCGAAAGCACGTAATTGCGTCTATTTCCTATATCCCTCACCAGTACAAGCTTCCCACCCAAGAGTGAGGGGTGTACATAAAGTGGTATCCTTTTCTGAATTCAAAGCCATATATTTTACGAATCTTGCCAAGAGTGATTTATTCTGACTGACTGTTGTGATCAGAAGAGTTCGGAAAATGTTAAAATATTTTCAAATTTATTACGGAGGTCTTTTCTAATTGCAATATGATAGAAACTTATTTTTGGTGTAAGTGAGTTCTGTCGTTGGTTGTGTCAAGTTCTTTTTCAGGCTTACAGCTGGAAAAAGGCATTACCGAAGTTTGGCTTACAATGGCTATGGTGGGTATGCTTGCTTTCGCCGCTGTAACTACATCACTAATGGTAAGCGCTCGTTAGAAATTAAATCGTTCAGCCGACTCGAGACAAACGAGGCATTTATATAACTGATTATGATGTACAGTTACAAACAGATTCTTTGTAAATTTCGAAGAGTATGTATTTCAGATATATGCTATTCGTTTCAAAATTTTAGGCTCCTAGCAAATATTATAGCCTAATAAAAAAATTTGTTATTTTTTATACATTTCCTTGGTATATATTAGATGTTTTCAACAGATAGCAAAGAACTCTCTTGTTGATAGTCATTTATTTAAGCAGCGCTCAAAAAGCCAGCCTACTTAAGACTATTTTGAGACACTTTATCCATAAAAATGCTCACATACATGGAAAAGAACTTCCATTGCACTACTTTGGCCGGCAAATTACAACAATAAGTATATTCCAGATTTATGGCATAATAACCGAGCAGGCTAAATACCTTTGGCCACAAATGGCTTTCATGCATATTGAAGTTGTACTCCTAATTATATCGGCGATTGTTTCAATCACAAGTATGTCGATGGGAATCCAAACAACGCATCGCCTTTTTGGAGCGTTCGTTAGGTTTGTAAATATTTTACCTGGAGGGTGTATTTCGCATTGAAATAGTAGTCGAAAGGTTTGAATGCAGTAACTATTTTATGAGCTTGTTATTGTGGAAAAATTTATGTATTTATGTATATGTTGGAGTAAAAATAGGGCGATATACGATCAACTAAAAGTGATCATGCAGAATTCAACAAGATAGCAAAGAAATAAGGCATGAGACCTTTTCCATTTTCTTCTTCAAGAAAACATTCAACTTGGCAATTCACCACTAACAATAAACAGTGACACCTCTGTAAATTGATAATAATTACCGCACAATGGATGCCAATCTCGCCTCAAAGCGTTGTGGAAAAAAGTGATGCTGACGGCATGGTCGAACGAGCAATGCTATTATAATATAACGAGCGAAAATTAAATGAATGAAGCATTTATAGGCATAAGTTGCAACTACGTTCAGTTCATCCTTTATGAGCATCGATTAAACCGACCAAGTTTGCAGTGTACATGAGATGGAGGATCATTTTGGACCGATCTGGCCTTTTAATATGGCTGTATTGTCGTTCTTCGGTGCGGCGATCGTTGTCTGGTTCTATATAATCGTTCGAGGCGCCTACGATTACCTTCTTGATAAAGAATATTTCACAAAATCGCCGAATATTGAGATGGTAAAGAAAGTTGCTTTGTGAATGCTTGAATATGTGTTGTTGTCTCAAATAGCCTTAAGCGATTTGTTCCTTCGAAAAATGAGGATTGCTAACATAAGAGGAAGGGAAGGCTAGAACGATGCAAATGGGCGAGAGGATAGAGGCACCTCTTCTCCGTGATCTTCCCACACCAATTACAGGCAGAAAAGATTTCCTTCGCCGCACATCTCAAGGTTGCCCTCTGGAACACCTTATGGTAGCGAGCGTAACGATAAAAAATTATTGCAAAGCCGGTTACTTCGATTTGAGTCATCAAATAACAAGTTAATGAAAAAATTATGTTATGAAAGATTCTCTGAGTTATTTTTGCCCTATGTTTGACCCTTCACTACTGCTTTTTTACGTCGTCTGTGGTCACACAGAAAGAATCCATAAGTGGCTATTGTAGGGATCTTTTTTCTTTTTTCTTTTTTTCTTTTCTTTTTTTTGATGCAATAAACTCCAATTATAATGTTTGCTATTTATCACATGTAACCTGACATGCGTAACAGGTAATAAATAAATGTGAAATAATAGCATTAAAAAATCAAACCTAAACTTGAAACAGGCTCTGAGATCTGTCCCTGGCAACATTTTATGAAATCTTGCCCTTTGTAAAGTATCCTTTTGTGCTATCTATCCAGTTAACAGCCAAAAAGAAATAAAATTTTAATTCAATGCGTACTTATCATCAATTGCACATTTAACCTTTTGAAATGTTTGATTATTTTAGTGGAAAAAAAAAATTTTATTAATTCAGCGTTTCAGAGATATATTTGTGTACAAGGATGAGCGAATGCTGGACTTGTAGAAAGTAACGGAAAGACATTTTTCTGGCACTAGAATGTTCGTATTTTACAACTGGATAGAAAAAAAAAAATGAAACGCTGTCGTTTGAGTGAAGAAAATCTGTTAGCGAATTATTCAACACTTCACGATACGGAAAGCCACATACAATCTATTTCGAATTCAGAAATGAGGTCGTATTGTAAAAACGCAATCTCTATGAGCAATAAGCAATTACTATTATCAAGGTGGTTGTAATCCAAGTTCGTATATCAAGTTAAAAACGAATTTTCCCGTTTCGAGCAAAAGTATTTGCAAAGTTTCAAACATAACACTTTTCATCTTAGCTTCTTTGGAAATCAGATAGAAAAATCGACAATAAAAATATTTGAAGAGCAAGTAATTAATGTATTCGTTGCGTTTCTATATGGGACTACAATATATCAGATCTGAAAAAAAAACTGCCATATTGCGCGCTTTTGAGTATAAATTCTCTAAAATACGTTTAAAAATAGAATATGACGGGCATTTGGACCGTTACTGTAATTGTCTAAATGACAAAAGTTCGTGGTCTTATAAACGGTGTCATCAGCATTCTCGTAAAAATGCGGAATATATTATTTCCTTTTCACACCATGTCTAGTATGAAAAGTTCGCAGCACGCTTCTATCCACCTTTGAGAACAGTTCAATTCATTTGGGCTGAGGTGGAAGGGAATGAATAAACAATCCATCGAGGTCATATATGAGCTCAATCTATCGAAGTTCCGACGACTATATTGTTGAATAATATTTTACAACTTCAAATTTTTGTTAAGAGATATCAGTAATTCAATTCATTGATAGAATAAACTCAAATCAGCTTCTGAATTTTAGCTTGCTTCTCATCGGGTGCATAAATAAGTCCATTGTAGAGACGATAAAAACATTCGTGACAATAGGGTTTGCGATCATGCTCACGATATGTGCCGCGAAGATTGAGAGCCTAAAAATTCGCAACGTTTATAATAATACTGTATTTTCAAAAATGATCAGCTGAGGCGATGCTTTATGGCTACATATTTATCGTCAAACGTCTCAATGGTTTTTGCAAAGGCAAACCATTCAAAAGCTAATCTTTCCGATAAACTGCAAAAATCATTTCAAAATTTTCCACTGCTTTGATAGTTATCAACAGTGCACTAATGGTGACGCAAAGTTTTAACAGTTATAGGTATTAACACTGCACTCGGTGAGAGGTGGGAGGGGATGCAGTGCGCTAACACAAAAGTAGAGCGTATCTACCTCATGCATCAAAATTGCAGCCAGAGGAAGAGATTCAGTCTTTTCTCATCATTTTAATGGTTTTGTTTTTCGCACGTATATGCGACGCCATTGTAGAATAAACCTTTCTGACTACAATTCACTTTGAAGAATATTGTTTAGCTAGCTAAATGTTAAATGCTACAATTGTTAAATGAAGCCAATTAAAAGACAGAAAAATTTTATGCAAAAATGGTCTTTAAACTTGGTGAAACCTGGAGCGTAAACGACTAGAACCTTTTTGAACGAAGAATACATACAATTAGCAAGAAGTAGATATGGCTCATTAAATTGCCACAGCACTTATTTATTAGCGCATATAAATGATCGATGCTTGAAAGCTGGCTGAAATAGAGTCAGACCTAGTGATACAGAATTTTTTCGTACAGTAACGTTAATAAATTTACGTCGGAAGCGAAACTGTCGAAAATTGTAGCAGTGAAATGAATGAAAGGCACCTTCTGACAGTAAGCACACATGAAGTGGTATGGGTGAAACTTCTGTGCACGATAGGAATTCGGTGCGAGAGCAGTAATAATTGGTCCGTCGATTTCTTCGCAACAGAAGGCACAAACCGCCGCACTGCTAGGTGGTGGCGATCCCTATAATAACACAACTGCATACTGCAACCCTATATGATAAGACTGGTTATGAGGGAATACAGCACTATCTGGTTTCGGCTCTGTAAGTAAAACACAAAACGTGAGATTTCTTTCACGAAGAGATAGTGTTTCTGAAGAACTAGACGTATGCGAAAGAACAAAATACGTATCGATAAAAAGTGCGGTTCTTTTAATTTTCGTCAATGATGGGATCGAATAGGAAACAAAGAAACGTTCTGCTCAGTTTGGTTTATTTTCGAACATATGATCCGTCTAAGCATATACTAGCCTCTGTTTGTGCGATCTTGATCTCCGCGTCCCATCTCACCCCGCAATCCCCCCCCTCCCCTCCAACCCTTCTCCCCCTCTTCTCCTCTGTCTTTTGTGATTTTGTTCATTGATCAAACATTTGTGTCGGGGTATCGATCAGGGTGTGAAAAAAATGAAGCGCTATTAAATTACCTCGACATTAATCGTTCGACGAGGCGTTTCGGAACGAGCTCGCTTCTTGAGACTACTGCTGCAATTCGTTAAGTTATTTTCTATTCTTTTTCCGAAATTATTTAATGCTGATCGCAGTATGTGTCTTAAATTTATGACTAAAATATAATGGTTTCAATTTAAAGATTTTTCGCTATTTTTTGCACCTAATCGCTTCAATCATTCTCATTGTGGCCGTGGCAATAGTAATAGGCAATCGGTGCGTTTGAGTTGTGCTTTATTTTAAAAATAATGTTCTGTCTGGAGTTTTAAAATGCATGCCTTTACTTTTTGGCGACATTAATGACCAATAAAGAGAAAAACGGGAACTTCAAATGTTAGGAAGAACTGACGTTTGTGATTCGGACATTTCAACTCCATAATCTCTCGAGACATGTTCCAGTGTAAAGTTATCGTCTTCTTGTGCTGCAAATTGCAACTAATCTTGCAGAAACAAAAACAAGATATGATTATTTCCAATTTGGGCAGAAACATTTACACAGCTAAAGCGAGATACCAAAGCTTTTTGCCGTCTTTTGCAGCTTTAGATCAACGAATTTCCATCAACTTTAGGGAAGGAACAGGTGAGGCATTTCTGAAGTCCTTGGAATTTACTGAACAATTGTACTATCTAGAAAACGTTGCTCGTATGAAAATTATGTAAACGTTGTTTTGAGTGATTTTAGAAGTTGCTCCAATCGTTCTTCAGCTAGTTTTAATTCACATCATAACTTCAATATCATCATAAACGAGCAGTTGAACAAAGTCACGATTAATATCATCGAAAAATCAGATGGTTTTTTTTAAACAAAGAAAAAACAGTTGTCTGATAACCTCGTCGGGGTTTTGGTGATGGGAACGGGTAAACTTCCTCTTCGGGGCCAGGCGTAATGCGCAATTTATATTCCACTTCCTGAGAATTAACAATCTTTGATGTGATAATGATTTGAGTAATAGTACATCAATGGAGAAGTAAAATAGCTTAATTTACTCATACTAGTTTACTTGTATATTCGTGAAACAACTTCAACATATTGAACGGAAGTTGCATATTGTTATTTGGATTCTTTAACACAAGTTTGATATTTATCAGATTCATAGATTTTTATTTCCGATGCTTGTTATAAAATACAGCAAGTATATTCTTACATTGAGATGGATGGCTTCAACCAGGTTTGATTTTACAAATGTCTCAACCTTTTAGAGCAGTCTATCGATGCAAAAGAAAGAAAACTTTTTTTTTCAAACTTCAAGCCATACCTCGTGCTTCTTCTTCTTTTTAAGCGATCCTTTTCGAAGCACTTCAGCGGTTGCGTCGATGTCATACACGAGTGCCGCTAATGTATCGGTTACTGCGTTTTGCTCTGCAAGGAGAACCCATTAGAGCGATGAGCATATAGGAACAAACGATGAGCGCAACACTTCACCATTAAAAAAGGCATATCATTGGAATTTAGGGAAAGCCATTTTTTGGTAAAGGAATGGGGAAGGAAAAGGGTGGAGAATAACCCGATTTGCTATTGAGTATGTTGTGCAAATTTTTAAACGATCAGGATAGCTGAAAAATGATGAAGAGAATGTAAAAGAAAAACGATATGTAACGAGCATGCGCTAACTTTGATCGTCCTTCACTTTTGATAGTTCCTTTTGCATATCATCAGTACTGATAGACGTAAGTCGTGTGGACAACCACTCGTCGGATGGATCCACAGAAATGCTTCCGGTGACCTCCATCTCGGTTTGGAAGGATTTCCGCTCTAGCACCTTAATATCGCTTGTGTAATTAGCAATACGATGTATCATTTGCAACAAATTTTCTTACTTTACTACTTGTATTAGTCGAACAATACCACTCATATGTACACGATTTGATGAAATTTCCGGAATGAAATGATTAATTCATCCGGAATCGGCACCTCCAAGCTGTTTATGAAAGCAATTTTTTTTTTTTTTTGCAACTTTGCTGTAAATCTTGCTCAGTTCGCTATTAATGTAGGTATTTAAGCATTACGACCAATTTTGCATGCATATGGATGAAGAAATTGTTTGAAGCGAAAGTAATGAATGACGGCATCAGTCAAAGCACTGGAGTCCTATTCAGGTCTAGGAATCCTTTCCAAATGAGAATCTGAAGACGTCAGTGATCGAAAAACGCTTACACTTTCATTGTGTTTGCGTCGAATGAGTTCGGTTGTAGCGTTAACGCCATCAAGCATAGTGTCGAGTGTGTCCTGTACAACGCCCGCATCTAAACGAATGAAACAGTCACATATTGTCACCTCTACATATATTTTTAAAAGAAAAAGAATAATTGAGTGACTCAGTAAATAGCCATTATTAGGGAATAATGGCGTTTATGAATAGAATCAGTGCAAAAGTAAGATGGAGCAGTTAGATCGGAAAACCCTATCGCCCTTAAGCTTGACTGTTAAGCATCTTTCTAATGCTGATTGGATTACGCTTAGAAATCCACTGTTTTTTTTATTCGTTTGGGAAAATGTTGAAAATTCTTTTTATTAGCAAAACTTTCTAATAGGAAAACTTTCGTTGTTTTTCTTTAAAATTCGAAAATCTTCCTGATCAAAAAAAAAAGGCCGATCGATCACGAATCTGAATACATTAAGACGTAACCAACGAATGAGTGAACATATTTCCGACGGAAGGAAAATAGGGCGAAAACGTCATACACATAGAAGTGACGTCAATATAGAGCGTTTCCTAAGGTAAATTAATAAAGCAACATATAAAGCGTTAAATGGAAACAGTCCGACATACGATTCAATGGAACATATCGACTTGAAGAGCGTGACTCGGACCGTTCAGATCTTTCCACTCTCCACTGACGTGCCTGCGTGGTTGGGACTGGCGATAACGATGTCATTCTGTAAGCGCATTTTAATAATAATTTATCCACTATCGTGAAGTAATTTTTTTTTCAGCATTATTCTCCAAATGACACTTCAGTAACATCACTTTCATATGCAAAAAAAAGATGAAACAAGAAAAAAAAACATTTCATCAAACGTTTTGCGAGTAAACACTTCAATATGAACGCCTGATCAGGTACAAAATTGTGTATATCATGGGCTCTGTATTAGTTTTCTTGGAATGCTATCTGGATAAGAATCCATGAACGGTAGTTTAACATGATATTGCTGTGTACGCTTCGAGACAGTTATTTCATCCGATCAGGAATCCATATTAGCAATTTTTTTTTTAGGCGGCAGAATAGCGTTTAATCATTCGAGACTTAACAAGACGATAAAACTGCAGCATGGGAAATGGTACAAAAATATGCGGAAATCATTGGTCTCTTAAGAACTTTCTGCAATAAAAGGTTAAAGAAGTACATAAGCAGAAACATTCAAGACTAATCTCCTTATCATTCAATGTGCTCATACAGTAGCTACAATGGAATCTATTATCAGCTGCATAATATTCCGAACGGCATTCATCATAAAATTAAATCAAGACAGCAATGCTGAGAATCACCATTAAAATTTCTCTCTCTCTCTCTCTATATATATATATATATATTTATATATATATAATAAATTAAAATCCACCGAGGTTCACCAGAATTACACATAGAAAATTCAAAAAATGAAGATCGTGTGATGATGTTTGTGAAGATATTTGTTGAGTATATTGGATGATGTTCATCAATTACGTAGGGATTTAATTCGATAGTGGTCTTTGTTGATGTTGATATCGGCGAATTTGACAGCAACGCCCACTGAAGAGCGCTCATCGACGTTTTATTATTCAAGGCTCGTTTTTTTTGTTTGCCAATCGTCCATTAATGACACCACCAACACAAAGACCTCATTTATACGTCGACTATTAGTTCATGCATTTACAATTTTAGTGCTCTTTATCGCTGGCCATCCAACAAACTTTGCAATCGCAATTGTAAAGACTTCAATAGATTATTCTTTGATTATCGCCGAAATAGACGACGAAATATTTGAAATGAAACAATACGGCGAGTTAATTCCATTATATTTTTCGGTTTATTAGAAATTATTCAAATATACTCCAGTGGTAATATTGCTTTGAGAAGATTGGCTTCAGTAGCTAATAGAACCTGAACACGACGAGCATAATAGCAAATGAAAATTTTCTGAGACTAAAAATATTTCATATGAAGGAAAGAAAAGCAATGAAGGAAAGAAAAGCATTTCTCTACGAATACTCTCTTCAGAGAGAATGCTTCACCTATTATGAATTCCTCTTGAGAAAAATAAAACGTTCATTTAAAAAAAAAATCGACTTTGTCTAATACATAAGCAGCTGCTTGCTGAATATTCCCCATGGCAAAATATAGGAACAAGCAACGAATGAATGTCTATTAGCAGCATTATCCATTCATCGTTATTTCTGCATCGAGTTGAAACATCAAAATTATATCGTTGAAAACGTAACTGTATTTGTAACTTACATTAATAATCGTGCTATCTATTTCTTGCCCCCTCTCCCCCTTTCCCCCCTCCCCATCCTTCCACCTTGTCGTCTCTCACTCGCTATGCGTCCTCTCCTGGAGTCCCAAGAAAGATCGCTTGGGGAGTACTGGCACACATCCAAATAACGACCCCGCTGGTCACATATCACACCTCCATCAGCAATGTGACAGCTATCCGCTCGCGACTAAAGGCAAACCAGTTGCGTAAGCATTCAGAGAAAGACCTCTTTACGCGAGATTGCCAAATTACCAGAAGTAAACATCGAATTATTACATTCAATTCCTAGCAATCAGTGAAAGGCAGCATCGTTTTTTTCGCAAAAGAGCATCAACAACAAATATATATTTGAAACGAAATTGAAAATGTGTGAAATATGGATCGATTCCGAGTGTTTCCGATCAATTTCAATCAATAAAAAGGGAAAAAGCTGCACACCTAATTGACACCTCATAATAGGTTGGATTAAACCAAGAAGAATATTGCAGTGAGTTCGATATGCGTCGCTAATCTAATGCGCTGTCAACCTGACGTTTGATTCATAGTTCTGAAAACAACTGGATAACTGTGTTATATAGCACAGCTTTTCGTTACAGCTCGACCGCTTCTATAAATAATCGGGCAACAATGTGAAGATTTAGACATGTAACAATATTGTATTTCAACGAATTTCAAAGGGTAGCCTTTGAGTGAAGTTTTCAAGCGTTGTAATTGAAAAAATTCACAGTCAACGGAGCAGCTGAAGAGAACACAAATTAATCAGGCGTTTCAGTTCTGCTTGTCCGCAAACATAGTGATGTGCATTGGAATAGGATCACGAGGAGGAGGGGAGGGGGATTGTGGGAGGTGAAAGTGGAAAAGGGGGAACGAAGGTGGAGATAGCAAAATGAGCGTGAAATGAGCATATCTGCGAAGCGAAGAGCACCTTCGAGTGCGAATATGCAATAATGGGGCGAATGGTTTATTGTAACAAAGGGGCGCACTCAATGCTGAGGTATGAAATGCGTCTATTACACTTCGTTGGGCGTGCCCACACGAAGCTGCACCGAGGAGCGTTGTAGGCTACAGACAGCTGCCTCCAACGTTCTTGCGGGCACCTCGCTAACGCTTCTTTCCTCTTGCTTTCACTATTGCGCGTGGACGGAACTGTATATCACATGCGAATACGATGGAACATGTGCTACGGAATTTAGAAAAACAATGGTTTTATTTTTGCTTCTCTGTTTCACTTCTGAAATTTTTAGACAGTATTACTAAAACTGTTCGAAAAAAGCGTTATTAAAAGGTGCACTTCTGACAGCCCTAGTGTTCAGTTGGCTGAACATGCTTCGTCACAACATTCAAAATTGATGGGATAAGCGAAACGACTTAAACTTAGCTAAGCTTCCGTCTCAATCCTCAACCTTCAGATGCATCCTTCAAATTTCATAGCTGCGATATTTAGATGTTCATTAATTGCTGGTATTTCTACGCACAAGGATGCATGGATTTGCAAAGGCATCATGAGAAACCTCAACCACTAAATAGAACTGAACTCTTTGCAGAAATGGATGAACTTCGACTGTCACCAGTGACATGAGTCAGTCAGATTTTCATTGAATTCTGTACTGAAATGAGATCCTGTTGGAGTTACTGACTGGATGCAGTGAAAGCAAAAATATGTAACAGAGGAGCTCATATAAAATCAAACTTGCTACAACGGAACAATATTTGATAGCTTTCACTAATGAGCAGCTCAAAGCAAATAAGAATCAGCAATGAGGGAAAGTTTTCTTGAAGAAAAAAAATTTTTTTTTCAAATCGGTCAGAAATCATGGCAAAAATCAGACAAATTCAAATCGCTTATGGCTATTACAGAAAGAACCGAACCGCTTCAAACGACCGGAAACTTTTGACGAAAACTAAACCTTTGAGAACACTTGTGGTGACTGCGGAGAAACGATCTGCTTAAACCGATAGAAAAAATTTTGGGAAAATCATAATTTCCAATCGGAAAAGTTATTTTGAGCACAACTTGAACTTTTTAAATTGCTTATAATGCCCTCGACAAACAAAAAAAAAAAATGCCAAAGGATATAAGCAGGATGGAGAATGCGAGACGCAGTCATAATTTGATGGTGGTGATGCATACACTTAAGTCATTTACCTCGTTCTGTTGATGATGAAATGTGTCTGATTACCAATCATCGGTGATTTTTCCTATTCGAGCACTCTCATCCACTCTACATCAATGCATGTCTTTTTCGCCTCAGGCATTAGTGGCATCCGCTTTCAAAAAGTCGCAAAACCACCTCTTCATTAAATTATTGAACAGGTCGTACTACGCTCTTGATTATTGCCATGAATTTCTCATCAAGAGTTCACTTATGATTGATATGTGGTTTAGGCGCATTGTTCGCCGATGTTTGAGTAGCTGTTTTTTAAAAATTTGCTAGCCTTTGTTCTATTCATCTTGAAGAAGGAATTTATGCTCAAGACTTCTGTAGTTGATTGTTGAATAGTTGATGAGATCATTTACTTAACGATAACTCACCGTATCCTTTACTTGACAATTTTTTTGACACTCGCAGTGTGGTTGAATTTTCTCAAATTGCGGGGGACTCTTAGAGAACGGTTAAAGAGATGAAAGCTATAATTTTGGCTATAAGGAAAACTCCTATGAGGAATCTTTTTTTGCTCGTTTCACTCGTATAGAATATGCAACACAGTATATGGTTCTAGAGAAGTCTTTGGATAATTCAGAAAAGAACTGCCTATGAGCTGGGATTTCATAGAGAAACTCAGAGGTTTTTATTGGTTAATTGGATAAAAAGTTTCACTTTTCTTCGCATAATTATCTTTCTCCATCTCTTTTTTCGTCCTACTATTGTCCTCACGTAATCTTTGCGTTCCGTGGTATGAAATCTAACACACACACACATCATTTCCATAGTCCAAATATTAAGGTAGAAACCTTTAAATGTTCGCTTTGTTTATATGAAACAGGAATAATTAAAGGTAAGCCAAAACCACATTGTCGGTTTGTTTGAACGCTGGATGTGTAGTTGTAAGAGCTTACTTACGCATATCCTCCTGCCGATGGTCAGTTTGAATTTGTATATCAATTGTGAACTGCAACAATTTTCCAGCAGATGGGATGATATGTTTGTCTGGTAAAATCATTCATTTTTAGGAGAAATTTGGTTTCGAATAAAGCATCCCCCACCGCTTGCTCTTTATGAACCTCGCAAATGCATTCGAATTATTGACTAATCATGTATGTGCTCTTTATGCTCAACGTAGAGCACAGTTATCATTTACTCTGTTTAATTCTCCCCCCAAAAGAAAATCTAATGAAATCGAACGAGCGTTGTTGCATCAACGAGGCGCAATTTGCATCCAACCGATCTCGAATTGCCCGAATCGTGTGGTAAATTTTGAAGGGATTAAAAGACGCCACACGCAATCCTTGAGTGGCATTGCAGCTACGAATGGATTAAGATGATGCCCGAGAATTCGAAACGCTAACATTTGACGAGCAGCAGATTTCAGAACTGCTGCGTATTTCCGGAACATTACTTTATTAATTTATTGTTTCATAATGGTAGTAATTTGATACGCTGTTTACAATTGATGGTCTGTTACAGTCAGCGAGGAAGTTTCTTGGCCAAGTTATGGCCAACTGCAACGTCACCTTCAATAGAGATCAAGAAATAGTGCTTAAGATAGCGTTTGAGGTTCAGTTCCATCCAACAGTGACATAATTGTCGAATATCTTGCGAATCAGTTTAAATACTGCTTAATCCTTCAATGTCGATTATTTTCCTTCTCCAGAAGAAGCCACTTATTAAATTCTGGATGATTTGAACAGCACTGTCTTATATAAATGCAACTTTCCGACTTTCTATCGTAACTGGATTCAATTTCTTGTAAGATTGCCTTAGAATAATTACATGAAGCGAAGCATTCCCTATTCAAATGAATTCTCTTCAGCTGTCAAAGTGTTCGCGATGATCCAATTCAGATTCATTGATCACAATACATGCAAAACAACTTCCTACCAACACCAAGCTAAATAAGTCATACAATTGACGGATGATGCATGCTTTTTCACTTTGATAGAAACTGAAGTTATTGCAAAAATTTATTTCTTTGATAAGCTTCAATCAATGCCTCTATTTGTTATTGTAGCTTTCAGATTCTTATGGAACGACTGATAAAGGTGATTGGTGCAGCCAAGTATCAAAGATGGTTTCAAATAAGCTAAGTTGTACACACTCCATTAAGGGGGTTGGTGCGCAACATCTGGACACTTATTGCGTTAGTGCGGCTCCTAATTTACGAGTTTGCTGAAAAATCCTCTAATACAAAGAACACTCTTTTCTTCAGCACGCTATAAGTTGTCAGCTGCACATATGAATTGATAAACAACAAAGATCGAACATCATTGATCAATCCAATGATAGTAATCAAACCAGACAACGATGATGAATGCACACAAAAGTAAGTCTGATTAACAATAGTAAATCAATGGGCAATTCTTTATTTAGCTTGAGGAAACGAAAATTCTGTTAATTTATGAATAATTCGCTCCTCTCTTCCCGTCCCACAATTCCAGTCAACGAAGGAAGATTTGGTAGCGTACACTTTCGACACGTACATCACTCTAGCTTCTTTTCTGATTTGGTTCATCACCATATTACGCACCATATTCTGAAAGTTTTAGGAACGTTCAGAAAAATGAGGCACAATAAGACGGTGAACAAAAACAGGAAAGCATTGGAATTTTGGGGAATCCAAAAAAAGAAATATCATCCAAAAACAAAAGTGGTAGCTCATTTGGGAACTCTTTTTTCGACAGATGATAGCTGAGTATATAGGAGCCGATGAATAGGATTATCGGCTACAGTTTTCTGGCTGTAATATCTGTTTAAGCATGAGGAAACTGGTTGCTAAAAACTTGATCACTGATAAGATCCAAATCTCGGTCAAAGAAGGATTGGTTAATTATGCACAAAAAGGGTGACTCCCAAGCCTAGAATGGAGTCGGTGGGTGGCTAAACTTTGCGAAAACGAGGCGCCGATAGGAGCGCGACGACATATAATTTCGACAAAAAATGTTTCTAGGTATCTCGAGCATACCTACTTCTTCCGCTAATTAAGACATGAAATTTGAACCCTAACTTTGCACAACAATTCTTTTGCGATAGCTCGGTCGAGAGGGAAGAAAAAGCTTTTAGAGAATATGGCCATTTTAATGCGCTTCCATGTATCCATTGTCGTGTCGACACCGCATTCCCTTAAGCTCCCAAAGTTTCCATTGTCTTCTTGGAGCTGTAATAATTAATAATGCGCACTTCCAACACGGGCATCGCTTCAGTTGGAAATTAGGCCATCATAGAAGTGAATAGTACGATTAATATCTCTGCTAGATGAAGTTTTAGAAGTTTTTGCAACATATTGCTGGCCAACAAAATGGCTATGTTATCAGAGGAAGATCGTCACTTTCAAACTTAAGCAGAACGAAATACTAAAGTTTTCAATTTTTTTTTGTTTGATGGGTCAGAGAAGTTAAATGCAGTTCATATTCGATAATAAGACCACTGCGATAATCTCCATATACAATAGCTGAAATCTTGAAGGATCAACAATTTTCCAAAGTAAATGATGCCGCAATAAATTGAATATGAACTACAAGGCATGCATCCTATAAAGGGCAACCTTCACTCGCCACCTCACTGATGACCAGCTCAAACAAACATTTTTGACCAGTAAAAGTAATTTCATGGCCTCATAGCCAAACTTTTTTGTGTTGCCAATCTTCCCCCATCCTAAAAGTGTGCATTCATTCCACTTCTCCTGCAAAAAAACGACTGCCATTTCAATACAAAAGCTCTCGCTTGGTTAGTGCAAGCTGCTTCGTTTGTAAGGTTCACGAGATCATAGGGCAGAGATGGAGCATTACTGTTCCGTTGAGTTGATCCACACCGTCAAAACTCACTTGATGTTTCTTCGAAGGGTGATTGCATATAAGCATCGGACATGAAAGCTCGGATTGAAAAGGTATGCGCTGATTACACAAAAGAATCTGATAGGAATTGCAACAAGAAGCAACTCTTGAAATTAAAAAAAAATGGCATCGTCGATTGCTTTTCAAAATTAGTTACAGCATTTTTATTTCGATAAAATTTCCATGTAAGAACTTTGCATCGTACTCATTTCCGAGTGCACGTTCCACAAGGGAGTGTTCTGGAGCCGTTTGCTTTCTCATATAGATAAACGATGTTTACGGTAATAATCTGTAAAGTACGAGGCCCTTTGCTAGTGATGATGAAATATTATCATCCATTGTGTGGTCTGCACATGGGTTCAACGCTTGCAAAAAATCCTTGTTGTTGTCGGATATTCTTCGTGATAAATGCTAGGTCGTTTATATCAGCTTACGACATGAATGTTTCATCAATCTAAGGGACGAGATATTTTCCTCGACAGGTGGCGTCTAGCCATTGTTTCCTTATTTCTTAATAACATCGAAATAATATAACTTCGAGTCTTAGTTAGGGAAGGGGTTTTTCTTTTCTTCATTTCACATTACTCGAAGAGGTCAGCGATAAAATAGTTGCCAAAATGCAAAACCTTAAGGACACGTGCAGATGCTATTTTTAAACTCATATGTATTCTACTAGATATTCCTCGTCTACTTAGGATTAACACCACTAAAAACATGCACTCATAGGCTACATATCCATATCTATTTCGTCTTTAATATATCATCTACTAACTATGTATCTGCCCATACAGTTCACCTTGAAAACGATTTATTGAAATGTAGCCGAAACTGTATTAGTTATTTCGCTGAAAAAAAAAAGTTTCGCTTGTAGCGACATCACTTATGACACATAAAAAAAAGTGAGTGTTCAGTGTTGACTCCATGATGGGATGGGGGCGCATTTTTATGATGTTTTGTGGGCAAATTGCACTATGACGAGGCACTTTTTTTTTAAAAAGGAAAGCAGCCGAGAAGCAGCTCCCTTCAAGTAGCTGCATTTTCATCTTCTTCTTCGGTTGTGCCACCGTATTGATCCGTTCATAATTTGCGCCCTATTTATCACTTCCGATGGTCGTCGGGACACGCCCAAACCCAAAGCGCACAACTGCTCCATTTTCCCCGCATGGTTATAAAGAGAGTGCCAACGCAAGCTAACAATAAATGATTCGCCTCATCATGCGCTCTCATTGTCGGTAGTTTGTTGGGTCTTCGTTGCGGCGCTTGTCCATATACATATCCAGTTCATCGTGGTTCGTTTTATAAAATATCCTACGCAGTCAGTCTTCGGATGCACCATTCAGCCTAAGGCTTATCCTCTCATCCCATTTCCACGGATAATAAGGAGTTTGTCGAGCGTAATTGTAGGCTGGTGATGACGTGAAAATGCTAGCTGTTCACTAGTAGTGCTGGTGACTCGCTTCATTAGCTGATATGAATATCAAACGACCTCTACTTATGAAATCGACAATTGTTTTGATATTTGCACTTCTTGGAGATTAGCAGGGTATAGGTTCAGGACTGCCATTAATTGTTCTATTGCACGTGTTGGCCTTTGGCCATAACAAAGTACGAAGCTTTGGTGAGATAACAAAGTAAAGTACGAGGGAAGCTTCTTTAAGTTACTTTAGGTGCAGCAATTTCCTGATTGGCTAGTACTGCATTTTGCTTTTGAAAAAAAAAAAGTTTCCAATAGTTCTGAATCATGACGATCGTTGTTGCGTATACTCTCATATTTTAGAATGTTAAATTTTCGTTTCTGTATGAAAATTTGCGTTTGTAAGACACATTATGATCGCTTTAATGCGGCTATTTATGCGTGCAAATTTATCGCCGTGTTTAATAGTTTCTGCTCGGCTACCACCAAAGCCGTTATCTGATTTCGAAACGCTTATAAATATTAAAAAGAGGCTGAAAATCGCCTGCATTCTACATCATTTTACCGAATTTTACAAGAAATCGAGTTGAAAAATCCAATTCAACCTATCGGCTAATGCAGCATATCCATTTCAAAGTGTATTTGCACTCGTTCAATGTGACCTGCTCGTGTTGCAGTTGTGGCAAAGCCCTCTCCATTCATATTAATGGAATCAGAAGGGGGAAGAGGAGGGGTGGGAGAGGGCTGCGTCGAATATCTTTTCGTTTTTTCACAGCTCATGAATTGTGTAGTGGCTGCGTCTTGGCACCTTGCATAAGTCAACGATCTTAATAGCTTCTTTATTCTTTCTTGCCTAGTCCTTTTTTGAGAAATCGAGATGAAAGATTTTTTTCCTTCTACTCCCCCCTCTCCCCTCCCCCCGTCTGTCCACTCCCCTCCCTTCCCCCAAAAATCACGAATGTTAGTGCTTCTAACTTTTCCTCAAGAATGCAGGGAAGTTAGTTCCTTTGTCCTCTTTTATTGTTATTTCACGATAGCTAGAAACGATCCTCGTTATTGGAGCAGTGTCATCTAATATTTTGAAAAAGGCGATGAATGAAATAGCTCTAGCAGCCGATTTCAGTCATTATAGCAAAAAAAAAAAAAAAACACTGAGTACACTCACTCCACTCTTTAAAGTATATTGCAACTCTATCATTGAATATGCTGCTATTCACCGTAGGTCGTTAGATTCTGATCGTAGATTCAAATCTGATCTTGGCTGATTTTTTGTGCTTAACGTCAGATGCAAAAACATTTCAAAATGGCCAGAATACATCGATGGAAAACGCATCCGCTCCAAAACCTTTCCAAGTCAGTGGAACAAGTTGCGCTCAAAATTTCGAAGGCATTACGTTACTTCCGCTCAATTATTATGTCGCGCAAAGATTGATCGAATAAGTGGCAGTTGGAGCTCTCTTTCACCGAAAAACTTTAATTCACATGGTTTAGGCCACTAATAGCAGATACTGCTCTTTGCAGTACTAATTCTTTTTTGAGTACCATTACTCTTTCTTGTTGATCGCTGCTTCCGATATCCTTCCGATATACCGTATCGAAATAGCAGTTATAATTGTCACTCGAAATACAAGTAGTCATTTTGAGGCAATGCATACGTTTATTGCTTTGCGTTTTAGTTGTATCACTTTCGATTGTTTTTGAACATTTCTTATTGAATAAAAATGCTTCTTTTATTGCAATTTCTGAAAAGATCATGCCTTATACGCTCACCATTCATCATAAACACAGCGAAAGGGGGCGTGAGAACAAATTTTGAAAATCCCTAACGGCACATATGGCTTAGTTGTTACTTGCTTGCACCGAGAAGAAACACGTAAATTTTCGGTCGAAACCAATAATCCATAGGATCTCCTCAGCAGTTAGAAATTAGCGTAACGCGTAGTTGCCGAGAAATCATGCTATGTATTTCGATTGCGGGTTTGCTCATGACTAGCGATCCATATGGTAGTAGATAGAAGCAATGAAAGCTCGAATAATGAAACTAAAAGATTAATAAGTTAATGCAATCCACTCAATGAAATCAGTGTGACCAGTCCAGTATATGAAACCAACAGAATCTCGGTTGAATAGAACCAGTGGGGCGTGAGGTAACTAAGGTCAGTGACAACTCGAGTAAGTGATGCGATGGAACCTCGAATGAATGAAGTCAATAGAGTCGTCGATCATTGGAACAGTAGATCCTTAGATAAACGGAATCAGCGGACCCTTCAGTCGATGTATTTAGTGGAGCCTTAAGCAGATAGAGGGACTGGAGCCTCTGTGTAATATAATCGGTGAAACCTGAGGTAACTGGTACCAGTGAACGTTTGAGTGAATGGAGGTAGTGGAACTGTAAGGTGAATCAGCAAAGTGCGGTCAGTTGTGACCTGCACTTTGCTGATTCCCCTTGCAGAGCTTCAAATGAACGAGACGATTGGAACGGCTATTAATTTTAAAGCGCTAGAGCGAGTGGAACCAGTTCAGCTTCCATTTGCTGAAACCAGTGGGGTCGATTTTTTTTCACCCTACTACGGTCGAGATCCATTTCGTCATCAGAAGTGCTCAAGTGACCATCGAGTTTCACAAAGGGGAGGTTATCTTGCTGATGTCGTAAGTGATACTCTTTGAAAAGGATGATCTTTGTTTGCGTCAGTCAACGGGAGTTAAGCAGTCACGACGTTAGCAGAAGTGGTTCCGACAGTTTATTCCTTTGCTCGCTGATTTGTAAAAACGCACATTCTTTCAGGGCATTTAAAATATTGCAACTCCTTTCCTTCTTATAGGTGATGAATCCTTGAGGATGAGCATTTCTAGACTAGTTCCAAGAGAGTTTCGGTCTTCTCGTTCGGTCGTGCTAAGAAATTCCCAAAGAAAAACTTTGATTGCATAAGCGCATAAATTTGTTTCTCAATTGATTGAATTAATTAGTGGCGGCTAACTGGCACTCACTTACCGCCCGCTAGCCAATCATTAAAATCCTCATCGTACTCCAACGGCAATGCATCACATCTTTTTAGACATTAAAAGAGATAGCGTTATAGCGTCGATTTGCCTTTAATTTTACTGTGCTAAAGAATTTCAATTTTTCGTTGACTAAGAAGAGATTCGCTTCAAGATTTTTTTTCGCACATTTCGTATCGTAATGTCAACATATGATATTAGTAGAATTTGTTTGCTTCTGTTATAGAGATGCGCTCATATTCACATTATTCTTCAACTGCAAGACGCTATAAATTCAAGTCTATTGTATTTGTGAAGAATTCATGTCGCTGCGCTGATTTTATGTGTTCACGGTTAAAATCGCACCTATGGCTGCAACGCCTATACCGTTTCCTTGCATTTATCTCCTCTATATGATGTTCTTTATGCAATCATTTTTGCTTTGGAAATTCATCATCTATTAGCTGATTTGACTGATTATCGCATGGAAACTGCACAAGCATTCATCCTTTAAAGATCGATACAAATGAGGTTGTTGCAACCACCAACAAGCGATAACTTTGCTTCGTCTACGTATGTTTTATTCTTTCGCATACTTTATGAAACCTTGCTTCGTTTTTTTTTGAACAGGTGTGACTGATACAGTGCACCGGAAATAACAGCAGTGTTGTGGACGAAAGGAGTTTTGCGTATTCATGAACAATAACATTCATTTCACTCCAGTTACGTATGAATGAAATGAGCACACTCGCCTGCAACTTCATTGGAAGGTTTCCTGCCCGTTTTTTATTCGGACTCGACAGGCTGGGAAGTAGAAGGGGATGAAGTGCAAAGAACTTCTCATTTCGAGAAATTTTATTGAAATACTCTCAATAATTACGCATATATCATATCTTTTGCATTATCCATGCAATATAATTAAATATTTAAAAACAAATAAAACGTTAGCGTTAATTTTAAATTTTATAGTGAATTACGATGCCACAGGTTAGTTGGTGTATTAATAAATTTCACTCATTCCATTGCGCGATAAGAAAATCGATAGAATAGTTAGCTAATTCGCGTTACGAATACGATAGAGGAATAATTATGAGTATTGGTTGTTAAGTAGCATAGAGAATTTCGAGAGGCGAATTTAATCGACTGCCAAATAGCTTCTTAGGTTATTTAATTAGGCATCTTCTCGCAATAGGCTATCAATAATCGTCGGCGATACACCATTAAATGCTGAGCATTTATTCGTTTAACACATCATTGCATAAAAGATCGCATTAAATATTACCCCTACGGGAGCGATAATTTGGGAAATTTAATGGTAGAAAGGCATCTTATTCAAATAAATTGCAAAATAAAACTAGTGATACATGTGAATAATAATGTGAATAATATTACGAAATTGGACAGCTTGGACGATGAGAGGAAAATGCGCAAAAAAAAACATTTAAGGAAGATGAAAACGGTTAAAAAATACATGAAATCTTACATATTCTGCACAAAGAAAAATCAAAAGCGAGATTTCAATGAGAAACTAAAACTACATGATATGGAAGATTCAAATGTTAAAAATTTCAGAAACTTTTTAGAATTTTGGAACTTTAAAATTTTTCCAATGAAATTTCTGCAATATCTTATTGAGGTATAACCATTTTCTAACCTGAAGAGATCATTAAAAATCTGAATATTTTTGTGAACAATGCTGCTCATTCTGCGTATAAAAAGATAGCGGTGGTGTCTTTTCGAAGATGGGTATGCAAAATGGCGATAGGAAAGAGATGGTGAAGTAGGTAGTTCATTTCAATGTTTTATTCGTTGGTAGACAGTTTAAAACTAGTTGTTAGATCACTATGCTTATTGATCATTATTATTTCATACTTGCAATATAAATGCGAAAAAATTTTTAAAAATTGCTTGTTCCCATTATTGAATTGGCTTCAACTGTGTTGAATTTTTACATCGATTTTTATTGATTACCACTATTCGAGATGAAAAAAAAAACTTATTCGGAAGGCTTTTATTTGCAGCATTCCATTCAAATAAAAGAAAAGCTCAACCCAGTTGTTGCTGTGAGGTCTCAGCGATCAAGAGATCAACATGTTTAGCATATCATCAAGACTTGTTAAAAGTCTGACTACAGGGCATAACAGCATAAAAATGTGTCCAACTATTCTACACAAGCGCGGCTTTCGTCTTATCACATCTTAGATGACCTAATCGATTGGAAGCAGTTAGTGCCTAGGTTCTAATTTCCTTCGAGGAAGAACAGGCGAGGGATTATCATTTTAGATACCTCCACGCTCAGAAACCTCGGTCCATTTTGGTTGGGGAACGGTATTGACACCTTGTTGAACAATCGCTCGACATCGACATAGACTTAGTGCGATGGAAAAACAGCTGCAACAATTTCTGAAACGATCGAAAAAAAGGTGTCAGAACTTGGTTATCATCATCTTTAAAAGTGCGTTCTCGATGCTGCGTGTAGTGCTGATGTTCATATTTCAGGGCAAAGCCCATGGCTGAATGCCAACAACACATTGCTAAGAACCCGGAAGAAATAACAGTGCTATAGTAAAATTTCTTTCCCTTTTGAGGAGCTGGATCGGATACCTATGAGGCAGATGTGGTTGATCGAGAGTGCTTGTGCGGCTCGTTTGTTCGCCCACGCCCCAGCGTGATCTTAGAAGCAATTTTTGGCTTGATCACATAAGAAGGGATTCTGGCGCGTCGTGCGGTATGATTGCCTGAAGGTAAGATGAATGGGTAAAGACGGTGATGAGAATTGCTTGAATAAAGATAGCTGTGTGTTTGGCGAGTCAGCGTTGAATGGACAGCTGGCAGCTGATGTGATTGCAGCTGTGTGCCCTGAGTCCGTGCGGTGGCAACTCATGCCACACTAGAGCTCTGCATCAGCCCACTTTGTCTTACCTAACTCCGCTTCTTACCTTCGCCACTCTTCTAGTTCTTTGATTTGCCATTGGAGTTATGTGCATGCTTGCGAGCGAATTAAACATCCATAATTGCTAGGTCGTCAGGACACTGTTCCCTTCTATTATTTGTGAATTTCATTGGTTTTCTTTCTGAGCTGCGTTTTATTAACAAAGCAGTATTCTTGACAGTGTTCAGAGCCCACCATAATGAAGCTGCAGCATAGCAATAGCGGTTTTCTCAATAATTTCTTACTGTAAACACCATAAACGAATTCTTTAACGCTGTAGTGATGCTGTTAAACGTTGAATCACGTTTCAACACTTTGATGCTTCGTATATTACTGCGATTTGTATAAATTGTGTTGTACCTCCACGCCCCCTTCCGCAACCTGTTTGCCCTGCTACAACCGATATTTATCTCTCTCTTTCGTTGCATCGTTGATTGCTTAGTATTTTCTTTCATAGCTTCCCTTAATGGAAGTTTGAACAATCATTAACGTACACTGAACCAACAGGAGGTGCTTAAGAAATAGCTGAGAAAATATAGAAGTATATAGAAGTTTGTATAGTTTTAGCACTTCTTCGCTCCATCCTGAATATCATCCACCAACCATGAAGCTGTTCATTGGCTACCTTAACGTGGGAAAGGCTTCAAAATAGGGATAGAGAACTCGAAATGATAACTCATCCATGGCTGCTGCACCGATGACTTCCGACCATTCCTCGAAAGTTCGTTTTCGTAGTGCTGCTGACTCCACTTTTTCAGTGGATTGCTAATATGACTGAGGAAAACTTTTGATTTAGTATGGTTGAAAAGCGCCTTATATTGTAATCAAATGAACATTCCAACATCGGACAGCTCTTTCACGTTATCAGTGCCTGTAAATCTCGAAGTCGAGTCTTCGAGTCTGAACATATTTATTACAATTGTAGAAGCGAAGTATGACTTCGTTGTCCCACTCCAATCTTTTGCATAAATTCAGCCGTACACGACGTCACTCATTAGATGCGTTAAAAAACACTTGAAATTTCATTGGCAATTAAGGTCGATCCATAACTACCATAGAAGTTTCCTCTTTGTAGAGTATCGCGTACGTCCCCATATTTCATGTAGTGCCTGCAGATATTTGCAAAATATTCAGGATTTTATCCAGTCCACCTGAAGGTGGGGGATATGAAGAAACCATTATCGTCATTCATCGTAACGTGAGCTTACATTCAGCAAAAAAAAAAACAAAAAAAAAAGCGAAGAAAAAACACAATGGGCAGTTGAGAGCAGCTGTAGTTATAGCCGTTTAATAGTGTGCACAAGTGCTTGCATACTGCACCAAGAATTGAACCGAATGTGCGTTTAATCACTATAAGCTGCAGAAATCTTGCAGGTGTGAGGAAACTCGACAACAGAAAGCGTCTAAACTTTCATAGTCGCTTTAGCTGCCGTGTTGTTTACGGTAGAAACTTAACGTTTCGATTGGCGGTTGCCACAGTTTCAAATATGTTTAGCTGGTTCACAACTCTGTTGAAATTTTAACCAATGAAGAAGCCTGCTTACGTACTGCTAAACGAAAATCTCTCATGACTTTTGTGGCTATTTGCGGAAGAGGATCGTTTCGACGACTTTTTTTTTAAAATTTTACTAGCCGGAAGAATTTTACTGAATAATTGAGAAAAAACCAGAATCCAATATTATCTCTGCATTACACCTTAGGCAGCTCTAGGAAACTGGTTGTAATGGTTTCTGACAGCTAACTGAGATTGAATGCGATGTTGTCACTGAGGAAATTTTTAGCAGCGGATGTTTTGGGCTTTTTAGCGTCTTATCTAAATTATTGGGAGAGAAAATCTGCTGATAATTGGTATATTTAATTTCGACTGCTTTTCAAATGGTGGATTTGGACGTTGTTCTGCCAAACGACCATTTAATGGCTGCTCAGTAATGGCTCAGAATTGCTTCTAAAGAACAGATGTGGCATCTAAATAGCTTTTATATGTGCCTGTTGCAAATGTAATGGTAATACTACAGGTACCAAAATATACCCAAGAAAAAGGTTAATCAAATCCAACTCATTTTAGTCACTCATATAGGCCTCTTGAAATCTTTTGATTTTTGGACAGTTTCCTCCTTTCTCCGAATCATCCCCTCCTCGCCCCACTTCCATACTTACTCCTACCTCGCTCACCTCCTCCTTCTTTCCCACCAGCTTCCTCTCTCTCCGCACCAGGCCTAGTGCCAGACTGCTAATGAAGTCCTACTAGCAGTTCTGATCTCGCCGCAAAAAGACCTTATATAGTTGTTCGTTACGCCGAACCAACGCTGCAGCAAATTCATATCAAGATAAACATCGTTGAATGCATGCTTTGTCATTTCTCTCACTACTTTGGTGCACACCAAATATTAAGAATATCCTACCAGTGAATTACTGCTGTGTGGCAGTCCACCTAAGCGTTGACAATACTCGTGATACAAGCACAAATACGGTGATTGCCCAATAAATCGCTTAGACTTATGGCGGTTAATTAAAATCTGAGAAGGGTCCTGGTTATCGTGGTACAAATATTCACATACTGGGCCAAATCATTTCTTAACACTTTGCATCCGTATTTCATCATCTATTTTTTATTTATTTATTTTTTTAAACATCGCAGTTTCCTAATGAAAAAAGATCAGAGATTATTGTTTGCTTAAGCAAAAGGGCAGCACTGTTTATTATTGTATACTCCTCGAAAAAACTATTGATGAAGCAAGTACCTCTTGCTTACGAGTACCGATTGTTTGGCGGTGCTTACCTGGTGAGCTTAGCAGACAACAAAGAAGGTATGATTTTGCCCATGTTATCCTGAAAATCTTATCTAAGTGTTTTACAGCGGAAAAGCCTGAAGCGATTGGAGTGATCACTTCAGGTTTTAACCACCTTATCAAACGGTGCCCTATAAATTCATCATAAATTCAAAGGAATATAGTAGCTTCATAACGTGTTGGTGTGCAAATTGAGCACGAATTTGTGAAAGCGAAGAATCGATTCCATATTCGTTTACAGTCTTAATACTGACTTCGAAATTTCAGGCTATCAAAGTGGAGCTACAGGAGACATATGGATAAGTGGCAACAACGAAACTTTGATAGGCTTCAAGTATTGTAAAAGTGATTGCTCGTCTTTAAAGGTATGTAACAATTTGCAACAAAATGCTGGGGTAATCAAAGTTTCAAATGGGATTTCTTTTGGAATCTTGACAGGGAGCAGTTCTTCGACTTTTTTCTACTATAACCGCTTCATCGATGCACCCTTCCTTCCTCTCCCACCTCTCCTCCACTCCAAGCTAGATTATTCTCAGAGGGACAAGCGATGAGTTCTTTTCACATAGTAGGAGCATTTGTTTTCTGCTTCATCTCCAATTCTCCATCTCCAGCTCTGTTTCGAGTTTCCCCTTATTTTTTGTTTAGTTGGATTTTTTCGGCCGAATAGCTGCTCGATTTTCTCGTCCACCTTACCTATCACATTTCTCAAGGAGATCCATTCCCTTTCCATCTGAAAAAAAAGAAGATTGCTCACGTTAGTTTAGAGCTCGAATTCTCTCAAATATTCGCTTCGCGACGATTTGGTTGATTTGGTCAATGTAACGTCAAGGGCCTAGTTTAGATCATAAGGAGAGGTAATTGCATTTGTACAGTTTTTGCCTTCTCTTGCACTGTTTTCATGTAGGTCGGCCATTATCTAGAAGAAACATTCTTTGGACGTTGCTGAATACACATATCTTTCCGTAGCATCTGCCCAAAAATACAATTGCAATAGCTATTACGTTTACACGAATTTGGATAGGTGCTCAGTGACGCATTATCCACTGTGCCTCCGTAACTCGCACTTAATGAAAATCAAGCTGATGGGTGCATGGAGTTAATCGAATATTACAATGAGATGAGGAGTGGAAGGGTTCGAGTCAGCATTCTGGGGAACGGTCACACACAAAAGTCATTAATGACGGCGGGGTTCAGTAGGCTGAGTGGATCACTGGCGGAGTTGGTTGGTAACGTAAGGTCTAGTATGCTGGGGGGATGAAACGGAGCCAATGACGGGGAGCTTCGACAAGTAGAGGAGTTGGTCACAGATGGAGTCGATTGGAGACGGCGAAGGGCGTGCATTGACATGGAAATGGGAGGGAAGGGGAGAGGGGAGAAGAAAGAAACGAAAAACTGAAAGGCAGCTGGTTGATTAGTTGATTTTGATATTCGAATAATCGCATCCTGCAATTGCTTTGACACAGTTTGTCCTACGCCTTCCGTTACCAAAAATTAGCCTCTGAATTTCCTGAAGCGATAACTCTAATCTATTGAATCTCTCCAAGATTTCCACTTCAGACGTACTTTTTGCTTTTTTAAATGAGTAAATGCTTCAGTAAAACATTGGCTGCTAATGGCGCAATGTGAGTCGTCTTAAGCAGATGTCTGTTGGCGATGTGGTTCGCATATTTTTATTATTTTGTGATTTTCATTCCATTCGTCAGGTCTGCGACTAAAGCCGAAACAATTTTTCGTAAGTTTTTCCTCTTATTTTATTTCATTTATTTATTTTCCTACAATTTGTCTTACTTTTACTAAAGGACTTAAGCTTCCGGTAAAATAAATTCAATGTTTTTCGCTACCACTCTTCACACCGATCGATTCAAAAATTTATTCTATGAGCTGAACAGCTAGAGAAACCTTCCATTTTACTATAGGATGAAAAGCAGGTTTTGCGACATTTCACTGAAATATAGCTGCCGCATAATGTTACTTTCACTTTATTTTCTTGTTTTTATTAGTCTAGCTTAAGTTATTTTATGTAAGCCGTGTATGATAAAATCTCTTGTTGCTAATTATTATTGATACTATTGATCGTGCTGCAAACATATTGAAAATTGATGCTATATGAGGCACAATTAATATGCAACCTCATCAATCAACGAGCAATTTCGGCAATCGAATGATTCACATATGATAATCGTTTGAAAGTTCTACTCATGCTAATTTGCATAACAACTAATATTCCGAATATCAAATAAATAAAAGCAAAATTTCTTGAGGGAATTTTTAAATTTTTTTTAGAAAATTTTAAAGAATTCTAGGATTTTTTCATCCTGTTGCATAACTTGAATTGTTGAAAAATTCACCAATTGCTTTTGTGCTAAAGTGTATGTCTGAAACACGTAAATTTAATGCACATTTTTAACAATATGATGGAGAGTGATTGCTAGTTGGGGTTTTTTTCTGAAGGATCTAGTTGCGCTCACATCTGGTACTTCATGCTCTATAAGCCACCTCGTATGAATGATAGCAAATATTTACTATTTGCTTATTGAGTGAACGTGAAAGTAAATCTTATTTGTTATAGGTGATATCGGCACTACTGTTTCATTTGTCTTTCAAGTTAGAGTTATGGGACATTAAAATAAATCTTTAGAGTATTCTTGTAAAGAATTGTTCTTGTTGAGTTATTCTTGAGTTTTAAAATAGTTTAAAGTTATTCTTCTATAGTTCTCCTATAAGCCGTTAACTGATGTACTTTTCCAAAATTTCCGCCACATAACAGCCCAAGTTTTGCTATAAAATTAACCCATGTTGGAGCATTTCTTCTGTTGAGTTGGGTAAAATTCCACAAAAATCTGCTTTCAAGAATAATTAGATCATTTGACCGCAACAGCTGAATAGTCAGTGTCAGATTTTCAATAGGTGCCTTTTGGTTGTTCTAAACTAATATTCACTGCGATATCTCTGCAATCACTAAAGAATCTATTATCAACGATGGATGTGTAATAATTGAGTCGTTTTGCCAACGAAATTTAAAACTTGATGCTTCATTTCCAGGATTTGCCTGAAGTTTCAGCAGTCAGATCTTGCGTGCATCAATTCTGAGCCACGCTGTTGAACTTTTCTCTTTCTGATGCAGTGTGAGAGATCATTGAAATGATCTTACACGCAATCATTTTCGAAATACTTAACGAATAGTTCGGTCTATCGTGTCTCAACTTATTTCTTATTTAGGAAACTGATGATACCTTGCGTTAAATACAAAAAAATTAAGCCTTGATCGCGCTTACCAATTTTACAAAAGCCTTTTACGTAATATGCTGCAGAAATATCGTCTCGAAGCTGGAAAAGTGTGACCTCTTCGGTGACCTCTTCGATGTTTCCAGAAGTGGGTGAGAATATTCTTTATGTGATCGAAACTTCTAAATGAGAATAGGTGGTAGCTGTTCCACTCCGTATCCGATTCGTGGCAGTGCTCCACAGGAAACTGTTTTGGGTTCCATTTATTTCGTCATATTTATTAGCGATGTTTCACATAATAACTTGAGTAGCATAAGATTCTCTGCTGATAACCGCAAAATTTGTAGGGAGTTTCTTCAGCAGATTCCTCTCCTATCTTGCGTGGATAGCATATAAGATATTGGTGTTGTAAATCATCATGTTCTATACAGAGATTGTTGTGTTCTAGCGTCGTTGAAAAGAGAACGAAAATTGCAAACTACATGCTCTGCACTTTGCAATTTAAGTGCATTGAGAATTATCGAAAGATCTTCAATGGTTAATGCTAAGTCATTTTTGAACGCTGTACCGCTTGCATTGTTCTCCCCTTTGCTTCCGGTTACTAGGTTAATAGAAAACGGTAAAAGCGTTTCATTCGCGATGTTATTGCTAAGATTTACTAACATCTACTGAAGGTTATGCAAGCAGGGCTATATTAGCAAGACAGGATTTTTCACTTAGAATCGCTGAAATATCGCAGGCCCAAATAAAGCTCAATTCCTTAGTCTGTCGCTCGCGTGTCAAAGGAGGCATCAATTCTCGCTCGTCACAAGATTTTGAACCGCGTATAGTGCATTTTGCACCATATTCAGTTTCGTGTTCTGCGAACATCGAATCTGCTACCTGACCCGCTGCTTCATCCTTCAAACTCCTATTGAGTCGTTTAGATCTTCACACCATTGGTGCTTTGCGTACTGAACTCCGAAGTATATGTGTACTTGCACTTTGTAAAGATTCTACTTTTTTCTTTTGTTGTGTTGTATCCTCCGTCTATTCGGGTATCTACGCTGCATTGGCGCTCACATATCTTCTGTAAGCTTTACCACTTGAGAGGGTGAAATGAAATTAGCAGATGAAACATTGTCGATTGACTTGGCGACAGCTGTTCTTTCTTGGATGCGAACGTGAACCCCCCAGCCGCCAATTTCTTGAGGACAGAAATACGGCTTAGGTTTGTAAAGAGTTTCAAATTCCCGAGTGAGACTACAAAATTCAAAAAGGTTGTGCAAGTTTTATACCCTGGATGGCTGTAGCAGGGGGTCTGGGAACTTGGCTAGTGAAAACGCTGTTCTTCTGCATGAAGCCTGGTGGACCTCACTTTGGCTGTCACTTTTGCCGGAAGATCTAACCAGTAATAATAAGTAGACTAAAGGCATTTTTTGCCTTGATAAACACCCTTCTAGCTAGTTGGGCTGTTGTGCTTGTCTTACTTTATCAAAGACACATAAGTGGTGTACAAAAAGGGGAAGTAAATTCGACTCAAAACGAGTGAATGAATCGAATTCGGCAAATCATTTGGTAAGTCGCCAAATAGGTAATCAACCGATAGAACGCTTCATGTTTTGTAGTGATAAAGTAGTTTACAAATAAAAGTTCATCTCATTCAACGTTATTGTTGAGATAGTTCTGTTTGGTAGAATTTTTACACAAAATTTCAGCCATTTCCCAACGGAAATACAATCGAATGACGATCTGTAATGCATATTTCAACATCACATATGTGACTGCAACAATGTGTGGATTTTTTTCTCAAAACTATAGTTTCCTTCATACATTTCATCAAAAGAAACGTGAATTTCTGTCAACAAATTGTCTCAGCTGCAGAAATATAATTCCTTTGGGAAGGCCCGTTGGGTATTTACTCATATGAAAAGACAACCTGTTTTGAGCAACTTCTTGGGAATTTCGTATCGTTTAACCTACAGATCTATGCATCACTTGTACTTTACATTAAATAGCTTTTTTTGTGACTAGCAAAGTGAAGTTGTAATGGTCTCCCGTGGGAAAACGCCCCAAATGAGGGCGGCAGGGTATACGCCGTATACATTCACTGCGATAATATATTGGGCAGGCTCGATCGGCTGGCAGCTACTCAAGAAGAGACAGCTTCACCCAAAGTGCCCATAATCTCTCACTTGCAAACACTCGCATAAACTACTAGCGACTCGCTTGGCCGCGCCACTTGAGTGTTCCACTTTGCCGCCCGTCAAGCATATTTCTTAGTTGTTTCTTGCATATTGCTTTTGATGCCAATCCAGGAAGTATACTGCGACCCATCCAAAACTCCTTCATCGTATCCCATCTGAAACGGCTTTATAACCCGATACGATATGGTTATTTGTACTTCTAACATTCTTCCTGTACAAAGCAAATACCTTATAATTTCTGAATAATTTAAAATGCATAAAAATCAGAAAAATCAAAAAAAGGTATGATAAGAATTTTCAGTTGATAACGAATAAAACTAGTGAACGAGTACAGCTACACCTTGGAAGAACTAGCTATTCAATAATGAACTAGGTGCCTTTGAAGAAAGAAATAAATTTTTTTATTTACTATGAAATAAGTATACGTTCTTTAGAGCAATTTACTGTTGTATTTTAAAAAACACAATCCACCTTTTATTTAGGATGCTGGTTTTTTTCTGAAATTATAATTTAAAAAAACCTGAAAAAACATTCGCCTTCACTCTTCATGAGAGGTGACCTTTAGCAATTGCAGCTTTCTGCTCGAATTTGGTTGCATGGAGGGGATCCGGAGAATGACTGCCTTTTCAGAGAAAAAATTGTGAACTATGAGATTCATACTTTTCCTATGCTAATATCAAGTTTTGCGTGAATCTTTTCAACATTGCTGAATCAGAGCTTTTTTTTTCTATCATCTTACGTTGCAGATTGTGCATTTTTAGTTTGTTTTTTCTTAGTGTGGTTGGATTTATTTTCTTACATTTTCCAGAAAAATATCTGTGACTTTCACCGTACAATACATAAATAGGAAAACAGTTGTGGCTTTTTCTTGCAAATTAAAAAAAATTTCTTGTTGAAAATATTGTGGTAGTATTTGTTAAGTGATCCCTTATCCGGGAAAATCTTTCCGGGCACCAAAGTGTTCGCCGACTTGCATCGGTTAGCAAAAAAGACGAGTTTTCAACTCTTAGTAACGAAAAAAAAAAGAAAAGAAAAAAAACTAATTCTCTTTGGTAGTTCTCCAAAGAAGCAACTATTTTATCGATTTTTTCATGCGAAATCGTCTCAGCAATAAACGATCAGAAAAATCAAACAATGTGGGAAATTTTTATGGTCACTTAAATTATTAGATATAAAAATTTTAGTTTTTCACAAGCATTCGTAGTGAAATCCGAGGAAACCAAACATCGCCAAGAGAAATAAGGCGGAATCTATAGTTTTTAAAAGGAAGTTGATCTAGAAATTCTTGAGTCATCTTTAATGGGACTCTCCAGGACATTTTTATGCGCCTAGGAAAAACGCAAAACTTAGCTACAAAGATCTTAGGATTTCTTCAGTAAACAACCATTCCTTTTTCGTATTGTGCATAAGTGAATAATTTCGCATCGTATTCACAACTAAACCGAAAAACCCATAAAAATTTATCGATTTTCATGATGAATATGCTTGAAAATTTTCTCAAAAAAAACTTCATGAGCAGTCTCCAAAAATTATGGGCCCTTGAAAACAGGAAATTACATTTTTGTGATTAGCGTCACTTGAAGTTTTCGAGCTCGTGAATGTGCCGCTTGTTTCTGCATGTTTGCGTTGTGGATTTTTTCCCTGAAGCTCCACCGAAAACTTTAACTAAAGCATGTTCAGGGATTCAAAGTTTAAAAAGTCTACTCCTAATGGAAGAGTTGACGCGAGGCAAACCATCGCCAGATGGTTTCCTACTGTTTCTCATTAATTTTTATATAATAATAACGCGGCTTCGGTACGTAAATAATGTTTGAGAACTTCCCTGAATGGAAACCAGAGATTTCATCGTAACTACAGAAAGTCTGAGAATGGTTCGAATATGCTCCAATACTAGGTCAATGGAAGACTCCTAGGATACATCTGTACAAGATTTGTCTTTCGCAGCATTCATTTTGACGGTTCTGTTCATATTCCTTACAGTGAAATGCACAACTGATCGAAGCATATAGTAACCGATACGCTTCTTATCTGGGTCTTAGCTTTCTTTAATTTCTTTAAATAAGTCTGTCACAGATCCCTAAGATCATAGGTATTCCCACCTTTCCTGAAATCATCTGCGAAATAATATGAATAACATTTATTGAAAGTTCACTTTAATCATCACCGCTTCATCCACAAATGAACTTTGATATTAGAAAGCCTTAACCACACCAACCTAAGTTCTGCTGGTATTCTGGTTTCCGAATGACTGCTATTTAAAGAAAACGGATACCGCCCATAGTATTTGAGAATTATTAAATTTTATTTTTGGATTGCGCTCAAATCAAGCGATTTCACTTTACATAGAATTGTTAGCTAAGAAACTGGAAATTATCGCATCACTTTGATAATTTAAGCATGTATTTAATGACGTATTTTTATCCCACGAAATGGTGCACTCATTCATACGAAAATAGTCAATAACTGTCTTCTTTTAGTTCCTTGCCTTTCCGGCTTCCGTTATCCAAATAGTTACCGGCAAGCCACCTTGAAAAATCTTTGTGCAGCGAAGGCTTTATGTGGAATTTTGAAAGTTGATTGTTCAACAGTTTTCAGGGTATTTTTGGCTACGAATCCAACCACGTTTTCAGAAAAATAAGACCCATTCATTGCTTGGATAAGAAGCTGTTTCAGGAGATGCTAAACTTTGGTGAGCTCTACCTCGCAGTAGCATATATATATATATATAAAGTATAGCACCATTTTTAAGGTGAATACGCGAAGTGTAAAAATTTTTTTCGTTGCGTCTGTAGCAAAAATGAAAGATGTCATTGAAGAGTGAGATTGTCGTTGGAGAAATGAGTGCTTTATTTTCAAGCGGCTGTCCTATTGATTGATAAAACAGTGAGATTGTTTGAGCACCGTTAGAGCTGAGGACTGTCAAGGAAACAGGACAGTCTAGTTGCAGCTGCACTGTTGCTATGTCCCTAAAACCAAACGATTATCTCGACAAAATTAAGCAAACGCGTTGTTTGTCGTTCAACTCATTTTTGCTAGCTTAAAATGATTTTGAAAATATGCGATGATAGATTAGAGATCCTTTTATCTCTTCTGTAATTTCATCATTTGATTCCAAAGAAGCTTTTTTCATAGGTCATTCTTTGGTTGTTTTCAGGACGAACATTATTGCCAATTAAGTTTTGTGATGTATTTTGCATATTGTTTGTTTGATTGGTTTTATTTCAGTTGACTAGATAAAATATGAGGATGTTTTATGAGCAAGAGGAGACGTCTTTAAAACGTTCATGTGAATTTATCGAGTACATCGCATTTTTCCCGTTAAATGTTGACCTTTGATTTGAGACCACCATGAGATTCGTTTTTGGACAGCAGACTGTGCTAATGAATTGTACAATGTTTTGAACTCATTTCTTGCCTTTATCGCAATACTCTCCTTTCGATAATCGTAGCATCACATTCTTCGTCTTCTACATTCAAAATTTTCTAGCAGATTGGGCAACGTTTCTCATCTTATTGCTCACTAGAAAGATGAGGATATCAGTTGGTACTTGAGTCAATCGTTAATAGTTGCTACTTGTTGGTAATTATGCAGCATTTCCTTCTCCCTTCATTAAAGGGGATGTAGGGAACTCAAACTGCGGCATTTTCATAAGGCAATTCACGACCACGCAGGAAGTTAGCACTTGAAAGTCTTGAAAATTTTGCAAAAGGCACAGAAAAGACGTCAAACTTAGAAAATTTTAAAAGGAGCACCTAATACGCTTTCAGCGCCTTTCCATTCGTATTGGCGGATCGCAGAATTTCAAGTGACATGAGACCATTCCTCGCAGTATTCAAGCTGAGGCATCGATTTCATTATGTAAAAAGCAATATCAAGCAGCTTACTAGTTGTTGGTCGATAAATTTTGTTCGAACCACAAAACTGTCTGGAAATGAAAAACAGTAGCAAAATGATACAGAAATGAATGACGTAGCAAAGTCACATGAAATTTGGTGCCGATTGTTTTTGTCTGTGATTTGCAGCATAAGCTCATACGTTTGCTTCACGTATGTAGGTGACATGTTTGTACTCAACTGACTGACAACGGAAAGCGTTTTGTGAAGTTCATTGATTGACTGTCTGTAGCAAATGCGGAGTGTTTACTCACACCAGATTCTGGATCAACCTCGTCAACAGATCTTATTAAGATCCGGTGGAAATTTTTTACACAATGATAATCGATTTATTCACTCACAACTGTCATCCAATGGGGCGGGAGTCCATAAAAAATTGACATAAACTGAAAGGTTGTTGATGCGTGACGACAGCTTCCAATGCAACTAAGCTTCTTGGGCGATAGCTATCACAGTACTTGTGTTCATGCGAAGCTATATGATATGTGCCCTTCAAGTAGAGAATGCATGACGTAACATTTGTGGTACACAACATCTGTAGTTTGACTTCCTTGAATGAACTTCCTCGTTCACAGGATTAGAAAACGAAACTGGCCAAAGGGTTTCGCTGCTCATTATTTCAAACTGGTTGAAATGGAGTGGATGGAATTAAGAAATTGTAGGCAAGAAGGGGAAAAAGATGAATATGTGCAGATGTTACGTTTAGTATACAACTATGCTTGTCACGCTGTATATGTTACTGTGAAGTTGCTCTCTCATCATTTTTATTTTATACCGCTCTTCTCTTCCGAAACTTTCGTTCTAGGTCAGAGGCCTACTTATACTCTCGACCCGCAGTCTAAATGGCTTGCTCTATTGCGCTATCAACTGTAATCTAGGACGTCAGGCACTGCAGCATTGACTTGTAGGCATTCGTAGGCTGGTTACTGATACTCGATGTCAGTGAATGTTTTGTCTTTATAGGAGACAGCGAGGGAATTTCTTGGCCTAAGCTGCGTTGTTGCGACTCACCTGAAAATTAAAATCGGTCGCTAATTTCGTTGACGTAGTAAAAGCAGACAAATGTGAAATTTCTATATCCGTTTGCAGATGCTCTTCGTCGCTTACCCTTAATGTGCTTGTCAGTTGTTCTGCTATAGAAGACAAAATTCTGGAACGAAACACCCATCCAACGCATTACGTAAATAAAGACTACTAAGCCGACAATGCTCACCCATATTGTTGAGGTGTGGTTGGAGAGGCAATGAAATCGACCGTCGCAGTAACATTAACGAGGTGACAAGGCGATATTATCGTGGATTCAGCTCATTTATACCTAAGTAGGTGACACTTAAGCAAATTTCAAAGTAATCGAAGCCTCTGAAAAACTTTTTGCATGATCGCCGTCCAAGCTTCTCAGCATGCGGCCTGTAACAAGAATGGAATGGATAAATGCAAGAGTCCAAGCAAGGATGGTTGATTTGGATATGGATGATTGATCTAATTTTTGAAGCAGAAATGACCAAATTGGTGTGGAATTTGTAGCCAGCAATATGCTCCCTTGTACCAAAACGAAGAAAACGAGGCTACCGAGAAACATGCACGCTTTTGCGATAGTGTAACCTTGCTAAATTCATTATTGCACTGATTTCAAACCCATGCTGCTAAGTTGTATGAGCTGCTGCATCTGCTGTCTGTATTATCTCTACTATCTTCATACTGTTGTGTGACAGCGTCTCGTCGTCGTATTCTTGCTGTGTAGATTTAACGATGCTTACAAAATTAGTGTAGAAGGTGTGTGGAGAAGTGCAGAGGTGTAGAGCACTGGTCGGTAGTAATGGAGAGGATGCGCACCCTGGAAAGGGTTGTCGAGACTCGGATCGATATGCTCGAATTCGAGGAAGGCGATCAGATCAAGGAAGATTGCCCATTCTGTCGCAGTCTCGATTGCGATATTATTTTTGCGCTGCTATTCACATTTGTGATCGCATGCCTATTGGTTCTCATCATGGTGTTTTGGCTAAAAGGCGTTCTACAGTACGAAGAGTAAGTGTTGATAAAATACTGTAGTACGAAAAAAGAAATACTGTAATACGTTATGCTTTATAGCTCTAATATATTTTGGCGCTAATAAAATCTGCTGTTGATGCGCATATTTCTTTGTTTGTTGACGGCAAATCACCCTCAGTGTACCTTAATGATAACACAATTATTGGTTTGTGATGATCATATTCGAGCAACTATCCCTTAGATAGCGCTTCGTCGTGTTCGTAAACGTCTCTTTCCTTTGTTCTTTTAAATAGAACATAAGAAAGCATTCGCTTTGAGGTCACCTACTGCTCTAATAGGAATCTTGTATTATCATGATTATTCCTTGAAGAACACCTCATACTCTCTCTTCAGAAGTCTTCCAATCTCCTAATATTGGTGGTTCATTCAGCACAACATAGGAAATATCAAAACCACAATTGCCGAAATTTGCTCGATGTGTGTGAGGTTGCAGCCATCGGAAAAATCAGAATGGTTCACTGATGTGTGTTGCAGCACGAGAGAGTTTCCTCTTTAGTATGCAATAAGTACGATGTTTTAGAATGTGACCATATTTTCGATTCGTCAAAGAGTGATGGGGAATTCCAGCTCCCCATTCTGCCGTCGCCAGCGACCGGATCTGAGCATACTTCATCACCGGGACCCCTTAAAAACATGCAAGTAAGACTCACGTCGTTAGTTCCTTCACTGTGGCTTTCCTGGAAGGATTCCTTCGCGGAATGCTGTCGAAGAGAACCATGATCCTGTTCATCCTTCACCAATATCATTAGTAACCACTGAACTACACAGTCAATTGAACTTTTCAGTGAGAAAAATGAAGCTCGTATTTATTGGTTTTCGAGAAAGTGGCCCAATGAAAGCGACTTTTCTCTTGATATTCATGAAGTGTCTATAAAAAAAATATATAGTGGACAGAGTTCAAAACCTCACTAAGATAAAATTGTACTTACAGTTTGTGTGCAAAAAATATGAATTTTTTCCGAATGCATGGAGTTGAGCTGTGCATACTGGCACAATATCGATCTCATACAAAATTCATACTTTAACATCTAAGAGTTATCTTTTACATTCGAGTAATGAGGTTGTTTTCTATGATCACATTTTTTGCGTATTTTATTTAGAATATAATCAACTGCTATGCATCGTGCGCGTTAATTTCATTATTTTTTATACTTTTATCTATGTCAATTGTTAAGCAATTGCACAAAGAGTTTGAAGGAACAAATTGCCTAGAGACTCCTAAAATCCATTAATTTTACAAAAGTAGTAAACGACAACAACTATTATGATGATTGAGCGAAGTGCTAAAAGCTAATGTATTTATTTGTTTTCCTCATCTTTAAACGTTAGAGTCATATTTGTTGTAACGATAAGAGTTTCAGAAAGAAATAAGCCCCCTTAGGGGGTGGAGTAATTGGAGTTCAAAGCTTGGTGAGCATTATGCTTTAAACTCCAATTGTTAACGACAAAGACGCCTTGTTTCACAAATTCAGATCTCTAAAAATTCATGTGGTCATTTCGAACGGTTTAAATGGGTCGGCTAATGTCGCTGTTTTCGTGAAACGATAATGATTGTTGTCATTGGTAATGGTGATTCGGCCATTAGGAGACCACAAATCCAGCGCCACCAAATCGAGTCCAATGAGAATACTTGTCAGTAACACTCAGATGCCTTTACCTTCCAAAACCGATATCATGCAGTCAGCTTGCGGGTGTATTAAGTGATATCGCTACACAAAGGTTATGAAACTAGTTTGTACACTTATTATACAATTTAATGACTCAGAAGAAAAGATTGAGAATAGGAGGCAGTTGGAAAATTTCGCGTATCATATTTGTTTGATTTTAACGATAATTCCTAGCACTCCATCGAATTCTATTTTCTCGTTACAGCTTTTCGGCGTTATGAGTTTTCTCATAAGCCGAAGAAATCAGTAAACTTGCCAAACATAAAGTTATGATTTAAAGTAATTACGCTTATAGCATTTAATAAATTTCTTCACAGGTCTTTTAACACAAGTTACGACAACTTAGATATTGCTGGAAAGAAAATGAAGTAAAAAATTTTACACTCTTGTTGCAACAAAAAGTAGAATTGGTTTAGAATCACAGATCGTGCGTGTATTGAAAAAATGCTTTCATAAAATCTGGTGCAATAATGAAGAATGCACTAAGACAACTAAAAGTTTGCAATGCAATTGCGTTACACGCTATGCTCGTAACCTTCATTATAACGCTTTCAGAAATTTCCATCACAAAGGCGGCGCCACATTTGTTCTCTGTATTTAGTTAGAAGCCACTAAAGCTAGATTTACGAAATCTGATAGGTGTAAATAACATTACAGGATAGCTTCCTACATCTTACCTCACATTGTTCTATATGCTTCGGAAAACGTTAGGGACACCTGAAATGGGGAAATTTGCGTACATTCTCTACCGTTCGATTTTACATTGAGGACAGATTGGTTCATAAAAAGGTAACCTTTTTTCGAAGGTTTATAAGGGGCAATTGGTTTGCCAAAATTACGGGCATTATTCGGCATATTTATTGCTTTTTAATGATTACTAAAGTGACTGTCCAGGTAAGAAGAGTGATCCGTTGTAGGATTAAGTTTATGATTGTGTATTTTAGTGTATATACACGTTTGTCGCGGGGCCAAGGCAACGTGTGAAGCTCGATTTCGATCAATTTCAGCTGGCCGGAACTGCCGACAAGTGGGTCTTTATGGACTATTAGTTATCAGCTGACAGCCGTGCGGTGATCTTTGATCCGAGATGCTGTATAAGATATTGCCAATACGTAATCCAAAACAACTACTGTAGTAAACTAGATGAACGGAATGCAGCAATAAATGAACTAGATAAACATAAATATGGCCACGAAATGAACATTCCATTTCGTGGCCATATTTATGTTTATCTGTAAATGTTTTATATACCTGTGCCTATACCTGTGAGTGTTAATGAGGTGGTTTATGAATTTTCTTAATATTTACCAGCAACTTTTATGGAGTCTTGGGAACAAATTGAATTGTTTCGCAGATGATATTCCTATTTTCAGCTGTGAGACCGAATATGTTGATATCTATTCGGAACTCGAAAGTCCTCATGATGATTTACTGACAGCCTCTTTTGGTGGTCGATACTGCGGTACCGTATCGCCGTATGTACGTATCAGGTGATTTATTTTATCGTTTCGCATCGGTGTTTTCAGGTATAATCTATATTGCGCTCTACAGATTCGATTAATGCTTTGTAGACATGTGTAAAAAACTGCTTCAGATTCCACTATGTTTAACGTTTAGTGCACATTACTCTTAAGCGCAAGATGTCAGTATCATTCTTCGTGTTGACTTTTCATGCATCGTTATATGATGGATTAACCGATCTTCTGAGGGCTTCGAGAGTAGGGTACGTTAAGCCATTGGGGAGGCGGAAACTGGAGAAGATGCAAATTTTATAGGTCAACAGAGCGCCTAGAAGAGTGGACATATCACTGGTCACTCTCATTTTCGTCCTGTTGGGACGCAAATTAGAAGGAGATACACGAAGTTGCAGTCTACCTCCGCAAAGATGTATTTTTAGACCAAGGTTATCTCTAATAATGCATTTTGTACATTTTAATGAAATCATACTGCTGTGAGAAAAACTTCCTCATTTTTCACAAAATTTGTAAACTTGTCAATACTTACTTTTTTTTCGCTATCATACAAGCCAGGATACAGCGTCCTTCCATTCGGAGCCCTTGCTAAGGCAGCACTGCAATATGCAATCTAATATTGTTTATAGCTTGCACAGGGTTATCGTTCTTGTCTTCCATTCACGGGCAGCATCGAATAGGCGCTCAGAGCTCAAATTTCGAGGCCATTACTCTTTCATTTCCGATGGTAAGTTTTTTATAACTTACTAAATTCGCATCTCTTCCCCCAGAGAAATGAGAGCTTTTAGTAGCGTTGGCTAAGTTCATTAGGCGATGTTTCTGCCCTTCAACTGAGTCTGAAGTTATAAAGCCCATCTTGCAATGAGTCGGTTGACTCGTGGATTTTGTTATAAATTGCGTTCAGCTATGCTGTAACTTATAATGCATTAGAAAATACCCTTTCAAATTTCTTCTCTAGCTCTCCGCTTGCATGAGCGAGCACAGCTGATCGATGATTAGACGAGATGCTTACGGGTATTCTTTGCCCACTAGAAGCCAATAAACCTTGGAGGAAAGTGGAGATGAGCCAATAATAAATCGCGGCAATTGGATATGGACAGTGTTTTCAACAAAAGAATGTCGTATTCTTTGGCTCAAACTGGGGAGAAGAATAGGAATGCCCAACAAATTTATGTGAATTTCCCTTATCATTATATTTGTTATCATTGCATTTGTTATCATTGCAATTGTTATCACTGCAGTTGTTATCATTGCACTTCTTATCACTGCCTCTGTTATCGCTTGATGTCCCATGTGGTGCATGAGGTGACAATATGATAAGACCACAAACATAAAAAACTCAACGTTCGATCGAGCACTTCTACATGAGAATTTTGCTTTAATAGTGCCACTTATAAGGAGCGCAGTAACGCATGCCGATACTTGGCAAGTTATTAAACTTAATGTTATGAGTTAGGCATCTAATGAATTTCGTATTACTGACTTTAGTAGTTCTTATCGGCGTACGTTGATACACAAGTATAGATCCTATTTTAGTAGAAAAAAAGTCGCCAAACTGTGTGGTACAGCGCGTTAATGTGTGAAAGAATAATAAGTTTGATGTTCCTGATTATGAACATGCGCAATATGCGATTAGCACTGGATCGCAACGACTGTGAGGTAGGAGTCCATACTCCACAGCCAGACTAAACCTCAATCTTCGTCGAGAAGTTCGTGTAGTTCACTTTTGGAGAATTCGTTGGGAAGGTCTGTTAGAGAACTCCTTCACAACCTCCATGTCAGTCAAGCCACTATAATTCACCGTTTGCATGGAAATTCATACAAAGAAGAGATAACGGATGGTATTGTGGTTGATATTTTTAGACTCCTGATTGTTTTATTCTGAAGGATCGGATCGGAGCCTGCTAAGGCAAATGCCGGAGCAAGCATTGAGTTGAATATCTCACTCACTTTACCATTTCTTCAGCGTAATTATTATAAGCTGCTTTAGGCGTATCTGCACAATAGTATGCTCAGCGCAAACCTAGATTCTAACGATAGAAAATAGAGAACTATGACCTACTGCAAAGTGTTTCAGATAAAACTGATTCATCTGCACCTTCGCTCTACGCAAATTCCGAAAACCAAACTTGTGCATTTCAGCCCGTTATAACGCTGGGCATCAGATCGGACCTGCAAAGTGCAGTTTCCTCATCGAATCAAAGACTAGGTTTTTATTTTCACTTCGTTCGCTTACTTTTTTACGCTTCTCAAGGAAAATAAAAGCTTGCCACTAAGGAGTGTTGAAAAAGGCGAAAACATTTTATGTGAAAGTAACTGATAAGAAATCAGAGCTATGAGCTCATTTCTACTCATTTCGGCTACTGATACAAGGCAGATGCAGACGGGAGTAGTTATTTTCAAAGATGCCATTTAAAAGATGCTAAAAGTGCCGCTGTGGATGGCATTTAAAATTTATTTGACTTCATCAAGCCTCTAGTCGTAATCCAGGAGCATAACAAACCACACCTTTCGACCTCGGGAACCCTGTCGTTAAAGGTCTGGGTAGAAGACAAAGGTTTGCTTATTCCTAGTGAGTAACGAATGAGGGATAAGATATTATTGCAGCAACTTTTCTCATATAGGTCAAAGACATGCACTTGAGGTGATGAACAAAACATCCAACTAACCTCCTCTTTATCTCTAACAGATCAAAAGATCTAAAACTTACCTTTTCAAGTTCACATAGTGAATCAAGTGCTTAAAGTTTCATACCTAATTTATTCAGGAATAATAATGTCTTTTGAGATAATTAACAAATACGAACAGGAACATTGTTGCATAGTTGATCATACAACTTGAGAACACTTAAGATAGACCATATCTTCAAACGGCCATGGAATATCAAAATTCATTTCTTTTATCAAGTTTGTTTCTTTCATATTTTAGTGAAGGTTTGAACACCCACGCGGTTTTCCAAGCAGAGCCTAAAAGGCCTAGGTAATCAAATCCGACGAAGCATCAGTTGTCCCTTAAGTCGAAGGAGCAGCAAAATAATGCAACGCCTGTCGCTTACTATAATCACCAAATATCTCTTAGAATACAGTATTTAAACATTTGGTTAATGTGTTGTGTACACGTTGATTTCCTTGATAATTTAATGTTGAGCGTTCATTTAGGAAACGCGGAACGATTCTCTCTCCAACTTATCCAGGAACATATCCTAAGGTAAGCTCTAGCATAAACTTCCTTTCATCATCATCAGTGTATTCGCTGGAAACAGTAAACTCTAGTTCATCCGTTGCAATTTGTTAATTTCATCGTCATGCAAACTGAATCCACGTAGAACACTAGCGTTTCGCAGACTGACGAAGCGAACTGAAGATTTTTGACGGTAAACACAGTGTAGCTGAAAAGCGGAAGTGCTCATACATCTAGGGAATTGTCAGCATCCTAGCAATCCGTGTGTAGATAAAACTGCCAACTTCCATTTTTTCTTTAGCCTGTATAGGTGAAAATAAGCTACTGTCTTTGGCAACTTCGTATGAGGATCTCGTTGAGAGAATGAGAGATTTGAACCGGAAATGTCGGCCATACACGACGAAGAGTCGTTGAGTTGTTGAAAACAATGCTCTAGTTCGGCACTGAGAAAATATATAGGACAGAAAATAACAAAATAGATGTAATTTCAAGGTAACGGGTATAATGTCCAAAAGTTTCCACATTTAAAAACTACATAGAACAGTGACTTTTTTATAGATCACAGTATTGGTAGAGGAGGCAAATGAAACGATAGAGAACATTAAAATAAATTGGTTGACTATCTTTAGTGGGAGAAAGAGAATAAAAGAGCCACTATAAAATATGCTTTTTTTTTTTGCTCAATGGAAAGATGGGTCAACGTATTCGATTTTTCTTTCGAGATTTCGATGTTTACTTCGGAGGAGAGCAGTATGTTTCGAGTATTTTTCTATTGTTGAATATATATTGCAATATGTGTATATTGCTAAACTTTAACAAATATAGCTTCTAAATGATGCAAACTAATAAAATTTCTGATCTGCTCTGTTAGTTAAATTTCAAGTATGTTTGAAGTTCAAATTCGAGAATGCTATGTAAAATCTGAATGTTTCATACATTATGATATATGCGCAGTAATAAGGCGCTTAATTTGAAGGTTTCTAAGATTCTTCAGAATAATTCGCCATGCGAATAGATGAAAAGATGAAGTTGGACCACGGAATTTTTCAGTTGTCCATATGATTCGATGACAATTTATGATGGAACGACAAACAAAGATCCCATAATTCGTAAGGTGTGTGGCCTTCAACAACGATTGGAGGTGTATTCTTTGGGTCCGAATGCTTTCTTGGAATTCAACACGACCAGTCCAACAAAAGCAGATCCACGAGGGTTGGCCAATTATTGAGTTCCTTCACTCCTTTCTAACCCACTGTTGTTTTAGGCTCACAAAGTAGGCTTTTGTGAGTTAGTGATATTTAATGGCAATTGCGTTTCCAAATATTGCACAGTTTGAAAGATCTGAATTCCAACTGTAAATGGAAAAAAATCTATGAAGCTAATTATCAAGAATCCTCAAATTATTCGTCAAGCATGATCACGGTTGTGTAACTAGCTGCTAGCCGACAGCGTTTGACAAAGATAGATAGTCGACAGATACGCAGATAAGAAAGGCGCTAACTGATAAAACATCAACACATGAAAATGACCACATTATCTCTTTTTTCAACACCTTGTTGGTGCCGCAACCTTAAATACCGGTCTCACCTAGGTTTCGTGATCAATTGGTGCTTCTTTGAAAGCTATGCAGATGGTGGTTATAAGGCAAAATTTCATTAAAAGTCGGAAACAAAAACGCGCAATTCTTACTGCATAAAGACGCATTGGCAGACTTCTTAACTTATGCTTTTCTAGCGTCATCAACTCAGGTATGTATCAATTATTTCCCGGAAATCCATTGCATTTGTTTTTGAAATTGAATCTTTCGTTCATAAGCTCTGATGCAATTCTGCCGTAGAAGTTTTTGTCTGCTACGCAGGTCTTCCATTCCACAATTCCTCTCTTATCGCTTATAAACTTTCAGATATGTGATCGACTATGAGTTCTCAAGTCGATATGTCGATGTGCTTAAGTTACTCGATAATGAAAAAGGAGTAACTCATTTGCGAGGCTCTGAGTGTGATGTACGAGTCGAAAGCAATAGGGAGACGGTGCACTACATACATTCACCGAAGGTTAGATATCATATGCAAACGATGTGCTTAGAAATCCCACAAATGTCTACTGCCACCACGCTGCTTACAGATTACTTCCTCTTGCTGCAGCCGCAATACCGTTTTGCTCGGATGGTTTGCCGAAATTCGCAAGCAGTCATCTACAGAAAGATCATGGTCCGTTCAAACTGAATTCGCCTTTCCAGTGGTTTCAATGCCTTTTTCTAGCGCATGTGAAGCTTATCAAAGTGGTCTTAGTGGACTATGTTGTTAGCATGGAATGAGATCCCTTTTAATTGAAAAAGAGGTGAAGCATTTCTAATGGAAACAAATTTCTTCATGTTGTGAATACTTTTTATGGTGTTGGTAAAAGGGAATATTCAACGCAACCTAATTGTTACCCCCACCCCCCTCCACCTTTTTTATTTAGAATTTTTGAAAAAAAGAATCAAACCGATTTCATCTGAAGCCAATGGTTTCAGTTTTCTTATAAATTGCTCTTGCTTGGGTGTCGTAACGTTCTAGGCTTTGTACTTCTATCAGCTTTCATGATTTTAATGAGTAATAAAAATACGGAAAATTTTCTCGCCTTTGTTCAAAATAAAGAATACAATAACTTTCTGTTTGACTTAATATTTGCTATTGCAAGCGGTGGACGACTTCTATCCCTTTCGTACAAACATGCCAATTTCGCACCAAAAAATGCACAGTGGTAAAGATTTCCATCTAAGCAGCGATCACTTAGCTTCCCAGTCGTCACATGTACTGAATGAGTTGTGTATAACCATATCTTTTAAAATTTTTGATCATGGAAAAAAATTGTTTCGACATTCAACTTATTTTTTTTTCTATCTCATTGGCTTTCACCTTATCAACTTTGTCTACAGCATCCTTCTTCGTCTTCAAAATTATTGCTGTTGTCTTGCTATTCCTATGCGTTACAATATTGGCTTATCAACGTTCACATATTCAATTAGTGTTCATGCTGTTCACATTTCTTCTTAGTCGTTATTTACGTTCCTCTTTTCTACTTATTGCAGACGCAACATATCATAATCACGGTAAATTTACTATTTTTTCCGCTAATATGGGCTTTATTCTCAGCACCACTTAAACATATGGAGCTCTATATGATGAAACAACTAATAATCGATGCTCCTTTTATTATGCACCTCTCTCATCTGACACTGTTTCCTTATATTACTGTAACTAGGTGAAGCCTTGTCTCTGTCACGGAAATTTTGAAATAAACATCTGGCATTTCAGTTGCTCGTAGGCAAGCCGATCGTTTGTGCACTTACTGCTGTTCGTTGCCTGAGTGTTCTCCCTCACTTCGGCTGCGACTTGAAATCTTTGAAGTAATAATCCTTATCTAGTGTTTTACAGCGTTAAAAGAAATCATCACCCAATATCTTGATCGTAATAAAATTGCGCCTCATGGAGTGAAAAACCTTTTCAGTATCCACATCTTTATCCAGCGAATACGACTTGTACATTCATCATCGATGGCCTTCAGGGTGAGCAAAACCTGGAGAAAGTGTTGCTCACATTCGAGAAGTTCGCCGTCCTATCAGAGCCAACGATTGGGCAAGTTACTTGTTGTGTCGCACATATAAGCCTCCAATTCTCGTTTTACTCAACGTAACGAAGTGAAGAGTATATGCTTTGCCTGGAAAGAAAAGCAAAATAGAGTAGATGATAAAATAAACACCATAGAAAAAAATTAAAATAGACGATTAAAAATAAGGTTGACATTCTTTTCTACTCAATTTCCCCTTATTTCGTTACCTATATTTTTTAAGTTTCATTCAATCACTATCAAATAGAGTGCGTTCTCAAAAAAAAATGCGAGTGACATATTCAATGAGATTTGTTGTATTTGCTTTACTTTGCTTTCCCCTATGACGACAGCACTCAAGCACTTCAATAGTTCCGACATGGCACACTTTTCATACTGAAAAAGCGAGAAAGTGAAGAAATTGTGTAAACTTTCAAGTCCTTAAAAGTTTTGTCTTTTTTTTAAAAAATTTTTGGAGTTCTAGCATCACATCAATGAGAATTTTGTGACATTTCTTATGGGAAGAGATATTTTCAGTGCATTGAGCTCATCAATGAGCTCATCACAGAAACATACTCCTGATTACGAGGAAGAACTATGTGCAACTGCTTATGTGGGTATAGCAATGCGAGACATGACTATCAAAAGCGTGCTAGCATCTGGCGAGGAAAGCAACTATGATGCAACACTTTGCGAAAGGATACCTGAAGGTAACGATGAAGAAAATTCGTTACTTGCACTCATTTATCGTTGCGAGTCTCAACTATCACTTTAGCCGAGTTGACGCTAACGTCCTAGCATATATTAGTTTATTGAACAGTTCATTCAATGATGTAAAGTGTATTTATAGGTTCCGAAGCTCTTGGACCATATGTGAGCGATGGACCACGCATGGTGCTTGTTTTTAGTTCATTCGATAGGGTGACGGCCGACGAACAAACGCCGTTTGGCTTTCGCGCAAAAATTGAATTCAAAACAGGTTAGACTAATTTCATTTTTTTTCGGTGACCGCAAAGAGATAAACTAGCTTCATAAAGTTAATTGTTACCTTTGTCATAGAACTCACTAAACGTTGAATAAATAATGACCAATATATCTTGTCAAATTAGCATTTTAATATCGCTTATTTTCTTCATTTCTTTTCGAGGAAAATAATCCCCATTTCAAAAAGTATTCTATTTATTTTTATGGTCTTTTTCGTTATTCTATTCAATTGATATCATTGTTCATTTGATTGAACGTTTTCATGTTTCATGTACCTGTGCCTTGAAGATGAATCGCAGTTCTCCAACAAAATACACTTTCCATTCTTGACTTTATCCCAGCGTCGATGAATTCATTTTGTGTTATATCCAAACTGCATGTCAGATCACTGAGAGCAGGTAGAGAACATTACCGTATTGGGAGTCCGCTGCATTAGGCATTGTAAATAATAAACAACTGCATTTCAGATTTCGGCATTCCTGGCGATCCAGGTGGAGACTCGAATAAATGCTTATTTAAATTTACCAAGCCACAAGGATCGTTTAATAGCCCACGTTATCCAGCCAATGTAATCCATTTTCACTTTGACGTCAGCATGAAGCGTTTACCAATTGAGGGCGTTTTTTTATTCGTCTCTTGCAGATTTACAGACTTTCTAGTGTTATTCTCACAACATCGACTAAGTTTAACACTTGTGCAAGGTTCGCATTGTATTCATCCAGCTTATTATTGCTTAGCGCTGTCACATTCATTAAATGAATATGTTTTATTTCATTTCTTTGGCCATGTCTATACGTCGACTATCAACTTATTTTTCTTATAAGAGATCGTTACGAGTGCTAAACAGATGCTTGCATATCTAACAGCTAATATATTTCCAAAGCAAAACTTGATTCAGTGATTGCATATTATTTTTTTCTCATTCGAGCGGTTTGACTCAATAAAATATTTTGTTTTATTTTATTTTTATTTTACATCGTTCTTGTTTTATTGGATCAGATCATTTCGAGAGTTCAGCAAAAATTTTGAGAACAAACGAGACATAAAACATGTGAGAAGGGAATTTCTATCACATTATAAAGCAATCTTGATTTTTGGTCGATTTGCACAATTTTCTCTTCAATTATTATTTGCAAAAAATTTAAATAAACTTCTGCGAAATTAAATGCACTGAGAAATGGCACAACGTGATAAGAATCTGCGTTTTTTTTATCCGCATAGCTTGTTGATTCTTCCCATGTTCATTATACGATCCGTAATTCAGCCTGAATCGACCTCACTTATCAATATGGTTCCATCTTTTAATATGCACCGCCTCCGTTTATAAACATATCTGTTTAATTTCGCTTACAGTATCCGCTTGATACGAATTGCACTTACTTCATAAAGGCATCGCCGGGACAGCAGATTCAAGTCTACTTTGAACAATTCGCTCTCTACAGCGATGGATCGGGGTCTACCGGAGACAAGTAATATTTACTTTACAAATGAGGATAGTATTTGAAAATGGGGTCAGTTCGCTTCGCACTATGAGGCGTTGAGTGATAAATTAAAACTATTTAGTAGTTTCTTCTTAGTGGCAGTTTCTTTCAATGTCGGGAGTGAAAAAATTCAGAGCTGGAATCTAATCACGTCATTCGGGGATGGTCGAGGCAAATGAATACTTACTGTAACTAACTTATCGACCCGCGTTCGCAACAATTCACCAAACAGCAATCTACAGGTTGAGATAGGCATTCGATTGAAGGTGTCACTTTACCTGTAATAGCGTTGTAGTGTTGTTGCTTTCTGGCTGCTTATCAACAGACTTAGAATTAATATAGCACATAGGAAAGCATTCAGAAGAATGGAATGCCGACCATGAACCTCTATATAGGTGGCTATTTAAGTAATTTTTTTCTGATCACATTCATATAAAAATCGCTTGAAATGATGCATTTTTAGATGTGCCGATTTTTTGGAAATTTTCGACGTTTTCATCGTCGATGGCAAAGAAAGACTGCAGCTGCAAGGTGCGATTACTTGGTTGAGCATTGCTTTGAAAAATACACGAATAATTCTTTATGGAGGGGAGAGTGAGCTCGAAGACAGGTGAGGGAGCAAATAAAATGGAAGAGGATGCGCACTATTCCCTCATCGGAGTGTACCGTGAACGGTAAGGGCCGTCCCTACGTCAAGTGGCAAGAATCGACGATTTTAGAAAATTTGTGATCGTTTCAGAGGATAAAATTCCCATCGACTCTCCATTCTAGCTGGCAGCTTAGGAAAAAAGCATTTGTTCATCACTGAAATAATATTGTTCTTAATTATTTCATTGCTTGTTTTTGGCTTTGATTTTACAGAGAATTTCTTTCGGCATCTTGACGATTAATGGGGTGCATAAATAGTGTGCCACATCATCGAACAGCAAATTTAGGGCGGTTTTGTTCTCCCACAGTTTTTTTTTCTTTATATTAGAGCAAGCTGTACAAAAATATGTAAAACAAATGCAATATGGATGAAATGAAAACTTCGTGCATAAGCAGATTTAAAACGCATAAAAAATTGAAAGAACAAAGGGCGCTGAATGATGTTTAGCATTCAGATGCTTGCATTTTGAACAAATGAGGTGCTAAGTTTCTATGGTCATTCCAATGTCACTACAGAATTCTTTCTTTTTCTGCTCAAAGCCTGAAGGACTGCTGTCTATAGTCGATTGTTTCCTTTCAGCAAAGTATTGCGCACAGACATTCCCTGGTCCAACTGTTTCTGCATTTGGTTCATATGAAATGCGCGTTTTTTTCCGCTCTGATTCTCAAGGAACGGGTAATGGCTTCAAAGCGTTGTATAAAATACGCAAAGCTTTCAAGGAGGCGATTCCCACAAGAGGTTTATCTTTCCTTACCCATTCTTTTTTTGTAATAAAGGTTGTTCATGTGGGATTATTTTTTGACTGTCTATATCAAATATCCGCTCAGTTATCTGATTTCCTTCAGAATATCTCGGGAAGAACGTACAAATATCTTTGACTTCTCTTTTGCATAAAACGTTTTACAAAATGTGTATGTGTCAGATTTTTTGCTAAATTTAAAAGCTGAAACATCTTCCGATTTTGCTTTATTTAACTTATTGCACCTCTCCTGCCATTGTTATTCGCTAGATAAGCAATTCATTTGAGAGGCACTTTTCTGCTGAGTGAATTCAAACCCTTCATAGTGTGAAATCCTTCGTGCTCACCGGAGTATCTTTCATGTTCATGCCCATCCTAATGAGTCGTTTTGTACAGTATTCAAACTCCTTCTGGAAATCGCTGTTTATGCAGCCCAACGAGCAAGTAATGGAAGAGTACTTTTAAAATTGGTAGAAAATTTTCACAGCCCTTCCTATAATTCAAATAGAAAAAGCATTTATTCACTTTATCACTATACTTATGTGAATGAGCATTTGAACTAATTTTTCATTGTTTTAGTTATAAGGTTTTTTTCACATTTCTAACATAGAAGCATAATCATCGCATAATGAGAAAACTTTCTCGAGTAATTAGTTAGCAAAATATTTAAAGCAATTAAGCTCTAATTTAGAAACCTCTCGTCACTGTGGTCAGAGGATAACGAGAACGGATGATCGTACAACAGGCTGGCTTGTCTCTCCTGGTTATCCCATCAAATACAACAAAGACCTTATATGCGACTGGGAAATCAAAGTGAGACCTGGACATCGGGTTAGTCCTTAACTATTGCTTCGGCATCTGCTAGATCAACCGTAGCAGGGAATAGAAAATTTTTTGAAAACCCACCACGATGTACTCATAGTTTTTATGGTTCATTGTTTGACATAGTACGGCACCAAGTATTTTGGTCTAGGAATCCTTTGTACTGAAGGCGTCAAGTATTTCCGGTGCGAGCAAGCATGACAATAGAGATAATTTCGTTGATCCAAATAGTTAAATAAAGTTCTTCAAAGCTTTGAGCATAACAAGTTGAACGCTGTAAAAACAACAAAAGCATGTCTTAAAGTCAGATTTCGAAACAATTTGCTATTTTTGACATGTCTTTGGTTGAAGAAGAGATTGCTTTCGAAAGCAATAATAAGTGAACGTAGAGATTAATAGTGTAAAGATAATTTTTTGGCATCAAAGGTGCCGTATTACACACATAATCAGTCGTAATTGGCCGATAAAGTGAAGGCACCAGCAAATATAATACAAACGCACGAAAGAAGAATTCCACTCACAGTTTTCAAGCATCATCTCAGTTATTTCGTGTCTCGTCCTTTGCACTCTAAGACGGAGTTTCATATGTGTCTAAAATGACCCATTATAGGGCCCTCTATCTTAGCATTGTTTTAGCACTATTTATTCTTGTTTGCGTGATATGTAAAATATTCACGGTGATGGGTAAAGAGACATTATCTTCTTAATATTCAATTAACTTTAGATTTTATTAAACCTGGTGAAGATGGAGGTGGAGGGTGCAATGTCGGACGACTCGGTTAACTGTCAGAATGCTGTCATTCGTGTGGATGCTGATCGAGGTGTTGGCGCCGGTCCGAACGTGCAAGAGATTTGTGGCACCGTCGAAAGTGTGATACAACCGATTGTCTCCAATAACAACACTGTCAGGATAAGGTTGTGTCACAATGTGCTCGCAGTTCCCGATCATCTTGTTCCCTTCGTTTTATCGACCTACATTCTCAATGAGGCAGTAAATTAGGCTTTGACCGTTGTGGTGAATTGATGCTTTATTGCTGCCTTATATTTGGTTAGCTTAAGGATCTTATAATATCGTGTAGTGGTACTCGGAGTTTCTTGACGTCGCACTTTTTTAAATAGAAGTTTATCCCTTCGAGAGATCGCGCTTGCAATTGAGATTATTTACGTTGAGATGGTCAGGTAATTTAAAATTTGCATTCTACAATCTTTTTCAATTGCTGTTATGGGAAAAGGTCCTTGATTTGCTGGCACACATTCGTTCCTTCGAGAGTCTCTAACTTTTCCTGGCTATCCGATAGTAGGGCTTGGTGGACTTTGGCCAGAGAGGTGTGCTTTCTGAGAGAGTCATATGCAGCAGCAGATTAGTCGCGAATGTTCCGTTGGTCTAGAGAAGAGGGAAGCAAGATTTTGAGGAGAAACATTTCACTGCTGCCTATAGCCTTATCGACGAAGTGAATAGAATCAGAATCCGTAAATAAGATTCCTGCCAATATTTTCTTCCCTTTAGTTCTTTCGCTGCTTTTTCATTCGTCTTGTCCTTGATGAGACGAGGGAGGAAATCTATAAGTTACCGTCGCTTTTTAGTAAACCGAAATATTGAGGTTTGAGTTCTTCATTACGGGCTGAAGTTCCGTACCTGTTCTCCCCACCTCACCCGTCTTTTGCGCGGATGACCTGTGAATTGTCGAATGAAAGAGAGCAAGGATAGGTCATACTTTCCCATGGTTAACGAATTTGTATAAATTTTAACATTCGCATTCAACGTACAAGTTGCAAGAATTTCAATTTTCAGCTTCTTCACATCTCCTGATAAAGTGAACGGCCTGAAAGGTTTCAACTTCACATGGACGGAAGTGAAATTAATAAAAGGTTGGCTGTAATAATCATCAATTTACTAGAAGACTTTCAATAAATATATTTAAAGTAAAAAAGATGTGTGAAAAAATTCAGCGGCCACATCGTTTGAGTGTTACTTTTTTTTCGCTTTAATATAATAAATGATGAAATCAACCAGATATTAAAATGAGAATCTGAGCTAAGAAACTTTCAGAATTTCATTGCAACCGATAAGGCGTTCTAATATTCTTTCATCGGAAAACGAACATTTAGAAATTTTGCACTTTGATCGCAGCCGCATTAATCGCTTTTGAGATTTGCAATTGTAAATGTTTATTTCTATCAATTGTAGCATGCGAACTTCAATTAGCGTTTTCTAGTGGGTTCCCATTTGAATTGCCGAATTATTTTCGCATTTTCTTTAATGTTATAGATATTCCTCGAACAGTTGAAAATTGGCACCGTGATGAGTACAGAGATATCATTACATCACATTAAAATAATCAAATTATCACTTGCTCATCGGAGGCTTTCTTCATGGAACAGTGCAAACGATTTGGCTAATAGCGTAAATTAAACAGCAAGATAAAGAAGACCGCTGCTCACTTAAAGGCATCGCACTGCAATATCACCCGTTGAAGTAGACGCTCGGCGATACGGACAAAAACATCCTACCGCTTCCAAGACGGTCTCACAACCTTCTTATGCAGGCAAAATCATTTCCACAAATATAGATAAGAACCCATTATCATATCAACGATATACAATCCGACAGGATCATTGCTAAATAGTTCCGGCCGCCGGTATTCCTAATCAATCCCAAGCTTACTTCTATGCTGCTGGGGCCTAGCCGTAAGCGCATTTTGATACGTAACCTTTGCAGATGATCGTGAATGCTCTGACCCATCTCTCTATTTGTGCACATATACGAAGCTATGCATTGACGCACGACTTCGATGCAATGGAGACGAAAACTGTGGTCTTCACGACGACACCGACGAGGCTCATTGTGAGTGGTCCCGTCGATCCACAACCACCTGTTGCATCCAAATTAGCATCCAGTTGTTCACCCTTAGTTTCCTCATGCTCACTTAACCCGTTTAAATCGTACGATTACAGCAAAAAGGTCTGCATTAAGGGTTTGTGAGTTTACAACGCGAAGAGCGCGTTTGCAAAAATTACTTGGCTTCTAGTTGGTTCTACGGACTCCGCTATTCAAGGTTTATACGTATCTATTTCTTTAATGCTAATTGATCATATCCCTTAATTCGGATTGCACCCTTTTTGTCCTTCTGAAGAATCCGCTTGTGAGATATTGCAAAGTCAGCGTTCGAAAGCAACGACCACCAGGCAGCAGGACATTCGCTGAGCCCGCTGGCTCAAGCTGTCTAAACTCTCTCAGGTTATGTTCGGGGCCAGATGGTCGGGTTCCAAAACAGTTCAGACCAATGGAGAGCTTAGAAAATAGCGGAATGTGCGATACGCGCGTCCTCTTGAATTCTATATATATATATATACTTTCGCTGCCTTAAGTTTAGTGCAAAATTTTGAAGTTTCTTCAGAACTTCCAAAGAAGTAATCGTTTATTAAAATGCAATATCGATCCATCTAGGCATATGTTTTTCAACAAATTCAAAGTGCTCATAAAAAATTAAAAGACTTTCTTCATGATCATCAAAAATGTTTTAGTTTTCGGATTCGATCGCAAGTGAACATTGCTAAATTTCACCTGAAGAATGCTGCAAATAGAAGTCGATTTGCTTCAGTAAAATGCATGCAAGTACGTATGTTCGCACGGCCATATGCCAATGACCACCTATTCCTGCACAAACAAATGATATTCAAAAAAAACCTACAAAATGAAGTTTTGCTAATGAATGCCATAAAATCTTTGAGGCCTGATGTCGAAAAACTAACATCCTCACATCCCCCACACAACACCTAGACGACATTCATAGAAACGATAAGCATGCAACAGTATGGATTGTCACTTAGAATTTTGGCAGCTATGTTCTGCGTGTGGAATTATTAGTGGGATATCTAATGGATAAGAAGAATTCAAGAACGGCTGCTGAAGTTCTATGATATCATTTGCACTAACAAATCTGCTAAAGCATATTAATCGCTTGTGATTGTTCGTTGATTTGTTTTTGTTGTTTTTATTTTATTTCAGATTGATTTCTTGTGTTTGCAAAGGAATGTTTTAACACTTGTGCTGTTTTTTTGAACGATGAATGGAAAGGGTAGACGGTTATTAATATTGTTGTTCTTCACTACAATGATATAGCTTCGTTTGGGAACCTAATCAATGAGACCTGTCGCGATATGGCGATGCTCATTTTGTATTATTCGGTGATTAAGTTTCTTTTACTGGGAGAATTAGTCTTTCTTATCATTCCAGATGAATTTCAATTTCTCTTAGTTAAAATTTGCATGATTTTAGATCGGCATTTTATTCACAGTTCTTTGAAATGCCTACGCACCCTTCCATTCAATAACGACACAAATCTATGGTGATTGCCAAACTGACAGAGGCTTTACAAGTGGAAACTGAAGCGTTCATAGAAATTCTTTTGCAAACATCAGTCAATATAGTCTAGTTGCATTTTTTGTCCGTCAACGTATTTCAACTAAATTGTACACTTTACTACCTGTTCGTAAGCCGATAATACCTTTCCAAGTGAGTAGATAATCGAAATCGATGAAAATTGCATTTGCAGTCCACTTCGACGACGATCCTTCTGTTCTCTTCGATACGATCAAGTGTTTTATTGCGCAACTTTTCAAGTAATTCGAGCTTTCTATTATTTCATACTTTAGATTCGCGCCACCAAATTTTCCACATACATGTTTTGGAATTTTTGTTCTGTCTAGCCTAGAAAATAAGACGGTAAGGAATAAAACGTCGTGTTTTGAGCGGGCAAAATAGTAGACACTGTTTTAGACAAAACCAGAATGATTCACTGACGATTAGTGATCTAAACACCTAAAGACCGGATCGGAAAGCCGGAAAGTAAATGGAATGACTACCAGAAGTTATCAGTCGTTTATTCCCTGCCCACTTTATTTACGTGCATAGGCGGAAATAGTGGCAATCTAATTCATTTCCGTACAAACTGATCACAATAATTCTACTTTTGTTTGTATCAGCCTCTAAGAAATGCGTAAGCATCCATAATTTCCTCGTTAGTTTTTTGCCTTGCTTATTGCAGAATGTAGTTTTAGAAAAGTAGAATGGACAAAGTTTCAATTTCATATTTTTATTTTATTATTTATAATTAGTTTTACAAGTTAGGTGGTTTTTTTCTTTCGATTCTCATCTCACGAGTATGATGTTATTTCTTTTCGTTTAGAAGTGTTTGTTTGTTTGTTCGTTTATTTGTTTGTTTGTTTACGTTGTCGCTTGTGTCGATTTGAAAATAATGTAGCTTGCAATAAAGCTTTTTCGTTCTTGTTAGGAGACATCCGCCTGTGTCGGTTAGTGTTTGTGATGTTTCGCAAAGCACAATTTTTTTCTTGCATTCACTTTGGCACATAGTTGTGTGCGTTTTATACTCGTTTGTTCATTTGTATTTTTTTACACGTTCAAATTTTTGTTCTCACTGCGAATATTCTACGTTTAAATCTAACTCGCTAATGATGTGAGCGGGACAACTCAGGTCGAAATTCAAGTGAGGCATGGATGCGCAAATTCATTTTCTTATGTCATGGAAACTGTACTTTGGATTTTTTGGTCTCAAGCTTTTTATCGTTCGTATGCGGAATCGGTTGTCACCAAAGCCTGAAAATGCGCTTTTTTGGGAAGCTACTGCTGCCAGACACAAAGAAGCACCAACTGTTCTTGACCCAAAAGAACAAATATTTTATTTAAAAAATATTGCGATACCATAGTGATTCAAAACATTATCTACTTCACGTTCCTTTCGTATTTTCTGATCAAACTCCTTGAATCTTTTTTTTTTCGATTTTCGAGAACTTTTGAGAGTTCTATCGAGTGGAGACATTTTTCCTAAGAACTCAACAGGTTGCAGCAACAGTTTTCCTTTTCATTTTTGTGCACTTTCGCAAATTTTCATTAGTAATTGCAAAACGCGTCACTGCAACGTCCTATCTCTACGTACATAACTAACAGATAATTGTTTTTCCGTTCACATCGTGCAGCTTCAATTAATCGACCAGTGAAGTTTTAATTAAGAAATTTGATGGGTAGAACGAATGGAATAAGATTTCCCTCATATAGCATATTTCGTAGCGAGTTCGGAACATTTCCCTTAAAAATTTGCTTTAAACAGTAATCTAATTTTTGTTTTACACTAACAAGAGCAGAAAACAACGAACCATTTACAAATTCTTATGAGCCATCAAATTAGCTAACGTACTGAGTCATTACTGCCTTATATTTTTGAGTTCATATGTTTTATTTGCAACTGAAGACCTTGGGAAGGGTATTCGAGCTGAAGTGAAACGATGGATAGGTACGAAACTATCTGGATTCACCACAAGTATGCGACTGCGTCTAGCAGTGTGTTCATATTTCAGGTTGGGGGAAAGCTGCTAACCGAGGCTGCCACTTAATTTGTTCAGAAAAAACAACAGTCTTACTATGACTTGGAAAGCCAGACAGCGGCACACAATTGTGGCTATAGAATGTTGCTATAGAGTATTCTTTAAGATATATCTGCGAACTATTTAGAATTCGGTGTGGGAGGAAAGTGCGGGCAGGAGATTATCTCTCCTACGGACCTCTACGAAAGCACTTTGTCGGGGTGGGGACCCTTCGAAAAAGTCGAGAAGAAAATGATGGAAGAACTCTTCGGCAGGAATCTTATTGAGAAAGTGTTCGTTTTGCAATGTTCGTCCGTATCAGCCCCTAATACTACTACTAGCAGAGTAGTACTATTAGTAATATTGTCATTAGTAATATTCCCGGTTTTTACTAGTAGTTTGCTCCAAAAAGTAATGTTAAAAGTCGTATTGAAGGCGTTCACATTGTGACATAGCGGCTGTCACAGCACCGTGGCCATAAGAGTTTTGATGCCTACGGTGAGAAACTGAAATGGTACGAGTCGCATTAAGATCGCTAAAGGCAATAAAACCATGACAACCAACACAAATAGCTATACAGTTGTTGAATCGGGAGCAGTAACTAGATTTCCGCTCGTTTATCGATCATCCTGAGGCTATAAGGAAGTGTGCAGGATTATGCGGTGTAGAAGTTTTTAATGAAGTTGCTATATTTAGCAATTATTTCGCATGCTAGCAAAACAGTGGTTAAGGAAAACAAAGATAAGAAGAGGCCGTTTCTTTTGAGTGAGACATTTTCCTCATGGGTCTATCGAACTGTCGTGGTCATTTTTGTAACCCACTGTCTAGAATCATACGCTTATCCTCACAATTTGATGCTTACATTTCCACAGTTCACCACGCAAGTGCTCTCCATAGCTGCTAACCATTTCTGCTCACAGGTGGATTGCTGCTTTCGCACGCTCAACTCGGCAACGCATTGCTGTCCATTCTTAATCACTATAATCATCTCTTTCTCTCCACCCCTCCCCTTCCTTCCACTTCTGTCCCCTAATCCCGTTTTCTCCTCCACTGCTCCTCTTCCCCGTCCTTACCCTTTTATCCACCAGCACACGCGTATATTATTCTAAACCTGATCCTCATCAACTAACACCCAACTCTATTGCCCATTCTCTGCCTCGCATTCTTGCCCACGACTGTTTCAGGTAATAAGCTTGAAAGTGCAACCGATATTCGTACGGTACTATTCGCTGCAACTTTCTCTGGTTGTATATTTCTCTTTATTTTTGGTTTCTTCTGCTACCTCTTTAAAAAGAAATTCGAGAGGAAGAAGAAAAAACGACGCCGATATGCTTCGTCCGGGCTTAAGCACCAGCGTCAACCTTACCGATCTCAGAAACCAGTCTCAAAGGCAGCCGCTGGTCGACCACCCGATATTCAGTAAGCTCAATATTATTCCCTTTGCAATATCTCAATTTCAAAATTTGGCTGTTGAATTTGTCTGATCGCCTAAATCTTCAAAGTCGAGAAGAGTTCCTTTCAAAATTTATTAGAATGCTACTAACCCTGTGCTCTCAAAAAATTCGTTAATAAATCCGAACTGCTCACGAGAGTGCTGTTCCACCGCCACCCACTCTACCTCCTCCTTCTCCGGTAACTTCTCCAGCTCAGTGCGGACAAATTTCTGACAGGTTTCTCGTTGATCAAGTTATTCTGTGTACCGATTTATGAAATCCCGAAACCCAACTCGGAATGTTCCTGAAGTTTAATTCATTATGAATATTTTTGATCGCTATCGCGCACGATGTTGCTCTGAACTGTGCTCAAAATTTAGGGCCAGTTTTTCCAAAGGAGTGGAAAAGGCAAGAATTTTATCATTCTTAAGCGGAAGCGCTTTATACGAATTTTTCCGAAGCCTCGATAATCAACATTTGTTGTGCATTGGGCATTGATGCCGAAGACGATTGCATTATTTTCAGCTTGCTGCCATCACCGGCTGCATCACGTCTCACTCACCACGATATAAGAGGCGTTATGCCCCTAACAAACGACCATTCACATGTAGCAAATATCTATCGGGAATCGTCTATGCAGCATCATCCCCACACTGAAACTTTCTACGGTTGAGCGATCACCACATAATTCCTCTTAATGTGTCATCACATTTGTTAGTTGTATTCTTGAATAGAGATGAAAATACCGAACTGCTCACGAGCATCTCCTTTTCTCTTTTCCCACAACTCCAACTTTCGGATGATTTTATTTCTGCTTCTGGCCGAACTTCCAGGTCCTAAATTCTTGAGGGAGCCACGAATTCGAAGATCACTAATATTGCAATTGCCTACTTCCTACAAATGGTTCTTTACGAGAAGTAACAATTGATACGCTGTCAGAGATCACCTTTGCCAATGAGATTTATAACTTGAACGCTATTTCGCTAGACCAGGCGTTCAACATTAATCAGGTGTCATACGAAGATTCCGACAACTTTCGCGTTTTCAGTTTTTTTCGCTGAAAGCTTCCATTCTTTTGTGTGTTTGTTCACCATGTTGTTGTGGTCGTCTCATGAAAATCTCGACATTTGCTGTTGAATTCGTCTTCATTGAGAATAGAGGAAAAGAAAGGTTCATGCATTCTTATCAAAAGCAGAAATGCAAGAAATATCTTCTCAAATTCATGGAAACGAAGTATTTTGCTTTAGGACGTGAAGGAATTTTTTTTTCAGTTATCCTTGATGAATTTCCTGTATCCTCATTATATCAAATTTTTTGATGTCTTGTTGGAGGAAAACGACCGCCAATTATGTGTCCCTTTATTCGCGTATAGTCGTAATACACAGTATGAAAAAATGTCGAATGCTTTCCGTCGAGAATTTTCCAGCAGCGATTGCACATTTCCTATGAGGGCAGTCCTCCTCGCATCACCCTTTCGGATGCGAACTAAAGGCCGGGAGCAGACTAGATGGGATAGTTATCTTAGGCATACTGTAAAGCTCGACTCGCTTTAGTGTCTACCGAGTGGTTCCTTCACCCGATGATAGTATACGGCAAGTAATCTGATACTACACAGTAGGATTAGCATGAAGCTAGAAGTTAAGCGATCAAAGCGGTTCTACTGGCAGAATTTCACATATTGCTGTTGTGTTGTTGCATTGCAAAATTCTTTACGTTCACGTTTGATGTACACAGAAGTCGAGAACAGAATAGCACAATGAGAAAGGTGAAGTGAATTGAAACCTTTGACAGAACATCGCATTCTGCTATGATTTAAGCAGCACAACGAAAAATAAAGGTGATTGTCGCTTAAGACGCTCCTCTTCGGTGATATATCTGTCGGATGTATTTTTGTTGTGATGCAGCTAGTCGCTAGGGATATTATTAGCCATCACCATCTTTGTTATGAAATATTACGATTCGTCTGTTGTTGTCAGTGTTCTTATGTGGCCATTAAAATGGCATTGTATTTGTTTTACATGGTTTGAATTCATTGTGTTCCAATTGTGACCACCAGTTGTCATGCCTTCGCATATGTTCAATGAATATTGTGTATCTGTGAGATCTTTTTTTTTTGGTTATTTACAATTGACTTGTAATGTTTGATCATTGAAAATTGTTCAGCATTGTTCACTTCTAATAAATCTTTGCCCAGTTTACCCGGGGGATTCTGCTCAAAAGCATGAAAAGCGCTTTTGGCTGAGTACCGTCGAAATCGATCGAAATCGTCGGTTATTAAAAATCCTCAAAATCCCGTCTAAGAAGTCACTTTAACACCGAATTGACTGAGCCATTCGAATATAGGCGTCCTTCCGCGACATGTTTTGGGCTCCGAAATTCCCGGATGCATGGAAATCATTGTTTTTCTTTTTTTTTGGCGGTTTGCATCAAAGTATCAGTAAATCCACCCTAAATTGGCGAGAAAGAAGACAATTTTGATCCACGCTCAAAATTGCATCTTTCCACCGTAAATATTTTTCATTTGGCACGTTTGTACTGTGAGTAAAGTGGCCATTATGTGACAATGGAGGCCATGTGGGAAGATTTTTGCACTAGAATCGATGTTTTGTATATTTATCGAAATGGTCTTTTATGAGAGATTACACACATCAAGAAATCAGATGAGCTTTCTGTGAATGGCACTTCAATTATTTCGTATCCCATAAGGTGAAATACTATGTAGTGCGAACAGCTGCGATTGCTCGAACATTTCTAACTTGAGCACAACTGAATACAGCAATTATCTGATTGAGTCCTCGTCTTCTCGAAATCGTAGTGATTTTCACAACCATCGTTCCATGTGCGTCTATCATGCTTAAATAGTTTTGCTATCTTTGATGCTGATAACGCATAAACAATATCTACTTAGTGGAAAATTTGTGTATTTCTTCTGTTTGCAAATTGGAAAATTAATGATTAACTATGATGGGAGATAGGGAATGCGGAGGAGGTGAAAGAGCTCATAGCTTCTGCAATGATCATATGAGAAACATTCATTCATTCATACGCTAATTTGCACAGCGAATTTTACTTCGTAGTCGTTTTTGCAAGTCGCAGTAACCAGGAATGCAGATATGATAGGCTCACCTTTAGTTATTTTTTTTCTTCTGCAATGATCATATGAGAAACATTCATTCATTCATACGCTAATTTGCACAGCGAATTTTACTTCGTAGTCGTTTTTGCAAGTCGCAGTAACCAGGAATGCAGATATGATAGGCTCACCTTTAGTTATTTTTTTCACTAATTCGGTTGCATCTTCGGCATTTGGCACTGATTTTAATTAAATAGTGGGAAAGGGAAAACCAGAGGGGGGTGAAAGATGGGGCCTGGTAGCACGTATAAATTACCCCGTTAGGAAATAACGAAAAAGTAGCTCACTTGCACTCGATCGGCATTTTGTCGAACTGAAAGCCAGTTCCATCGATTTTCAGTTGGCACTCGCTAAGAGGTATATCGAATGGATTTTCCAATTGAACTTTTATTTGCTCCTCTCGTTCCAAATTCAGCACTGGTCCCTGAAAAAGTTTTTATTGCTGTGATGCCTGGAACTCCTTTTGTACTTATTGTTCATTGCAGGTCCAATCTGGTCTTCATTTACTATTTACTAACAGTTTCCGCTCTGCACGCGTGTGCATATCTGTGTCTTAAACTATCCAAAAGTCCTGTAGTTTCGTGGCTCGGTGAATTAAATGCAATAATTTCACGCGATGGCTATGAAGATCAATCGATAATAGCAGCGCAAACTCATTTGGTCATTTAATCAGAGCACCGGCTGTCGATAGCTGCCTGATGAACAAATTATGAGTACAAAAAAAAAAAAAAAACGCCATTACTATGCGCTTCGCGGATGAAAGTTTGCAAAAGCGCCAAAAGTGAGTTTAACGCGCAGATGAACTGTTTCCCTTAGCATCTGTCACTCTCGGCAGGTCCTCACAAGTTCTCATTGAAATTCAATGGTTACCGCTGCAAAATTGCTCGCAATCTCTCGTATTTTCTCTAGATGTGCAAAGTTCGTTATGTCATAGAATGAATGAATCTTACAACCACTTTGATTAGTCAGAAAGATATTATTCCATTGACGAGTTGATAAAGTTGAAGATATATTGTTATAGGCTAAGAACGAACGTAAACGAATTAGATGCAGAAATAGTATTGAAAAAATTATCTACATCGGCTCGTTGAAACTTCACAGTTCCATTAATTTGTACTCATGCTCAATAAATAAACAAAAAATTCATATCGATCTACCCCTTAGAGCTTTTATGAAACGATTGCGCACCATAAAGAAAAGGTATCTTCTCAAGAACATTGAAAATTACAAAGGTATTTGAGCTAGAAAACATAGTGACCATTTCAATGGTGAGTTTTGGCTTCATGATCTTCAGAATTTCCCGACGTCGATAGTTTTGTCCAGTTTCTTGAACCTTTGAAAAAACGGACACCGCAATATCCCAATCTTCTTCAAAATTCTGATTGTAGCTCTCCGCCACGACATTGATATCCATCCGTCGAACTAAAGACGAAAATTATTGCACCGAATATATCGGAAAGCTTTTCCTCCACGTTGCATAGATACTTATCAGCTAGGTGTTGAATTTGACAAAGCTAATAGCACTATGCATATAGAATTAAAGTTTTTGATTCCCATTGCATATGAATGTTGTGAGTTTTCCAACAAATTTCGCTAACTTTTTATGGCGTTGTAAAGTTCGGAAAATATTGGTTGAGTGAATTCGTAGATACAATCTTTACATATAAATATTACAATTTTGAGCTATATATTTATATAGTTTAAATTATCGTTTTTGAGTTAATTCATAACAGTGTTTCTTTCGCTAGAAAATATAGCACAACAATAGTTGAAACTACCTTTATTTGGTTCGATTTCGAGCGTTTCATGCGCGGTATAGACGTTTGCAATAATAGTTCCCGTATAGCAAACAATATCCACATGTATTTGTGAAACAACCGTTCGGATATTATCGGATTGATTCGTCATTTCAAGGAAACCGCTGATTGATTTGCTGATATCAACCTGAACAAAATATTATCAACTATGATCTTCACATGAAATTCGAATGGAACAATCGCTCATATATAAATGAATGGGTGAGATTTTTCTTAGCAGCAAATTACTACAATGGGAGATGTATTTATTTGCTTAAGGGGTACCTACCGATGTTATATTTTCTTGTGTAGAGAATATCACTTTGCAATGAACGCAAATAAAAAACAGTTGGCATTGCATAATCGTTTACTTCTAAGAGAAAATTTCGCTGAAACATAATTAGTCACATGACAGCTGCTGCATATGATACTTGTCATATGACAGCTGGTCATATATTGGCCATTTTTATGAACAAATGTCGCACAAATATCTACGCTTCATATTATATCGAAAAAAAATTCCAGTAAAACGGGCGAAATTTTTTGTTTTTTTTGATTTTCTTGTTTTTGTCAGAATATTTTTCTATGGTGATTCTGCTAATATAATATTTCCTTAACTGAACTTTTAGAGTTACAATTCTCAAGAGACTCTGGTGAGAGATATTCAACTTTTCTTCAAAATTTCAGTTAAGCGCAGTGGCCTTTGTTCCGCCTAAGGGTTCCGGAGCAAGGGAGGGGCTCAATTTCCATGACTGATGATTCTTGATGGAGAATTACTGAAGAAAATGGAGTGTTAGAACGAGTGTTAGTTGTTGCCAAAAATCGGAGTGGCAGATTCAGTCGACGAGTTTTGGAGTGAAGACGGCTCATTGAATGAGTTTGCGCTCGTATGTAGCTTACAATCGGAGCACTAAAAGTAACAAATTTGAACATAAATTTTTTCTCGCCCGGAAAATGGATTCAATTAGATGATGAGAATCTTTTTAAGTACAAAAGCAATTATGCAAACATCGTCAAATCCACCGATGGAGAATTGCACATCGGATTTCGTCTCCAGTAATTCCTCTTCTGCACGTCGGTATCTTCTAGGACGTAATCCAATAGATTCAAGAGCACGACGGTGTTGCTCGCGCTCATCTTCCGACCCCTCGGGATACTTATAATTATTGGTTATATTCATTGCAAATTCGATCATTTTCGGATTATTTGTGACTATCTTTGTGCCAACGCTGAAAATATGCGCGTTGAAAAAATCATTTGTGGATTTTTCTATCTGTGCTGAATCATATCGCAGAGATTATTAGAACAGCACTGAAATGCAGTAATAGCAAGTAATATCTAGGAGCGCTTCTTAAGTGAGGATGCCTAAATATTTTCTGAAAGCTCTATGGACGCTAACGGTTATCCAAATTTGCTATCAGCTCGTCGATTAACCAAGGCATCCTCTCGGTGTGCTAAAAAGTTAAAAAAATGCTGCTTACTAATTAGGTGGCATCACATTTAAAACCTTTATCTGCACTACTGCGAGAAGCTGACAAGAGGTTCACTAACATAGCGGTCCAATTTGACAATGAAATCACCTTGCAGTTGATTTGGTTTCGTTGACGAATGTTATTCGGCGGTTTAATAGATCTGTTCTATAAAACTTATCGACAACATCGGCGTTGATCTCTCCATAAATGAAGACTCCGTCGTATGGTAATTTCAAATTCCCATAGAGTAATGCCCTTACTGGAAACGGCCCGCATTGGTATCGGCCAGATTCTGCAAGAAATTTAGTGATAGTTTCTTGAAAAAAAAAAGGTGCAAACTAAAAAGCGTTGACCTTGACTTCGGCACTACTGTGCATTGATGTTTTAAAAGACCTTCAGTGAAATAACGAAAACATACCGTTGTTTTAGAAATGAATGAATGCCAGTATACTTCATTTCTGAAGATGCAGCAAAAGGGGTAAAGTGTGAAGCATTGGGTCTGCTGATCGAGATCAATCTAGAGGTCGTGGATGCCTGTGAGCTTCTCCGCTTAGTATTCTTTGTTTAGTTCCGGAGTTATTGCGCATTAGATCTGAAGTTTTGCCATTTCGCTTAGAAGAACGACTGAGTCCATAAATCACCATTAACATACGCAATAAGGCGTTTATATTTTAAATGATTCAACCGTTCATAGAAATCTCTAAAAGATTCGTTTTTTCGTGACCCAACCTGCGCAAATGAACTTTTTATCGGTTGTGTAACGTGTATTTATTTTAAGGTGCCTATGGTTGGCTATAATTCTCTCTAAAGCTAATGTTTCAACTCGTAGGTTTGCAAAGGTCTATGAGCCATTCAAGCTTCGTTAACCCACCTTCATCAGTTCCCGGTTTGAAACTACTCCACAGAGGGATGGATAGACATACACACACACACCTCCACACATATATACGTACGCACAGGTAAGACCTTGCAGCAGTTAGCATTAGAAATGTCGTACTTGCAAACTTGGGTAAGAAGGACTACAACGCCAAAAAAATACTCCCAAAAATGTGAAGAGAAAGGCAACGAACAGGGAATGAATTGAACGCTCTAGTGTTACGAAAAATACCAGGCCGTAGCCAGAGGTAGGTGAACGTAACAACCGTCGACGAAATGAAGCTATCCATCCATCCCGAATGTTTATCGTTTGCTTTAACGTATCGTATGATTGTTCAAGGAACTCAGTATAAAATATAACACAAGTATAAAATATAACACATTCCGCCAATAGGTTAGGTCTTTAACAATATTTGCGAAGCGATTTTACCAATACGTGCTATAAGATTTAATAGAACCGAAATCGAACGAATTATTGCTCTGCTCAACGATTGATTCAACGATAAGATGTGACATTTTGCGACTTCAAATGATTTCATTGAAATGAATTTTACAAAGAGCCATTCATTCATCATCACCACTTTCATGCCTACAGTTGTTGAGTCACTGAGATGAGACTGTTGTTTCCGGCGTTTCATTACCTTGCACTCGCAACGTCTTGAATCACTACGGATAGCGCATAGTGATCATGCAGCTATCGTCTAAAGTATGCAGGGAATGGCACTATTATGGGTCGTTCTGTCAAACACTTCGACATGCTGTCATATAATATATTTTTGTTCAGAATATTTTCCTCCTCTTCAGAATTTTTTAAATGAGCAATTAAATATGTATTTGGCGTAAAAGTAACAGGGAAGCCATGTAGTATACCGCATGCACGCTTGCTAAACAGGTCTCGACGAATCACCTGAGCTAACATGCTGATGAGTGGCGTCACAAACCTGCCAGCCATTATATGACTTCTCCAGACTTGGACGCATCATCCACACTTCATTCCATACATGGAAATTCCATATCTGCAACGTTCTCAGTGATTTCATCGAAAGCAGGTGTCACGTCATGCAGCTGTCAGCTTGATGTCAACTCGAATACCTCCCACAGAGTGGCTTCGTTTTTAACGCAATGAATTGGTTTATTGAGACTCGAAGGAACGATTTACTGTTCGAATCGAACCCCTACGATTTTCCATTTGGCAAAGCTCGCTGCCATGCTAAACGTTGAAGACTCTTCTGTCATGTAATATAATTAAGGTTAATTAATTTCGCTTGGGTCATATAGTCACCCAGGTGGATGTGCGACAGAATGTGCCAAAGAACAATATGACTGAAAAAAAGGCATAACCGAATCTCTATTATCCGGTGAGGGCTTTCCATCGATGTAAGTCAAAGTGATTGTTAGATCCTCATTGGTATCGTGCGCAGATTCGTAATTAGTGACTGTACGACAAGGAATCCCGATGCATCGGCATACTGCAAACGATAGTTTTGAGTTAAATTATGCGTGTTTCGAACTAATGAAACGCAACGCAGAAAGAACAAATCGTCTGACAGTGTTGTTATCACTAGAATAATGTGCATATATAGGGATTTGTATTTCCGTTATGATCCGAGTTCAATCGGGCACTGCGGATCATAAGATGCGCACGAAGTTCAGCAAGAAGTGCCTATTCCAAAAAAAAAGCTTTTAGGAAAACATACTTTCACCACTCATCATCATCATTCTAGCTTGTTTTTTTCCCCTTTGTGATTCCCCAAGGGAAGAAATATTGAGTAAAGAAGAGCTCGCAAATCCGAATAACATTTTTCATTTGAAAGCTAAGCAATCTGAGTTCCTTAATGCAGCTATCTATTGAACATTTTTGCTGCACTAGAAATCACTTTACTGCGAGTCACCAAAATATAACACTGTCATTGCCGAGAGCCTTCATTTACGGGAGCAATGGTAAGTTGCTTCCTGCCTGCTTAAACCACACTTCAACACACGCACACACGAATACACCTAACCATTCCTTACACTTCGAACGTTTTCATCCCATAAAACTAAGAATATTCGCAGTCCACCGCACACGACAGCGATAAAATTCCTTACTCAAAATTCAGAAAGCCAGAGATCTCATGGAAAACAAAGTAGCGTTTTCACACAACTGATTTGAAAAAAAGTGCATATAAAACACATACGAGATGTGAGTAGACCACCATAGCACCAACATTGGCCAAAACCGATTCTCGTTCCCGCTTTCAAATAGTTCATTAGTATTTCTGTTGATCCTGTCCACATACTCGGAAGCACATTATGTGGTCCAAGTTCATTCACATTCAACTTTTGCCAGCTTGCCTCAAGAATGTATTGATTGATCTGTAAAGAAAACATGGAGAATCTAGCCAGATGAACGAACAGAATTTGCGCTTCAGGGGTTCTGCCAACCTGACCAACCGGTATCGTATATCACTAGCAAATGAAGAAACATCAGAAATAAATGCTTCTACTCTGAGTAATCGAACCATCCATTCCAAACATCGCTTTGTAGCGTCAGGATGCTTAAGGATGTAACAAAATTGCGACACAATGATAAACAAAGGCTCCGTATAATACTTTATGTGAAAGGAAATAAAAACCATTCGCAGATCATATAAAAACTCTATGTTTCTTCCTCTTTTTGCGAGCTTTCCTATTTTCTTATTCGGTCTCTTATTAAATCTTATACCCTTCGGGTTCTCAACTTTATTCTAATATGACCGGATGATCACACCTCGCTCAATTTCCACCTACCATTACTATGATTGAAAATCTTCCTATTCCCTTTCTCAGATCCTACCAGTGTAACGTAAAAGTGAACGGTGTAGAATTCAAGCAGAATTTTAGCGCTTTCAAATCGCAATAAGCCTTTTCAACTTGATGGACCAATATGAAGAGTTATATAAAGTTGAATTTATTGCTAGACGTTACAACAACCACACTTAACAACATAGCTTTAGTGCTTGCAAATTTTTGGCAACACAACACCTACAAGCATGTAGGTATTCGCACAGGTACAATGTTGCGATCTTTGCAAATATATCTTTGTATGAACGTTTAATAAACAATTCAAGCAAATATAAGCTTGTGAATATTTCAGTGAATTCATGTACGCAACTTATTCCTGTCATAGTCGCTCTCGTCGCTGCAGTCGATGAATCTTTCACATTTTCGAATCTATTGTATTTTTCGAAAATTTCACCATTTTTCTACGAAAATTGTATATGCAATATTGTTTCCTCACTGATTCATTCAACTATGGGAGAATTGCAAAAAATTGGCAGTTAACAATAGTATGTAAAATAACTCACCCCGAATGTGAACGCACGAACAATTTGAGATGCGCTTGCGAGACTTTTTGTGTCGATGAGATCGTCTTTTATGAGACGCCGAATGAGGTCGATTGCTGCGAAGAGACAAACATTTTCGAATTGTCCATAGAGCCAAGGATCTTTAGTGCGTATTTTGAACAACATACCTATCGGATCCAAAACATATTCATCAAGTTCGTCTTGTAATGGATAGTAGGTCTCGTCTTCTGAAATTTCAAATATGATGTTTGCTGATCATGACAATGTTCATCTTTCTACAAAAGTTGAATTTTTTTCATAGCTCCTCATATTGAAATGTCAAAAATTTGCTGAATCATTACAGAAGGAATGACTACAAAAATTTTCGGTGAGTGTGCTACTGTTAACAATACTAGACGATATTTCATGAAAATTTTTCAATAGCATATTGAGAAAAAAACAAACAAACAAAAACGCCGCACCTCTATTCCAAGGATTGAACAGAATATAAATAGGTGCATCGAGTCCAACAATAGAGGTAAGAAAGCCAAAACGACGACATTCGATATTCACCTCCCAAATGCCAATCGCACAATCGTAAGGGATAGAAATCTGAACTAATACATTTACAGGCATTGCTTCATTATATATCGGTTGGCAGCCATTTACTAGTGGCGTCATGCTGATGGATCGCATGCAGGCGCCATTGTTAAGAATCACTCCCTTTTAGGAGACACTGTGGACATGACATCAACAAAAGACCTCGTCGAGGAAATTTATTGGTATTTGAAATCGGCTTTAGTCATAGCAGTTTGCTGAGAAGGGAATCGACAAGCGATTTAGTTACTCTGTTCTTAACAGCGCCATATTTCGCCTTTGTTTCATAAATTTTTCCTGTGGCAAGTATGCAAACATAAAGCTTGTTAAACGATCTTTCATCTATGTCGAAATATTCAACAGCTCCTCTTTTCAAAAAATCCAAATCGCAGTTCTGTGCACAACGAAATGTAGAAATGATGATTCATAGAGGTTTTTTTTTTTTGAAATCCCTCCAGCATACATACGTCAACTGTAATCGAGTCAGTGAATTGACGGCGTATGCGTGCTTCCCATTCATCTCTTCTGACATCTTCATATTGATAAATTTCATTCTTGACCGGAAGTTCAGCACGACTTTTGGCAGTTTCTGCAACAAAGATTAAGCCGAATTTTCCCGTGAGGCAATTAGTATTCGAAGAAAAATTGCATCATACAAAGTTGAAACCAGTGGGAAAAAATTTTGGATGAGTGTTCTATGTTTCGATTTCTACCTCTTTGCTAAGTCAACAGGCGCAGCATTATTGATGAGAACATATTGCCCTGAAACGTTTAAGGAGTTTTTGAAACGAAGACTCTCCGTTTTCTGTCAGATTTTCAATGGTTATTTTCTACAACTTTTTGAAATCCGCCCAAACAGAAAATCATCAAAGAAAGCTCTGATGGAAACGAGCGTATTCATATTGTAGGAGGAAAATTTTCACTGAAGAAGGTGATGATATGCTTCACTGAAATATCGGTGGTAAATTTTGCAGGCAATACTATCTACAGCTAATGTACGAGAATACACTTTGAAAAGCACATTAAAAATTGGTTTAATCAGAGTGGCTTCCATCCGTATTCATATTCAACATATTCACCGATTCAACATCGGGCTGTTTCTATGAAAACTAACGCTACGCGTGAAAAAAGATAATTGAGTTACTATCGTTTTGAAGAAAAACTAGTGAGGCAAATTCGTTTGCAAAGTTTCGTATGAAAATAAACAACTAACCGTTTGTGAATACAATCGTCATTGTATCCACTTGGGGGTCGTAGTTGCCATGCGTTTTCAAAAAGATCACTATTGGTTGACCTCTTCTACAGACAAGTCGATAGGGATGTACATTTGCCACTTCATACTGCTCAGTGTGATGCGCAATTGTATTGCGTTCAATGTTGAAATCAACTGCGGCAATTTCGAGAATTCTTCCTGGAATATATGACCCAGGATTAGTTAAGTGTCGCATAGGAAATATTGAAAGTAGTTAGCATGGTTCGTATTTTTGACTTTATGCTCATTCTGCGCTTTTGTAAAAGAAGGCATCATGGACAATATTACACCTGTGCAAATACATATATATGTGCGCAAACCTGTTCAAAAGTTAAACTTGGAAGCCGTAGAACTTATGGTGATGAAATCTACTGGTTGTAATTCATGCCCACTGCAGACCCTTCAAATCGATTCGGTTATCCTCATGAAAGATGGGTGCTCAAATGTGCATCAAATGAAGTGGTGCCGGTCAACGAGCCAAAAAGTTTTCGGTGAGTGCACAGATAGAAGCACAAGAGATCACTTTCAAACAGTCTGCAAACGAAGCACTGAGAGTCAGGGAAGTTGCGTTTCCCCACTTTCATCTGATGCCTCAAGAATTCTGGGAAAATAGTGCTGCTTAACAAGTCGACAGGACGTCACCCTATGGGGAGGGGGGAAGGGGTGCTTGCAGAATCGTTCAAACATACCTTCCTGCATATCAGAACTTGTGAGTTTGAAATTTGCGCAAGGGGTTCGCAAGACAGCAAATGGTTTGCCTTAGGTATAGCGGGCAGCAGCGTGCTTTGAAAGCAACTTGAAGAGAATGCCACTGAAAGGAGGAGGTAACCATTACCAAAAGTTTAGCTAAAAATGGGCGTTAAATGTTTGGGCGAGCGCTCAATTTCAATACTTACCATAGTTTTTTCTGCAGAACCGGCTTTCGCCTACTTCTTGAGGCAGCAGGCGAAAGTAGGCTAAGGCAGCTGCCTGACTCAGTGCTCTATTCGCAGACATTCTAAAGATGATTTTGCGTGCTACTGCTAGCGTATTCGTCAAGAACTTTTTGACCTGTTGACACACAAAAAAGTTCATTTTAGGCATTATTTTATCGTTTTTTAATTATTCACGCAGCAGGATGAAATGAGAAGCCCGATTGCAGGAGATTTTTCTGGCTCACCTTCCTATTTGCCAGGAAGAAACCGGATTTGTTCGTCACGGTAACTTATACTATCTGTTTCTCTTAGCATAGTTGGACAGAGGCACTAAAGCTTTTTCGCAAAAGAAATATACATCCCTGAACGTACTGCTTGGGTGGTCTCTTCACTCTGAATGATACACCCCGCCTTTCGGCTGTCGTGCGACGCACACCGATCCTGATTTAGGCTGTGTTGCGAAAAAGCCGCAACGCTTAACTACATGAAGATTGGGACATGACGTATCACATTTGTTATAAAAATTACATTTTTTCTCAGTATGTGCCCGTGTATATCTGCGTGTGTCCACGTGCGGCTATGCGCATTTGTGTTAGCGCCTATGTGTGGTCGCTGCTTGTATGTCTACATCCATCTGCACTCGTATGTGTGTGTGCGCGTCTGTGCACATTAATGCGAACCAGCGTTCCGAACAGAACCAGACGTCTTTATAGCATTACTCTAGTCTAATGTAAAAATGCCTGTGAAAAACTTAGCTTAAAACGTGTGATTTGTTCGCAGCAGAACGCATGGGTTCTTTTTTTTTGCAGAAAAGTTAATCGAAGAGGGAATTTGCATATTAGGAAGAACAAGTTTGCTGTGGTAGTCTCTTTGGCGTTTATCGGTGTTGTAGTCACTTTACGCTTACAACATGAAAGACTCACAGGTTATGACATGAGAAAGTAGGCATGTGTAAAGTTCTCATCTAATTGACGGACTGTGTGCTTGTGGAAAATCGAAATCGGTAGGGTATTGCAACAGTATATCAAGAATGAAATATTAAGCGGATTTGGAAGGGCGTAAAAAAACAGTGACCGACATACCCCAATTCGAAGTGCGGTGTTGGAACGGAAGAACCGGCTCTCCATGTAGCGCATTACGAACATCTGGCGCCTCTCGCATCTCGTTCACTCGCAGAACGCCGTTATGAGACATGCCAGTCTGATTGATGGGATTACCGTTGCTGTTGCCACTGAAGGAATGCACGTGTGAGGCATCTCGACGTGCACGTTCTCGAGCGAGTTTTTTCTGAGGATCATATGAAGAATCGTGATGATCACCGAAGTTCTCTTCCTCACAACAATGAGTATTTCGTGCAACGTTTTCATCACAGTCAGCGGTAACCGTATGCCCAAGGTTGCGCTGTCGGTTAACCTGCTGTTGAAAGTCTTCCAAATCTTGGAAGTTTTTGTTGTCATCGTTGCTAAAAGCATTCTTCCACGTGCTTTCCATCTGAGATCCTCCAATAAAAGGCTTGCCGGATGCAGCGGTACAGTGAGTTTTATTTTCCTGCTCCCTGAGACTTCCTTCAAAACCCATCTTTTCCGCCATTTCATCAGATTTTTGCTCCATAGATTCACTATAATTTTGTCGAGCTTTGAGCGATGCACGATTAGTGACATTATCATCCCACGTTACCTTCACAACTTGCCTACTGCTTTCAAATGTCGTTTGCGCTACCGAATTTTCAATGATCGTATCGTTGCAATGTGCTGCAGGTTGTAGTGACTCAGACATTTCTTCTCGATACATGTTTGAGTCTTTTGTAGTTCGTTCTATAGTTTCCACTTTGCGTTCCATTTGTACAAATTCAGAATCTGTTTGCTTCGAAATATTTTCTCTTGCATCTATCTGAGCTGGTTTAATAAAAACTTCCGTTAAATCTCGGTCATTCTCAGAACTCGAAAACCTATGCTGGGCACGACATTCATACACTGTTTTTCCTTTCGATTGAGGAGGGTTTCGAAAAGAAGCTTGAGCGCTGATTGCTCGTCCAGATGAAATGTTTTCATTTGCAACAGCCCTATGACCGTCTATGCCATCGTTGCTTGCTGAGTGCAATTTTACGACCCGTTCCGAACATTCATGACCTTTTTTCCTACATTTTCCACTGTATAAAATTTCGTCGAACTTAGGCGATTGTTGCAACTGCATTTTAGACGATCGTTTTTCGAAATTAGACTGATGCATTTTCTCTGTATTCTGGTCTCCAGTGGCAATGTTCTTGTGGCCTCCACAACAGCTGGTGTCTGCACACAATCCTCTTTTCCTGTTTGTGTTAATGTACGTGCGTTTATCTTCCCATTTCTGGTCGACAGGAAACGCTTCGGTTTTAAGCATCCTCTGCTCCGTTTGTTTCCGCGCATGCAACACCTCATTCTTTTCGCTGACAGTTTTTCCCTTCCCTTCTTCCACAGCAAAAGATAAGTGTGTGCACATGTTTTGGTTGCCTTCAACAACATTTGAATCCACTTGTTGAGATATGACATGCGCTATTTTATCTTCAAGGCCAATTTCACCACCACCTGAGATTGTTTCTTTATGTCTGCTGTTTGAAATGTCGGCTTTAGAACCAGATAAATCTAATAATTTCGATTCCTTTGCGTTACGATAGAAATTGCTGTCAGAAGAATGAGCAAAATCGCGTCGTTCGAAGCGACTGGGGCATTTGTGCGATCTTGTTGTCATCCTGTTTACGCAGTAATCTTCATTGCCAAGCTGCTCGTGTTCAGTTTGAGAAATATTTGTTACATACAATTGCCTCCTCCATGAGGGAGCATCACTATCTAGAGTGCCTTCTGCACAATTCCCAAGCTCGCAACATTTGCAGTGGATTTTCATTATGCCGGTTCCGCCAAGATCGTTGCACGAGAGTCTCCTGGCTGCTCCGGTCCGTCGTGACAGATGCTCATTGCTTTGCTCACTTGGCGAAGCTTTATGCTCAATAGGCACCTTGTTGATGGGATGAACTTCTTGCTGTGATGGATATGACGACACATTGCTTCGTTTGAGATAATATCTCTGTTCGAGTGCTTCAAGATCCATCGTTTTGATTAGCACACGCTCATCAACGGGAGGCGTTGGATGATCTACGAAAGTGAGTTCTTTAGCCTGCCATGCTAGTTGCGTGTTTTCTTTGCGTTGTATAAAGTCAAAACCTTGATCATAACAATATTCTTGTTTCTCTTGCATGCTACAGCATCTACTATATCGTCGACAGTTTGATTCTGCAGAACGAGACCTCGGTTTATGTGAACGTTCCAAAGATAGTCGTTCACCTGAGCGTCTTCTTCTTATTGGAATGATTCTAATGCTGTGAAAACGACGACTTTCATGCATCGTCATTTCGGCGGCTTAGCTACTGCTTGCGAAATACTTTTTGCTTAGAGAGTCGGCGCTGAACTCGACTTCAGAGCGGTCCTACTATGAGCCGAACTATTCATTAAGTCCGCTGAGATTGTTATACTTTAAACGCCAAACGCTGTCCACCACTCTACTCGCTGTTGTAAATAGAGGTGAAATATTCCGCTTATCCTGGAATTACTGCGTGTCAGGTGTCAGTGAAGTTGTTGTTATTTTATCACATTCACGATCTACTTCGACAAGAAAGCTTTCAGAATGAGAAAACCTCTGAAAATCAAACATGAAAAGAAAGTTAACCGCGTCGATTTTCAAAGAATCTCAGCAAAATCGCTTCATTCTGATCTCCTTTTTTTTCTTTAAAAACATGGCACAGAGTCGTATCAAAAATGGTTAAACGGAGAAATGTGTGCTTTTTCATTAGATCATTGTTCGAGGCAATCAAGGGAAACTTATGTTTTACCCGCATCAAGTACAGCGAAGCTACGTAAAGTTTTAGAAAAATACTCATTCAAATTTTGAAAAAAACCCCAGACGTATGCAGAAGTTTAACAGAGTAAAATAACTTCATAAACAATTCGGCACATTGTAAATGAGGGATAACCACATGGAGAAATCCTATAAGCGCATCTATAAGTAATTTAATATGGCCTTCGTTCGTATGGCATAATGAATTAACTACACCTAGGCATACAGCCACCGAGTCTAACTGCGATTAGAAAAAAATATATATTAATCAACACCTGAGGCTGACTGATGGATCAAATATATGCAAACTGTGCTACCGCTGAGTCTTTCTTCGCGAAGTGATTTATGACACAATGACAGTGCAAAGATAATATTAGATGAGAGGAAGTGATTCACTGGAACTTAATAACCGGAAGTAATTGCTTTTATACGCTTTGTTGAGATTTCCGAGAAATCATCGAAGAAATATTTCGCCTTTTTGAAATCCATCAAAATATTTTCAAACAATTGCTATGCATTTAAAGCTTTATTTCTGAAATTTATTGCACAAAGGAGGGAAATTTCAAATTGTTTTCTTCGCATGTTGAGTTGCAAATTTCAAAACAACCGTTGAATTGTTTGAAAATTTGCACCCTCCCAGCATTTTTTTGTCACGATTAATATTTTTCGTTGATCTGCAGCATTCATCTTATGAAGTCGTTTTCCGAGTTGCATTTACCTGCAGAAATTTGCAAAGCCATTGGACACGCTCACTAGAGAGCCGCATTTACGTTGCAGTTCCATGCGCCTTCTTACTGAAAGCAATGGTACCTATGGGAACCGCCTTCAAGAACAATTTACTCGAACCAGCATCCAGTAGTGCATACAAGCAAGGCTGCGCATATAATTCCGATGACAAAAGCCTGGTTAATTTATAGCTCATTCCCGGACAGTGGGAAAAAATGTCATTGCTCATTTGCATGCACGGAGAAAAAAAGCTCTATAACATAAATCCACAAATTTCATACGCTATAACTTACGACTGTTTAGAGTTTCAGGAATATCACAAAACTTATCGTGAGGAGACACCGTAACTGTGGATAGTTGTTTGTAAAAGTAAAGAAAAAGAAAAAGTGCTCATTAGCTGGTTATTGAATACGCATAATTTCGAATCTGAAGAACATTCGAGCAGTGGAAACGTAAACCGATGCGATAGTACCGATAATTTGCAGCTGTGGGATTGCCTGCAGTGTTCACTAACGATTTAATACCGAGTGCTGTTCAGTAAATACATTAGCAACCACTTGGTGGAAAAGACTAGCGAACTCTACATTTACCAGAATAGGAATCCAGCAATAAGGACCGCAGAGAGGGCAAGAAAACCTCTTTCGATTTATGCATGAATACTTTCACATAATGTAACAATAATAGCACCACATTTCCTTACACCTGCTATTGAATTACGCTTCCAGTACTGCGTGAAAAGCGAACAGCTAAATTTAGATGACAACAAGTGAGAATGCTCATGATTTTTTCGCTGAATAAAGTGGTTTTTTACTTTTTCTGAAACGGCAAGTCTCGCCAGAGCGCAAATGTCCTGATTATGGCAAATTTCCCAGTCTCCTTATTAATGAGATGTACTGTAAACTCTCTATCGTCAACTCCATATCCAGAAAAGCCTCAGCGGTGAAATCAGATGTGCAGATGCGGCCAAACAAGCAGTTCAACGGATACCAATAATTGCGATCAGCAACTGAAAATTGATCTCAAGCACTGGTCTTGCACTATCATATCGAGAGTGATCAAAATATAAGCAAATGTTACGCACAAAATCCTCTCGAAAAATATTGTAGCAGAAAGTAACATCTTGCATGCACACCTCCAAGCAATATTTGTCGAAAATAGCAATCGTCAAAAAAAAGGCAATACGAAATGTGCTACACGAATATGACTCATTGCGGAATGTTGGGCGTTTATTTCGACGAAAAAAAAAACTTTACCATTTTATTTGTTGTGTTTGCTTTTGTTTACCATTCACAATGGAATATTTTCGAAACATTTGAAACGAGGCGCACAATCACAGAGGCGAATCACAATTGAAAAATCGATTTTTAATTGCATTTCTCATTTCCACATCGCCTCTATGAATAATTATTAGGAAACCTATGGCGTAGAAAAAAAAAACTGCCAAGAATGCACATTTGATGCTCAATTGTTTGATCATAAACGCGTGCATAGGTGAGGAAATTTTTCCATAAATATTTTTGCAAAAATTTTCATTCTATGATATCAATACTCGTATCTTTTAAGGTATCGAGTGGTTGGCCGTGGTGCCAATCAGCTTTCCTTCTTTGGCCATGATCGTGACTGAAAACAAATACTGCAGCCTTATTAAAAGTTACAGCCAAAGTATATCGTATCGCTCACGATGCCATCGCATTGTTAAAAGCCATTTCGAAAAGAAGCAAACTGAAGTGAATCTGTACAATTGATATCTCTCTTCACTCAAATATGACAACAACTGAAGAAAAAATCACACACCCCAACTTATACGGATACGCACAAATAGAGGTGAATGCAGAGGCAGGAAGGATATGTGCCAACTAGGAAACGCCTTTTTGGACATCACTCTGTCAAATTTTATTTTATTCACCATTGAAGCACCATATAAAGCAATTATGGATTTACTACGTCTATGAATTATAAATTGTCATTGGTAGTTGGCTTGAAGGATCACAATGTGAGACCTTGCAAATGATCGTCTATGGATACTTTTCATTTTTCACAAGATTATTGCATATAGGCTTGGAAGGAAAATAGTGGAATGTCGACATGTACACCCTGCAGACTGTACAACTGGACATGTCATTCTATATGCTTCGAGTCGATGAGGAGTCGAAAAGAGTGGTGCTGTTGACATCAATGTTTTCTGCAAATTGAGGACTGTAAAGGGTATCGAAGGTCACGATCGGGCTCGCTATTCCTTAACAAAAAGTCCATTAGGAACGAGAGCTTTTATTTTAAAAACGTGCACTTTCAGTCGACCTAGTTCTTTTGATCTGGCAAGACCTTTTCGAAAATTGAGGATTTATGACACCTTCTTTCACAGACTTTTTATGTTCTCTAGTGCCATATAAAGTCTTCTTTTTGAAATTCGAGCGATCTGAAATTTTATAACCAGAAGTTTTTGAACGGTGATGAGTTACCCAAAATTCCCGAGCATTCGAACCTCTGGCATTTCAAACTCCGGGAGTTCATTAGTAAACTTTCTAGGTATTAGTTTGTTTTGCCGTTCATAAGCAATTTCATGGATTCCTCAACTTTGTGAATTCTTCAACGAAATTTTTTTCCTAGCCAGCTCCAATGTTGGAGCAGTTTTCCGACATCGCTGATCCATTTTTCAGCCTTTCTTCACTTCTTATGAGATCGCATACATTTCCTCTTGCAATTTCTGTATGCATCGATCGTTTTTGGCCGAGAAAAATTTAGAATAATCAAAACTGCTGCATATTCGCCAAAATTAAGTGCCTAGAATTATTCGAATGCCGATGAATGAATTCCAACGCGAATGTCCACTTAATTGTTTCGTTGCATTTAAATTTTCATAGGGCAACCATTCTTATATCGATCGAGAAAGAAGTCGGCACATTTTCTGAGTTGACGATGACCGTCTTTCGGCATGATTGTCATGTTGAATGGCGTTCTCAAGTGGATTGACTAAAAATTCATTGCAAAAGGATAGGAATTATGGAGACAATTTTATCCGAAAAGAAGTTTTGATGGGAATTTTGTATTGCTTCTTCGCATCGTTTTATCTCTAATATGCCGGGAATTTTTTAAGTCGTAAAATTTAGATTGGCAAATGAATCTTTTCGCTTGCGAACTTCATTGACGAAAATAGGTTAAAGATGGAGAAGTCCCCTAATTCGCTCACGAAAGCATTTAGATGTACGTATTTCTATTATTCGCTAGTCGCTCAAGTGAAGTGGTTTTCGGAATTTTAATCTCTTTACCTATTTTTGTGCATATGGACTAAAATCTACCCACTCGAAAATTTTTGTCATGTTTTTTCAGCAAGTATAATTACCAGTACGACACTCTATCGCTTTAAGAAGGAATATCGTGTGCGCAATACTTTTTTATTGCCATTTTGCATTCCCTCCCCCTTTCCCTTCCCCGCCACTACAAGAGCTGACATAGCGAATGCTAGCTGAAAAGACCGATGATTTGCATGCAAAAACGCTGATATCCAAGCTCAAAGAGTTCATAAAAACGATGCAATAAATTATGAAACAACCACAATTAGGTTATAAATAGTTGTGAACCTTGTTCGATTTTAAAGAAATATTAACGTCTAGGTTCCTCTAAGTATTCCGTTGTTTATTGGAGTTATCGCCAATAGAATTGATAATTTCAATGCTAACGTGCGATAGCAATTGTTCATAAGAATTGAGCGCTTAAAATAGATGTCACTACTTTTCATGCGCTTTCTGCAGATTCACTTCTGCAAAGCACATCAACATGAGATCATACCTATGCGTTTGCATATATGCATTCATTTGCACAAGTTTTTAATTTAAACTGCTCAATAATTTCACCTCGGAAACTGCAAAAGTTAGAACTAAGCAATTTTATTGCCAAAATGGACACTTTGATGATGTGCCACGTCACTAGACGATTTTTTCCCAAATCGTCATCGTTTAGGAGCGATTTGTCAGGGAAAACTTTGATGAGGAAGTCAGGAAACGGCAAGGTGGTGGGAATTTCAGCGAGAGGATGTCCGACGGAAAACCTGACGAGAAAACGAAGATATGCAAAGCAATGGAAGTTTCGTTATGAGGTGAGTGGTCGAACGGTTGCGTATCGTGAGTGATTTGGCAAGGAAGAGATCGGTCGAGGAAACTTGGTGGAATTTCTCCTTCGTGTCTCAATCCTCAGCAAAGATCTCATTGGATGAAAGGGGCTATAAAGCGTACCAGAATGATCCCCATCATCAACTTTCAGTCTGAGAGATCAAATTCTAGTGATTAAATTGCGCGCTACTAAATATGCTTCTAAATGGCCGTATTTTACAATCGATTTGAGTTTGCAAAAACTATCCCTTTATAGACGATCTGTGCGAATGATCGGCTGCATTAAAATATGAGCACATTAGTGCGAATATTTTATCATTTTTTCGTAATTCATGAAACCGGTTGTTCAAATGAAGGAGAAGAGGAAAAACAGAGAAAGATTACAAAAAGCGCATTTCGTGCAAGCCCCGCAGGCATGCTTTCCCATCTGCGTCGTTTTTGTATTAGAGCATGAGTTATAGCTACGATCAAAGTCGATACTCGCTTTAAACAGCGAGGCGATATTTCGACAATTTGTCACAACGTTCAATGGCTTCGGCATAACGAATTCATCTTCACTGGCCTTCTAACTAACTGTGCGTATGTTCGTCCATACATTGGCTCAAAACGCACACTGATAATATCTTGTCTTGTTTAATGAATTTGTTAGTGATAGCAATAAATTCATGTTGTGGCTTCAATATCATATTTGGGTGCAGTATCTTGTTTTAGTTTTATAGAAGTTTTCGATGCATCTGATATGGACATGTGGTCTTCAATTCAGTAGAACAATGGAGCAAAGAGAGTTGTGCTCATTGATGTCTGAAAACATCTGCGTCAAAAGTTATTTTGCCATGGTTTTGCTAGTTTTGTTATTTTTTAGACGTCTCACTCATGATGGTACTGAGTATTGAAGTGAAATACTGCTGTTTTTTCTAGCTGTATATAATTTTCCTTCGCTGCATTTAGTCAACCCATCCCAGTTGCATACGACGTCGAAATTAGCTTCAGGGGAAATTTTGAAATGCTGCCGGGACAATGGTAGTGTACTCTATTTTGCCGAATTAACCATATCGCTTGATAGCCCTCATACCAATATATACAGGATCCAGCGGTTTTCAACAATTCGATCAGTGAGTCAGGTTACAATGTTGATTTTTGAAGTGCAATGACGGAAAATTACGCATACGGAGGATACTTTTGTTTTCGAATGCGGGGTTTCATTTTGGTGGATAGCTTTCGCCGCGTTCTCGATTGCGGATATCGACACCGTTTCACCGCGGTTGGCGAGTCCGTTGTTTCGACTTGATGACGCGTAACGCACCACAAAAGATGATGCATGTGTACGAAAAGAACAACGCAGTGTTGGTGGCTGATCTCGGAGTGCGTCGCACCTCGCGGACACCATTTCTTGATATTTCGAACTGGTCCTATCTCGCCTTTCAACGTTTACTGACCACTACGTTTCATTCAAGTTTTCATCCTTGCGCCGATTTATTCCTTCCCAGGATCATATAGGTCTTTGTTAGCCTTGGATGCCCATGGCACAAACCAAGCTTATGGGTTCTAACTGCAGTGTGCACTCTTTAGATAAGACTGCAGTAGCACTACGGTAACGGAAGAAAACAAATAAATATGCTGTTTGAGTTGCCCTATGTTGATGCCCTGCCAGAGAATTTAGTGATTCCTGGCCTGGGACAGGGGAAAGGGTGAGGGAAAAGGAGGTACGTTTAATTTTCCTATTCAATAATAGCAACTAGCATAGATGCTATGGTTTTTTATTAACTTTTTTCAATGTTTTTATCGTTTTTATTTCGTTGAATTTTTTCCCTAATTTTATCTGTTCTTCGCCGATTAATCTTGAATGTTATGTGAGCAGCGCGGAGGAAACGTTCAAGAGCAAACAGAGGCAGCTCTACTTTTTCTTGAGGTTATTTTCTATCAGCAGTGGTTATGAACAATGCTAGATAATAAGCCAATTTGAAACGATAGTTTTATTTTGTTTTTCATCCATTCCCAAACAAATCCACACAGCCGTTCATCTTCTTCTTAATAGACAACTTTGAGTGGTATCTCCTAATAAGTTGTGAGGCTATAATTTGCAATGAGAAATCATTTGTAATCCTGAACCACTGCTGTAGGATACCAACAGCAAAAGTGCATTGTCTAGGAAAATACCACAAGCACGTCAGTGAATTGAGCCTTTATTGTCAACGATTGGCGACACATTTCCAATGCTAAAAAGCCACATGAACCCACTAAGATATCAACGGAGGCAATCGCTGTCTTTAGTGAGCTAAATGAAATGAAAGTTCCAGCGCTATAAATTACAAGACATTACGGATATGCTAATTTTCACGTGAGGGAAAATACGGACCTAATGTTTTGAAACAAAATTAGATTTCATCATCCGAACAAGCGAAACATCCGAAGACAACACCTCAAATTTAAATGATTTGGCGCAATCAGCAACATCTTATCATCGCTGAATCGCTTCATATGATTGGCTGGTTTATTCATGGTTTGAAGGGCAAAGTCGCCGATCAACTTTTCCATTCGAGCAATAGTTCCTGCATGTTTTGCAACATTTAGTCTAAAAGGTCAAGAGGAAGGAACAGGATTGCGATCAAATTAATTAAAGAATTAAGTGAGCGATTTCAAGTACCAAAACCCGTCGAGGATTTCAGAACGAGTTAAGCCTGTTTTTTTAAGCACTTTTGCTCGGTTAATTTTCACGCAAGACGTTGCATTGACATTTCAACTCTGAAATAAAGGTAGATATCTTTCGGTCCTCTTCTTTAGTGATAAATCCTAGCTTGCTAGTGGTTCACACTGTCATGAAACCACACAAAAATGTGGTCATTACAAGACCTTATGCTGGCGTGATACCTAGCGATACGTTAATTTAAGTGATTATCACAGCTGATTTCACTTTATTTTGTTGATATAAGTGAATGTTTTAGCTTTCATTTGTTTTCTTCGCTAATATTTGCTCATACATGCATCAATAATTGCTTACTAGAAAGGTGTGCGTTTGTCCGAGATGATTAGAAGTAATTATTCATACGAAGACTTTGCGATTCAGTTATATAATTGAGCCTTTTTTTTTTCATATCAAAATCTAGAATTTCTCATCTTTTCTTTTTCTTTTCAAAATTGTTTCACGTTTTCATGACGACTTATTTTGTTATTTCCCGTCATGCATTTCGTTTAATAGCATTTAATTGTTCGATGAGTTTCTATCATTTAAAAACACTATGCATATGACGATTGAATAAGAATGATGCCATTGCTTCGAATGCGACGAGTAACATAAATGTGAATTTACGTATATAAAGTATAGCGTATGCCTGATATGCGCTAAGAAAAAAATAAGCATTGAATGAGCAACAAATTTGCCTACTTAAAACTTAAGTAACGAAGAACTGAAGTATAGATCATATCCCTTTGTCTATAGAATCTCCGATGATATTTCAGCGAGCAATCTAACGTGACATGCGGCTAAAATCTGCAAAATCTTATCGCTGTTAACGAAATAAATAAATTTGTTCAACATGTTATATTCTAGAATCACCTGTTCAATTTAAAATCAATATGCTTCATTCCAACCGACATTTGTCATACGTTTTCAATAGAGCAATGATGATAGAATTACTTTTAGAATTTCGAGAGTACAATTTAACAACAGTGATGCATTACTTTCAACCTATGTCGTCTTTTCGAATATTTATAATGATCGCTGTATTTCTGAATGTAGTGCATATTGTTAAAAGGTGAGTAGATGGTCTATCGTTCATCCATTCTGCCTTTTTTTTTATAACATCTTAATGTGTTGATAATTTGCACTGTGCTATTTTGATTTTGTTTAGAATTTTTTTTCGCTAATATTTCATATTTTTATCCTCATATTTTTCATATTTACTCCTGTTAACCCCTCCTAGTGAATCCTAGACGCTAGTGGGAAGCAGTTATGCTTTACACCTGACGACTTCTGCAGCAAATCTTTGACAATATGGTTGTTAAGCGTCCAGCATTTGCACATAATGAGTCGTTCTCCCCACCAACGCTTTATCGAGTGAAATCATCCAATCTTTTCGCAATTTATTGCAGAGGCAATAAGCTTAGATCTCGCGGCAGATATCGACTCATTAGTATGTAATGATGGATCGTTATATACCTACTCCAAAGTAGTGTTAAAATTAATAAAAGTTAGTATGCCTCAAAAAGGATGATGGATTAACGAAAGCTGTTTCATTCACTGCTTAAATGAACACAGAATAAAGCAAAATAGAACACAATTCACACCGAATTTTATATCTTAATTTTATATTTTGATAAAAAATTATTGTAGCAGTACAGGTGGTCCTTACAAGGTTTATCGAATACTTCCGAAGACAATACAACATATGAATGTTCTCAAATGGATACGTGACTCGGCTCCTGATTATGAGGTGTGTAGAATATTTCATTCGCCACTCAAAAGAAACCTTTTAAATGTGAATATTTAGTAAATTTCGCATAGAATAAAGTTTACTGAAAAATTTCTGAAGTGTCAATCGTTTCGTATAGTTCGTATTACAGTAAGACACGACATATTTTCTATAGTTCTAAATATTCTTGTTCTTACGAGTTCAAATTATTCTCCTCAATTTTTAAGGTTTTATCCGCTGTTTGCATGAAAGCGTATAGCATTTTAATTTATGAGAAAAAGATGACGTTATAGACTCATTGTTGAAGTAGGTCACAGTATTTTTAAACGAAGTGTCCTAGAAAAATATAAACACAGTTACTTACTTTAGTGCCTAATTCCTAATGGCGTCTCAAAAGAAAGTGTTTCAGATTTTATTTTCCTCCTTGTTTATTTTAACGATTTTTGCAGTAATATTCTGAATAGTACCAATCTCTCGGCCGATAATATCAAAATTTCTGTTTCATTGCATGATCCCCTTCAAGACTCTTATGTACTGCAAAAAAGATTCACAAATTATGTCTTTTATTCCTTCCTTAAGACGGCGAATTTTTCTTGCAGTTCGATATCTGGAAGGATGCGGGTAGTATCGGCGATTTCGCCGATGTAATGGTACCTCCATCGATGCATCGCATTGTTGAAGATCTTTTCACCGGAGAAAATCTCACCTTCGCTATTACCATCCCCGATGTTATGAAGTATGTCTTTCATCAAAACTTAAACGAATATAAATTTCGAAATTAAGCAATTATTTCGCAGTGAATTTCCGTCGAATTCATCCGAAGATCAAGGACGGAATGCCAGAATTTCAACAGAATATCAAATACGATTTCACTAATGAATAAGTTTGCTTATTTTTGGCGCCAACAAATACATAAGTGAGTAACACTGCAGTAGCGTTACATTTTGCACAATACATTGCTGAATCATACGAGCGTGAGAAATAAGGAAAATCGTCAAAAGAATTGATGAACGAAGAGCACAGCTTCTGAATTTCTTTTTCAGGCTAATGAGGCGAAACGAACTCGAGCCTTATAGTGTTACGCAAAACGGTCGATCGCAAAAAGCAGGAAAGGATTTATTGTTTTCGAGCAATGCACGTCTAAAGGACGATCCGATTCTCGACGAAGAAGCCGATCAAAGAGGTATCTAGCCAGTAATCTTGTCTCCCCACGTTTCCGCTGTTCTCTTAAACTTCGCTTACTATAGCAAAAGTTTCTCCATATTTTATTTCTCACTATCCACACTGTAAAGAGATTGAAACAGGGACAATGTTAGAGGGATTGTATTGGCATCCAACTTTGCTCAAAATTTAATCGGGCTTTGATGAGAGTACACAAGCTTGGACATAGTGGTATGACATCTGAAACGTTTTACGTCGAGTATGATAATACAAGTTTAAAAGAATTGTATTCTCAGCGATTTGAATGAAAAACTTGCAAGGCGAAACCGAACTGGCTTCGCATAATAAGAATCGTGAGCAGCCAGAGTTTTGAATTCAGCCGTTGAAGAGAGATCCTGGGGCGGCTTTTCATCTTCCAAAAGAAATAGTGAGATCCCAGTTGCTCGAGTATAATTCTCATATCGGAATCTCCAGCTATTTGTCATTAATTTCTGATAATTTCGCAGCCGTTGACAGCACTATGACAGCTGTTATAGCATGCAATTTAGAAAGATGGAACAACTTCAACGCCTTTCTAATTTTCAGTCATCTAATTTCATCTAAGCTATTAATTGCTATCTACTTCGTTAGTCGCTTCTTACGCTTTTCTGAAGCTCACTACATGTATGCTCGAACTTCCATTCTTCCCCCATCATGAGTATAAAGTTTTTCTGCAACAGCCATAGGAAAGATTATTGCATCAACGCAAAAATAGCTGAATTATTTTTCAGCAGAATCCCAAAGTAAGATTGGCTTATTAAAAGCGAAATATCGTTTTGGAGACTACGGTTCCTATAAAGAGATGATAAAATTCATGCGAACAATCGAGTTTTATTATCCAAATTTTACGAAAGTTGTACGAATTGGGAAGACTCATGAAGGTTCTCCAATCGAAGGCCTAAAGGTTAGTTTTCCAAACATAAAGACGCTAAACGCCCGTCAAAGAACATTAAGAGAATCTTCTTGTAATACAACATTTTCACTCCTCTGTTCTTCTGCAGAAAGATATAAAAATGAAATCCTCTTTGTTATCTTTATTTGAGAGTTAGCTAATTATTTGCATTGGATTTATTTTGTCGCTGAAGTGTTGAGCAATTGATGCCTATATATTTTCCACTTCAAAATCTCGTTGACCTCACTAATGAGATGAAATCGATATATCCTTCATTTTGAAATGTCCGTTACTCCATCAAAACTAACAAATCGGCGTTAGAGACCTCAAACTATAACAACCTATTTCATAACTTTAGCATGAGTAGTTACCGAGTTGGACGCTTCCAGATAGACAAGTACGCAAGCATACATATATTCTGACGAAACGTTACCGCTACGCTCTTTACAAATGCAACTATGCAAATCAGGTCACCTGAGATGGATAATGTCTTGTGTTGTGAAGAGTGCGACATCTACAAATCTCCTCTTGTATAGCAGTAAAATTATTGATGTGGTCCTTGACCTTATTGTGCCATGGTCCTTACAGTGGCAAGTAAATGTAGCGCTTACATTATGAAGCCGTGGACAAGTGACTCCGCTCCCTGTTAAATGATTCATCGCCGTCGTCAAGAGGCGGTTCACCAAACTCCTTAATCCTCCTTCTGATGGGAAGGGAGAGTAGCGCGGGAATGATTTCCCTCGTTTTTGATTTCCCTCATGATTTCCTTCATTTTTGGAATGTCTATATCGGATATCGATTGCTGCCTATATCGGATATCGATTGCAGATTGGTTATCCAATCAGTGATACCGAAAAACGTGCGTTTTGGATTGACGGTAATATTCATGCACGAGAGTGGGCATCCAGTCATACAGCGCTGTTTTTTATCAACCAGGTATTCGTGATTTTGACGCTTTTTTCACATTTTAAAATAAGTCATTCATAGGTAGAATATTCGAAACTTATAGTTGCGAAGAACATGTTTAGCCGTTGATCTCCAAAAATTTTAACGGTGAGCAAGTCAGGCTAACCACTAGAGCCAGCAGCAAACGCCAGTTCTATGTGTCTCCTTCGACGAAACATTGAAGACCCCATAGGCCACCCAGCAAGAGATCCCATTCACCTTTCCATCGTGACGAGGCCACACATCAACAGGATCAACGGTGCTGCGTTGATGAAATCAATTTTACATAGCAGTTTTCTCTTTGAGGGATACCGCTGAATACTCTTCTAACGTGTCTTCTGTAAACGATTTTAGTTGGTCTCAGGCTATGGAAGCAATGACAAGATAACAGAATTCATCAACGAAATAAATATATTCATATTTCCTTGCCTTAACCCAGATGGATACGAATATACACGTTCGGAACCATCTCCTCAGGTGGGTCGTTTATCGATGTAGTTCATGTGACACATACAAAATGAAGCTATAAGATGCATAACATTTGCAGTCAGTATTCCGAAAAAAAAACTGTGTTGATATCCTTCGAGAAATTTTTTCCATTTCAGCAGTTTTTCATCTTTTGAGCAAAATAGCATTGCTTATAAAAATGCCATGAAGTGAAATAACATAATGAGGTTTACAGAAAAACTAGAAACGAAATCTTCTGTTCTTAAGGAACATTTTTAAAACCCTTTTTAATGTTCGATTCGAAATCTTCATATTTGTTGTTAGAGCATATTTTTGGTCAAAAATATTAGGCAGCTTTACGGCAATAAAGCACATTACTCTTTCTTTCAACTAAGTTATATCTGACTTACTGACAAGGCAATATCACTTCTATTGAAGAGTTCAGGTAAGGTTGTGGAGGAAGAACCGTTCACCTCAAAAATGTGTGCGCTCGTTGTGGGGAGGACGGCGTTGCTGTGAAGGTGTGGATTTGAACAGAAATTTCGACTTTCATTGGTCAGGTTAGTATTTTATTGTTTGGAATATTTCACTACTCACATTCATCTATCACCTCCATACCAGCAGCATTCCTGAGCACACCGACTGTGCCGCTTTACATACTCTACAAGCAGTTGCAAATAAGTGAAGATAGGACAAGGTCGGTAGATGGTAGGTTATGGTTACTAGATGTGAGGTTCAGGTAGGTAGATGTTGGGTTAAGTTTGACGGAATATGGTAGGCAACAAATATCAATGCGTGTGCTTTTAGAATTCTCGCTTGTTGATCCATCATAAAAGCTGAATTTAACATTTCATTGCTATTGATGGAGGAATATTATAAAATCATCTCATAGTTTCATTTCGTTAGAACGAATTATCACTTTGAATAGTCGTTGTGAAGACATTCAAACATATGAAACGCCTCATGAATACTATGGCGTAATTGGCTAATTATGCTGTTTAATTTTTCTTTTGATGTTGAGAGGTATTTCTAGTTGTAAATGAAGAATTGAAAGGCGCTTTCAGAAACTGGTTCCAGTACAAATCCATGCTCGAATCTCTATCAAGGGGAGAAAGTTTTCAGTGAACCTGAATCAAGGTGCGTTTTTATAATTCCAGATGTTAGTACATTGCTGTAGGTGATTTGCACGAAAACTTTCCACTAATAAAAAGAATCTTCATAATAATACAGCCTCTAAAGCACGTTCACCGCAAATGTGCATTCCACAATTTCGTCCAAACTTCTAAAATCTGGATATGCGCTCAGTGTGACATTTGTGAAATTATACCATATAATACCATTAAAAAATGAAAAATATATCCATAATAAATCTATAAAGCCGTATGATAAGCTCAAGAATTCAGAAAAAATAAAAATAAAAAATCGCGTTGAGATGATCATAAGGCAACGGGGAAAAGTTTCTGTAATCAATAGCAATATCACCTCCACTTCAAGTTACACTTTCTCTAAGCTGTATATTGGGAAATGTTGAAAGCTTCTGTTGTGCAGTGTGTTCTCTCCAGCGCTGATTGGCTTTGTACTATTCGCATGGATCTAATTCTGTAGGCGGTATCGAAACCCTTGGGAATATAGAAGTTTTTATGCAAATGCAAGCAAACGCATGTGGCAACTAGAGGTATTCAAATAAGCGGATATATAATGATGTTGCGATTTGGACTTCTGTCCTAACTGCTGGCTCATGAACGAAATGGGGATGATATAACCCTCATTTTTTCTCCCAAATTTAAAGTAGAATAAAATTAGTGGAAATGGAAAGAGTTCCAATAAACGTAGATCGTCTGAAGTGGCAAACATCTGCCTAACGACTTTTCATGAGTCATATAGTAGCTATGTTGTAAAGTGAAGTGTTGAGAGAGATTTCGCAAATTATCTAAGTGCAAGTAAACATGGAAATTCAACTGATCTCAAAATTAAAATCAAGAGAAATTTTCAGGAATTTTCCATTATTTTTTTCTCATATTGCTTTCAATCTATCGGGCGTTTGATTCATCGCCATTTCAACTTGTTAAACAATGGGGGGGGTTTTTTTTTCTCTGCTGCATTTATACATTCGCAAACTTGATCTGATAATTTCATACAGAGCTGTGCGTGATTTCCTTATGTCGAAGGAAATGAAAAACAAACTCGATGCATTCATCACATTACATACTTATGCACAATTATGGATTCATCCGTATAGTCACGAAACAGAAACCTATCCAATGGACTATATCGAACTGGTGATTTTCACTCATTTGCTTGTTTCGTATTAATGCGACAATTGTTAAAATTTTCATTTGGGGCACATTTTTTTCATTTGAAATGAATATTTAATGATAAATTTATTTCCACTGTTGAATTCTTTTATTGACATCCTATGTCATTTAATGATCATATGCATGAAATTGAATTTGCTTTTTCTCTTCTTTTTATCTCTCTTCTAGCACTAAAACTCACTTGTTTATTTCGTTAGAAAATGGTTTTCTTTGTTGTTGTATTTTTTCTCTGATGAGAGAAGACAGTTTAACGAATGTCACTACGAAAATATTTCCTTTCGGTCATTATTGTGTCACTTCAGAACAGCTCTTCGGTTTTCCATTATTCTCTTGATATCATAGTTTCGAGTCACTTATAACATCGTTATTTTCTATGACTTGAACGATTATATTTCAAAATATCTTTCAAATAAAACGAATAATTGCAGAAAAGGACTGCAAAAAGAGCGATCGATAAACTGAAAAGTGTCTATGGTACGCAATATAAAATCGGAACAGGAGCTGATACACTTTGTGCGTTTCATTTTCTTATTTCCACATGTTCTTTTCTAGTTTTTTTTCGCATTTTGTTTTCTCAGGCTGCATAATATTATCATACGGATGTTTCAAAATTTAGAAAAATTCCACGTACAATTAAAGAAGTTTGAAAAATTCATTTCATTTATATTTTAGTTTTCAGAGATAATTAATTCAACATAATTTTAAAGGTTTGAGACAAAAGCATTTGCAGCACCTGCCTCTGGTGGATCGGACGATTGGGCGAAAGGTGTCCTCGGTGTTAAATATGTTTACCTTGTGGAGCTGAGACCAGAACTAGAATGTAAGCCGGATTTCTTTTAGCTGTTTGCAAACTTTCCTGATAGCTTCCGCTTAGTAAAACACAAAACTCTATTAGTTATATATTGCATCATATGAGAGGATTATTCTTCATATAAAATGACCGTGAAAAAAGAAGCGTTATTTTAAGGTTATAAGCGGAAATAAGTAGCTAGTAACAAAAATGAGTGACTCTAAGCAGATAGCGACTATAATCAAACAGATAACCAAAGATGTTGGTGCTATTCTCTAAGATCACTGGAAAAGTATAGCCATTGGCAGTAAACTCATTAACTAAGCAAAGTATTAACTGAAACCTTGAATCTCATACCAGAAACTCTTCTCATTTTTGGTAGAATAGTGCAAGTGAAAAACGAAGTATTTTATGAGTGACTAGTGCTGAATTTTAAGTAATCGAAAAAGCGAATATCAACGTTCTTGCAGCATTTTTGCAGCTTTTTTAATTTGATATTGATTTTGTTCAGTGTCGAATGGCTTTATCCTCAATAAATATGAGCTGATTCCAACCGCTGTTGAGACGTGGGAGGCAGTGCAGGTGGTGATGACGTCGGTGCTACGAGCTAAGCGTCTTTCCGAGAGCGATTCCCATCTGCCTTCACTGCTTATGAGGAAGCAGTTATGTGAGTTTAAATTATGTCTCCGATTTTTTCACTACTTCAACCAAAACAGTTGGATTCACGGAGTTGCTTCTGTGGATAAAGTTTTTGTTCATGAAGTCAAACTCATACTCCCAGCTCAGTCACTTGCTTCAACTTTGAGACTTGAGTTGTTCTGTCTGTAGCGTTTAAACTGTAGCATTGAAATCTAGTGTCTCCAAATTAATGCTCCATGAACTGTTGAAGGCTTCCATCCTGACGCCTAGCTGAGCCATTTTTAATCATTTGCACACCAACTTCGACAAGCACCTATAAATTTTAAAATATTTACATGGCATGTGAAATGTGGCTTCATGTTCACGCGAATTTGTACCTCACTACGAATGAATTGCATTGGTTTATTGCCAGGATTATGCAAACAGGTAATTTCGATATGCTGGTGCATCATGTAAGGAGGAAGCAATTGTGAATCTAAAAAAACTTAGATTCGATTGAAAGCGTTTTTATGAAGTATTGCCAAATCATTCAATAATCTACTTTTGATGTCTAGGAGGTGTTCTAGATCGTCAGCGAGCAATGCACGAAGACCATGAACTGCTTCATAAAGGGCAACCAATGGCGAGGCCACTTGATGTCAATCTCCAAGCGAGGCATAGTGGCGTAAATGTGCAACAAGCAGTCGTCGACTTACGCTCGCCGTCTGCAGGACATGATCAAATCGAGAGTGCTGAATCGTTTGTTAAATTCAAAAACGGTTCAACGACAATCTTCAGGAATGGCAATAACCTCAAGACTGGCGCAAAGCCACAAATTGGAAAAGAAGCAGTGGGCTTTTCGAATATTGCTCAACCGCTTAGCTTTGCCGCTAAGAAGAATACAACGAATATTTCGTTGAATGTTCATCGAATGAGCACAAATAGACATCAGCATAAACCATCGGGAATAAGTACACGCACTGTGCCCGAAAGTTTTGCGAATCCTAATTGTAGAGATATGCGTTATTCGTGTGGATTTTGGTTGAAAAGTAATAGCAATGTATGTATTGAGCAGCAACAATTTATGAGGTTACAATGCGCTTTTACCTGTCGGTTTTGCACCTCATAACGAGTAACTCCACATAAATACATGAGGGGTAATCCTCTACTTTGGCGTCTTCTGGAATGTTTATTTAAATTGCAGATGTACGATTGTTTATGCGCTGAATGACTCCTACTTTATGCTCACTTTTATCTGACTCATTCACGTCGTCAAAGGTTCTATATTGTTGTCGCTTTGAATTTTTCACTTACGGGACAACTTCCGGTCAGAGTGACTAAGCATTTAGGTATTTATGCAAGATTTCTTTAATGACCTGTTCCGAGTTTCATAGAATTCTACGACGGCTTCCTCGAACTATCTTTCTTGGTCTACTGTTTTCGAATGATTTTGCCTTAAAGTAACTTGGAAGAAGCAAAACTGGGCATTTCCTTCTGAGTGTCAGTTAAATTCTGTATGGCGAACGCTCAAACGGAATGATTTATAGTATGGGGAATATAATCTCATTCCTACATATAAGCGTATTCATGGATTTGCAATTCCTACTCAAACTGTGTTCGACAAATTTGTCCATCTTTAGTGCTTTTTTACAAAAAAATGGTTGGATATACTGGCTAGTGCTGAATTCAAAGCTGAGCGTAAGCTATAAATCGCTTATCGTACATTTTGAGCAATTGCTTGTCAATGATCTTCCGTCAACAAGCCTAAATAATTTCATGGTCGTTATTGCTAAAAAATTCTCTGAAAGATTCTAAATTAATTCGGGCATAATGGTGTTTACTTGCTATTGTTGCTGTATGTGTCCGTCGCATAATTGCTGTCCAAATGCTTTCCATTAGATGTGTATATAGTAAAATCACGGCGATAGGCACATTCTTGTTGCATTTCTAGCTGTTTTCTGCCCGAGTACAGCAGTCGTTGTTGGCCGTCATGTTTGTATTTGTATGGTATAGTTTTGAAGGCGGTTGAATGTCTGCATTTCGACGTTTATGAAACTATAACCGAGTTAACGTCACTCTTTGCATAAAAAGTCGTTGTTTACCTTTAAAAGGTGTAATCTGCTATAATATTGTCATTGAAGCTGTAAGGCGTAAAAATCTACGGAATGCAGCATAAATTTTCTTGGGCATTTTTAATTAATGCAACTCAGCAGAATGCAACAATATGGATAATATTATGCGCTCGAAAAAAGGTGGTGACTGGTATCTCCTTACGCTCACCTTTTTTTTTCTTGCAAAATCGATTCGTGATTAAAGATAGCGGCATTTTCTCAAGAACATCTCCCCTTTTAGCCTTCTAGCCACTTTATTTTCGTATTTCTGACAGAACCTTTCCGAGCTCGTGGAGGAAGATTTACCCATAAAACTGTTTTTGTGGAGATTGAAGTTGACATCATGCAAATCGTCATGAAAGTTTGCATGCTGAACACTATATAATTAGCGTCTAGCTTACCGAAGCAGTTGACTTTGCAGCTGTCTTTAGGTCAACTAATCTCATCGATCTCAACAACAGATAACGAAATAAATGAATGAAAAAATTTCATTTTCGACCTGAGTGATCGCTTTTGCAAATATTCTGTAAACAGGCCGTGACCCGAGCCGTGAATCAGTCTTCATATTACGCAGAGTTTCATTGCAAATCCATGACGGCAATTTTTGCAGCGAAAAAACTTGCGAGAATCTAAAAGGGTCAAGCATATCGGCGGTGGTCTCATATCCGTCTTGATCCCTGGGATTTTCTTTCCTGTTAGTACAACAATGGAATAAGCACTAACCGAATGGGCTTTGATCCGAAGATCAAGTGGAACGTTTCCTCACACCTAGGGTTGGCAAACTATTCTGCAGTTTCGTTATGGAGATGCTCAACATGTTCAGCAACAAGACGTTTTTCTGCTAGGCGCTTCTGCACTAGTTATGTACTTAGAATTTCGCACGAACAGTACATAAATGTTTTCGCAGGTATAGTTCACCAAACACATACGTAGAGCATTACATAAAGCTCAGCTAAAGTTGAGTAATTGAAAAATTATAACCGGTTAGGTAGATATACCTGAAAATTCATTGAAATCAATGGATTTGGACAAGAAATATTTAATTCTTCAACATCACTGCGCAGTCACATCTCTCTGTTCAATCAACTATTCTATCACTATGATTATGAACAGTTGGGTTAGTTCATCACTTCACCGAAATCTCTATAAACGAAATCCGTCAACGTTTCATTAGCAGAATCGGTCGAATAAAACGAGAGTTTTGCATGCCAAACTACGAAGATTCTACTCTGAACAATTGGGGATGGTGGGAAGCGTATATATCCCCACATTACCTTGAAACGGATCAAACTGGGCAGATATTCTCCTTCCCCTAAAAAAAGAAAAAAATCGACATTACCGACATCATAGGATGCACTCGAGTGGATGGAATTTGTTCGGAGAAAAGACATGAAAGATGCGGAAAACCAAGAAGTCATTATGGTGTGAGCAAAGAGATTTTTCCGGGATGATCAAAATCTACTCAAACGGACGAGCTTACAAATGAGCTGTTTTTTTTTGGGGGGGAGGGGGGGGGGTTCAGAGCCTAATTTCAATAAGATGCTCACTATGCCACCTTAATGCTTCGATGTTATCACCATAAGATATGCGAATGTTTTCACGCCGCTAACATGAAACTAGTTTATCTCAATACATAATGAGATTTTCTTGCTCAGAGCTAATCGCCTTTGTAAAGCTTCAAATCACAAGAATCAATACCGCTTCTTCAATTGTTCGCCAGAGTTTTCATAGATTGGCCAATTTTTCGCTCTAGAAATAATTACTTATTAGTAACTCTTTTTTCTTTAGCATGAAGACTGTCGTTGATCATCTATGGTTATAACGAGCAAATTGCCTTGCTAGAGCAACGAACTTTAGTGGTGCATACAATATTCTCGTATTGTCACGATCAAATGCTTCTTTTTAAAATTCATTTTTTTTTGCAACTGGAAATGTGATTGTTGATATACATAAATTTCAGGTAAACAGTTTATTGGTCGTCAGTGGTAGTCTCGACAAGGGTTAAAAAAATTGCGCACTAACTAAGGTCACCATTTTTGGCGTTTCTATTAGAAAATTTCAGAACGTGAATATCGAATGTCAAATGCACAGAACACTAATCCATGGAAGTGAATCATTCCTATCATAATAACGAATTTCGACCTCTCTAATAGTTTGAATGATAATCGACATGAACATTTCGGCACTTTGAAAAGCGTGGATTTCATGTCATTATGCAAAAATCGTCAGTAAATATTTATGCTGCTAACAAAACTTGTGATCTATGGAAAAAGAGAAAGTCCCCTAGTTTTTCGCGAAAGAAATACATTTTTTTTTCAAAATCAAATTGCAATTACAATGTAAAATTAAGAATTTGATCGTTTGCACTAATCGATCGCCAGTTTATATGTCAATAATTATGCTTTTTAAGCGGTGTTTATTTAAGCGGTTGGCTTATAATGATGATCAACAAAATGAAAGCGTTTGTTGAGTAAGCAGCTGAATGCCGAGATTCTCAAATATCGAGGGAGGGAGGGGGGGAGGGTTATCGAGACGTCCAGAAGCTTTAAAGGAAAAAGTAGCTTATCGGGAGGACATATTAGGATAAGATCATCTGTCCAGAGTGGATGTCCGCTGCCAGTCAAAGAAAATTGTGAAACTTCAGAGAAATAATAACCAGAAATTATATGGTAGTATATATTTTATCAACAAAAGTTTGAGTTTTAGAAATTGCTTTCATCAAATGAATTCCGCGCAGAACGATTCATTATGACGTGCTGGGGAATTCTTTTACGACGAGTACGATATGATATAAAAGAATGTACATTTTAAGGACGAATTTTCCATGATGATTTCAGGATATCATTTTTTTAAGTTGTCGTATAGTGCAAATATAGAGAAATACATTTTGAAGTTGATCGGCAATCTGTCACGGCATACATGTAATGAATAATAGCGCTCATGGATGAATCGTTTCTTTTCGCCGAGATCATTGTTTCGATCGCAAAGTTCATTCGACTGGCACTTGTTTGCCATATCACTGCACCGGATATACAAAGGAATTCTCTCACTTTTGCATCAACGACTGACGAGAAAATTTCGTGCCAGCTGAATATTATATAAGCATTATTATATAAGCATTATGTAAGCAATATTAAGTCATCATTATGTAAGCTTATCTTCATGAGCGCATAAATTCATGAAAACACCTCAGAAAAAATAAAATAAATATTCATAAAGATGAATTTACGATTTTATATTTAATGCAACTTATGAATTAAGTTTCTTTTTGCAAATGAGTGAATAAACTTTCCCGAATCCGAGATACTGTGTTTACGTTATTTCGTAAAGGAAATCGCAACGCATGAGAGAATGAAAATGTGCAGCAATTGAGCATCATAATTAATACAGCAATAGATGAATAACTCTGAAATGCATTTGAAACGGGATAGGATTAGTCAATCCGTCTTTACTTCCGCTCATTTTTTAAAATTAAAATACTATTTGTTTGATAATAAAGTTAAATTTAGCCAGCATTGTGGTGGAATGTCCTCCCCAAAGACGTTGTCTTTACAACGAATCTCTCTGCTTATTGGGCAAAAATATTCACTCGTTAAGAAAAACGTAAGATCTACGCTCGCTTAAAGTTCGGGAAATTTCGACGCTTCTCAGTAAATGCGCTTAAGATCAGAATGAACACCATTTCAGAGAAATGAAATGACAGAAAAAGTCCTTCCCAAAGTGTGACAACCTCTATGTGGAAATTGTCGAAGCTGACTCGATATACAAGGCATAGTGTTTATTGTTATGCATTATAAGGGTTCACCGACGCGTTGAAAAGGGTGCTCGCGAATGGGCGTGGATGGGGCGTAATGCGCGGGGCACACAAAAAAGGAGAAGTCGGTCAGCGGAGCAGCACCGCAGGGCCGTGCCAGTCGGACGACCCCCTCGTTACCTCCTCAAATCAAAACCCCAGCTGGAGTGCGGCTCGTTTCGGCAGCGCTGCTGTCGCGTCTCGTGTGTGCGATCGACCCCGTTTCGTTGTGCCGCATGGCACCCCCTTTCGTGTTCCTTCGTCGCCTTCCCCATCCGCATTATCTTTTCGTCGTTATATGGCGTTTCCGCTTTGTGTATTTGTTTCGTTTTTGGTGCATTTTTATACATCAATTCGGTTTGGTTTTGCTGCATTTTCGTGAGCGTCACAACATTTTAAGAAGGCAATACGATGTGTGTCGTCCTCGACAAAGCATTTTTGCTGTTGCGGGCCGTTCGTAGAGCTGCTCTACTGCTAACCGATGATACGGTTGCCGCATTCGGTTTGATCAGTCCGTGACAGGCATCTAAAACAGTCATCGCCGTGCCCATATCTTCACTCTTTGCCAACTGCCATACAGTTGTGATGCGTATCCTCGCCGACTTACAGAGCCGATCTCATCAAAGCGTCTAAACGAGTGTACATTCATCGAAGTCGATGTTAGAAGTTGGCTGCTGTCCTCAGGCACGTTTTCATCTTAATGCTCGTTGAAGCAGCAGCTACTCCTGCATCGTCAAGTGAGTTTAGCATTGGTCGCCTTAACTGAGCGGTCGGTTTTTGGTTTCAGCAACCGGGGCATCAGTAGTGATTTCAGCAACCGAAGCTCCCGTAGCTATAGCATAAATTCTATGCAGTTTTTTGCCGTCTTCATTGTGTAGAAAAGCAAACGAAGTCTGTTGGTTCATCGCTGAATGGCCTTTAATATAACTATAGCATATTAAAACGGAGCAGAAGTTTCTTCTAATAGGTTGGAATTTAGACTGCTCTAGTCCGTGACTAACGTCGATCCTTCAGTTGCCGATCAAGAAGTTGATGACCTAAAATTAACCGGACTGGAAATTGCCTAGTTCTGCAGCTTAGTCATTATTCAAAGAAATCGGCGCTCTACTGATAGTATTGCAGTCTGAGCTGAGAGCAACAGTAGATTTAAATAGGCCGTTAACTTTGGTAGTTCAACTAGAACAAAATAGAACTAGTGCCTAAAGGAATTCGATAACAGCTTCAGTTGTACTATAAGAATGGGAAACATTCTCACATTTTAGAGGAACGTACACCGTTTCATTTGGTCTCAAATGAACCCAAAGCTAGCCAGTAGGTACCATTAACAAACTTTATTCAATCGCATTGATGTGCTGTGAATTATGGTGATTCAAAAGAGTTGATGAGTTAGTGACCAGACTATACGTTTTATTTGATTTGGCTTATGTCTGTATTTTTCTTATTTGGTGGTTAATTTCACTAAAGTCGCAAAATGTGGTCAACACATCTCTAGGATGCAAATCGATACCAATAGTTTACCAATAACAAAAGCTAACATGAAACAGTTCATGAATGTTGCCTATGATTAGTGCAACATTAGTGATTTATGGTTATATCGATGTTCTCTATATCTATTGTAATTTAAAAAAAGAAAAGTCTAAATATCTTTCATAGTTGAATTACACTTGCAGTGAATTCACTTAGTTTTAATAATAGTGTAATTTTGATGAGATGAAATTTCAAGATAGCATCAATCAACTAAAAATCACTTGCATTCATGCGAATTCTTGTTGATAAATATTGAGAAGAAATATTGCATAAAACGTCGAAGGAGTCCAACATTGATACTTCGTTTGCAAAGTGATATATTCCGATCATATTTGTTGTAAGTGTGTGCATCACTTCTTTTTTTTTGCTTGTTGTTAGCGGATTTTAGAATTTTATATTTGTAAAGCATCGTATGAGGCTAGCATATTTCTGCTGATATATGTTTGTTCATTTCTCGATAGCTCGAAATCATCGAACCGATAAGTTCACCATAAATAAATTTTTCACTCAAATTGTTAACTAAATGCGACTTTTATATGACGCATTAGTTCAACTCTTAAATGTTTTAATAAGCGCTCAATACTTGTTAGGTATAATAGAATAATATTCAGTTAAAGGATATAGTGATGTGCTATCAGGAAGAAACTGGTCATATGATGTGCTATCTAACTTATAGTAGATCTTTCCTATTCATATCTAATATCGAAATTTCTCGATAGATATTAAAATAGTGTGAGAAATTAAACGCCAAATGTGATTTTTCAATTTATTTTTTAGTAGTTTTTGAAAATGGCATGAACATTCATTTAGAAACATCGCGGATTTTTAAAAAAAGTAATATTCTTGAGCTTCCGGGAAGGAAATAATATCCATTTCTATATGATCAAAATGCTTCACCTCAAGATGAAATCTCCATAGTGGAAGATATATAGTGCTGCGTTAAAAAAAAGAATTTTTCTTTAGTGGAAACAATATAGGGTGCACTAGAGACGAAGTAGGTGAAAGCATGATATTTTTGGCGTTACTGATATTTGGATAAGTTGAAAGAGATTGCTAACAAATAGAAATAAAACTTGATGCAAACTTGAGCAAGTAGCAGATAAAAGCGTTTTTATGTGCATTCCTAAGGCTAATAATTGTTTTCTCAGGAATTCAATAAATCGGCGATTTAGCACGTTTTATTTCGATCCTTTTTGCAACTGTTGGATATTATTAAAGTAGAATTCAAAAACCATATCGTTCATTCGCAAGTCACCTTTTATTTATCTCATGTATGAAGATTTATTGATATAGCAGAACGCTTCTGTTGTTTCATTATTGACTCGATTGCTAGCTAAATTCACATCTAAGTGTTACTTTTTGTATTTTCGCCTCTCAATTTCTTTAAGTGGTATATTAGCTCAATTCTTAATACCATTCGCTATTTAGTAAAAAAAAAAAAACTTCGTTGTCTTATTATGTTCATGGCAATGTTTTTGTTTGTAGAAAATGAGGTTGAAAGTTTATGATTGAGGAGATGTCATCTCTGGTGAGTAGCATCAATGCGATTCGCATTTCCGATCGCAATTCCGTTCATGACAGTCCACCATTGTCATTATGAATTAAAAAATTCGCTTAACCTTCTCGATGACCCGTTTTTTATATTCTCTTTCGACGAATCAGTCGCCTCAATTATTATGCGTGCTTGTAAACTTGCGTTGGTATTATTTAGTTTTGTTTGTCTGTCTTTCCGGTAGCTGAAACTCGGAAACAACCGAAGCTGAAGTTACGAAATTGAGTAACTATATCTTTAAATCGTATGATGGCTTCATGTATCATTGTTCACTTTTATTCATCAACTGTTGAAACAATTATAATCGGCCAATGCTGCCGAAAAGTTTGTGCACGCTTCGTTGTCATCGCATCCGCTTGGATCGCGAACCAAGAACTTTCTTAGGAAGTTTGAACGACCGAATCATTTGAAATATGAGTTTCTTATGGCGTATGTTTTACACTTTTTCAAAAGTTATAAGATCGTTGTTCTGATGTGAGCGGAACGCAAGCGCACTGATCGAATCAGCCAATATGGCACCAGTTTCAACTTGTGAAAATCAGGAAAGGTCTTGAAATTTTTCGATGTGAGCAATTTGCTCTAAATTAGAAGGCATCAGAGGAATATTTAGCTGTATTTCCTAAACCAGCGATAGTTGCGTAAAGGAAACATCCTTCCGCGATTTGCCCGTCCGACTTTGCACATAAAGGAGAAAACATCTCCGGTAATTGTTATGTCATTTACGAACCGTTGGCTGTGTCATTGAATGTACACAATTAGGTCATCGAGGAACTGCAGTCTTTGAGAGCTGTCCACAGTATTTCATCAGTAATACTGTCTGTGCCGGATTATGCATCTTGAAACAGTATCCTTCTGTTACAAATTACCGTATTTAGTGGTATACAAAAAATTTTTTTCTACATTCCACGCAACGACTGTTCATTTCAAAAGTTATTCGTCAAATTGATAGTTGTTATTAGAGTGTTTTAACCCAGCGGACTACTATTGCCCCTCTCGCTTAAATATCGCACAGCGATAGCAATCGCAGAGGCAGTATATGAATCTTTTTTTTATCAGGCTGTCATGTATCGGTATGGAGCGCGCCCTCTATCAAGGGTGCAAATGCAGCTATTCGATCGAAATTCACATTGCCACTTTCTTCTATTTCGGAAGGCAGTGAATGAAATTGGTGCCACCTTGAGTCTCTATGTCACTACTCCCCGTATGCCGAATTCTAAAAACGGCATACGCTTTACGTTTCTCTCGCAAATCTCCCCTTCATTTCCTTCATCTCTCAGTGTGATTCCTTCTGAAAACTCAGAAAGTACCATTTTTCTACTACAAGCTCTGCTATTCATGTCGGTATGGAGCTGGAAAGGAAAATGAACCGCTTTCTCTCTCTATTGATTTAATATTTCTTTATATAAAGTTAGAATTTTTTCTCTTTTTGGGAATATTGCCTTTTCTCAAGCCTCCATCTATTTTGTTGAAAACCCACTTAAGTAAGCTATTCACATGACTTCCGATTATAGATTATTCGATGACAGTAGATAATTTAACATGAACTTTTTAACACATAGTACAGAAAAATGCTAACCACACAGATGAAATGTTTGCATTCATGTGAGGGATATTTTCCAATACGAAATAAAAATTGAATTGAATGCTAGGTGAGTGGTGCATATTACGCGAAAACGGGTAAGGTGAGGAGCTATACACCAAGGGGGGTTTGCCGTATTGTTCACCATCGAACAGCTGCATAACGAAAATAGAATCGAAAACAACGTTGCTTCAATGAGCGAATGTGCCCTACTGCGTAGATATTCCGATGTGCTAACGCTTTGGCTTAGTTTCGACTAGGAAATATTAAAAATGAAATTGGTATATTGAACGTTTTCGAATACACTTAAAGAATAAATAACGCACGAAATATCTCTCATTTCAGTTTTGTCGACAACGAAGTAAATTTCTTTGCCATACGATAAAAAAAATATGATTCGAAAAGGGGTCATAAGGAATCTACTCGTCCGCTCAAATAGATCATCGCCCAAAATTGTGGAATCAAAGTAGAAGTCTTTTGAATCTCCAAGTCGAAACAGAAACCCATATCTCTTCTATTTCTTCTCCCGTTTTCAACTATATTTAAAGCGTTCGCCGTCTTAGAAGAGGTAGTGGACAGCACATTATAACAGTGGTTATTCCAAACGTAAAAGGAGATCAATAACTAGATGAGTATTCTCAGCTTGCAATGTCACTCTAAGAAATGACACCTGAAGCTTAAACCTGTGAGACAAATAGTGTATGTTTGTATATTAAAGCTGGAAGAAATGATAGGAAAGTTCACTTATTGTCACCGGAGCGCTAAAATTTATTATTAGCTTTCGTGTTGATTTGTTCAGTTTCCACCTCATACAATCACAGCTGTGAAATTTTGAATCTCGTTTTTTTCCTGCATTATGTTTATTTGAAAATTCAACTGACACTAAGTTGTTGATGAATCATTTCAATATAAAATTAGGTTGCAGTAACCCATTGAGGGGACACACTTGATCAATGCTATTGACCATTAAATGATTGATATTAACTGCAAAAAAAAAAACACTAATTAAGAGCTATTCGTTATTTCAGTGAAATTTCGAGTCATATCGGCACTATGAGCATATAGCAAACTCCCTTCAAAATGATGCCAACTTAAAGCTTTATGATGCAAAATCGGCGAATGCATATGTGAAACACAATTTGAGACGTTGTGGTGTGTATCCATACTTAAGGTTAAAACAAATGCCCGTGCAGCTGTGATTTGCTAAACAGCTGTTTTGAAGTGCTAGCAAGAAAATGACGATACGTTTAAACTTGCGCTGAATATGAGCTTATTCGATGTGAGTCGATACTCTCTAATATTTGAATAAGTTGAATTTATAATAAGTTTAGTAGTTGATTTAAAACTTCAACTTTTTTGAGATGATTTCAAAGATCTATTTCTTATGGAATATTTCTCTAATTTTCTCATTGATGAGTTGACACTACAGGTAAATAAATATCGATTCCCAAAATTATTGTACAGTTTTTCTAATTGTAGGTATAAGATGCCAAAATTTCGCTAAACCAACTATTAAATTTCCATCGTCGAGCATCCGATATTTATTAACGTAAAATTTCAAGAAAAGTATTGCCTTTCGCCTAACCTTAGAAGAATCTTCTAATTAATTCCGCTTACTATCAAACTATTTAAACTTCAACATGAAGTTTAATTTTTGTTTTCTTTTTCTTCGATTTATTATCACTATTGTTTTTTTTCTCATTTAACATCGTTACTTCAGCTGCTTTAGCATTCCTTTCTCTTACTTATTCTAAAATCAGCCAACTCGCTGACCTTTCCTCTGCAATCTTTCAAATTATTATTTCATTGATTTGTGAAATAGTAAAGAAATTAGATTGATTGATTTACTAAAAGTTTTACCCAGAAACAGTTGCCAATAAGTTTGCTATGCTCAAGCAGAATAATCTCAAATTTGAAAACGTGAAACATCTACGCTAAGGCAATCCAACAAGCAAGATTCGTTTATTTTCATCTCTATGCGCATTTCGGCAATAAATTATTACACAAAAATGCCAAGCGTAGACAATGGATGATGACAGATTCGGGCGATCCCAGAATGCACAAAAAAACCACCGACCAAGTTTTGTGCCATTTGTGCGGATGAACTGTTTTTCCTGATCTTCGCATCACTGTCAACAGCGCAAAAATTTTCTGTGATTTTCCGCCGCAAAAGTTGAAACATTGAGCCAAAATTTAATGGCCAAAAAAGGATAGCTAGGGCAGCTGACAGGGTTGAATTTCTACGGGAGGAAGTATATGACGCAAAGTTCAAGTGATTTCGATTGGCTCAAATAGCCACTAGCACTGCGCGCACTAATTTGCTGCTAGGCGAACAGCAATAGAGGTGGCAATCGGCGGTCGGCGTACGGCGGGATTTTGCGGCGAGACCGCATCACCGCCCATGCAACGATAAAGAAAGCGGCGTTTACATAACATAATTTCGCCTAAGGCCCTCCCCTCAACGCATTGTGTTGATTTCCCGCTCGTGAGGCAGTTATAAAAATAGTCAACACACTTGTCGATGCTCCCACGTGAAATCTCTTTGCCATTATAAAGCCGGTTAGGTTCTTCGTTGCACTGCACCTCAACGCTATTCCCACCATGAGCTTCTTGACTTCTACAGCTGCCACACGACTGCACGACGCTAGGTTTTCTTTTTTTTTTCGCTCGTTCGCAGTTTACAAATGACATTGAACAGCTAACTCTTTGCTAGTGTCAGTCGATTCATCGCCATCGTTTTTTATAGATGTCGAATTTTATTTCTCCTTATTTCCTCGGTGCTGACTGTCTTCCTTTCCTCTGAAGTCATCTAACCTGCTGCTCCTTAGTTGCCATATAAAATATATTGTTTCAGATAGGTAAATCATAGCGTATGCGCATCGTGGTAGCCCGTTCGTGTAATGAAACGAATTTTTTGGGATATTTAACGTTTAACTCAGAATCACATACTTCTATGATAACGTATATTGGTCGTGTTTCTATGGGGCGGTGACGGCGCACACTTCGGTGCTGACTGTCTTCCTTTCCTCTGAAGTCATCTAACCTGCTGCTCCTTAGTTGCCATATAAAATATATTGTTTCAGATAGGTAAATCTTAGCGTATGCGCATCGTGGTAGCCCGTTCGTGTAATGAAACGAATTTTTTGGGATATTTAACGTTTAACTCAGAATCACATACTTCTATGATAACGTATATTGGTCGTGTTTCTATGGGGCGGTGACGGCGCACACCTTTGAAAACGTGTATCGCGAGCCGCAACCTGCAGAAAACTACATCGACGTTCATGCTCGCACAGGTGAGAGGGGCGCGTTGTTTCGAAAACATTCGTGCATGGGGTGAGTTTGTCGTTTAGTGTGGTAGCTTTTTAGAATGCAATAATCAAATAACCGGTCCCTAATCGACGCCCGTTAAGCGTCGTTTCTAGTCAGCTGATTAGGTATGGCCAATTGCCAAGACACCCGATACAGTGAAATTCGGAGTTCAGTTGCTTAATTGAAGCTAATGTGCACTTTAGCTGCACTCCATTTGCAGTAAGCAACTCGTTGACCGCAAGCGTAAAGCAAACTATTCAATTTATGCACTTTCTCAGCAGCACTAACAGCAATAGCGATTGCAACGTTTCGTTAGTTGATTTGTTTGCACGAATCGTGCATTGATACTTTCCATTAACCTTAATGCACTTCTTTGCGGACGAAAACGCATAAAACATACTGGATGCTTAACCCTTCCTTGAGCGATTAACGAAACCGGATGAATCTCTTCTCAAGGAAACATTGAGATTTTCTGTCTTGCAAAAGCTGATCAATATTGCACATTAGAGGGGGGGGGGGGTCAATTGTTTCTCTTTAACTGTGGCAGTGGTTTCTATATTCAACATCACCTCTGTTGAGGTCACGTGTGTTGATGCAGAAATTGGAAGGGTCACTTTCAACTTTAGTTTTTTCTGGAATAGATACATCCGATACGATCAAGTCGATTTTGCTTAACGTTTTGTTGATCGAAGCATTTAATGTGTTCATTACGAAAAAAAAAAAACTGAAAACAACGAACAACTCTAATTACGTTGTTTTCTTTAAATGAACTCGATCTGTGGAATACGTTGAGCAACATCTTTTCTCAAGAACGGTGAAAAGCAGTATTGAAAAAAAGCCCTAAATGAACTTCCGTGCTAGTTGTACGACGAAAGACGATAACAAACCGCTTGAGGCAATCATGTGATGGGTTCTAACCGTCGATATTTCATTGCTCGCCCATCCTACCTTTTAAAACTTCGTTTCGCGTTAGAGCGTTGGACGTCGCTTTTAAGATGCTGGTTTTGATTTTATTGAAAGAATTTTCAGTTCTTTTTTTTTCTAGCCCAAAACGTTAAGCTTAACAAAAAATTGCGTTATATTTGAATAAAAGTTCTATGCTTTCATGCAACAGTCAAACTTTCATTGCTAATTTTTAATCGTCGCAATTGTGGCATTTGTGACGCTGCATTTTTCATTTCCTATTTTGCTTTGATCTTTACAAAAGAGTTGTGTAAATTTATGCTGAAAGAATTTGGCTATATGAAGACCATATAAAATCATTGGAAATTCTTTTCATTTTTTAATGCAGTTGTCACAAGGAGGATAAATTGAGATGCTGAACATTCACCTAGCTTAAGGGATCTATATCACAATCGCCTTAAGCAAATTACGACTAAATGCTTATGTGAGATTATAAAATGAAATCTATGAGGAGAAAACAAATACCACACTGTATATCACAAATTTCTTCGCTTTTTTTTGTACCATCATGAAATCTCCTCAAGTTATTGAAATACGAAGTATGCATTCAATAAGACTTATCTGAGCTATATTGATCGTAACAAATTTCAAAGCCATATTATAATTTTTTTTTTCGTCATTAAAGAGTTGAGAGCACAAATAAAGGAGTACTTCAATTTCCGGTTGATTTTCGAAGGTAAAAGCATCTCACAAATGCATCACCTATGAAGAGAATTTTTCAGTTATCAAGCGCTGAATAGTCGATCATCTAAAGCGATTACACATCAACGTTTCAAAACGCACACATTCGATTTGCGTTCATAGCGGCGCTATACGATTCAATAGCAATGCTTGTTTTAATCACTTCGATCAGTGATCCATTATCTCTTAGGAAATTTCTTAGCTTAGTACGCGGACGTTTGCGCTCATTACTTTAACATAGAAAAGTTTTACATATTTATTAGTTAACTGCTAGTAAATCGTGTGAAATATTTATTCTTATCTGTCGAAAGTAGCGTTCTATGCGGTTCCCATGGTATTTACGGTAATCGAATGTTCCATTAACGAATGCATCAAATCTATGGCTACACAATGCCATTGCGGTTGGCGAAATGTGGCTGAAAATGTCGGATCCTGAACAAGTCGTTTAAGCAGTACCTTTTCGTACCGATAATGGAAAAGAGCCATCACTCCGGAAACGAACAATTAAGACACACGTTCCAGTTGTTTAGACAATCTGAGTTGCTGATTACGTGACATGCAACATAAAGTTACTACTCTGGAAAAAACGTCACTCATATTGAATGAAATTTTAGTGATGATGAGAAGCTAATAATCAAAGTTTAGAAAACTGATTGATTATATTTTTACCTTTAGAAAATAAGCACTATCATTCCATTCCCTTATAGTCAGTTAGGTAGAATTACGCTTGTTTGCCATCTAATGATGAAGTTGATGAATGTTGGGAACGTTTTGTTCTATAAATCACAAAATACTTTAAAGTCGATCGTGACTAGCGCTTTTTCATTGTTACGACATCATTACACTATATTTTAGCTGTTTAATCAAGCAAATTGAACTATTATTATTGTAATATCATACTGTTAGAAATAAAATGCAAGGTCTATGTGGCGAAGAGTCTGAGTAATGTTTACTGCTTTGTAACCTCCACTTTGTAGCGGTATTTCCCGGACTTGCTATTTTTCACTGATTTACGGATCGGTGGCTGTTAATTATCATTTTGAGATGCCCATTAAAGAGGCAGTTCCCCTGTTCTTCGAGTGGGACATTTTTGAAGACATCTATGGAGATTTCAGAGGAAGTAAATCACGTTATTACTATATAAGAAATCATTTGATGACGAGCCTATACATATCCCGTTTTTTTTCGTTTGTTTGTTGTTGTTGTTTGTTTGTTTTTTTTTCAATAAGTGTTTAAGGGTGACTGAGTTCAATTATTCTGATCGGTAGTCGCTATGAAGTTCTATGGTCTTTGCTAATGAATGTGTTTCTGAGGTGCCCAATGAAGCTGACGGCTTTTTCCGAAGCCACATTTCTGAAGTGGGAGTGGACTCCTACCAAACGCAAAATCAGACGTACCTAATTACTAAGATAGATGTTGCATTATCCCTATTTTCCTTCACAATTTATGCTTTTGGGTAGCATAAATTGCCATATCCTTGTTTCGCTTTTTAGAAGTTTCTTCATTGATTTGATAAATTTACGATTCTTTCTATTTAATATTTCATCTTCAACGTAATCGTTTATTGTGCTTCGTTTTACGGCTTTCTGAAACTCGAGAGCTTTCTGACTATATCGAACGTAGCGAAATAGATGCATATGTCTTTAAAAAAATAGAAATAGGTCAATACGAGTAAAAAGAATGTGTATATGACCAAAATTTTATTTTTCTTTTTAAATAAAACAATTTGTAAGTTATTCATCGTTATAGTATAGTTCATGGATTTGAAGGAAAAACTTTTGAAATTCTGCAGAAATATATAATACTAGCATTTCGCTTCATTCATATTTTTGAGGAGAGCAGCTATGGATGAACAATAACTATTTTGCACAAAAGTAATTTGGGAATTGAAATCGGTAAGAGTTGAAAAAATATTTCTAAGAGTGGGAAATGTTTGATATACTTCTTAATGATGAAATGTTCCATGATTATGGTAGATTTCTACGGCACTTTTCCAATTCAATTTTTATTCGTTAACCGTAGAAAAAAATCTTTAAAAATTCACATGTATATTTGATGTAAGGTTTGTCGGAAGTTCTAAAACATTCCATTTCGATGCTACGATTGCGATCTAGGGTGAAACGGAAAGGTGCTTGGTTATTTGTCTATTGGCCCGAATGGGATCTGTGAGTAGCTCTGACTTTCGTTTATCATTCCTCTACGTCTAACCTACGCAGTTGCATCCGCGATCGAACGTGCTGAAATAGTGCCCCAGGGTTTTTACAGACAAGCCTGTACGCTCTTCGCTGTTGTGTACAACTATCTCGGCTTCTCAGGTTAAAGCAACTACGCGTTTCATGACATTTAGGTGAGGCGATCAGAGCAACGTGCATTTTTTTTTACTGGCTACAATAACTGGCCTAGCTAGCAGTTTTTTCCACACGGCTTGGAAGTGGTCGACACGTCCGTTAGGAAAAGGTCCTAACAAGTTGTAACAGAACCGGACACCGGCCTTGCTCAATTGTTCTCGGCTTAACCCCGGTAGCATATATCACCATTGTTGCCATAGCAAAACCCATTTTGGTATATGTAGTTTCTGCGAGGAAGACCCCTGGAAGGGTTTCTGCCACCACTATGGCGAGCTGGTTCTGTATTAACAGACAGAAAATTGAAATATTCGCAGATGCGTTTAGTTCGAACGTAACCCTTACGTGCCTAGTGCTACTTTTCGGAATATGAGGGTAATTTTTTATGCAATTAAAAATCCACTTTTGGTTAAATCTATTACTTACCGATCGTTTCGATTACCTTCTTTGTGGAAATAATCTAGCCGAACAATAATGTATACTTTTTCCCTCTGTCCTAAGGTAACTTAATGAATGCATACCTTCAGTGGATCACCTCCTCAACGGAAATTCTGTGAAATAACAGTCACATATGTCTAGGAAGTGTCTAACACAACGCGTGAAAGAATAGTCAAAGGTAATTAGATGTGGAGGTTCGCTAATTAAAGCAGGCGTACAAAATCATCCATAAGATCGAGTATATAAAGGTCGTTCCTCAAGACCTATCTTGAAAGGAGTATTAGCTCTCATATAGCAGACGCATATATACTGATAACACGAATTGTAGTGTGGGGAAAAAAAATTCTCTTATTGAATCGATCAGATTTTATGCAATTTAATTCGTCGAATAAGATGTTTATAGAAATTGTTTCTTAATTGTCAAAAATCTGTACTAGATAATTATTCATATGATTTCATTTCCACGTGCAACCTCTATTCTCATGCTTAAATGTACACTTCTGATAGATTAGTTATCATTTCTAAGTGGAAACATGCCTTCCTTATATTGTATAATGATGAAGGAAAGTATTCCTTTCTACTGAGGTATTTTTCATATATTTGTCCTTTTGCTGCCGTTCATCTAGATGAACGCTCAGGTTGTTTCACTATTTATTTAATATTGGTATTAAGGAAAGAGGATGGCTATAAATTTGCTCTGAGATTAAATACTTCTAGAAATACTTGTAAATTTAATCATCCGACTGTAACTTTCGACTGTAATTATGACGTTTTTGGTTAATCGCTTTCTTTCTTATTTCTGCCTCCTTCTAATGTTATACTTTCTTGCTTCACTTGTCGAATGAACCCTCCGCCGCATTACATTCATCCATATGGACATACCGATGCTGTCTTCGCAGCTTATCTTGTATGAAATTTTGGCACGCTTCTAGCTTGACTATAGAGAAATAAGAAGTTGCGTTTATCAGCCCTCTCTTCCTGGGACTTACTTCACTCTTGCACATTCACTTCTGGTAACTACCGCTTCAAGTATTAAAAATAATGCTTGTGCTATCGATTGCAGTAAACAAACAAGCCTTCATCCCAGCCAGACAGGTGAAAAAACAAACAAACAAGAAACCTTCGATTGCGCTTCCAAAAACAGAATCCCATGATCATTTTGAGACCTTCTCAAAGAAATTTGCATAAACGTCAAACGATAGCCCGATACACTGGGAGCAGGCACCGAATGCCACCACTCAACAATGGAAATTACGCGTCGATGGGGAGGAACGCCGTTTCCAACGAACAAATGGGCAACACAGACAGCGGGCAGCACACAACGCAAAGACGAGAAGCTTACACTAGAGTAGGGGCTACGTGGCGGCACACTGCACGCGTTGCTAAGCTAAAAAGCGCGTAGGAGTGGTGGACGAGGCGTGTTGAGGGACGCATTAAAGCAGCGACGTGCCTCTGGCAGCCATCAGCTAACCGAACTGTACGTAAAGCCTCCGAGATGGAGATGTATAGAGGAGTGTCCTCGATGCTGCACAACCACCTGTGCACAACTTTCGTCAGCGGAGGTCGGTCAATTCGCCAGTGAAAGCTGCTTCTATAGCTGCTGCTGCTCTAAAGTAGAGCGAGAGAGGGAAGGAAACGAACTAACAAGTCGACTCCCCCGCACCGCTCGCAGCACGGGTCCGACCCTCGCTGAATAGCTGTCTGCTTGTTAGTGGGCCTCCTGTGCAGCGCAGTGTACGTAGAGCTATTCGAGGTGTAGTGTGCAGCAAACACGCTCGCTGTGTATATACCTCACCACTGTGTCGCAGCTAAACACTTCGCCATGGCAGTGTTTGAGTCGTTTCTGTTGCCTCTATTAGTGGTCCTTTACCTATAGTCTATGAATCGTAATGGTGCGCAAGTGGTACTTCTCTTGGGAAGTATATGCGTGAAAATCGAATCAACACTATTTAGGAGTGCGCTTAAAATTGAACGAGCATAAAAGGTTTTCGATGCTTCGGGACAGTTGTCTAGATTTACTCGTAGAAAAGCTTGTGTACCTACAAATATTTTACTTAGTCTTCTACATAATTTGGCAAATGCTTCGTAAATACTATGTATATGAATGTGACTCAACGTCTATGTTCCTTGGATCTATACGCTTTTTGATACTGATTAGTATTTTATTCGAATTGTATTCCTGTTAGTGATAATCGGCCTATTCTATGATATTTTTAATTTATCGATTAGTGGATCGTTTTATTTCCAATATAAACTCTTCGATCGCTATTAGCGATGAACTCATCATTCCTATCCTTCTCTCGGTGTCCTACAAGTTTAAGATACCATCAGGTATGTGCATTTTCTGCGTTTTTTTTATTGCCTTTGATGCTTATTTTGTAATTGAAAGATGAGCTTGTTGCTAAAATTAGTTTCAGTAATGTGTAAAAAGTAGCGCACATAGAGTACTTAACAATTGCAATCATACGATCGACTGTAGTGCGCTGCAAAAATTGTGGAGATGCAAAAGTGGATTATTTAAGAACTTATATTATGGTGAGATGATTATGAAACTGTGAGCGTTTTACACTTTTTTTTTTCATTTCGTTTAGCTTGTGCCTAACAAAAGAGACGTCCTTTTCGTCGGCATTAAAGATTACGATCTTGGCTGAGAGAGCGAACGAAACGAATTGATGAATGAGTGAGTTGAGAATCGTTTAGTGCAGCGGTTTCTTTCAACGACTATAACGTTTGTTGGAATTTTCGTTATTCGTTGATACAATTTCCGGTTGTACGTTTGTTATATCTTGTTCATGTATGCACCGGCTCTTTTCTCTTTTTTTTTTTTTTCAGGATTCATGAAACCAGTTCCATGAATTGTGCGTGCTGCAACATAAGAGATTGCTGCGTAAAATTATGAGGCACAACGAGCTGGGTCGATCGAAAGAAAATTTGATTAGATTTGTTATATCCATGCAAACGACTGGTGCCATACGGTAAATACGGTAAGTGCCATCATTATTTACCATTCGCCGTACGGTAAATAGTGATGGCACCTCAGTGGAGTAATATCTTCCTCGACGGTATGCTTCTGTTACATCGTACTTCTTTACATCGCCATACTGGTATTTCAAAGAGCTATGGAATGTAAAGAAGTATGTAGTTACTGAAGCAAAACCACCGCATCGTTCGACACATTGCCGTTCATCATACCCTCCACTAAACATTTGCTGTATTTGCAAGTTATTGCATTAACTGCTTTATTTACCTATTGCATTTCACCTGAATGGCTTGCGGTAGTGGTTGTGTGGGAAGCAAGGGCTGTTTAAAAAAAAAAAAAAAAGAAAAAAAAGAAACTTAGCCACTATTCGCGTATGCGTTGTAATAGCTTGTTCAGCGTTCTTTTGCTAGAACATCGCGAAGCATTACATTTTCAGTCTTGCAGTTTTCAGCCAAGAACTCATATGATAGCCACCGTTTTCGTCTTGAAATCTAAGTTAACATTGATGAACGAAATCACCATAGCGCATTAACCATATATTCTTCGAATACGACTTCTCGATTATATTTATTACGTTGAAACACAGGAAGTTGTTGAACTAAAACTGTTTTAAGTTTTACTCTTTTATACCCCATCACCTTTTTTCCATCTTCCCTTTTCCCTACCCTTTCACAGGGAATATCGATGGGATTAGAGGTTGACCCTTTGTCATTAGGTTTGGTATCAGTGCCGATCATTTTTGGAATGACCTTGGAAAACTGGAGGCAAACTGCTGATAGCGTAGGCAAAAAATTTCCTATTCGAAGGAGGTTAAAAATTTCACAGTTTCTATGCGGTAAGCAATCTATCTTTCGTCTGCTGAATGCCCACTTTGAAAATTTGTAAGACTTATAAGTCCTTTTTAAATGTCCCATAAGACGATAGGAAAATTACTACTCCTCCGATTACATATCCGTTTGTAATGTTGAGACACTCATGGGTCTTGAGCTGTATGATCGGGATTTTGCGGTCGTATTTTCTGAACCATTTTCAATAAAAATTATATTAGCGCGTCGTAAAAAAAATTATATTCAGTAAAAAAATTATATTGAGCGTTGACTATCGTCATGGCATTTGTAGTTGAACATTCTTGTGCTACCGTGTTGTTTGTTAATGATGTGAGCGCAAGCGCCTCTGCTCAGACTCAATTTCGTTTCATTTCGTTATATGTTTCTTTTTGTTGCTGAATTACAGGCTTACAATCGTCAATACCTAGCTTTCGTTATTCAGATCAAACGAATGGTTGCGCAAGCATCGGAAATGGTCTTGAAAGTCGGCGCTACAGATTAGATAACGCTCGAGGTATCATTACGTTTTGCTTAGGTTTCTAGAGGGAAGTTATACTTAGGGAAGGGCAGATGAGGATGACAGATGGAGAGAGATAGAAGCTACTTGAAGGAGGTGGGGAGACTGAAAATTGCTCGCAGTAGGACGTCGGAAAAGCCGAAGACAGTTCTGTAGCAAAATGTCAAATCAGCTTTAAGCCTGTGATATTTCGATAATTCCATTGTAAGAATTTCTATTGTGATCATGTAATTTAACTGCTGTGGAACATGAGTTGGCTTTACAAAAAGCAAGACAACTTCACGAAAAAGCAAGTCTGGTATCAGAGATCAAATAAGGGTTACCAACATTAGTACCAATTTTCCTAGAATTCGATACGATACAACATAGGACGTGCATGAAAATAATGCATAAATGCTTTCATTTTTATGCTTATATGGGCAAATTGCAAAAAAAAAAAGAAAAAAAACACCTATGAGCTGCGTTTGATTGTTGAATTGAATGTTATGATGGAAAAGAGGCTATGAATTGAGCGTTTATAGAGGAGGGGTATTTCCTCATCAAAACTTCGAAATCAGATTTCATTCAGTAGCAGTAGATAAGATGATGGGGTTACCGTATGCGAGAGACTATCAAAAATTCGGTGTTGAATTGTCTTGATGTAGGATGCATCATGCAATGCGTATAATTGCTGTGAAACCACAGATTAGGCACAAGGTATGAAATCTGTAAAAATTCGCCTCTTGTTTGATATTTACATGAATTTATACAATTAATGCAAAAAAGGTAAAACAGAGTTGCATGAATAATATTTTTTCTAATGTCACCGGAGGAAAACGCCTTCCTCCTCATAGCAGTAACAGAATCCACTTGATGTTTTGATACCGCAGAGCTACTGATTCGCAGGCTTTTTTGAATATTCTCAGGTGCTCACTATCTGAGCCATTCATCCTGCCCGTCAGGTTGCTGTTACGGGTTTCACACATGTCAGAGAACTGGCAGACCAGTCCATACTGAAATACAAGTCCATACTGAAATACAACGCCTGCTACAAGTGATGCCATTCACATCGGGAGAAGTTTAGGATGCTTCGTAAGCGAAATGAAATATGTTTTTTAAGACTTGATGGAGAGCAATAGTGATGCTCATTGATGACGATTCTGGTGAACACAGGCTGGACGATGGCTAGCGCAAGAAGTCAACAGCTATCAACGATCAGAAAGGAAATAATGAGTCTCATACAGGAGTGTACATACATCATAGCTTGGCTAGAACGATGGTGCAAGTGGTTAGAACTTTTTTTGTGAGAACGCACTGAGCTGCTCGATCTCAGACTATCTTGCACGTTAATTCGACCTTTAAGCTAATAAGATCGGAGCGTTATATTTTCACATAAACTGTGGTTCAGTGTATTCTTAACTATATGATGGCTGTTGTAGTGAAAGATTCATAGCATAGATTCGCTGTCAAGCGTTGCTCGCGGCAAGAAATGTTGTGTAACCCTTATACAAATCGGAATATTTCGTAAGGGAACATGAAGGAAAGGTAATCGTCGATGTCTTTCCTGATTTTTCTCGTTTCCTCATCCAGTACTTGCACCACGTAAAAATGCAGCAGATATTGCCCAGTTGTAGGACATCAAACGCCAACTGCTGCTATTCACCAACATTCCAACAATTTTATTATGGTTCACAGATTTGTGCACCGCACCATAGCTCTTTTCATGTACTTTAGCAAAGCAGTATGGTAGCGTCGAATTTGTACGTATGCATGATGATGCGGGGGCGTGTTTCTGTCTGTATATCTATCTGCTTGGTGATGTGAATTCAGGAACACCTCATGCTAGACATAAGAAATTTGGTAGATATAATGGACGCCACTGGATGACCCTCTCGTGGTATTTTTTCGTTGGATTCACCAACCATAAAAAAAACCTTGGCTGCGTTTAATCAGTTCGGTATTTCAACTCCGGAACCACTGAAGTCGGAGCTTCTTGGGCGCAATGTACACAACCGAATGACCTATAACATATTTCGCGTTGATCGGTCAATTCCGAAATTGCAAGAGACATTTAAAATTCCGGAGAATTTGCATGCATCTTACGTCGGCCGGATCAGAGACTAGTGAATCATTTGTGGAAAATTTCTGTAGGTGACTGAAAGAACGACATGTAAAAGTGTACATCATGACAGTTTCTTTGTTACGCTTTTCAGCTCCACTTAAAATTGGACTTGTCAATCAGTTATGTTGCACCACGCACACCAATTTATATGTAATTTCGTTGCGTTCACTATGCCACTTAAAGTATAAGTCATATGCAAAGTATGTGTATTTGCAACCAACATTTTATGTAACCAACATGTATTTGAAACCAACATCTTATCCGATTTGAGTTCCAAATCATGCTATCCATTTCATCGACGAGAAGATACTTATTCCACTTTGCTTTGCAATACTATTCAAGCTATTTCAGCCGTGAAGTCGCTTGCTTAACTTTCTAAAGTCCACTTAGATGTAGGAACTGGTGAGGATTGACTGCACCGATTGAACACGTCTATTTCCGCTCAGTGCCATTGTAACTTAGCTTCATATTCTTGCCATCTTTCTATTCCCACTATTGTTTATTGTGCGAGCAAGTTTCTAATGATGCATTCTTTGCAGTCTAGGTGATGCGCTTCTCAGGTTTCTATTTGAAAGTGTATCAGTTTTATCAGAACCGCCTTTCATAAAGCTTCTCAGGCTTCTTACAACTACAGCGATGATTGCTATCTTAAAACATCCAATCGGAATCGCTTAAATATCTGCTTAAATATACCGCTTAAATATAGAAAATGTTCGTTATTGTTTCATATTTGAAAACTTTGGCTGTTTTCTATGTTCTATTTTGTGTTTACCGATGGCAATTAGCTCACAGAATCGTACAGAGTGAACAATGTTCTATGAAGTTCTCAATCTAGAAATGTTCGTATTTTTGCAAGATATAGTTGAAAACATAAAAAATAAGCTGAATATTCCTTCCGAACATCTATTTTCATGTATGCCGCCTCCATGTTTGTTCTATTCCAATCCACCCTTGCATAACTGCTTCTTTCCTTTTTTTCCTCATCATGCTCAAATTTCTTCCTCTTCTTACTTATTTCCTTCACTTTCTTCGTGTTTCTCTTTCTTATCAACCATATTTTCACATATTCTACTCCCGTCATCACAATTTTCTTCGTCTCCCTTAGCTAAAATGGAGATGACATTACCGTAATATTTAGGCGAATCATTGTGAGTCGTAATGCGATAATTCTATCATGTTTGCCATCGATACTTCTTTATCATTTCTTGCCAACAGTATCATTGCCGTAGATCACTCGCCAAATAGATTCCTACTGATGGATGGCTTGCATTAATGGTTGATTGATTTTCATTTAAGACAACCTAAGCTGAATTTTTGGTAAAATTTCTCAGAAACTTCACATGCTAATGTAAGTGGACATCATTTTTGGGTTTTATCATCGGCAGATGATCTATAAACTGTCACCGACGTGTAATGTGTAAAGAAGTGACTGGAAACGATATCAACAGATGAAGGGAATTCAAGCGAGCAGACGAAGAGGATCGCTTTTTTCTAAAAACGATATCCTTTTCTTTTAAATTCATGAGATATAAAATGGAAGTTGTCGAATTAAACAGGTTTCAAAAGCGTTATGAATGATTTTAAAACTGGAAGAGAGCTGCAAAGATGCTCAATAGTGTTTCTTTTCATTTCGTCATTCCATGGAGTGTGTCAATGAATGTGCAAAAAAAAAGAAACATTTAGATTTCCAATGCAAAGTGGAATAAAATTTTCTTCGATTTTATGCTAAATTACTAAGATTAAGGAACTGATAATCAGCTCCAATAAAGACAATTAAAGTTGTTGATATTAATTTGCTTGTGTGGGGGGATAAATCGTCACAGCGTTTGAGTTTTTGGGAAAAAAAAATTCTTATTTTTCTACAATGAAAGAATCTATACAAATTCGTATCCATTTACATACGAACAAACGATGACGTATTTCAAAAATAGCGTCTATTGAATGTGTTTCATCTCACGAAACTCCTCCCATTTGAAATAACAAAAAAAAAGCACAAAACTTTTTTTCTTTCTCTACATCTCGAATAGATATATTTTAATTTATTCGTTTTCATTGTGTTGCTGTAAGAGTAATCGTTGAATTGTTGAAGTGAATGTCGTTTTTCTACTATTTTTAAATCTCTTGTAATCTCTTAGATGAGCTTGTAAATGTTTTTTTTTTTTTGCAAGACTGCATCATCGATGCAATGATTCTATATTATCGAGTGTTACTTCAACTCATAGAGAAGTAAAGCTACAACGAATAATATGTGGTTGATTTTCTATATCATATAATCTTCTCTTGAAATCGTCGTCAAATTCTTTGCCAAATTTTCGCATTCCATATGAGTTACTAGTATTTGATGCCACAGTAGGGCTAATCAATATTATATGCTGAATAGAATAAGTGAATTACTTCAGGATTTGCTTAACTGTTTGTTTCACCTTGCACGACATATAATTATGTGCAAATACCTGCATATCCTTTTTTTGTTTTTGTTTTATTTTATTATTTATTTATTTATTTATTCATTTATTTATTTATTATTTATTTATTTATTTATTCATTTATTTATTGCAAATAAAGCGCTCTTAGTGATTTCTTACAATTTCGCACATTTGTGAGGAGAGGAGGATTACGGTGGAGTCTGTTGGAGTACATACAGGTTTGCTTTCTTTGCAGTTTGTTCGAAAATCTCAGCTCAAAAGTTGTAGAATTCGGAGATATTTAGAGAATTTCGGTTTGTATAATTTGCACTATAAGATAACCTCTACAATGATTTTAAGTTGCTCTACAAACTATTGAAGGGGCCATCGACGCTCAGCTATGCATATGTTCGCGCCATCATCTTCGAATAGTCAGGTCGAATTTGTAGCCGGCCAAGTTGATGAGGCAACTGCTTTGTTCGCGATAAATTTGGCTAAAGCAGGGGATTCGATTACGAGTGGCGGGTTCGGTTAAAACATGAACGCCTTACTGCACACGTTTCATCAATGGCTAGAAATTTATGATGGTGGCCGGTGTTTGATGAGTGAGACGCTAGAGGTTTACGGTACCAGCTGCTATGACAACACGTCTTCTATTCGTTCCTTTCTAATTGAGGATGAAAAGTGTCTGAACTAAGAGTGATTAAGAAAACCTAGAAACGAAATAGTAGATCTGCGATGGTATTGAGCTCAAAACTGTCTAGACCCATCTTGAAGGTGGAGAGATATTGCGCTTCAGTAATCGGACGACAAAAGCGTTGGAAACAGTCTCAGTGGTGGAAATTTTTATCTTTGAAATACAGGAGCTGGATACGACGGCTCCTGTTCATAACAAATTCAAACATGCTATCAACTGGAATCTAAAAAAGCTCAGTCACAGTCTTAAAATAAGGAACGAGATCAGCTTTCAAGCTGTGATATTCATGTGAGTTAATGTCGTAAATTAACAAACAGCTTTTATATTTGAAAATTTGATGGATTTGACGGAGAAATCGTCAACATTTTATATAAAAGTTCGAATAAAATTTTCAAAATGACAGCATCTCAAGTAAATTTTTCGAAAAGCCATGCGAGTAAAGTGTTTCTAGATGTTTTCGATAGCGCGAATGTCAGAAACAAAATACGGTAACGAAATAATTGTTTATTACTCAATATAGGGGGTAATACAGAATATAATCTTGCTGCTAATATTTCAAGCCACTGATGTTCCACAACTCTGAGAGTACACGTTGGTACTATAACAGACTTTGCGAAAATTTCCGAAGGTCAGGGCAAATTTTAGCTCTCCAATTGCGAATTCTATTAGGCGCTGGCAGCAACTATTTTCCTCCAATTTTCAAAAATCATTCGTGATGGAAGTTTGCAAGGAGGACACGACGCTTTTTATGAGAGGTTCCGATTGTCTTTGCTCCGGTTATTGAGCGAATATGCTAAGATATTTTTGCAGCAAATAGGGTTCGACTGGAGAGTAACTAAGAGATCGGTGTGTATTTAGGTCGCCTGCAACTTGCTAACAAGCACTGATGACTTCACGGGAAAATCGTTAACATAGATCAGGGAGATGTGACCTACGGTGCTGTATTATGGAGCAAAGTTGGGAAAAACACGGATATCTAAAAAAAATTTCCTGTTTTTAGCGTAAAGGAGTGGTCAGTTTAAATAAACTAAATGCATAGAACGAAACTTTCATGAAGATTTCAGTAAATGACTCAGACACAGTGCATGTGCAACACCACGGCTATTACTGAAAAAACCTTGGGTACACGTGGCTTTTTATGATTGACCACTTCAGTGGGAAACCTCGTCGGTGGACTTCATCAGCGTTCACTTCTTGCAGCATTTCTGCCACCGACTTTTACCTAGCCGTTGGGTAACGTTCGCCTAGCCGTTGAAGAAGGCCATGAGATTCTTCGGGTCTAGTGAACGCGACCGAACACCATGTGAAGACGGAACACTTGACAGATTGTGGTATAAGATAGCATCTGTTTTATAAGTTGAGGAGCGGTTCGGGAGTCCGGTTCATCAGCTTGATCACTTCCACGAGGAAGTTACTCACCGTATCACAAACTTTTGCCGGAAGTAAATTGCGCATTTTGTTCGCCATATTGGCCATCAGGTGTTCCATGACCTCACGTATGGCATCAGCCAAACGTGACATAATTCTATCCACAGTTGTTTTCATTTCAGAGCTGGTCTTTATACTGCCTGTCATCACTCTCTAAAAGCATAAAGATGAGCATGATAAGAAATGAACATAATTAAACATGAATAAATGAACGAAAATCGAAACGATGCTGATGGGATCACGATGGGAAAAATGAGAAAAAAAAAACATTACCTGTACTCAAACATGACTGCAACATAATAAAATCTTTCCTATATTGTGTCATGCATTGTATGCAAATTTGGTTGAATGTATTATTATTCGTTTATAGCAGCGCATTGTGCAGCTTCACAACAAACTTATATTACATTGAAATTAAGGTTGACGGTAATGGTCGAAAGATTTTGAGGCAAGCTAGACAGTTTGCAATTCACTTCATGATCTATTGAACAATTGAACAGTCTTTTGCAAAAAAAATGACGTAATATTAAATAAGTGCATCGCTTGCTTCACCCAACCGATAATGAAAATGATATAATCGTTTAAAGTTTTGCCGATTTATTTGAATGAACTTTTAGTCTACCGGCTCAATTTCATAACTTTTACCTATAAATTTGACCGCATTCATTAGAAAATTCTACTGGTTGTGCAACTTTTGCAAAACTATAGCGAAACTCGTTTATGAATAATCTAGATTCAATGATTTTTTTGCATCTCGTGGAAATTAAAATTGTGTTTTTAGTAATTCAATCATGAAATTTTGAAAAATGAACAAATGCGCCGTAAACTCTCTGGAAAAATCATATGTTGATTAGATAAGTAGTTGAGGAGGATGGAAAGGCGTGGAAGGTGTTCATTAGGCATGACTTTACTTATCATACTACTGTGGGTCTGTCTGCCAAAAGCGTTAAGGCAGATCTGAGCCAAAAGAAATGTTTATGAGGGGATGAGCCTGGCAGGTGATCATAGGAGAGGTAAAGGCAACGTAATGCTCCCAAGGAAGCCACCGATATTCAATGCGTGAAAAAAAGCAGAATTTTAGGAGCAGCAAAGATGCAACAGATTTGCCTTCGCAGTATTCAAAGTTTTTGAATGGGTCTTTGCCCCTTAAAGTTAATTCTTCTGTGAGTAGAAACTTGGGCAAATCGGGAAAACAGGAAAGTTTCATAAACGTTTTCCGCAAAAAGCGCTCTTAAGGAAGTGTTGGTTGTTCTCCATTAGAAGCAGCCATAGCTCCTGCTGCTGTGCTGCAAAAAACTGCTGAAAGAATGTATCGAGAGAAACCCGCTTATGTGCCCAACTGATCGCCGCGCCTTTTTACGTGCACTAGAAACATGATACTACACCTATCGAATGATACCAGTAACCTTCTCTATCGAACGCTCCCACCAGGAAGTGAAGGAGCATCGAAACCTTCGTCCCTCGTAGCTTCTTGATAATTTTGGAACTAGGACTATAGGGAAGAAAGGGAAAGGAGAGAAACTTGGGAGTGCTATGTAATGTGAAAGCTGCGGCGACAAATGAAACCCCACCCCTTTCGTTTCTCACCGTACTTGATCTCACAACCTGTTCCTAACCGCTTCGCGCCCAACTGCGCAACCGTTTCCCCCAACAACGCAGCTTACTGCTTACAACTACAAATTAAATCCCACAATCCAGCAACAATCCACATCCACCATACAGCATATCCTTTCAATTGCTAGTTGGAATTTCTAGAAAACTGGCTTTGAAAACTTAGCCAAACGAACTGGTAGAACTTCACAGGATGTCAATCGGGTGTTGCATCCAATATGCGTTCTGAAGCAGTATTGAAAGATTTCTCTGAGCAATTGCAATTATTTGCATGATTGCCACACATCATGAAATTTTCTATTTATCACTCACCACTTATTCATCAATTTACGCATCATATGCGACATTTCAAGTTGCACTCATATTTCTAGATGAAAATTAAAAAGGAAAAAAAAAGCTTTGTTCAGATATAAGTATGGAGTAATACTGCGTTTTGAGACTGCTGACAACTCCCAATGAGAACGATTTTCTATGTCATGAGTTGAAAACACCAAGTTGTTTCGAGACAGAGAACTGCAATATGATTATATTTATTCGATGAATAAAGAAAAAATGCACATAGGCAGTGAAATGTGAATAGGAGAGGCAACTGAACTTGAATCATGCGACAACCGACAGAATGAAATAGGAAGAAAACATTTATAACAACGAAAATGATGAGAAAAAAAGATTCCGAATTGCTTATCATTTGCATGATAATGTTAAGCACAAACACATGTAATGAAGGAAATTATAGGAAAGGACACACATGGTCATGTACATCGTAGAAGGAGGAATGTAGTAGAAGATGGTCTTGTGAGAAGGAAAATGAAGGATAAACAAAAAAAAATTGCTCCTAATGACAGGCGAAATGCCAAATTTGTGTTTCTGAAGTGAAGTGATTCAAGGCGTGCAATGAACAGTGCAACTTTTTTGGCGTCAACAAAGTTTTTGAAGAAGTTTGTTGCAAATCTGAACAAGTTTGAAAAAAGAGCTGTAAACAACATCATCCATACTGCATGTTCTGAGTGTTCACTGAGGTTCACAAATTCTTCCTTCAAGTTTCCAGGCCTAGAAGTTTCGAGTCGAAACGGACCTCGAGGAAGCTATCCACTACCTTGGGACCAATGACTAGTCAAATTTGTTCAGTGGTCCTCTAAAGCTCTGCGTTCGAAAACATTTCAGAGATTCCGGAATTCTAAGGTGAAAGATCTGAATGAAATGCGGCAGCATTGCAGAGAAGGTGGGTGGGCACAGGCTCTACGAACAATGGACTAGCCGCGCTCATGACCACATAAAGGTGCGCAGCAATACCGTAATCTGCACTAAGTTGAAGGTGGCATCACTCGTGGAATTGTGCACCATCAAAACTTTCACACTTGTCCTTTTAATATTCAATTTTTTTTCAGTACATCATCTCAAAATGATAAATCATAATAGCACACAAAGTTTCATAGCAATTATTGCACCGGAAGTGGTTTTACAGGATGGTCATAGCTTCCTGCATTTGCGTCCCAAACTTCTTCTAGCTGCTCCTCGAGCGGCTCGTAGTTTTCTCACTTAATGGCATTTGAAACCTAGTTATGTTGTTCATTTTTATGAACTTGCTCGGTACCAACGAAACTTAGCTGCAAAGACCACTGGCTTGAAAACTCTATAACACGCGTTTCTTAAGGTGGGCCAGTTGTTCATTTGTAATTTTACTCTCAAGCTTTTCTAATAATCGCACTACACTGTATTCCAAGTTAGCATAGAACCATTCAAATCTATGAAACATACGAGGCATTTCCAGTTTTCTCTGTCAAAAATTCGACTAATTAGGCTTCAAGAAGCGTCTTTAAAAAATCTTTCTAAACATCCGGTGTGGAAAATTTTTCCTCTCCCATTCACTACCTTATTACTGAGTGTTTATGAGCTTAAGAATTTGAGGTGACTATTTTTTTATTTGAAGTGCTACCAAAAAAAAGCGAATTCCGCATGAGTGCAACTGAAAAAAATTTCAAAGAGGAAAAATTACTGAACACTTTATTGTCATCAAAAATTTTAATAACATTTTCTTTCTCTGGAATCAACACTTCGTTCCGTTAGCAAAAGCAGATCGAATTAAATGTTTCAAAAAAATCCACTGAAATGATCGATTTTTCTTGCTTGTAAACTACAGACTCAACTACAAAATCAATGAAAGCGATAGCATTGTCCAACGTGACGAATAAAACAAAATAACCACATAAATATTTCCCTCAAAAATTTTACACTTTTCATTTCGAATGTTTTCCACTTAGTGTTTAGTCGATCGAATATTGCACCCAAAATTTCGCAGCTGCTGAACAACACTCCCTAACATTTGTGCAATAAACGCTTAAAGCAATCCATTGTGAATGGCTTTTTTTTCTCGTTTTTATTTACAGCAATTGACTACTCAATTCGTTCAGCGAACTGTGTGAAGCAAGTGGGTGTTGTCAGTATTTCACAGTTGTTGAAATTCTTATTGATAGTATTATTGAGGGATTTCCACCATCTCTTCCTGTCTCCTCCTACGTTATTTCCGTTTCATTCATTTTCAACAGAAATCCCAGGGAGTGCGGAGAAAAATGATTTAAAATTTCCAGCATAGACATCCTAAAATCTAAGACAGTGTGAATTCAAAATCCTTTCTGATATCAGCAACATTGGGCAGTTATTATGCCCATAGAAGTCATTACAAGATTCGTTGCGTTATTCTAAAATGTCAATCTCGTTTTAAATGTCTGCAAGTGCTTTCAAATAAAATAAAATAATTCCAATGCTTCATAGTCACCCACATTATAACATCAGACCACGTCTATTAGCGTCCTCACATCCGTCGCAAAATAATCGTTTTACCCGAGTTCATCATGAGCGCCGTATTTCCGTTCTATTCCACATGCACACATCTTGATGGTTTTCGCATTTCCTTCGAACTTTATTTCGTTGGTCTTTCTAGACTCTTGTAAGCACTGATTAAGAGTTATGGAAAATTTTCAATTTATGCGCTTGAACTTGTAATAGGAGTTTCTTACAGCAAAAAAGTGCACTGTGAATGAATACTTGTTCTGATATTTATTACTTGTTGCACGCTTCAGGCCAATTATTTTTACAAATTGGAGTTATCACTGATCCACCTGAAACAACTTTCATGAATGAGTTTTACCATCATTACTCTCTTCTATCGATCTTCATAATACATAGAAAGGAGAATAAACTAACCACATTTGATCTCACTCAGCACTGCTGTGGATGCCCAAAAATGCTGTATTTTACCTCCACATTACCTACGTAACGAACCAATGAAATCGGTATGCCGTAATATAATGCTCCCTACTAGTAATATTGCCTCTCAGAAAGTCGACTCAGAAATGCTTAAAGCTGCAAGAGATTTACTGGTGCAAAACATATGAATGTGAGATACTATTTTCAAGCAAAACTAAGCAAAATTTTTTTTGCCCTGTTATGCAGTCGATTTGTTAGTGCTCAGATTGCCACGAAATTCATAACATGAAGAGAATGAAAAAGTTTTCAGCATAAAGATACGAATGTTCAATCACTTGACTTCAGTACTGAAATCATCAGTTGACTCTACAAAATGAAAACACAAGAAGAGAATCACCTGACTTCGATGCTGCACATAGTTAAGAAGGATTCAAATCACCAGCAAATTTCAGGAATGGAGTTTTCGAGCTGGAAGATGCCGATAACGTCTCAGCAGGAAGTCATAGAAACTCTAGCTCTAAATATGCGGTCGTCTTTTAGTTCTTTTAGTTCATCAGTTCCATTAGTGGCCGTACTATTACTGCATACTTCAATAAATTGAGTCCTCACGTGCATCTTTTTATTCAACACCTCACATAGGATAAAAATACATATAAGCATATATGAAAAGCATAGAAAAGGTATATAGAAGCAGTGGAAGAAATAAAAAACAAAAAAACATGGACATTCATGCACATAAATATTAATGTAAAGAATGCATAAAGAAAATCAAGATGAAATTACTATGGAGATATTTACAAATGTTTTTCATATGAAACAAATCACACGAAATTATAAAAGTTAAGAAAAAAGAGAATTTACAAAAAAAAGTCATCAACACTAGGAATATCAGAAAAAAGAAAAAAAAATTAGAAAAGCAATAAGGACGGATATCAAATCTAAGCAAATCTCTTATGAAACTTTCAATACCCTCTACTTTTCTTAGATTTTTTAGGAAGAATATTTCATGAACGATAAACGCATTAAAAATATTGTTTCTATAACTACGGAACGATAAATATTGTTTATTTTTAGGGAGAAATAATATCTTTATTGGACACACTAAAGGAATATTGTTTATGGTAAACGCATTTCTGATTACTACTATAGCCATATTTCATAAATTGTGATGCTTTTGTAATTTAATTTTCTCATAAATGCTTCGAATTTTTTTTTGAATTTTTACTGTGAATGGATGAGTAAAACGTTAAGAATTATTTAATAGGGTATACAATAATACTGAGTTCGTTGCTCTGATTATGCAAATCGAATGGAATTTTCCCTCTATATGCTAAGGAAAGCGGAGGAAAAATCAACGTTCAACCTATGAATACCTGATTTGGCAAAACTTTTTCGTTCAACTCAATCCGACTCTTTATGTTGTCTGCTTTACCCTTCAAAGGATTATTTGCTTCTTCGATTCAACTGTGCTCATTTTTCTTCTTCCTAATTTTTGCTGCGCTGTCAGATTTTATTAGCTTTGCTATCGATATTTTATCTCTATTCAACTTCATCTTTTGTCTACCTAATTTCGATTTGATCATCCTTTCTTTCTTTTTTTTAAAAAATCTTTTGGGAGTGGAATCAAATCTATTCAATTTATTCCAACCAGTTGTATCGTGAGACGATATTCATGCATCAAATCATCACTACAGCGTTTCGTGACACCTGCGTCATGACGGAAAAGTTTAAAGAGGTGTGTTGCTGAGTGGTTGTATTGCTAGACGCAAGACCCAATAATTTGTCTTATGGATTTAAACAGAATCAGTACGTCGACGATTATATGAGCGCACAACCTCAAACTATTCGCAGAAGAATGTTGCACACCTTACGCACGTAAATACAATACGAACTGCATCTTTCTTCTCATTACAGAAGGTGTTTCTTCTTTCGTCGTTTTTAATACATATGGAATTATATGGCTGACTCTACTACTTGGGAGTCGGGAGGTCTGAGCATGAATACTGCATGGCTCATGACGTTCAGAATGATGGCGATGACCGAATTTGCTTATGTTGAGCGGTGATGACGACAGACTTTTGCGAGTACCTGGGTCCCCGTATTGCATCCTCTTCATTACTTCTCTGCTCTCATCTTGTTTCAGGGATAGATACACGCCAGAAGATGAATAAAGAGAGGTGCGCAAAAGCTCTTGAGATTCTTCACATTGTGTGACTGGTTCCTTTATTTCTTGCTATTTTAGAACTCTTTAGCTCGTTGCTAAGTTACAAGTTACTGGCACAAAGGGTAAAACTAGTGGTCACACGTGAGGGTGTAAAGACGTATGTGGCTGAAGATGTAACAGATGTCAAGATTAGAATTTCGAATTGCATTTGTTGCAACTCATATTTTTGATGGTACAAATTGTTGAAAGGCAGAAAAACTGATTGAAGTCTCACTAATCTGATACAAATATATAGCGCTCATGATAAGCAGACGCCCATTAAAATCAAGAAAACCAATCAAGGAACATATAAACCACTATTCTTCTAATTTTTCAGAGATTATTTTTTATTTTTTGAACCTAAGACATATGGGATTCAAGTCCATCTTAACGTTGCATCAGATCATATATTCCAAGTGGCATTTGCTGCCATCTATTGTTGTTCACCTCGAGCGACCATTTCCTAAGAAAGTTTCTTGATGACACATTGTGATGTTAGGTAGCTACGGCACAACGCTTGCGCCCATCGTGCAAACATTCCCACACACAAATGCCTCATGGTACCAGCATCTTGCCTAAACGTTTCGGCGACGAATGCTAGATGTCTCTAAGCATAGCAATGACAATGTGGATGGGGTACATGTAGCCGTATTAGATCATGTTTTCAAATTGCAACAATTATTATATCCCATGGCTCAAAGTGAAACAATGAGAAGAAGTGGAAATATAGGAATAACAAATAGGAAAATAATATAAACTTAGATAAGACGACAAGTTTGATGGAATAAAAGATCCAGATGGGACGGACAAAAAGCAGTTCTGTTCCATCACATGCAAGTGAAACCGATACTCAAATGGACTTTGGCAAATAAGGATTTAAATCTGGCTGTGTTTGGTGAGATGTTGAATTTCAAGTGAACATTGGCAATATTGTTTTATCCAATCATCTACTCGATTCGGTTTAAAGACATATTTACCTGTTAAACTTTACAACAATATGATTCATTTACTCGGAGCGGTTTGGTTTGTTCAAACATTACAGAAGCATAAAGAGAGAACGAAAATCAAACGATTGCAGCACGATGATATACACGTGAAAGAGACGAGCAACAGAACGATAGGAAAACGTATGATGTAGGCTGACGTAGAGGTATGGAATATGGCACAATATGAAACAACATTCACAAGAGGGATTATTTCGAAGCGATATAAAAAATTTTGAAATAAAAAAGATGAGATAAAACTAGCAAGAAAAGAAAATGAACTGCAATCTGCAAAAAAAAAATTTGACAAGATAGCATCTCAACAGTTTTCATATAATGTCTAAATTCGAAGAGGCAAAACTTTCTAAATGCAAAATGCATCGTTCAATCTAAAAGAACAAATTAAACCGTACAATTAATAGAATTTGGATATGCAAGTTAAAATATAAGAAAAAGCTAATATTTATGAATAGAATCCCTCGTTTGTTCGATGTGAATTTCGCTGTAGGGATTTTGTTGGTAGTTGAACGCATCTAGCCGAACGGAGTGATGTTTGTGGAATGTGAACAATGTGCACAGTTGTTGCACATCGGACTCACCACCACACAGCCCACGCTTCATATTGATCTCATTGTTCGTTTTGCCAAACGATCCACGAATTGCAAATTGTTTTCATCCTAAAAGCAATACGAAATCTTTATTTTCGTTTCTTTTCGAATGCACTACAAACGATTTATGCACTCATAACTAACAATTTTGCATAGCATATTGTGATTGCAATATTTTCCTTATAGTTGCTTAGGTGTTGCAATAATTTTTTATCGCTCTCATAAACGTTTATCAACCATAAAGGTGAACGAAAGTATCGAAAACAAAATGGCCGATTTCGCTTAAAATGGTGGATGATCGAATTTTATTTATTAAAGTCTTTTTTTTTGGAGAACCGACAGCAAATGATAAGTGGAAAGCAAAGATGACCAAATTTGTACACTTTAGTCTTCTTAAAATATGAGGTAATTTTTCAATCGCAAATTTGCAGGGAAATTTGCAAGGAAACAACACTTTGTTAAAATCGACATACAATGGGCATAGATGATCGCTGTGTGGTGCGTTTGTGCAAAAGCGCTATACAAGTGGATTCGCTATATATTGTTGAAGAAAAACCAATTTCGCGGCAGATAATTATTAGGTGAACATTAGGTAAAGAAGAGACCTTTGCTCACATTTCGGCACGATATACTTCAATGAACCAATGACAATTTCAGGCGTACTGTTATCATGGAGTTTCATAAATGGTCATCTGATCGGTATTTACTATGGACGGTTTTTGTTTCCCTATTTTTCTTCTATTTTCGCTTAGTTTTCGTTAACACATAAGGCTGCTTCCTATGAAAATTTATAATCTGGCGTTTTTAAATTTATACAATGAAATTCTTGTTGGATGCAATTTCATGAAAGTAACCATCTGAGCACCGATATTTCATTGAATTTTAAGTGAAATAAGGAGTACTCTCGAATAAGGTCCTAAAAAATAGATTTCATTCGGCCGCATTTTCTTGAGAAAGAACCATTAGGGTAAGGAAGTAAGCGAACATAAATTATCAGCGAATAGATTTGAACGAATTTTCTTTTTTTTTTCGGCGCTTAGTCTTTTGTAAAATGAACATTGACGATAACGGAAATCAATAATGAGTTCTCTTATCAGATACACAACCAAATTTGTCGAAAATGAAGTACAATTGAATAAAATGAAACGATTATCATGGAATCAAAAAAAAATCTATTCATATAAAATTTTATCTTTATTGATGTAGATTTTTTTTTTCATCGATAAGGACGACGAGTTCCCTCATACAAGCGAAGAATAATGCTGAGTGATGAAAAAAGAAGAAAAAAGAAATGAAATTAGCATTTTAAAGAACAATTTCTTAGTGGAATTGCTCGTCGAATACATAGCAAAATGATCACGCTTTTATCCTGTTGTGCTCTTCTCAAATGCCTAATTATTTGAGCGAATATCCGCTTTATCGGGATCGATATGCTTTACGAATAGATCATTGTTTGATAGTGATGTTGATTCTTTTTTTTTTCGCTATTTATTCAACTAAGATTCGCTATTATTTTGCTTAGGTGTTTATTTTATCATGATGTGTGGACAATTGTTTCATGTCATTTTTTTTTATTAAATTTTATTTCATATATAATTAGTTGAATTTCTGTCACATGTTTTGTGCACAAAAAAAAGAAAAAAAAGAAAACACGTTACACAGCATAAAATGATGAATTTGTTTCTCGGTTGTATAAAGGTGGGACTATCGATAGAGAAAATACCTCCAGAGATTTGAGAATATCAGAGAGGTATGACACGAAAGATAAGAAAAATAGGTTCTTTATGATCACAAATCTAATGAACTAGCAAAGGTTTTCATATTTAAAAAAAAGAGGATTGAAGTAACCTTTCTTATTCATCCTTCTTGGTTGCGAGCTCATCGAATTTATTTCATCCTCTGACATTACACTCATGCTCTCGTATTGAATTATTTCGAGTTAAACGACAACATTTAACACAGCATCAACATAAAATTCATTGTTTTCTTATTATGGGAAAGTCAATATCAATTCTTTTTTTTTTTGCTAAAATTTTCTATCGGATTTATCTTTTCTTGTGCAAATATTTTTGCTCTAATCGTTCAAATTGTTTTAAATTGCTATCGTGAAGTTTTCGCATTGAAAATATTTAATGCAATACGCTGCTATTGCAGCTGAAAAAAAAAAGAAGCATTTTTGAAACAAAAGCTTCATCATGAAATGCTCAATTATGAAACATACTTGTGCTCTTCAATGCTGAAAAATTACCTCTTATGTTATAACCATATCGAATCGTGTCGTCTCTTCATTGCCATTCACTAAGCAATTGAAGGTAGGAGATCGAATTTTGTTTCTATTGATGAAATCGTTTCGACTGGCGATTGCCGTTCACCTAGCGATACTGATATGACCGAAAAATCCTTCATCATGAGCAGAAATCTTTTATTCGTTTTCTTTTCTTCGAGTTATTTTTTGTAAGGTCAATTTATCGATGAAAAAAAACATAAATTGCATATGGACTGCATATGTATTTATCAGTCATTGCAATTTTTAATAGTTAACGGCATTCAAATATTGCATTTTCACAGCATTGTTGCTTTTTGAAATTGTAAATTTCAATTGCATTATTGCATTTCCAGAATTCGAGAATATTCACACATTGAGAATATTCATAATTTGAAAATATTTGGAAAATTTTCCCTCAGTCAAAAAAAAATCTACAAAATAGAAATTACAAAATTTCATGTGTAAATCGTTTCAAAAAAAAGCATCAATTTGCAATAGTATGCATGATTTGTTTTATGCAAATAAGTTTCGCATTTTTGAAGGATTACGAATAAAGACAATAGCGAATCTATTCTATGGATGGAAGTTTTCATACTGACATGAAATGCTATTTTATAATGAAAAAAAAAATTTCTAAATATCCAAATCGTGAACGATGAAAGAATTTATCGTCAACTAGCAAAAGAACTATGCTCTATGTTAATTCAACGACGACGAAATTTCTGTTTAATTTGTTTCCGATTCGCTTCAATAAAGAAGAAAAAATTTATGTAAGGATTTGTTTTGCATAGGCTTGATGATATACTTCCGGCTAAGTATCTGTGAGCAAAAAACACGAAACATTTCATCACCTTAATGACTCTTTATTAGTGATACTAAAAAGTTGATGTTTTTCTTCATGTTTTTCTTTGTACTAGGGTGAGAATATTGGATTTTACAAGAAAATACAGAATAAATGAAGAGGAATTTTATGAGGAATCTTCAAGATTAGAAAATTTTTTGCACATTTTAAAGCCAGAAATAGATTCGTTCATTGTGAATGCTAGTGAATGGCTTATTATTTTATCAATTTGATTAGTAGTACATCAATGACATATAATTTCCTAAAGGAAAAGATACGATGCAATAAGATTTTATTGAAATAGAATACATGAATACAATCCTCAAATATAAACACAATTATACACTTTAAACTATTGATAGTATTTCAATTGGAATGTTATTGCAGAAAAAAAAAGAGGTTGATTATCATAGCTGTGAATATTTTAGGCGGTCAGCTCTGTATTATTGAAAAAAAATCAATTTAGAATAATTATTCAATGATAAGTGCATTTCAGTTCATTTCATAAAATTTTTCCAAACACTTCTTTGTGTTTAACATCAAACAGGAAGGAGCCAAACATCTTAACAAAACTCAAATACCTGATTCAGTAATGTGGTATTTTATTCAACCTCACCGTTTGCTAGAAGATTTGCGAATATCTACCGCTTTTGAAATAATCGGAAGGTTCTAACTTTCGAATCGGCAACAACGCTGGAATGTTAAAGGCTGATTGTAATAATGTTTAGGAGGCCATGCTCTCGTAGGAGGTCAACTCAAAAGGTAAACAAGTAATAGGTAGAATTAATGAAGCGTTATATCTTTCAAGACTTTTAGATGCTATTTACTTCTGTGTATTGCCTTCTCTGATCAAAAACGAAATTTTAAAAGGTGTGGTTTGCATTGGGTTGTCTAATGGCAATTTTTGCATCGTTACAACGTCTAATCAAAAAAGATATGACTAGTATGAAGGGCTCGATGCATGCTTCTAACATTTAATGATATTTCGAGTGGGAAATGGAGGTGAAAAAGTGATTGCGCAACACAGAAGCGTATACGACTTGAAATGCGCCCAATGGGTATTTGACTGGGTGCAGTAGTGTGCTCAGTTCAGCGGTCTCATTTCGAGCTCATCGAAGAACTTGCTAAGGCGCTCCCAATGGTCTAATCGGATGATTGAAAATTGAACACTAATTTGTTGGATCTTCGGAACAACGATATGCGACAACTATCGCCGTATAGCACAAATGGAATGCGATTGAACTACGTCCGATATGTAGATGTCTCGTGTATTAGAGATAGATAACAGTGAATTTGGTTAGGTTGGTCGGCACTAGGCATATTGAGTGTATTTGCATTAATCGCCTCCCAAAGGAGTTAAGAAAAGCTGCTTGTAGGCAATCTATGTGCATCGTCGTATTGAAAGGTCCCGAAATGGAGTGCATATTTATTTGTATAACTAACAATTAGATAGATGGGAAATATTGTAATATTAGAATATCCACCTCATAAGTTATGTTAAGATGAGCGCAACGATTTCGTTTTATGATGAATGAAGTGAGATTGTTTAATGCACTTACTATATAGAAGAGAAAGGAAGATTTCAATAATAAAGCACTACTTCACAATCACTTCAAAATTGTTGTTTTTTTCCTAAAATTCCGATATAAAGCATTGATGCATCAAAGTATTTCGATGAAGGAAAATCTTCAACTAAAAAACAAAAAATAAATCGTAATATACTTCTTACTTAACTAATTTACGTCGTATTAAATAGCCATATCTATTTCGAACTACTTTATTTTCAACTAAATAGTTAAATGTACAAAGTACACTCATTGGTTCGTATTCATAGCAGGAAACGCTCAAAAATGAAGTATTACGTTTTGAACTTTGATAGCATTGTAATAGCTATTCAACGATTAAATTATTTCACTTAGTGAGCGATGAAAATATCGTTGAAGTTTAGCAATTATCTTAAGAAGATTTTATGAATTTAACTATTCTCATTTAGTGGAGACTTTTCAGCTATTTGGCAAGCAATACAATTTATAAAATTTAATTCAAAGGCCACCTTATTGTTTAGACAAGCAATTGATGAGTGGGGAAGTCGAGGCTTCCATTTATTTTATCTAAAGGATCTTCATTAAACAAAAATTTATCAGAATATAAAACCTCAATTTTAATGTTGATTTTATCTACTCTACCTATTACTATGTCATTTCTACGAATGCGTCTGCATAGCTCATACTAAGTTTCATGCGGCATTTGGGACAGAAAATCTTCATTGAAACTCTAATTCAATTGATTTGATGGATTTCCACTTTAAGAATCGAATGGACCCGACATCTTAGCCATAGGTGATGGAATAGTTTCGAAAGAATTTTTATATTTACTTCAATTCCTTGAAGTAGGAAAAAGAGGTTAAAGTAGATGCGTGCTGAGTGGATATTTTTGGATGATAGTTATTACTATCATCCAAAAACTTCCTGCAGTTAATTAATACAAAAGTTTACACTTAAGTTTCACAATCATTGCTTTCATTCATGTCTCTCATCAATATTTCGACCTTTTAAAGCCGTAAACATGGTATTACCTATTAGCTGAGCTACTGCAGCATTTTTTATGAGAAACTGTTGCGGTCTATAACTAAACTATACGTTCGGCAAACGATGTGGAAATTGCGAAAGGGAAAATGCGGTTGTTTGACCACACCTTTCCTCCAATAGTTATTTTAAGTTACAATCAACAAATCATATGAATTATGCCCGTTGAAAGGAGCCGAAAGAACAACGAACAGCGGTCGACTCCGTTTTGCCTATGCAAACGTCAAATTGCATTCTATCAAATGATTTCGGTGCATGAAGTGATATGGCAACATAGGAAATGATTTAGCCGTCAACAACAATCTGATGGTACCAATTTTGCAAACGAAAATAGATACAAAATGGCACACTTCTAATGTATTCGAGAATAAATATGCCAGATATGCAAAAAAGAAAGAAAATCATGAGCCCAGATGGGTCGGCTAATTTTGAAGTGTTTCATTTTGAGCAAAACAAAGCAACCAAAACTTCGATGAGTAAATGTGATCATCTAGTCAGCCATCTCTTACTCACTAAAAATCATCATAGAAATATTTCATAACGAAAGGGAGTTTTCCCGGTATTATTCATATTTAAGAACAAATCGCTTGTATAGCTTGATTGCTAAAAGTAGTATAAAGTGAACGTAATGAGCATTCTTTATAGTTACTATTAGCAAACAATACCAACGCACAAATAATTTTTTAACGCTGATAACATATATTTTCAAGTTAATTTCTGAAGGAACATCTCTGGAAAAGGAAAGCATCCCTACAATTGCTCTCTACGATTCTATGACACAACATCTCGGCTATGAGTGCATCCTTAAGATGAGGAAGCACTAAGAACGGTTTGATACTCGCGCTTTTCGTAGCTGGTTGAAGGGGACCAATTGATACATGAAACACAATTTGGCTCGGCTACAACCAGGTACGTGAACGGAAGAGTTCGCCGTTCTAGTATGCCGATTTGACTGTGAAAACGACTCGACCGTGCAAAAAGGAAAACAAACGCGGTCAGCCAGAAGGCAACGTTCACATCCCCTTTCATTTGCGTATCTGAAAACAACCAAACAACTAAGTTGAACACATGAGAGGAAGACAAAGAATATGAAAGGAACATCGAGTTAAGTTGTGATAATAGCACTGGAAGCATCATGGCGGGAGCGCAAAACGTGAGCCATAACGACATCTACGAATGAAACATCAGAGAGCAGGGCGTTGGTGGGGTTGAGAGGCTGGTATCACTCAGCCATTCACATATGACGTTTGATGAGGCCGAAAAAAAGAAGCGATCTGTTCACATGCAAAAATGCGACTACGAAAAACCCAAGTGAGGCTCGAATAAAAAACTCAAAGAATTATACAAAAACATGTTTGACGCATCCTTCCCAACGAAGAAACCACGATCGCCGAACAAGCCGTGGACGCGGCACGGGAAGCACAACGCTCCCACTGCACGACCTAGTTGTCATTTTATGTGCGCGAAGCTTTGAAAGGCGCGACAGACGGAAAAAGACGTAAAAGAAAAGAAGCGCTGCGTCGATCGGCCCTCGCGCATAATTAGGATGAGACGAGTCCGAAATTTGGGCGTCGGCTAAATGCGTGACGAGCTCTGGCCCACAGCGGGCTGCTTGCACGAGTAGCTGCCGCAGCTGCACAACAAGCAGTCACTGAGCTCGGCTCACTCATCACGTCCTTCTCCTCTCCTCGCCTGGCCCCCACCCCCCCAAGGCACTCCTTCCTCAACCACCCGACGCCCTCCTTGCCCTCAAATGCCCATTACGTCGATTGGGCCCCTGACGAACACACGCACGCAACAGTGCTTGCTGGCAATCACGAACTCTCGCAAAAATGCGCTCCCCCAAATACAACTCGATGACCCAAAAAGCGATTACTACACCCAGTGGTGAGCATCAACGAGACTGACTACCATCTAAGCCCGCCAGCGGATAGTTACTGATAGGTAGATATACCAACCAGCTTGCCGATTACTCGTCTAAAGAAGCTTCTCGATCTTTCCTCTGAGCCCTCCACCCTGATTCCAGTCACATGAAGCGCTGCGCTTATGCGAAACGTGTTTTTAACATCGAACTAAAAAAATCGAAATTATCGACGATTGAGCATTACTAATTGCAAAAAATTTAACATGACGGTGAACAAATTATACGGCCTATGTAAAAAAGCAGTACATAAGCGTTAAGTACGGCGCAATCGTTCGCTACGGCTGTCACATTACGTACAGCCGGCGAACAAATCCTATTCGGCTTGAGGCACCGTTGAGTGAAATCATTAGTACGAACGTTATTTCTCGGGTAGCGAAGGATGAGGCTCAGGTGTTCTTTCTAAAGAATAGTTGAAGGTGACGAGGTCCTCTCGAGATTAAACATAAGATGACATCTTCACACTCTTATGCAGTGAGAATGAAACATGTGTGTAGATTACTATCAACAGAATTATATCACTAAAATTACAGCATTCAACTTCTCTACCTTCAAATAAACCTTCAGATAACCTTCAAATAAAACTATAGGCTTACATATCGCATCTAGAAATACTTTTGATAGCGTCACTTTAATGCGCGTAACCATCGAACTCCTCTGTCGGAAAAGAAACTTTTTCAAATCACTACAAACTTCCTTTAAGAAACTTTTTAAAATCACTACACGTTACAGAAAAAAAAGACCGTCGAAATTTTACAAATATTTGCTTCCCGGATGACTCAAAGTTGCCTGATATATTCCGACGCAGGCTCCAACAGGAAATTTAAAACCTCGCACTTATTGAAATTCTCCGGGGTTCAAGCATACTAAACGATCCAAAGTTTATAAGAGGCTTTTTTATGGCCGTGGGAGGACATTAACAAAAATAGCAAGAAGCAAGCTATGAGAGTAATTGAACCCAAAACACCGGCACAAAGTCTATTTTGCCGAGGAAGGCGTTGTCATTCCTTCAACAGGAAGTAAAATTGGTATCTATGAATATTCGCTAAACAACATAGATCACTAAAACTCTCTACGGTGCAGATATTTAAAACATTGTGATTGACCACTAGGAATAGGAAAAAGACCATCAGAGCTTTAAAAAAAAGACATACTAATTTAAATTCAGTTCATCTTTCATGTTTTCTGGCTTTTTGATGCATGGAAAAAAGATTTTCTTGAATATATTCTGAAATCCATAAGAACTAAACATTTATAAAATATTATCCGCTAGGTCGGTGAACGCTTCAAGAACGAATGACACTAAGATAGCATGTAAAGCGATTTTAAAAAGTATGGAATTTAATCTTGTTTTCATCTATGTGCCATATCGCAGAACGCGATTTTTCATCTGGCGTTTGTTTATTCATTTGCACAATTCACAGCATCGTTCAAAAAAAACCTCATTCGCATGTGTTTCAACAGAAGAATTCTTCACATCGAAACATCGAAAAAAAATGTTCCAAATAAAATTAACAAAATGGTGATTTTTTCACGACCGATTCCTCTCTAGAGGTGCCCATAGGAAGTAGGATTTTCTTTTCTTGTCACAACTTACGGAAACATCCGTGAGTAGATTAGAAATTTCTCCGCCGCTATGCTTCGACGACAAGTTCAACGAAGCAGCAGTAATTGTGACAGGATTTTGATGCTCGCCGTGAAATGCTTTCGCTGTTCTCGAAGGAGACTCTTGAGGTAATGAACGAACAATGAAAAGGATGGCCATTACACGGACTTTGTGCAACAGCCGACAATTAAAAAATAAATTGAATGGCTACACAGACATATGTGAACACAAACATGCACATACGGGCAACGAATAGACGCACACATACACAAACAGACACATACTGCGATATGGCCACGCACAGATCACGCGTATATACACAGACATACCACTACACGTGATAAAGATGCATGTAGGCAAACAGCTATGCACAGGCACATATGAGCACAAGGAGACACGAATATATCCATATAACATGGGCGCATCTATAAACATGCACTATATAAACTATAATGCCGTCATCCAATAACATAACCACAATACGTTGAAGTGTTTGAATAGAACTGGAGTATCTCCGTTTTTAAGGTAGATAAGGAACAATTCTACCCTCTCAGTTGCCTTCTTCACCTTATGGTAGCAATGAATGGGGACGTGTTCTAATTTTCTCATGTTACAACGTTGTGTTTATCAATAGCAAAATACGGTTGCTCCGAATCAACCTAGCTAGACATTTTTTGAATATATTTCTTTAGGAGGTCACCAGGAAACGTCTGTTACATTGTTTTGTGTGAACGTTTGGCCATTTTCCATTGACAAATCCGATCAAGTTTAAGGGGTTGGAAGATGAAGCCGATTGCGTTTGAAACGGTACAATGAGGCCACAAAAGAAGCTCTTTTGATCCAACCTCCATTGTCTACAAGCCTATCAGTGTTAAGTTAAGTGCTCGGTTAATTTCTCTGACCCAACCTGTTCTTTTAATGACTTTCATTTGTTCAACTCGCGAAGCGTTCGTTTCGTTGAGTGTTAAGAAACTTAGAAATCAAATTCTGGAGCTTTCGCGTAGTAATTTCTTTCCGTCTAATTAAATCATCTACGCATAAATCACCACAAATTTTCGAACCCATAATAGTAGCTACGATATGTGAACGTCCAAAAATGAACTCTTGCAGATCAAAATCACCAGCATATTCTATTCACATGATGTTTCAGCTGATACTCTTGTCGGCGCTCCTATTCTATCCAATCTTCACACACATGAACGCCAGCTCTTCAGTGTTCAAAATGTGTTTCTATTCGTTCATCGTAAATTCAACAACATGAGACAGCAGTAGTAAAGAGGCGCCTTTTTCGGAAAGGTAGGTGCTGCTGATTCTGCATGACAAAGTCAGTAGTGGGGGTGGCAGCAACACCTGGCACATCCGCCAAATGCGCGATCTTCGGGCGCATATGTCGGGAACGCAATCTAGTGCTTTTAAGGCACAGTTATGGAAGACGCATTTATAGTGGTACCGAACCTGAGATGCGAAAAGACACGTAGCAACCCTACAGTGACATTCGACTTACTTCATATTCTTTAAACATGGAGCTAATCCACCTGTTCTAAGATGCTTTATTCTCAGCTGTTCACGTTAAGAATTTTGTTGCTTTGCGCGATCTCAACAGATTTTCGAACTTGGAGTATGATGTAGTTTTTTATGTTTTTTGGGTTTTGTGGATCAGTTCCCAAGCGAAATTGCAAGTGCTCTTAGGTATACTGTCTATCTCCTATTGATATTGCCTGAGGAGGAAGTGTTTTAGTGAAAAAAATTGATTTTTAAAAGTACACTCTCATTTGGATAAGCATATCCTGCCTTCTTCAGTTCGTGGAAATGCGAGCAAAATTTGGAAACGATTAAGAAGACAGAAAACATAATTCAGAAGGATATTTACTGCAATAGACAGATATTTAGAACACCTTAATCGTTCACTGAGGAATCCACAAGTTATTTCGGGAGGATCTGTAGTAGTTCATACAAATCAACAGTCGATAAGAGCGAAGTTACTATCTTTACTTTCACTTCTTTCACTATGCTGAATAACGTCAGCATTAGCCAACGTTATTTTCTATGTCCACCTAATTTAAAAGATTGTCTGTTAAGAATTTTTTCCAAACTCCAAAAAGTGGATAACTTTGAACTTCGGGAACCTTATAAATCAGGATTCTCAACCCATATTCCGGCTATTCTAATGTTCCTAAGTGCTCAAATCCTGTGCCAGGAAACTTGGTGCTGAAGAGATTTAGCGCATCTGGGCCACGGCTTACAGAAGATTTCAGGAGACACTCGGAATTCGAGGGCCTCCAAAGACGGCAACATTAATGTGGTCTTTTTAGGGGTGAGGGGAAGAAAGAAGATAGGAAACGAAGGTAGGGCAAAACTAGTACTCATGCTTCCTACTCTCCTTTGCTTCAGCGCCGCAACAAAGAGTAATATATCTGAGAAGAAAAAATAATTTCAAACAATCACCAGCATTATCAATAACATTTTCTTAGGGCATGCTACTCACAAGAATTTGGAAAAATAAGAAAGAAATCATTGCAACAATGGAAGGATTTCTATCAATTATTGCAAGGACGCAATAGAATATTTGAGTTAAATAAGACATAAAAATAGCCATCGCAGAAAGCTTTTTGTAGCAACTTAGAAACGACTTTTTATTTGGACCCAGCCGAGAGGAGAAAACTGATATGTTTATTGACCAAAATTCATGACACCAATCAATTCAACAATTATAGAAAATCTATGAGTACCAGTCGATTCAACGTTCTAAATTTAAAGGGAAATTTAGTTCGGAAGTGTCGCCCATAATTTCACAAGAACTTGACCTTCTTAATACTGATTCTTTTCCAAAAAATTCAGGTCAACTCACTAGAAGAAGAAGAATAGGTCTAATATATAAAGAAATTTTACAAAAAAAAAGAAAAGAAAAAAAGAATACTGACGTTGCAAATTGACGCATAATAGCTTTCCTTAGCGTAGATTGGTTTACATCATAAAAATTCCACTATTTAATGAATTAAATGATTATAGAAAACTGTGTGAGAGCATTCGGCATTGCAGTTTCCTATGAACAATGAGACTATTAAGCGAAACTCATCGTGAAATGCTTTCCACACAAGCAAATGTGGTGTTAGCTTACATAGAAAGAGCAATGGCGCGCATCCTATGCAGTAAGCTCATCGCGATGAAAACAGTTGTCGTTACTCAATTCAAAATTTTCACTCTCACTTTCAAAAATTATTCAAATTCTACACTTTACACTATTATTCAAATTACATACACTTTTTTGGCATTCATATACAAAGTCATGCAATCCTTCATTTTTAGCATCTATCATGGCTTCTCTACTAGGATTGTAATGGCTCATTTAGCGACGAGAGTGAATAAACAATGCAAAACTTTTGAAATAAAACACGAGAACACTTTCCTAAGAATGACCCCTTCCTCAGCAGAATATTCGTTGGAATTGAGGAATCTTATACGTACTATTCGATAAGAGGTTAATTTTTCGTTATACCACAAATGCAGCTATATTCTTTTTCGTGCGAATAAAACGTCAACATCAAACAAATGAAAATATTTTCTTCGAAAGATATGAATATTGATGTCCTTCCTTACCATATAAACTACTCTCATATGGAATGACTTAATTTTGATGGATACTTAGTCAAAAAAAAGAACTCATACACAGTCACCATGAATACAGCGATCTTTTGTTCGTCATCACGGTTCGGTTTCACTCATCTCAAGTAGCGACAACCGATGACTGACCAATGGATACTGACTATGATTTTCAGCGACACTCGAGGGAAAATACCTGCAATCAATTTGTGTTTATGAAGCCTGTTTTCGAATAATTTGAAAGATAACTTGACTCTGCTTAACAGACAGATTCATTTACATTGCTCTAGCGTATATTTTAGCTCAAATAAAAATATGGCGTAAAATTTGAATCGCTATGCAAAAAAAGATTAAGATCTCATTAAATATTATGTCACTCTCTGGTTAATATGAACTCAAAAATCGTGCTCAAGTGGATTTTTTTTTTCGAAACATAGAAATTGCTGAATGCATTGTGGAATGGTTGAATATAAAAGCGTTGTGTTTAAATCGATTGTTGTCTTTGGCAAATGTTGACTAAGCATCAGATGTTGGCAGCCGAGCAAGCATGTTGCAGACTACACTCGTTATATGGCCTAAATTTTCACTATCATCTTCAACGTTACTTCAGTTCCATCCAGTTTATCGAAAAAGTAAGTAAATAATTGAATAAGTAAATAAATAAGTAAATAAATAAATAAATATAAGTAAATAAATAAATAAGTAAATAAATAAATAAGAGTGTATTTCAACCTTCCTTATCGTTTTTTTATGCTTCCAAGCTCTAGGAAACTTTCAATACTAACTCGCATGTAAATGTGCCAATGCTAACCAATATAGCTCAGCCTATTCGCATTTACGATCACCAATTGTCTTTATTATTATAAGCGAATATATTCAGGGCCATTAAACTTTTCGCATCGATTTATAGAAAAAATTTTCTTCAGGTTTTATTATCTCCTCTATAAAAAAATAATTTGCAAACTCACCTGCTTTATTAACGATAAGTGTTGCAACGCATAGAATCCTTAACCAATTTCCACGTAAGACGTTTTTGTTTTTTCATTCTTTGCAATTATATTTTCAAATTATTTCCATTAATCAAAAAGCACACTTTCTTAGACTTTTTATTCCTCATTTCATCAGCTCTTATTGAATTTGACTAAATAATTGAGAAAATATGAGCTGTAAATACAGTAGTCAGGATTTAAAAATGCAATAAGAACTCAACAGCAATGATCACTAACAAGAAGCAGTTTTCCATTAATGAAAGGAAATGAATGCTAGCGCATGCTAAGCGATTGTCGGTGTTCTTATGCGATCCGATTGAACAAGAGACATTCTATGTTTACCATCGAATATATTACTTTGCAATGCGCATTTGTGGCTTATGGTGATGTTGAATTGTGTTCGTTGTGTTGACATTTCAAAGAAATTAGCACCACACTAAGATTCTAGTAATTTGAGCCATGAAAAATTTCATCATTCGATATTAAAATGCGCTGCATTTCCCCCCTACCTTCCCCCTTCCCTCCCCCCACCTCCCTCAACACCACCTTTCCCATCTCCCATCTTTCTCCTCCCTCATAAAAAAAAAGGATTATGCAGTCAGTGCTCTATTCCAACGTATGACTAGTGTCGTGGCCTAATAAGCTCCTAACAGTACATGACAACATAAAAAGCTTTAAACAGCAGTGATAATCGTAGTCGTATTATACAAATGATATTTCGAGAAGAAGAATGAGTTTATATTTTTGCTTTCGGCTTAAATAGTTTCCTCTAAGCTATTTGTTAAGAATTCTGAAATCTTTAACAAACTGATTGAGTATTTGTTTGGTTATTTCAATGTGAACAGTATGGAGAGGAAAATGGTTATCGATTCTTTTTAAAACTTGATATTAAGAAGTGTTCGTTGGCTTGAGCGAATTAAACATTGACGAAATGACTATATTCGTAGTGATAAGCACAAATTACTCGAATACATAACTGATACAATTTTGTTCAAACTATATAGTAAGTAGAAGTGTTGGCAAAATTAAAAAAATACATTTTTATGACAATTTTTTAGCATCCACTTTCGTTAAACTATGGATTTTTATGGATGAAATCATTCATTTATAGGCTAAATGGATTTTTCAACAATTCCGCTTATTGTCAATTTTTGATTGGATGTTGATTTGATAGATCAATATGAGGGAAGTTTGCCTTATGAAAAGCACCTCAATTGACATCTGATGATTTTTCGGGCTCAATCGTCGTTGCTGATTGCTTTTGCTGCTACCTGATTAGCGGTAAACAATACGATCAATTTATGAATATTTTCTTTTGGGAGGAGAAGAGATATGCGGGCAATGGATCTGATGGCTTGTGGATGAGGTTTCTGCAAACAAAAAAGTTCTACAGGTGCGTTCGTAGGTATTTCCTGTACCACTGATGAATAAAAGTATCTACTGACCAATATGGAGGGCTAACCATTTTATGCGTTGGAGAGAGAACGTTTGAGGTTTGTTTATTTTTTGCTGCTTCCCACTCGAAACCCGCCCACTTGAACTCAGGTGGCCGATCGCAAATGCCAATATTTTTGTAAAATGAGTCATAAAAAAGCGTGATTGAGCGCTGGTATGATTGGATAGTTTCGGTAAATTTGGAGAAAAATCATTCAGTAGTGCAAAATCTTTAGTGCCTTCCGTGGGCGTTTCTTAGAGCACATTAAAGTTCGCAATTTGCGGCTCATTCTAACAAGCCGGTTTGTGGTGATTTCATCGTCCGAATTTCAATATCACTATGAGAAAAGACATTTTAAGACCTCTCAGCGAGTAGACCACAAATTTTTGCTTTAACAATGGACAGTAAGTTGGAAACTAATCAGACATGAATTTATGCAATAGCGCAATGGGCTACATGGCCAAGCGGTGAGATATAAACATTATGAAGAAGAGCGGAAGGAACTGCTGTTGAAGAATTTGCAGAAGTGGAATTATTGAAGCTGAAATGAAAAGGATTTTATGATGATAAAATGCTCTTAAATCTTTAGTGATGTCTCGGAGTCTAGCTCTCCATAACACTTCACTCGACGGGAAAATTATGAGCCTTCATGAGTTAATATAAAATGTTGATGATATGTGATGGCTTTCGAAGTCATTTATATGCCTAAAGTATCGCCTCAGCTAATTAAATGTTCTAGAATATTTGAAAGAAAAAAGTGGTGGCCAATCATTCAAAAAATAAAAAACAAATGAACAAAAAAAAAAAATTCATACAACAGGCAGGCATCCAATGGTTGCACTAATGCCGATTCACCCATTAAGCTTGTCCAAAAAAAAAGAGATCGCCTTTTGCCGTTCGATGCTTCTCCTTACCGCTGCTAATTAGTTCCCATTCACGAATCGGCCTATCATCCAAAATGCCGCCGTCGCTTGTTCGCTTTGTCTATAAAAGCTTTCGTTGGAGTTGCGCTCTTTTCAAATTATTTGCTAAATGAACAAAGCACAATACGATTACGCGACTATGTCAAAAAAAAAAAAAAAAGAAAGAACAAACGAAACCAATAATTCAAACAGCCTGACGCTATTTTTATTTTTATTTTTATTTTGGCAAGATTTCTTCTACTGAAAACGGAAAATTTCACTAACCAACGTTATACGCCTATCATTAGCACTGAATGTACAATTTTGACGTTTCTATTATTCTATGGAATTTTTTTAAAGCGAAACTGTTTAGGTAGCAAAATTACTAAGTACAATGATTTTAGCTAAACTATCATCATCTTTTCATCTAAACAATAATTTCAAAAACTATTTTTGTTATCTTTTCTATACGATGCTATTGGAATCGAAATTTTAAAGTAAGTCGGCAAAACTCTATGCATTCGATGAAAAAAATTCTTTAAGCATGGATCAATTTTATTGGAAAATTTTGCAAACACCTTTCGACGAGTGCTTTTCTTAATTTTTTGGATGGCGGATGTTTCAGATATCAAACTCTAAAGTAGAATTTGTACTTCAATCGAACATAAAGTTTGAATCATCATTCGGGAACTATTAGCAAGCGGCGATTCCTCCTCCGTATTTTTTTTTCTTTTGTACGAAAGCGCTCCAGCGATTTTCAACTCGATCTCTTACAACTACTCCTTCACCTTATTTCCCCTCCCCTTCGCTCCACGACGTAGCAAAGCACGTGCAGCGAAAAAGTTTCCCAAAAATTTCAACAATCAGTTTGGTACTCCTTATGAAATTGGCGAGACTTCAATTTCCACTGCAGTGTTACCTAAACAATTCAAAGAATGGAAGCTCCGGATTTGTTTTCAGTAGATGTTAAGATGATGCCATAAGAATGGATAAATTTTTCCCTCTCTAATCCTATTCGATCCTTCTCACTCTTTTTTTTTCATTAAGACTGGAATCCTAGTTACAAGTATATTAGACTATATTGCAAACGTTGATATAATAGTGAAGGTTCGCGCTCAAACAGGTAAACAGTGTATATGAAGTCTATAATGTTGGTAATATTCGCTCAAACCAGTTGACAATGAAGACATTTATGCGCAGTTTTAGAGAAGAAAAATACTTTTTATTTGCTTTTAAAAATTTTCTCTTTTGAAAACACCCATCGATGCATGTATGTTTACACAGGTTCATCGGATACTTTCTGATCGAGTATCACAAAAGTTAGAATGACGAAATTTGTTCAATAAAATTACACAATAATGACTTTCCAAATTAATTTTCAAATTGTTTTTTACTCTTGTAAAATGCCTAAAATATCAAAATTTACTTGAATATATTGAAGAATTTTTATGTATTTCGTAACCTACTAAGGTTGTATTTTCATTGATTATTAGAAAAATAAATAAATCACTTTTAGACGTATATAAGTCGTCGATTCAGTTAAAACATTAGTGACGTATTTAATTGTTGTGCATTCTTGCACGAGTTTTATTCTTTTCTTTTTTTCAGCAATTTGCGATAACGTTTGATATGATGACTTCTAATCAATCTTCCACTTGTTTGTAGTTTTCATGCTTCCTCTTCAATGAAATAGGCTATGAAACTTTAGAAGAAAAAGTTACTTTATATGTTACTCGATTAGTGTTTACTATACTAAAATTTTTCATCCCATCAATTATTTAATAGTAAACCATCATCCACATTTAGAGAGAGACTGGTTAGCAACAATTTAAATGACCTTCCCCTCCCCCCCCCCCCTCCACCAAACGGTGTTGTTAGCCCTTTTTTAAGCGCACCTAAATGCCTTATACTTTCCTCATTTCTGCCTCTTCTATCCCCACTCGTCTTAGTTTGTGATGCATTTGCATGCTAAATGATTGTCCTAAATCGATGCCGCTTTTCAATAAAATCATCTTTTACATTCAGCTCAGTTGTGTATTTTCATTAATCTTTCCAACATGGATTTACAAGCTTTCTTTCGAAGTTTCAAATATTTTCTCACTTTTACTGTTTCTTCCAGCTAGATCAGAATGGCATACTCTTCAATCACTAAAGGCTGCTATTTGGGGCAGTCGGCTTGCAGTAATAAACCGCCGATGACCACCATTACCTTGAAAGCTTTCAAAAAAATGAAAAGAACCATCCTGAGAATGCAAAACGAAATGCTTTTCCTTCAGCGCAAAAATCAATTCGTTTCTTGTTCTCATGCGTAACTTAACCAACTTTCACTAGAGCTCCATCAGTGTCACGAAAAGACATGTGGAAACAAAGCATATTCCTTCAATGCTGGATGGATCCATAATTTGGTTTTAGCGAAGCAGATCATAACCTACCGCGTTCGTCAAAAAAAAAATCCTCAAGTAATACTTAAAAATGATCGTTAAATAAAGTTTCACTGAACAGTCGGCTGTTGAGTAATGTCAGTGCTTTATCATATCGGCCCTGAATGGTTAAGACATGCGATTCGATGCCAGTGTTGTATTTCTTTTTATCTACACTTTCACACTGTCTTTAATGTTGAATGGACCGGCCACTAAGCAGCAGGATTGAAACTTGAAGCCTTGCTGATTTGGATTCATACAACGAAGAGGTAGAGAATCGTAGATGGGTCGGGTGCTCCACAATTGACCCGCAATCCTTCTCATTGTCATTCCATCATAGAAGGCATTCGTTTAAGGAAGATGTAGCAAATGTTTTCATCGTCATTATGATGGTTTTGCTGATTCTCCAGAATGAAATGTGTTGTAACAAAAGTGCAGTAAGAAGTACTATGGAGAGATTAGGGACAAAGAATAAAGTGGCTTGGCAGTTTAAGAAAATAGGAAGCGCAAATTCGACACCAAAGAAAATGGGAAATGAGAAGAAGCTCACCGAATGCGCTGTCAATTCGATTAGGGATCCGATAGTAGCTTCAGTGACGATTCCATTCAGTGAACAAACGCACTAGCTTCACCACTAGCACGTAACATCTTACGAAAACAGATCACCTTAAAGATCGGCATAAAATTTCAATTAATGTCTAATTTGTGTGTGGGTGATAAGTGGTCAAGTACATCCCATTTGAAACACTTTTGCTTGAAAGTTGACTATGCAGCACTAGTTTATGCGTTAAGTAATATAAAATAATTCGAACAAGCATTGAATTGTGTTTGTTAAAGCGGAAATTAGCGATAGTGTGTATTTCGTCTCGGCTGAAGTGAATTCGTCATGCCAACAATGAGAAAAGAGGATTGCCTCACCATCATCTCAGCTGCTTTCGCTTTCCGTCCAAGTTAGAGGGGAGAAAGAGGAAATAGAAGGGAATGAAAGCAGCGGATAACAATATCGTGCCGTAGGGCCAAGATTGTCGAAACTCAAAGTCACATTGCAGTGTGAACAGCACATTTCTACTGCATTTTTTTACTACTAGGTCGTCAATCGTTGTAGAAAGAATAGCGGCCGATGGTGAGGATTCTAGGCGCAGTAATGAATAAATAGCAGCGATTGCAACTTTGCAGGGCAAAGACAGAAAGAAACAATATTGCATTCTATACTGCAGTTGAAATAAATGATCAACATTGGTGAGTGCAACAAAGCAATTGCAAAAAATTTAGATAGAACGTGGAAAAAGAAGTTCATGAAATGAGGATGCATAAGGATGCATAAGCTGATATCACATTTGGTAGAACTTTTGGTAATAGATGCTGACAAAGCAAAATATGATTCTACCGCGACCTTTAAGAAAGGAAATTATGCTCATATAATCATTAGTAAAATCATCATTGAAAAAATATTTCCAGTCGAATTCACCATCAGCAATGAAAAACGCATATTGTAGGAGACCCCCCATTTCGTGAAGATTCCTATACGTAACAAAAAACTATCAGCGAAAAGCATCAAAAGTATTGCAAAGTTTTACAAAATAAAAAACCTTATAAATCATTGTTCCACTATCATCAATAATTCTCAGCAATAACATAGGTAAGCTATATTAGATGAAGTTAGCTTTTTCTACTGACAACAGTTGAATCGAAATTTATAAAAGCGATATTGCCAAAGAAATCAAGCATTCTTCTGAGTGGGTATTAGCACTAATCCTACACAACAAGACAATAAATTCGTTGCCTACAATGGAGCTTCATGGAACGAACTGAGGTCTAAGAAGAGCTAAAAATTGTATTATCGCTCTATTGAGAACGTTTTTTTAAAGTAAACTACAACGTCTGATCTATCAGCTTTTTCTTGTGGAACGACGTGAGAACAGCATTGCCTATAGCCAAAAATGCATGAAATAACTAATTAATATTGACGAATAAATAAATTAACCTATAATACAGTAGCGGCGAAGTAAATAACTTTTGAATTCTATGCAGACTTGCTCATAGGTAACTGTAGAGTTGTTAAGCGCTAAAAAGTGGAATCAACAAAAGTTACAATAGCCTATAAGTTTGGCTCAATAAAATGTGTCTTTGTTCACCTTTTGAATGTTTAAAAAAAAGAAGAATACCTTGCTGAAGATGAGAACTCTCCACTTAGTGCATTGCATAATTGCCACCGATATTTACAGCCCTTCTTGATACTCGTTGAAGCAATTTGAATAACCACACGTCGCTTAATTTCTTTGCAGAGTGATGATCGGATTTGCGTCCGTCTGCCCAAGACGCTGCCACTTGGTAATGGGCGAGCACATAAGTTCTACGAGGCAGCGAGTGTTGTGAGGGGAAGGCTGTCATCAATGCGATCAAAGGGTAGCATTGTCCAATGCAGATCGATGATAGCACAATGATAAAGAAGCAAACGGTGTGTTGCTGCTTCCATTTCGGCATTTCAAAATTTTCCACTGTTAAATCACACTTTTGCAAGTATTCTAGGAAACCCTCTAGCGATGACAAAACAATTCGCCGGTCAGTTGCTACCACGACTATGGGCTCATAGTTTTCAACAGAAAATTGTACTATTTCCATTTTGCTAATTTCATCAACGAAAGTTCCCGAGATTTTAAGATAATAAAGCAACGCCTTTCATTACATCTTAGGCTATGCTTGGGCTGCATTCTGGTAACGTTTAAAGAGGTTCTTAGCGATAAGAACAACGATAAGAAAAAAGGCAATCGTTAAAATCCTTTCTAAAGCTGGGAAATTCACATATTACTTCAAGCGGGTTAGAATTGGGATTTGTTGCAAAAACATCAAACTTCTAAATAAAATAGTTCTGCAATTTTATTTTCTCCTAAAAGCATCGGATTGAAAGAGTTATATATTTTTCTCAAGTGATATTTAAAATTAGTGAGAGGTGCGAACCGGATATATTATAAATGCCAAAATTTTTTGCAATACACGCATCATTGGAGCGCTTCTAAGTGAAAAATAGAATGTTGAGTTGATTTCTGAATGAGAATTCCAGTTAAAATACGATCTTAAAGTGAAATTAAACCTGCAAGCAATAAACAATTTTCCCATTTAAAACTTTTTTTTTTTGTTAGGCAGAATTGTCCTCAACGCTGAATTAGATATTAGTTGTTGCAGTGATCGCAAAATAATTCTTAGAAAATTTTCCTCGTGAGTGCCATAAGCGAAGATTTGAGATTGAATCTTAGCATTGTGGCAAGCAAATCTCTTGTTGGCATAACTTGTTTAGTGTGATCACTGCAATGATGAATCGTTGTGTTAGTGCAATAAACCCCTTTTTCGAACTAATCGATCAGTCAAAGTCACTAGTTAAATGTTGATTATAACAAGCTAATGTTTTACTGCCGCACAAAGACGTGCCCCAATCTATAGCAAATACGAAACGTTCGGCAATAAACATTTCTTTGTGGGTAGCTTCCTTTAATCATTCTATTTCGATGATTAAACAAAACTAACTTACGCCGAATTATTTCACATTTTGAATGGATTCCCTTCAACTTTATTACCTCTTTTTTTTTACGTATAATGTCGTAGACTTAGACCTTATTGAAGCAAAAATATTAGTTGCGCTTAGCCTCACTGTAATGTATGAAATGGATTTCAATGAAATAGAAGCATCTTGATCAGAACTGTTCATATCGGATATATGCACTGGAATGATTAATCATGAGATTGTTGAGTTAATATTTTTGTTGCTACATTTTCTTCGTTTATAATATCGTAGAAATGAGACGTTATTAATGCAAACGCTATCGTTTTGATGAATGTTTCCACTAAGCAGAGGCGAATTAATGCAGAAATTAGAACGACGAACAAAAGAAGCAATCGTACAATTTTCAAATATTTCTAAATTACTTTTTTTTTTCTGAAAATTGAACTCAAACGAATCGTTCAAAAATTATGAAAGCAAACTAAAAGATTTGTTGTTGCTTTTTTTTTTCTTCATTTTGCCAATAATCGTGGGTTCCCATCAAAAGTGCATTCGGATTGAAAACAAAGTGAGCAACAATTGGACTAGCGGTTTGAGGAATTTGTTGTCTTCATATAAAGTGATGAGATTTCACAAAATCTTTGTGATGACTTCAACAACCTTCATTGCTTTATTCTCTCATATGTAAAGGGAACCGCAACAAATATATGAACAAGTTGGATTCTGCGAGAAAAAAAAAAAAACAACGAAAAATCCCTTGAAATGGTCGAAATTTGCAATACCTATTTGCAATTTGCAATTTATGAAGTGACATCGATATGCATTGAAAGTAAAGGCTGTTTTAGAAAAGAAAAAGAACTTTAACATAGCAATAAATCAGCCTATAAACTTTTTTATGTGAAATTAAGAACATATAAGATCTATAAAAGCGCTAGTTGTTTAGTGATTGGCACACAAATGATGGAATTTTTCCCTCTTGCATATATTCGAAATTTCGATTAGACTTTCAAAGATATTGCGAAATTCAATAAGCATATGTGAATTGACTTTGTCGTCCAATAGGAAACAACAATCATCTCTCTTAGACGTCTTCTACTTATTGCTTTTTATCCACTTAATTGTCTTTAATGATGTTGGTATGAAATGAGGCTTTACTATCATTACCATCTGTGAATCAATTCATCTTTTTTTTCGATCCAATAAATCTGTTACTGTTGTGCTATTTTAAGTATAACTTGAGTGATGTGTTGAAATTATACAATTTCGATTGGATTTTCCAATCCACGATTAAAAAGCAATATGCAACCTTCTCTCGGATTACCGAATGCTGCATCAAGATCATCGCAATAAGAAACAGTTAACCATTTCCATACCAAGTGAATCGAATTTTGAAGGGCCCGTTTTAAAGGCATTTTTCAATCAGCATAGAAAAATAACCGTTCAAATTTCGTCTTTCAACGAGTAATATTCATAAGCTGATTGTTTTTGAATTATAACCGCTGATAATTGTAAACTAGAGTCAACAACGAATATTTGATACTTTGAATGAAGAAGACGGAAACTCGAACTATTGGCCGAGGAAAATTCATGAAGTGGAACAACTGCAAAAAAAAAAAACTTATCTTCTATGGAGCAACGCACTATGCTCCTATGGATTAACTTTTCATGTGTAAGTATAATAGTGCTTCGGTGAATGCCAACTAAGTCCATGACGAATTTTTGCAAGCCAATTTTGTCGTTTATATGAAGTATGGAAATAATAGTGTATTCGAAAAGAATCAACTATAAAGAATATCGGAGTCTGTTGATAAGTTTCTACGTGAAGAATGGACTCACTCCTATGAGCTTTTAGGATACTAATTTCTATAGCGTTGAAAAAAGAAAAAAAGCAAACGAACTCTTCGCTTACATTGGAAAACTGTTTAAGTTTATTTGCCTATGATGAAAAATCTATCTCGCATCCTGTTAAAGGTACCCTTCGAATAACGTTGTGGAAAGGAGGATATTCTTCCGCAATTTTTATGAATTGCTAACTTTCAACATTTGTTTGCAACAGTATTACAACGAAAAATGCTTGGATAAATGTGACAGGATACTCATTTATATTGTTTCTTTCTTCCACTTCGGAAAATTTCGATCACTCCCAAAAATCAACTCACCACATAATTCAGATCTTTGCCAGATTCGTTTGTTTGTTTGTTTTTTGAAAGGTAGCCTGTTCAAAGCATTATAGAACTGTGCAAAGGTGCTGTCGAACCACACATGAAATTAAAGCTTCAAACTTGACCACGATAGGAAGCTATCAGCCTATTATATAGTGTTATATGAATAGATGAGCGCAAAATTTAGCCAACAAACTGAGCACAATAAATATGCAATCAAAAAATTTTAAAAAAAAAAAGAAAGAGAAAACATAGACAGAAACAAAAGCTGGTGAGCGAACGAATCAGCTAGCGATGTCAAACAAACGACTGACATGCAGGCGAATCCGAATGGATTTCACAGGAGGGCAGTCAAGAAGCATTGCGGGGCCTGAATGAGGCGCATTGAGGCGCCGCACAACGAGCGAAGAGCTGAAATGTGTAGGCGTCGGATTAAGATTGCCGTTTAGGTCGATGAATAATGAATGAAGCGTATGGGAAATTGCTTATTTCTTGTCTGACGTTCGACTCGAATATTGCATTCGTAAGTATAGCAAATTCTTTCATTTGGGTTCATCTTAGTTCATATTTTTCATAAATCAATGAAAATCAATAAAATTTAAGTGTATAAATGTTTGCGATCATTGTATTTATACAGTCGCTAATTACAATTACTTTAGGCGAATAACAAAAAAAAGACAAAAAATCGGATTCTTGCCAATAAACTGAGTGAAGGATTCAAGAAATTTTTGATATCATCAGCGATCTCGAAGTATTAAACGAGTAATTATCAATAAATCAATCACAATGCAATCAATAAGTTCTTCAGTTCACAATTTGCGTAGATTCGTCATTTATCTTCTACTGTTTCTTCATTGTTTCTCTACGGCATCTGCTCAACGTTAAACATTGGAGAGCGATCGCTAACCACAGATGGTGTTCTCGGCGTACAGATGGGGCATAAATGTGCAATGGCATTATGGAAGAAAAAAAAAGAACTGAAAAAGAGCGATTACCGCGTCAGCAAACTGGTAATTCGTTTTCAACAATTTTCCCATTTTCAAATATGTCATTGCTTAGCTTCACATCGCTTAGTCAACACTTCCAAACGTATTCTTTAAAAAATTTGAAGAAACCCCGACCTTGGATTCCATTTACATATATTTTTTTTTCCATTTTTAACTTTATTCGTTAAAGAGGTAGTGCGAGCCTCAGAGATTAGCCGCGGTCTCCTGTCGGAAACAGCAGCCATAAAGAGTGGCTATTTAGATATAAAAAATCGATCCTACTGTTTGCTGTTAGGTAGCGCTATAACCACACAGAATTGTGCTGCTACGCAATAGTGCTAACAGTTCGAAATGTACAATGTTCTAACTGTAAAGCCCTAGCAGTATAGTAAAAGAGCGCTGCATAGCATCAAGCACCGTATATTCACTCATAACTTCATTCTCTTCATTTTCCAATCTCTCAACAAGAAGATTTCTGAAATTGCCACGATAGAACTTAAAAAATGGTACTTTTCGCATATGCCGAAAGCTTTACTTATATTCCCTTCCTCAATAACGTGAGCACTTTTGCTTATTGAATGATTCTTGAAAAGCTTAAAAAATTAAAACGCCTGCTAGATTCATTTCATATGATAGTACTCTGCCTGCGCCAATTCGTCACATTCTGCTTAGTGATATCGTTATGAAAGCATCGTCACTAATCCACCGTAGCATTATGTGAAAATTACAGCAGAAGGCCGTTGATGATCTACCATCAACTGTGATATCATTTAAGTTCATTCGTTCAATGAAACGATCTGCCATTTATTCATCACCATTCACCAGCCGATCGGAAATGCTGAAATAATGCCCGTGTAGTACTAAGCATTAACTGTAGTTGCGATTGTAATTATGTGTTTTACTACAAAGTGGGAATGGAGTACAAGGGAATTCTTTGTATAAACTGACAATTCCACTGACCTTATCAACTAGATGCCTAACGGTACTTTGCTGACCGAAATTCGAACTTTAGGCTGAATGTTATTCTTGACTAACTTGCTTCACAAGCATATTCATATACAAGAAGCACGAGTATATTAAAGTGAAAAATTAACAGCAAATACTACAAAATTTCCTTCTCAAGAATCACAAAAGACAATATCGAGAAAGATGCGAAATTTAAATGCACATACTATGGGAGTCGAAAGTTTATCATCGTCAGCATGTAAGGTATCGGTTTTACAATCCATTGCATTCATGCTGTATTCTTGCAAAATCTTTTATGCCATCTTAGAACGACTATGCCTCACTGAAAATGTGAAAGTTTTTGAAGAAAATTTTCATATTTCGTAAAGGAAAACAACCGGTTGTTTTTGTTCATTTCAAACACTCTCAATAAAGAATGGACAAACGAGAGCGATCAGGTGCATTAAGGGATTAAAACAATAGGGCGGAGCCTATAGGAAGAGATTTGCCAAAATTCGATTGCCATATGTGCCACTGCGCACCTTTTATATCCTTACCATTCATCGACCTCTTTTTTTTTCGTTCTAGCGTATTCATGACGGTAAAGTCATGCCGAACAAAATTTCCAAAATGAATCTTGTAGATTTTTCGTCTAGAAAGTTGGTGAAGTTTCATTTTAAAAAAATATTCGCCTTCTCTTAGTTGTTCATAGTTGAAGATCCAACAGCGTCTCCACTTCATCAATAATTCTTGCTTATTTTATTGCTGCATGATGTTATTCTCATAGCTGCATAAATGGATTCATTTGCAAGAAGAAAGAGAGTATATCGAAACGAAAACATAACAGCTAATACTAAAAAATTCACTTCAAAAATTCACATTCCCTCTTATCGCCCAGCACTTGAGCACTCATCAATAGTAGCCACAACATGGTGGAACAATTGTGAACAAGATTTCTTCTCTATATGGTTTTTTCTTATTGCTAACTTCTGATGTTTTTTAATCATCGACGTATTGCTAACCATTCCTACTTCCGCTACCAGTTGTAGATGCGCGATCTTTCGCCTTTCACTTTCATATATCATTGTGCACCTGTCTGATTATTCCTTCCTTCTAGGCTATATATGAGAGCCAGTCGACAATATTTTCCAAGCACAGTATAAATAACAGTTATATGGTTCTAACATTATCCATGGTGCAGAAGGAAATGTGCAAATTCATGGCCGAAATGCCTGTTGTAATTGTACCACTTACGAGCTGCTTTTGTAATCTAACCGTAACTGCACCGCTGATGATCATATTTTGATACGATCCTATGCGATCGATCATAATCGTCGAAATCGAGATCGAATTAATTGTTTTTTTTCTACTTGTTCAACGGTAGGTTTTGCCATGAAACAAGATATCAGCACACCTTAAAAAAATTCAACTCTGCATTAATTCTTGACAAAAAATTTTTTTCAAAGCTTTTTTATGTGTTCGACTATTTCCATATCAACCATAATTTGATATTTAGCCGCTCTAATCATTATGAGATCATTTATTATCACTCTTCGAGCTTATCTTTGATCCGCTTTTAATTACTATTAATGCGTGGAATCATTAAATTATGGCTTGCTTAATGCTATTTAGTTTTTCACTTGTTTTCCTTGCCATTTGTTTGAGGATCCTCTCACTCAGTTTCCCCACAGCTCTCAACATTAAAAATTTAAAAATTGTTCCTAACAAATTGATAGCTTTATTGCCTACTAGTAATGCTCCAGTAATATATCTAATAAAACTTCACCATAGTGAGGCAAAAGCAATACGAATGGTTTGCTTCTAAACTACTATGAAATATCTTATTCGATTATATAGCGTTAAAGAAATGAAAAAATTTTTCTTCGTTTACGATTCACAACAAACGCTTTTGCTAAACGAAGTATTACTTTCTTTAGCGAAATGTACTTAACGAATTTTGTTGCTAATTGCAATTGATGATTTGTTAGAATGTGAAAATTGATTGATTTGTTGATGTTATATTCGAATTGATTAAATGCAATGCATCAAAATTTCTCCAATGATAATCTTAGAAATTGTCTCCAATGAATCTCCAATAAAAAGTATCTTTAACTTACTATCCTCCCAAATGAGTTGACGAATTCTTTCTTCTTCAATTCAATTGACTCATTTCTAGGATATCCTCTAACGAGCTTGTCATCCTACCAGTTCGTTTATTTGGTTCTATCAACCGAAAAAAAAAACCAATGAATCTCATCGAATGCGACCCCCCAAATTTGTAATTTAAATATGACGCAATCTCGATGCATTAAACATTAAAAGAGAAAGTTTTCGATATGATGAAGTATTAAATAAAAATGATAATGAATAAGAATTCGTTAGCTAAACTTGAATAAATATTGCTCGTTATTTTATAACCGAATTTGGTGCGACAATCGTGTCATATAGACGACAATTTCAATTGTATTGCTTACAATCCATTAGTTTCCAATTTAATCACCGAATACCTTATTTCTACCATGAAGGTGAACTGAAAATTTCAACTAATCATTATCATATTTAAATGTTTGCATTTTGGAATCAATTAGAAAATGAGAAAACTTAAAAAGAATTTCAATGGCGGAATAAATTCAAGAGTTGTGAGCTATATCTATCATTCAATAATTTTTTTTTTTTTTTTGTCTGCGCTTCGGAGCTTTTCTAAAAATTTCCAAACAATATTAGTTGTAGAGTTGATTTTTACACTCTATGCATAATGCAGCTAACTAACATTCCTACGAGAAAATATTTTAACTCAACGCAAAGAACACAAATATATCCGGTTGTGTTGCTCGTATTACCTTCAACTCAGCATTCAACGAGGCAATCAATCGTAGTCAAATATCCCCCTTAGTGATTTTGTAGACAAATTTTTAAGAAAACAAAGCTCGTTTTCGAATGTGTGGAATTTTATTGCGTCATCATTCCTCTTTCTACACTATTGCATTCTCTTTTTTTTTTGCTAGTTACACAACACTTGTGTTATATAACTTGTTCAACTATATTGTGTCTCTCAAATGAGAAACCATATCAAAGCTACATCAGTTTTTTTTTTGTCGCCGATCAGAAAGGCATTCTGAAATCGTAAACAATCTAGCAGCATCAAGTGAAAGATTATAATTTAGAAATATTGCATTATAAAAAGCTCAACCCATGCAGTTATAATGTGCCGAGTATATGAAGAGATTAACCATAAGAAAAACAAATCTATAGGCATTATAAAAAGTTATAATAATATGCTGATTGAACGGACTGCTTTATCAAATTTTTCTACCGATTCTTTTAATTCACAATTATCTTTTAAGTATTTGAGATTCAACTCTTTAGTGGTAATGCAAGCGGGTCATTCGTAACGTTCATGGAAATCATCCCCGCAAAGAGTGATATGAATAAGGATTCTATCATTAGCAATAGTCGAATGATATGGGAACACTTCGTATGAATAAGGTGCTTGTACCAATCGAAATTTGGAGACATCAAGATGAACAAGTTCATGACTTTATTGCTTCTCATTCAGTCAGTTGTTGTCTGTGTTTCGCGTTATGCCTGAAGCAAATTTTTTGCATTTCATTATAAACTGTTTCACAATTAAGGGCATATTATGCTCAAGGACGGGGTTGACACTTGCGCTGCTGCTACTCATTTTCCCTCTCCGCCCCCCTCCCTTCATCCCTTCTACCGATCGAAATCGCTTTTCGATAGTAAAACGAAAAAAAAACTTAAATATTTCTGAAAATAAGAATAAACTTTCCCTCTTATCGCAGAAAAAAAAAATCTGAGAAGCTGTTGATGTAATTGAAAGAGTTCAGAGGCATTCAAAACTGTATACCTTTGATATCACTAAATTTTTAAACTGTATTTTTTTCTCCTAGTAGCACATCAAGGAATACATAGAAAAATCCCATATTCCACTTTAAAGCAGCTTGATCCTCTTCAGCAATAGCAATGAATTGTGACTAATTCTGAACGACTAGACATATTAAAACAAAAAATTCAATGAAGTCGCGACAATCTTCAACGCCTCAAGGAGAAAACTACGATGTTGAAATTGTGATGATTGGAAAAGAAACGTCAAAGATGTTACTGAAGATTTATTTAATAAACAAAAATATATTTAGCCTACAAATCTACTACTATACAAAATACCAAATATAGGCACAAATACAAATTTAAGTACATAAATATAAGCACTAATACAAATATATTTCTGTAATAAATTAGTAAAAGCATAATCATGAGTGAGTACTGGTGAAATCTTTAAGCGATCGAGATTCTTATTCGTTGATGCTGAAAAAGAATAGTCGCCTTAATAATGCTACCGTTTTTGTTTATAATTTTCAACAATATATTTATTGAATTCAACTATAATTCTTTCAACTGAGTGCATCCAATTATTTTTTTGTCACTCATTCATTTATTTACTCATATATGCTTATATTTATAAATTATTTCCTAGAATTATTAGCTTCATACGTTTAAATACGAGTAAAGTGTGAAATACGATATGAAGGTGTAAAATAGATGCAAAATAAAAATAAATGTAAAGCATAGTATGAATGTTGGCATCATTAATATGCAAATATTAGAAAATGAACTTATTGATGGAAATGATTTCATTTGCACAGAATTTCTCATTAAAATCTCTAAATGGCTTTATCATTCATTATCAACATATAAATTGCACGCAATTACTAAATACATATAATATTGCAACAAAACTGAACTCGAAAATAGTCATCTCATTTGGCGACAGTTAATCTACAGATGCAGATGCACGCAACCGAGTTGGCGATAATCTATTCATAGATGTGAACATGGTCAGAGTGGAAACTATCGGTGAGATATGGGTTTTCTTAGAAACGAGTAATCTCCTACTGTTTCCGATTGTATCATCGAGTAGTTCTGAATCGGTAACGTCCAACATAGCGTCTCCGTTTCGTCCACTTAATTCCTTTGTAATGGCATCTGCAACTTTAGTGGCATCATCCAGGGCTTCCTCAATCACAGTGTTGTTCTCGGTTCGCGATCCGTTACTCGTTGCACCATCTGCTAGTTCCTGCGTTGGTACTGCAGCTGTCACTTTACTATTATTTGCAATTTTATTAGACTCATCTTCGACTGTTACGTTGATAATAATTACACGTTCACTCCAGTGGTCGATATCTGCCGCATCTACAATGGCGGGTGCAGCAACAGCTTTAGCTATAGCAGTGTCATTTACCACTTCTTCAGGAACTCTTGATTTGACGTTATTCCCAACTGCATCACCACTATCACTAAGTTCTTTGTTGCTTGCTGAAGTATCAGCTGTTGCCTCCTCTGCCACTGTACCATTGGATTCCTCGACCGACGATTCACTGTTCAACAGCCCTTTAGCAGCCCTTTTCATAATCGTTTTCTCAACATTGCCGTTCGCAGATGCGGATGCTACAGCAGTATCGACATTTTCACTAGCAGATGCTTCAGAAGGAACAATCGAAACAGTCTCTGCAACAGCAACGGTCATGTTAGCCGTTGCTGCAATATCATCTGTCAATGTTTCATCTATGGCTTCTTTGTTAGCTGCGCTATCGGCCATGACATTCCAAATGCCATTTGCTTCTGAAGAAACCTGTGGAATCACTGATGATGAAGTTTCATTAGCAACTTCTTTAGCATCCACTAGCGTTGAATCTGACGGTGACTCCTTAGCGACTATAGCAGCTGTTTCATCAGCGAATGACTGCTGTGCTACTCGTGGATTTCCGAATGTACCAATGAACGCGAGTTGACTTTCGAGAAGCAATATTTCGATCCTCGCTGCTATAGACGCTGCGTTCATGAGCTCAGAAACCTGAATAATATCATGATCAGATAAATGGAAATTTAAGTTGCACGATTTGTGAAGTTTTCAACGTTCTTGAGGAAACAGAGTGGCATCTACGACCGTTGCTTTATGATAATATCGTTGAAGAAATAGAACCAACCGATGCTTTCCACTAATGTTTCTGATCATCCAGTAAGACTGCCTAATGGAAGTATTGCCCAACAGTTGCTTCGACTGATATACTTTTGCGCGTAAAAGTGCATCTACCAAAAGTAATGGCAGCAATCATTGTGAACAGAAATTCAGCTATGAAATTTCACTGTTCAGAGCAACTTTTTCCGTTGAACATACCAAAGCCATCAAAAAAGAAAAAAAAAAAGAATTTCAAAGGAATCAAGGGATTCGATTGGTGACCGTTTTTATACTTATAGTTTTACCTTTGCACTACGTGATGCCTGCGTTAAGCTTTCATCATCCGCAATAGCGAGCAACTGAGCATTCAAAGTCTGTGCCTCAGGCGATAAATATGCCGCAAGTTCAGCTCTTCGTTCTTTTGCTGCCACCACATTAGCAATTCGTTGTTCCCAATATGCGTTCAGCGCATCCTTAAAAATGAGCATTCACATATAGAAATAAAACTATTGACTAGATTCAACAAAATTTTATACTTTACAAAGGGAGGCTAATATATCCAATTGCAAAAGTTTGATAGTGAAAAGCGTAGTTTTTTATGCAACAATCATCAAAGAATTGATTGCTGCAACCAAAAGAGAATGGAAGCAAACCAATTCGGGCACTATAAATAGACAAGAATAGCACAACGCTTGAATGCGCAATTGTATCCTCAGTGAAGCTTGTAAATTGCAATTAGAGTCGAGTGTCACTAATGTTGGTCTTCTAATTCTAGAACTGTTCAAATTATAGTGAGGATTTAGCATATATGAGTGGAAGCATTGGCTACACTGGGAAGTGAAAAAAAAAATTTCGAAAATGTAATAAGTGTAACGTTTTATGGACAGCCGCTGAAAACTAAGCATATTCGCTAATTTATAATTCTTGGCATGTAATACTTTAGGCTCAGACGACCTGGATTCACTTGTCCACGCTAACTCACCTACATGCCACCTACTCATTTCTCCACTACAATACAATTTAGGCTTCGTTCGCAATTTTATTAGTTAGTAACACGTTTGAATTGGCGAGCAAATTGACTCGTTCCACAGTTTCGGTTCCACAATGCCAGCATTGGGGAAAAGCTAGCATAATAGCGAATAACAGAGAAATTTGCTTATCCACATCAATGTGTAACACTGGTGATCACAGCATATAACAATTCTGCAGCAGATCACCGTTTGCAATTTACGTATTAAATGATATTGCTTATGAAGTATGCTACAAGTATTGCAATTTTGGAACTTCTCTTAAAAAACATTGGATCAACAAGATAGTGCAATTTTTATTGCTATGCCATTCCGACGTAACATGCTTTTAAACTGCATCGACGACTGGTAGTAAGCATCGTAACGGCTATAGCATAAACGTCTTCTCAAACGAACAACTAGCAGTGAGTCCACTCTTGAAGGCTGCCGTCAGTATTCAACACTGATGAATCGTCCTCGGTCGGGAAAAACAAACTAACAGAGCAGAAAAAAAATTATAAGAAATATATGCATGTAAGATGAAAATGAGGGATTGAAGCGGTGAAGTAAGTGAACATCCGACGTACAAAAGAAATGAATTGAATCAATTAAAACAACCAAGACGAGAAAAAAACTTAGAGAAAATAAATAAAATTCAAATGTGAGCTCAATTGAGGGAGCTGATGAGTGGGAAAATGTGGTTGGCATATGTCGAAGTTAGAGTTACAGAAGTTGTGTTTCTCTTGAACCTTATTTGGCTGAAGCGGCATTTACCTTAGGCGATCGTCATCATCGTCAACACAAAGCGGGCGACGAGGAAATCAAATACAGAAGGATGAAAAGTGAAGTTGCGTACTCTTCTTCGATTTTTGGCTTCTCTCAGAAAGCGTACTGATTTCCGCGTAAATGCATTTGCGTCTTGAAAACAAATAGCAGAAAGCATTACCTGAACTACTGGACTCTGATTACTTGCCCATGCTTCCAACGCTGCTTTCTTTTCAGAGTTTGTTTTCGAGATATCTTTGATTATTGCCGCATATTCTAGAGCGGCTGTAGGGGAAACATCCCGCAAAAAGAACGGTGGATAGCAAGTACCCCATCCGCTCCATTGACACGAACCGAGAACATGTTTCGATAAGAATGTGACGCATAATAGCACCGCAAACAACATCCTTGCAATCGCCATATGCGACAAACCAAATAACTACAACGTGCTCAACGAGTGAATGAATATATATACATATATAAATAATCTGATGAAAGTGGTAAATAATATATAAAAATACTATTGCATCTTAATTTCCCTGCAAATTCTACGCTATTGAAAGCGAACGATGTTAGAATGAATTTCCTTCATCACATTGATTGGAAATATATACTCGTCGAAATGTTTATTTGCTTAATGCAAGTATAAATGAGTGCCAGCGATCAATGAAACGCATCCGTATACAATGAATCACATTGAATTTACATTGCAAAATCAACCAATAAAGTAGTACAACGTTTTTTTCACTGAATTCCTATGCCTTCAATCTTACCGAAGAGAAATGATGTCCTTAGTGGGCATGTGTTAAATAGTAGACCAATGAATCAACTGTAGACCAATGAACTTTAGTTGTAGAACTGTAGAACTGTAGAACTTTGTAGAACTTTAGTTGCATTTTATAAGAAATACAAAAAGAGCACTTTTGATGGTCAGGCGAAATAATGCCTCGAAGTGTGGATTCTCGTTCATCTCGTCACATAAGTCGATGCAACTGAAGTTCCAGCTGTGAGCAATTTTGATTGGTATTATGCATATACCTTGTAGCACTTAATATTTACGAAGTGAAATGCATAATGTTCAGTGAATATACTAGTGGGTGAGGAAATGATCGAGGATCTCCTCTTCTTTTGCCTCGCTTCCACACTATCTGAGCCCTTGTTTAGAGACCTAATTTAGGAAGCGATAGGTCGCCACAACTTCGAACTTTGCGCTGAAAGCTTATCGAGACTTCCAAATCGAAGGGAAACAAACCAATGTTAGTATAAAAACTTCTTACTTTGGCTTTCACTTTCGATATCGGGAAAAGGAGTCGATATCGGGAACAAGCAAAACAGTGTTAATTCCCGGCTCTTATCCAAAGAAAAACAAATCGACTTCTAGTGTATTTGCAATAGTCGACTCTAAAGCTTCGACTTTTACAACATCAAGGAGGTGATTCCCCTATTTCAATTCTGCAGTCATCTCTTAAAAATTAGCTAAGAAAGTCGTTCATCACTGGTGGAGATCATCTCGAAACACTCAACTAATTGGATCGATTCGACGAGAACTAGACCTAATCAGAACGCCCTTCATTTGATAGAGGCGTAGAGCATCGGCAGCAGCTTGCCATCTAGCCACAATTGCTAAAATTAGACAAAGATTCTGAATAAAGGTGAATTTTTCATAATTTTTCATAGATTTGTGATGCAGTCTTTGTTGCAAATAAATCTCGACGATTTCAAGAACACATACAATGCTAATTCACAACCATCTACTCCATCATCAATTTCTGCTATCAATTTCGAAATTCATTATATTGCACAAAAATCATTGAGCAAAAAGCTTTGAAGTTATGCTTGTGAAGAACGGTCTCTTCAGTAGAAGTTCTATTCGTTTTATTGCCACTATGAAGTTACTTGGTGTATTCAAAGTACCAGTATATGTCTCGTAAAATACCCACAGGCAACACTTGCTTAATTTGTTGACCTCCATTAAGAACCTGTTGCTTCTGGATTATTTTCATGGAACTTTTATCATTCGCTTTTAGACAATGATGCATAGAGGTATATTACTTCGTTTATGATTGAGAAGTTGAAAAGTTTCTAAAAGTTACTGTTGTAAATTTCAATCATTCGCTATTATTCATCGGTTATCGCTGATGTACTCCACTCCATATTTTATCACTTACCGCAAAATAAGAATGAATCATAACTTGATCCTTTTCATGTCTTAACTTAACCAAAAAAAAAAGAGAAAGGATTAGCAATATGCGAAGGTGTGGTTGTTACCTGATCGCAGTTCTGCAAGTGGTGGTTGTTAATCCATCTCAATGGAGCCACTAAATTTGGTTTTTTCCTCTACAAACTTTTTCATGTTTATATCGTGCTGAAGTGCATGACTGATTTGCACAACACAAACGATTGCTATCGCATCGATCCATGTTTATCCTCGTTTAAACATTGCAACGATAGAGAACTGCTGGTGAATATATAGTGATAGTCGAGCAAGAATATGGTGATTGTTGTGAGTGATACACATCGTTTAGATAAATGTTTGAAAGAAATTAGAAAGAATATTTTCAGCATTTACAATTGCTATTATGATCTCAATGAAATAATCGAAATCGATCGCAAATAGAATAAAATCTGAGGGAAATTGACGAAGTGAAATTTTCAGTGAAAAATTATGAATAGAATTCGAAACAATCGGATATACAGTAATAGAATCCGGAAATTGAGCAATTTCTTTTAAATGAAGAGATATTATCTAATCGATCACCAATAATCCATCGAATCAACGTTACTTCGGCTGACCAGTAGGTTATGCTGAACATGCTTGAGAAAACCTGTTAGAGTAGTAGAACGTTGCATTACTGCCAGCTATGCAACTTGAAAAACAACTTGAAAAACGATTATCGAATTCGAAAATGATTCGACTCTTTTTTATCGAAATATCAATATCGAATATCGAAATATCGAAAATTTATCGAAAAAAAATATCGAAAAAAACAACTTGAAATTCGAAAAAAATTCGAAAACGCATAGCAAGTCGAACTATTTCCCTTCAAATTCGCTTACGGACAGAAATTTTTCAAGAGAGAAATTACGTATCCTTTAGTATCCCCATTGTGCTTTCTTCTTACGCATCCTCTTACTATGGTTTCTGACGAAGAGAAATTTCCTGATACAGCCGGAATGGTTGATGGAACTTTGACTAGCGACAGATAAGTAATTGTCGCTTAAGTGGAAGTAAATAAAGAGCCCGGAAATAAAGTGATGCGATCCTTCCTCCCGGAAGAACTCAATGCAGAAGCATTGCGCCTTACACGCCGGAAACGTCAATCTCGTAATTCTGAAAAGCGCATTTGTCAAGACGACATATAACTTGGTTTAAAACTAACGAATAGTAATCTCGGGGAACAGAACGATGCGCAGCGGCGTCGGCTGTTTCACTTCCGTTGGGTCATTCATCTATAGTGACAACTAAAGGCATACTAAACTTATCGATGCCCGGGCATCAATGTGGGTGATTCGCTCACCGTTTCGTTCCATAGACGGAATCTGTTCGTCTGTTAAAACTCTCATAAAAATATTGCTTATATTCTCCAACCAAGCATCTAGCGTATCAACAGAAACACTCTCCTTTAAAACATGTTTCGCCGATCCACAATTCAAAGTTTTGAGGATTATAGATGTGGATTTGCATATGAAAATCAATTTATGGCCAATTTACGAGGAGATGGCAAGCATTGATAGATCTTTCGATCGGCTGCTTGTATGTTCTGTTTGTTTGATCGATTTACGGTTTATTGTCATGCAACATGTTGCAATATTTGCTCAGCGCACCTGAAAAGTCAGGCGGAACAAAAAGCCTTTAGAGTTTATATACGACAATATAAATTGCAGCACACCAAACATGCACATCTGAGTGAACTTGCCAATAAAACATCTAATACTATATAGAAAGTCACTTAAAAGCGGTTCAATTTCTCTTACTTTCTTAGCCGATTGGGGAGTTTATACGAAATCAAACGAAGCCAAACCGAACAGTCAGAAGATCACATAAGAAGGGCATCGAATCTACCGCTTGAAGCCAGTAGAGATAATCTTACACCTCAAAAAGCCTCCAACTGTCACAAGTTTCGTTCAACTGAAGCAGAGAATCTTATCGAAGAGGTTACTTCATAAAAAATCTTGTCGGAGAATATGAGCAGTACATTACAACTTCGGCGTAACGTAACAAGCGACCTTTGACTTCTTCTAACGTAAAACGAGAAATTCCCATCGATAATGGTGATGAATACGACTGGGGCTCAAGGACGACAGAAACTTATCCTCATCGATAATGGAGCACGAATGCAACTTTTTATTTCGTCATCGATAAATTGCAGCGGTGCTTTTATACTGCTTCGACTTTTGTATTGAATTCTTTATGAGCGATCAGATTCTAAAAGATGTAGGATAGTGCGTCTTATCCAGATAGATCAAGAAACGGGATGAGTATTCAATTTTTTTGACCTTCGATGCTTGACCAGTGTAAAATTTCTTCCAACTGAAAGATGACAGCCAACAATCAACTGAAAGCATTTGGCTGGAACTGAGTGGGTCTCAGAAACGTCCACCGGTTATAGAACCTGCCACCGAAAATCTGATGTCGGAGCTAAATCTCGGTCGGTAAAATATTTGTCTCTCCGGCTAAAATTCTGTCTGTCGAATACCGCCATAAGAATAAATGCCAAAAGAAAAGGGATGAAAGTAACACCTACCAGGCATAGCAATTGGCAGAAAAATTCCACCCTTGCAATTGTATTGGAAGAAAGAATACTTGTAAATGTTCCAACGACATTTATTAGTTGCTAACTTGAGACTATGGCCACAATTTACTCGATCATTGGTGGGAGAAAAATAGGGGGAACTCATTCGAAGGTAAATCGATGTCATTTGAAAGATTTTTTTATGTCATATATAGATGAAAATAAAAGCGCTGAATTTATGCACTTGTATAAGACGGTTTTTGCGGTCAAAGGAAATGACATTAAATCCTACGAAAAATTCTGTAGGTAATTTTCTAATCTTCGAATATCATTTTCATCGCTTTATTGTGTGTTCAGAATTATGAAGCACAGTTAAGGTCTGTTGTGCAAACCGTATTTCATTATTTATCTACATTTTAATATTAACAACAAATAGCCCAGCGTGAGTGGACACATCTGTTGTGCAGAGTTACTCCGGAATGTGGGAAACTCGAGAGCTAGCTTTCATGATAATGCATGAAATGTGCTCATGAAAGTTGAGATTACCTGTTAAAGTAGCATTAAGGTATTCGACAGAAACTGTTGCTCACATCTGTTAAATACAGCACCATCCTTCGCCTCTTCTTTTCCGGATCGCCTTATGCCTCCGAAACGTGATATAAAATTAAGCCACAGCCCCATCTTTGGATCTCCTCGCTGGTACTTCATTTATACCGAATTTCATTTCACGAAGAAAGTATCATTCTTAAGACGAAATGAAATCGTTATTTTCTATGTTTACGGTTGCCTTGATATATTTTTGGAAGATGAATTTGAATAGCTTAATTTCGCGCAATATTCCTACTAAAATCTCAACAAATTACAGATTAAAGAAGCTTTAGATATGCTTTTATCTCAGAAGCAAAACTGCAGTAATGAAATGCCATCGTTGCAGCAATTATTTAAAAAATTTGGGTATACATGCAAAGATTTCAGATATGCGCACCTCTTAGAAACCTAATAAACGCAAATACGCCAAATGGAGTATTCTTATCGAAACAATGTATGACCTAAAAAGTACAAATCACCTAATTCATTTAAACCTTACTTAATCTCATCAAAGCTTTGCTTACTCTAGCGTGTAAGATACAATTAAACTAGCAGCACATATTATAGAAGTTCACAGGTTTACGGCAATATGCGCGTTTAATGGTTTATTATAAACTTCTACAGAAAACGAACAATAGAGTAGTGAAGCAGCGATGTGGTAAATTAGGTTTTTCAATGTTATCAGTAGTGGTTGAAATCACAACGTTAACTTTAACATGCTCCCGCTTGACCGATATGGTCTAAAATGTCAATTCTCTCCTCATTTCTTCCATCCGAAAATACCGGCCATAACCCACCAAAACGAAATGTTGTATATGCTCCAAGGAACAACATAACGCATAACAAGATCAATTATTTAATTAAAATCAACCGATGAAACGAACATATTGGCTCAACATTCAGCCCGCAACAACAACAGTGGAAGCTCCCGATCATAGCCTCATTCTTCATCAGCAAAAACTGTTTTCTTCGCCTTCTTCACTTCAGCGTCTCCTTCGCCTTCGTTAGTGCCCTCTCTCTAGAATTAGCCTTCATAAACAACCTATCATCTTCAAACCACAACGGAATGCCGAAAAAAACTATCGATATGCTAAACAGAAAAAAATGGACTAACGAACGCGAAGATAGCATACCTTCCTTCCTCCAATGGTATCGTTTCCTCGGCCTCCACTACGCCCACGTCCTCTTCCACGACCGCGACCACGCTGACGGCCCCGTCCTCTATTTTGCTCAAGCCGTGACTGCTTGTTCGCCTTGCTTTCGTTGAACTCGTTCCAATATTTCTCCTCCTCCTCTCCTTCTAGAACAGCTCCCTTCAATTCGTTCCCCTCTATCATCACTTTACCATCCTCGGCAGTTTCAACAGCTTGTTTCCAGGCCGCTTTTGCAGAGTCCTCCTCACCAGAAAATCGGATCTGCGCCTATAAAAATTTTTTTGACGGTAAATTCCTTGAACATTATCATTGAAAAATGAAATAGATGCAACTGACGCCTCAACAGGCAGTCCCTCATCGCAGTGACTACACTGATGGCTATAACGATCACCTCCTTCCAACGTGTAGCTTTCCAAGGTGGTTCTGGTAAAGGCATCAGAGGTTTGTGCTGGTAACGGACAAATAGAATTTCGGTCGACGATTTTCTATGGTTCTTTGGCTGCAATCCGAATCAGATTTCAGCAGAATGCCTCCGGTCGGTAACCGACTGATTTTTTGTTTCATACACACTCAGTTTCGATAGAATTTTGGTTGCATTCAAATACTTTTGGCCCATGGATAACCATAGCGTTTCCACCTAGCAAGAGAAATCCACAGTAAAATATCACAAGACCACCGAGTTGCGTGTGTAACGAAAACCTTCCCACTGATGTTATGTTCGAAACAATATGCATAATGCTGCATCATTTGAAAGCAGTTGTTGCACTAGCAGAAATTTGCACCTATGTTGAGGTAATCGGTTCACCAATACTACGTTAATGCAACATGGGGAACAATCACGTGTAATATGCAGCTCACGAGGGTTCACGACTTGTGAATAAATCGACATGAAATTTGTCTTCAGATTGTTACGATACTATCGAAATTATTGACGTCAAAAATTAAACATCTACAAATCTTTTTGACGGATTCAGATGTTTTGCATTTTTGTTCACATTTGAAATGTTTTCACGCCAACGCTCTTCAGTGTTCTTTAATTTTTCTCTCACTTTATTTGCATTACTATATTATGCTTCTGTTATTCCCAGTATAAGAGCGTTAACGAGTTTTTCTGCTGCACACATGTTTGCATGAACACAGCTTAAGTTATGTGAAACTTCAATACAACTGTTTCTTCCATGAAAACAATATTTTTCCTCAATCCTCAACCACTCGCCTACAAGTCAGGCAATGCCCTATTCCCTAATAACAAGCCTTAATCGCTTCTCAAAATTACACTCAGCTGGTTAATATTACAAACGACTGACTAGTCAGTAGAAAATTGTGTAGAGTTCCGCCAGTTATGGTACCACAAATTATAAAAACATGATCCAATTAAAATTTGCATGCGGTGAGAACCATTAACGTTGCATGAGCGTGAGATTAATAGTTGATGTTGCTAGCGCTTCAGTATTTCATCATGGCTCTCTCCTCAGGAATATCATAAATTAACTCAAGTACCTTTTCTTTGCCAGTCTCGAAAACCACGTAGGCAACATCACCAAACTTCTTGAAGAACTCTTTGATCTTTCTTACATCCATACCCTCCTTGGGAAGACCGTCGACAGACAAGATCATCCCTTTTAGAAAATGTGCAGTTGTTAGGGCCGCCTCTTGCTCTTCTGCTTGTGCAGCCTGTAATGATAATGTGCGAACAAAATAGAATCAATTAACATAAGGAAGCAAAAGAAAGCTGCTAAAAAGAAAGATACCTCTTCGGGAACCTAAAAAAAGAAAGATACCTCTTGGGGAACCTAAAAAAAGAAACAAAAAAAAAACACAAAAGAAACACAAAAAACTTTCATCCATAGAATCCACACCGCTATCAATATCAAAAATAAGGGATGTTCGAAAAGAAAAAGTTGGATGGTGAGACCAGTGCCAAAAGGAATGAGCGAATAGCACTGCGATTGTGCAGTAATGACCTATCCCCCAAAAAAATGAAACCTGAACAAACCCAAACTACCGGAATCGGAATGAAGGCATTACCCTACAACTATACATCATGCCTGAATTGTTTCCATTTTTAGTTGGCCAGTTAATTTAATTCATTATATCAGGCAATATTTCGCCTGTTTTAAACAGCAGGCTAAGTCTCGCAACGGAATATAAATTTTTGAGTTTATTAATACAATGTAAATGCATGTTTTCAATTGTTTTCTTGCGACATTTTAAATAAAATATGCTTCTGTGAAGTAATTGCTTTTTAAATAAAAACCGCAAAATTTCCGTCATTTAGCCGACCTTTTCTTTAAAAAAAAAAAAAATCAACAGTCGCCATTTTTGTCAACAATTAGGTCCCTCTTTACAAGAGATTCCTGAAGTAATCAAATGTGGGCCAGACATAAGGTATACAGTCATACAATCTGGGTCACACATCATAGGTATAAGACGAGATGTAAGATGTATTCCCTCCCACTTAAACCCGCCGCATTTCCTTTGATACTTCGAAGCAACTAGTTTGCATTACTTGGGCACAGACCATACTTCGTATCTCTTTTTTTGACTCCTTCGTCACCACCTTCCCTCGAATGGCACACTTACGGCATTCATCATATCTTTTTACTTGCTGCAGCCTAAGAATTCTATATTTTTTTAAACATTCGCAGAATTGAAGCCTAGAAATGCCCTAAAAATCAACTACTATGAGAAATGAATGGCTTTCGTAATCTCAAATTAAAAAAAAACTAACATTGTTGAAATTACTCTTGGTTCATCAACAATTACATGTGGCAAATTTTTCTTTAAAAAAATTCGAGCGAAACCATACAAAACTATGTTGATGACATGTGAAATAAACAAAGTTTTGTCAATGTTTACGCCATGTTTAATTCGCAGCGCTGCAGCTTTTGCATCAAGATTTCTCGAGTCGGAACTTCAAAAAAAAGGAGAACTTTCGGATTTTGGAATCACAATAATGGTGGCAATACAGAACGCACCTCTTTCTCCATGCAATAATGATTCAAGCTGTTTAACAGCACAAAAAAAAAATAACCTTTTTGGCCAACTTAGCGTTGCGATCAGCCATCCTTCTGTCTTTCATTTGCTGCTGTTTCATCGCCCAATATTCGTCCCTGAAATCATTCCATAGTATCCACAGTGAACAAAAATAGCTTTCCATATGCAATAGAACGATCAAAATTTTGGTTGTGTATATCATTGCAACCTAAAATCTCCATCTTGAAACACTGCTGATCCAGTTGCATTCATATCAGTAGAGATAATCTCTGTCCAACACTTTTCGCGACAACTATACACCAAATGTGAGATGAAAATTACCTCTGCAAATAAATCATGCTAAAAGCAAAAAATATTTCTTCAAAATTTAACGCTTATCGTTATAGCAAGTTTGCTCATCTTGTGGTCCTAAATCCAAATAGAGAACGGAAGCGTTGAGCTAAGCGTAATCGAATGTAATAAATACAAAGAACCTTATACGCTAGCCAGATGCACAATAAAAGGAGTTTAGAATAAAGCCGTGTTTTCCCAAGTGACCACCTCTATCGGTAGAATAACCAGCCAATTTTCTTTAAAAACCTATTCACGAAATATAGTTGGGATTCTCAATAATCCAAGCATAATGACATCAATGCAAACAATACTCAAAACGAAATATAGTGTAATAAAAGATTACTGCATCATTTTGATGAGATCATTGCCGGCATATTGCTTTGTTTCGTTGTTCACGAATTGCTCAGATAGTTCACGTGTCTTGAAAGTCACAAAAACAGAACCCTTGAAGCGTCGTTCCGCACCTTTCTCGCGTCGCATCAACACATTGTCTACATCACCGAATTGCTTCACAAATTTCTGAATCTCATCCAACGTGGTGTCGACTTTGAAGCCTTTCTTCAAAAGAAATTTCTTTGAATTCTATACTCATGTTGCATCTAAGTCATCCTAATCATTCACTAGTACATTAAACATTTTAAAGATAGCGAATAATGGATTACTCTCAAATGAGGATTACCTAAGCACTTAAATATGTGGATGCCAACACTTCATATATGACATCAATTCTTTGCCCTCGAATCATCGCAACAATCTAAGCGCCAGTTCATTACAGTATACGTAACACTGCGCCAACCAAAATATAGAAACACTCACAAGACTCCTGAAACCACCCGGTTTCCAGCACTGCATTTCGCTCCATCCTTTTGAACAGCCAATGAAGTTTTCCAAGGAAAATCCTCATTCTTTAAAAACTTACGATGTAGACGGTACGATGTTTGATGCTCTGCCAATATTCAAGCGAGTTTTCGGGCAATGCGAGCTTCGGATCCCGACGAATTTTTGCCTTATCCTCACTGACCTCGATCAGCTTCGAATGTTTTAGTGCCTCGGCGATCACGTCAACGTCAGTTGACATCTGCGCTAGACGATTAAATTTGATCATCGTAGTCAACGGCACCCCTATAATGCAATAAACAGCTGTTTTATGGAGTTCGCAAGCAAAAAGCAAACCGAAAGGGAACCTAATTCCTCAACAGCCAGGAATAAAGGAAAGTTGGAGACACGATTAAACAAACGACTTGGATGCAGCCGTAACAGAGCATCCCTGACCCGAATCTACATTGTTATTCGTTGTAGGTAGGTGGATGCGTTGAACAAAGAACTCAATTCAATATTTGCATTTAGAAAGTGGACGGAAAGGTAACGACTGCACATAGGTAGCGAGGAGGAAATAATGGCACATCAAGTAAAAGTCACCTTTTCGATGCTGAACTAAAACGATTGAGATAGGTACTTCCCTATACCTCTGGTAAACCTGAACGTCACACCAGTGTCAGCGAAACGAAGATGTCCAAGCAATTTCAGTCCTCCCCCTTCCCTCACCTCTCGTTCCTTCACTTTTCGTGTACATGAAAAGTGAATTAGCTTAGTAAATCTGGGGACCAGCGAGACTTCTCACCTTCACTTTCCACGAAAATCTCGCGATGTTTTGTCTCTTCTACCTGCCCATCTTAGGAGTTTGGGCAACTAACAAAAAAAAGGAAAAAACCGTCTCTTATATATTCTGTGTTCATTAAATGCTAACGGCTCATCTGTTTTAAGCATACTGTAGAAGAAATGGAAGGTTTCATATTTCCTGAATCCAGCTCACCAGTTAAAAAAAAGGCTACATGATTTGTGCAGAAAACAAACGACATCAAGAAAACTGCAAGTTGTTCAGCCAAAACATATTACAGCAATCTGTAGAATCCACAGAAACCATTTTTATAGGTGCATGTTCTGGAACAAGTTAAGGGTTGTTGAAAAATTTCCAAGCCAAAGACAGGATGGTATCGTGGAATGCTGCCTCGATCCATCAAGGACTTACAATCCTAGCAGAGAATGCTCTGCTGTCTTCCACATCTTTTGACCCTTACGCTTTGAACGACTTCAATGCAGAATGCAACAACGTCTACTATCATCATATCCCATTTTATTAGGCTTGAAAAATTTTCATTCATTCTACTTTCCTCTTCTCATCACTGCCTAAATTCCGTTCAATCGCTCTCAAAAACAGAACATACAAAATTCGAATGAAGAACACGAACAACCTTACAGTAATGAAGAAGACGATAAGCACTTACATCCATCATCCTTTTTCAATTCATCTTGCAAGAAACGATCCCGTGGCAAATTGATATCGCCGAAGTAGAACTAAAAATAAATAAACTGTATTTCTTTTCCGCTTTTCATTGGTAACAAAACCTTTTAAGAGTTTTTTACAGGTTGTGGGAGTGCATTGTAATGACATCATTAGTTGTGTACTAAACATGTGAAGAAATTCGACCACTTGCGTTATATGGATGCTTGCCAATATCACCTGGAGTGTACCGGAAAATCACGGCATACTCCAATAATTCTACCTCATATTCGTTAAAAAATATTGCACTCATACAAGCGGAATATTTTAACTTCAATTGCATCCCTATGGAAAGGTGTATGACAGCAATAAACAACTCAAGTAATCTGGCGGCACCAATAAGTAACACAAAGAAACAAATCAATGAGGTGCAGAAAGTTGCCGAAAGAGAGTTTTTGAAGTACGCTACACATCCTTAATTTCACCTTGCAACTATTCCAAGGTTTATTTCAAGGTTGCCAGGAGCATACTTCCAATAAACCACACCAATGAGTTTCACATCTAGTATGATATAATTTCTAATTTAAGGTTATTCTAGAACTTTCTCCAGCATTCTCGCTTTACGCTTTACATACCAATTCAACAGCTCCATTCAACATTCAGACCTCTGTAACCCATAGGCATATTTGAATGAAGGAGGTTATAACCACCAAATGAACTTTTTACCAATGACAACGCAAACAATTACAAATAAAACATCAGATTTCATTTTGAATTTAATTAACACTCGTTTAGAGCATTTCGATATACTGGCAGTTTAAATGAACGTCTTTGAAATCGATGGGAAGGAAAATGTTGCGAAAATGCCTAGACTGAGGAAGCAGTAGCCTTGGGACAAAAAAAGGTATTTTCTATAGTAACAGAAGACATACTAAGGAGGAAAAGAAGAGGAATTCAGCTAAAAGAAGAATGATTTGATAGTGAAAAGGAACAAAGGCACCCGAAAGATGCGATCAGGAAAATGCTACGATAAATAAGTGCACACCACAATTTTGTAATCGACGACAAACCAAAATTACTTAAAATGCAGCAATTTTTTAATGGCTTTTAGATATGCAGAAAATGAATGAAAAACCTGTCGAATTATACCACTACTAAAATGTTATATCTCAAGAAATGTTACCCCTCTCAGAAAAAATACTGTGATTCCTTCCGGTTGCACGACAAGCAAATGTGTTTGATGTGACAACAGTTCATTATATCACTGAGGTAGTGCGCACTACTTTAAAAGATGCTGGGTGTGGGGGAAGAAGAACCGAGGACACGCAGATGTAATGCAGAATAATTCACTATACCTCTGTGTAAGTTATGTGTAGGAGATTATGGCACAGAGTGCTGAAATATCGAATAAATTTCCCCGAATACACTTTTAAGCAATAGAAAAAGTCAACGTTGTGAGATTGAAATGGGTCCAAAACTACGGCTTTTTCAGTGTACATAAGTGTCAAAACGTTGCCTTACGAATTTCGGCAACAATGGAACAACTCTTAACGATTAGGTACGACAACATAAGGTAGCAATCAAAAATATTACTTCAACTTGTTCGACGATTCTTTTACTAAGTTCCAATAACGACTCTCCACCATTCGTTGTGCTACTCTCGGGTTTGGCGGCAAGCTCGGTTGTACCATCTTGTTTCTCAGCAGTTGTAGCCGTATCCTCGCAAAGCCCGTTCTTTTCTTCAGACATGACGACTAGACCGACGCTGAAAAATGAAAAAAAAAGAAAACTCAACACAAACTGGTTGCAATGAAATAGATGTAGTAACAGTTCGCGATCGAAGCATTCGTACGCAATAGCAAACCACATTCGCATATCCATTCGTTAGCGCTGCCACGTCACATCTCGTCTTCTCTAATTTTACCTCAACCACCTAATCAAGGCTGAACACATATGAAAATACGTCTACGAAACATTAAAATGCCTTCTAAGTTTATGTTTCAGGTGAATTGCCACTGGAGGAAATTTTTTTAAAAAAGTTTTTCTAAGTCCATGAAGTAAATGAAACACAATATATTACAAAAAGTATAGCATTAAAACCGCTATAGAATACTCTAAAAAAAAAAAAATGATGACGATAATATAACGCATCCTAAAATTGTAAGCAAAGTCTAGGAAATGGTCAAAATGTTTGTTGTTTCAGGTCTCTGTTCTCTTTGCATGATATGCCGCTATATAGGCAATGCTCGAAGATGTGTGATGGTTTTTTGAAGCGGTGGAAAATAAAGGTGCAACACCTTATCACCACACCGCGTAATGTAAACAACAAGGTGATCCCTATGCTATTCAATCCTCAATATCCTAGAAAAGATATCCCAAGAGCAAGAGCACGTCTCCAAAACAAAAAAAAATACCACCCGCTCTTGCCACAGCCCTCTCTTTCGCCCCGCTCTGGCTGCTTTCGAAATATCTTGAGGTCATATTCTGAGGCGAAATGCAACGATGGCGAAAGCACCTTTCTGAGGAAGCGAAAACTTGCAATATCTTTTAGAGCCAGTGTTGTGATACTAAATAAGGATATTAGATAGGAAGAGTTTATCCAACTATAGGTATTTCTGAAAGATATCATAGCAATAATAAATTCAAAAAAAAAGAAACATTTTCCGCTTTAGTGACGAAATGTCAACGGATTGAGAGAAGTGGCCCATTGTTCAACTTCCATAGACATCATATCACTGGCTTTGCGTTGGTCTTACACGTTCAAACCAAAATATACTGAAATGAAAAAGGGAAGACAAATTAATAAGTATAGTAGGGGGGGAGGGGGGTTGATGGATTTTTTTTTCGTTTGTGATCTTCTCCGAAATAAACGACAAAGGATGCACGATGGATTTGGGCAAAAAAATTTTGATTTCCCGGTGATTTGTTTAGACATCAATGAGGTTCAATTTGCAACACATAATGAAAAAAGACGTCACGCAACGTTACCTATACACAAAGCTCGTGCAGCATCAAGTACTCACCACTAATGGAGAAGATAAAAGGAGAAGGTGGAAATTGCGTCAAGGATAGTGCTTAGGGATCAGTGAATAAATGAATGCCTTCGTAGGATGAAAAAGGTAGAAGCTTTTGTCTCAAACGTAAAGATGTTATAAGCATACCTTTATTTCGATTGGGGATTTTCATCACACCATATAACTCGATTATTGCCATTCTTTTCTTTCCGTCCAGATTTCTTTTCCTCGGAATTCCCACCCCTTTTAATTTCTATTCCCATATCCCTTTAAATTTGTATCCTTCCAAATTTCTGTCCTTTCGAATTTTTATCTTTTTAAATTCCTATTCCTTTAGGTTTCTACCGCTTCAATTTTCTGTCCTTTTAAATTTTTATCAATTTAAATCTCGAGTACATTCCTTTTTCTGCGTCACTAATAGCACCTGTTTCGTAGATGAATGATGTTCGATTTTTCGACGACTAATAAATCAAGAGAAGGTTAATTCCATCAAAATCATAATGAACTTCGCTGAACAATTCAAAATAATTGGATTTTAAGCGATCCAATTTCTCCACATCTATTTTGTTTATCACAGCAACCGAGGTAAAGCATCTTTTGGTCTATATCGACAAAAAAAAAAAAAAATTCGAAATACGGGAATGGGCTCATATTAAGCAGGTAGTTATTATCAAGGATGGACTTCTCACCTGTATTGTATTGCCTACATTTGCACGGAGTCGTCGAAAATAAACCTGTTCAATTGTCTCAAATGTCCACTATTATAAACTCGCTTATGGGTTTATTATATTTATTGTTTTTTAGTCCACAAGGAGAAGATCGATAAATTCCCTAGGATTGTCTATGCGTTTGTGTGTGCACACTGCGCTAATTTTATTGCTTGCCTCATCGTTGAAAAAAAAAAAAAAATATAATCCGGCCTATCAAGTGATCAAGTGATATCGGTCAAAAACCACCAATAGATTTTATGAAAGCCATAGAAAGCTAAAGTGAATTTTAAACGATGCAATTTTACGTCAATTCTAGCCAGTTGGAGAAAATATAAACTTATTAATGGCCGATCATTGAAATTATAGCCAAAGCGAATTTTTTTAACTTATCATTTCTTCAAAAATTTTTTCACTAAACGGTATTGCCGTTCACCAATTCTCTGTCATGTTTTGCGTTTATTTGTCGAATGTCTTGTTCAAATAAAATTTATTTATTTATTCGTTACCTGAATAAATCGTTCACCGGTAACATCTCTTCTCCTCATCGTTCCCTCAATTATAATAGAACCTTTTTTTTTTCTTAAAAAAAAAAGAAAAAAAAAGAAAAAGAAACGAAGCAAACGCTTACGAATCATATATGCATACATTGCTACAACTCATTTCGTTTAATATGCATAAAAGCGTTGACTAAATTTCCACCCTATACAATTATGAACCAAATATACGAGAATTAAATATTCAAAACAAAACACTTTAGCGGTCACGTTTATGTGATTGAAACGGAATTTTTGCAATCAAAATTTTATCCAAAAGTAGATCGTCATTGAGATATTTCCTCATTTTCCTGTTTATTAATGACCACTACCCGTAAGACTACCTTAAATGGTTCGCATAGCAAAATCAAAATAGAACTAACTAAACTTTATAATTGTGCTTCATATATCAGCTAATGGAAAAAAAAATTATATACTTTGTTGAAAAGGTTGTATTGGCTTGATGAGTTATCGTTGTGAATTTCAACGCCTAACATAGACGTTGAAATTAGACTAAAAAGATCGCTAATGTATGGGAAAATATTGCATAGATATTGATAGTGAATAAAATTTAAAACATTTTAAGTTCATAGCTATAGCGCAACCTATTTTCAACAATGATTTTTGGTAGAAAACCTGCTTAATGTTATGCATTTATATGTATTGGCGTATATTTCACTTTGTAACACACAACGATCGTAGATTATGCACAGTGTTGATGTTTGTTTGTTTTTTTTTTTTAAACTTCCAGTCATTATGCACTTTATTAGTGCTTTCTTTGAAAGCCCTGAATGTGTTCTCCTTCATGTAGCGTATTGAATGATGTGCAACCCACATTGGACAACTCACTTCTGTTAACATATCGAAAGGAAATATCACTGGCTGCCAAGATGCTTATAAATTTCATCGCAAGAAACGACTAAGGTGAGGCTTCGACCCTTTGTAGGGGCAGACGAGAAAGGGAAATTGCCTCGGTTATCTTGTGTATGGGCACCACTTATGTTCGCAGCGGATCACCAACGTTACGATACAACGGGTTTGGCGAGATATGGCCAAGTTCCTGTATGGCCCAGTGTGTGCAGTTCGAAGGATATGACGTTAGCGCCAATGAACAAGACAGTTATGATATGATAATTTTCTTACTACTGAGTAAATATCAGTTTTTGATCTTACGTTTATTATGTACGAATCGTCGGCCAAATGTAAAATGAACCATAGATTAACAGATTATATGGCGCTGTTGCCTTAATTTCAACTACGATTACATTGCCGAACGTTTTGAGAAACCTCAAAAAAAAAAAAAAATGAAGCAGGCCTCACACGTAGTTTTTGTTGGAATTATGCATGCAATAAATCAATCGACTTCGTAAATTCCGCAATATTAATAATAATCTTTTTTTTTTTTTAAATTTATAGATCAAAAGTCGGCACAATTGTTTTTGTGCTGGAACGCTTCCCTCAGGCCACTTCACCTAGAAACTATTGTGCTGTTTTCTTTCGCAGACCAGCATAGCAACGACGATTTGTCTTTATGACATTTAATACAGTATGATTTCATGTTGGAAAAGACAAGTATCTCTCACAATGCGTTTACATTCTTTTCGTGCAATTAATTGCAAACCAAAACTGTGGCGGAGGAGGCGGTGGCATGAACGGCAAATGTCACTAACCGGTTGTAAAATTCGGATGCTGCCTATTTATGCTGTAGTCGGTGGGAAAGCAGTTAAAATGTAACATTTCCAATTTCAGTAGCAATGTGGAAGCATTATCGGTGCTTTTAATGGGGAAACATGTTATGAATACAGGAGGTGAGTGATGTGAAATATAACATAAACAACGTGGGTTCGAAGAAGATCTTAGTCGAGAGCCATGTTCTTGAGGGCTTCTAACTTCTTGGCGGCACATCCATAACAGCTTGTCAGTCTTTTTTTTTGCCAAGGAATCCATATAGTTCATCCACAACCCATGCATCCAACAGGAACCATTGCTTATAGTCTGCATTTGGTAGATATCAGCAATCATCATAGACCATATGTGCTCAATGATGATTGCTGACTCCACTACGACGGTCTATTCGAGACACTGCTTTAGCCAAATCAGCAGCGAAATCAAAATTTCGTCACTTTTGGATGGAGAGGGTATAGAAATCACATGAGCTTCCCCTTTATTTCCTGTAAATTTTCGTTCGCTCGAAAGCAAGTCTGTCACGACGGATAAACGAAATGCGAATACTTTGTTCACTTCTCACAACCAGTCGAATTCCAAAATTGAAGAGCAAATATTTGTCAAGCACACTGATTCAGCACTTTGCTGAGGTATATAAAAGGCATATATATATATATATATATATATATATATATTATATATGGCAGGTACATAAAATACAACACATACATTGTGCCGCTTCGTACTCATGAGCACCTTACCTTGTATAATGCACCTCTTTCACCTATACGGAATTGTTCGTGCTCTATTGTTTAGAAAAGACTAGCGCTGCACTGTTTTGTGCAAATAGAAAAACAAAAACGGAGAGCTAGACTGCATGAATTACTAAAATTTCCCAAGCTCATATAAAATCATAGCCACTCTACTAAATATTGGGTGCAAGAGGTTCATATGTGAGATGAGTTTTCTAATCCCTTACAGATGTATGCCGACGATGAAGTCAGCATTCCAAAGTGGGTATTATCATCACTTGCGTCATCAAAATTAATAGTATGTGTAATAATACATGAATAGCATAAACAGTTTGATTATTAACCTCGTTGTTGATATTGCCTAAATAGAATTCCTCATCGATTATTTTTATCATAGTTGATGAGGTTTTCATCGATAAGGCGCAATGTATAATGCCATAGAATATATAAAAAATCAAGAAGTTTATTTCAAAGAAAAAAAAAATTAGAGTACCACACGATAGCTTTGAAAATATACTCTGTATATGGTGACTGCACCGAAATTTGTTTACACAATGCAAGAAGCATTTTCTTTCTCAAGGCAGCAACATGTGAAATGTTGTATAGAAAAATCACGCTTTTTTTTTTTTTAATGGAAAGTGATGTAGTTTTGTTCGAATGTAACGATTAAACACGTTGATGGTGAAAATAATTTTCGAAAATTAAACAATTAATAAATACCATGCCCCTATGGATCCCGTATAAATCTGCTTCTAGCGCCAGCTACATCCCCTTCCTACCTTTTCCTTCTCATCCATAGAAGATTATTTCATAGAAAACAGATAAAGGTCCTAAATGTGGCTGCGGATGTATCACTTTCCTAGGAAAACCTTTGCTTTGCCAAAGGAAGTAAAGAGTCAGTTGTCCATCATTCATAAGCTAGATATTCCAAAAATTCAAACGAAACCTCTTGTTTAGACTCTTTTTTCCATCATCACCGGAAATAATTGTTCAGAGAAGGAGCAAGGGGGGACTGGAGCTGCTGAACAGCTGTCGTTCTATAAACACCGAAACGTATGTTGAGACGCGAAAGGTGGAGAGCACATGAATGTGTATGTGTGCAAGTCGACATGGCAGATTTGGATGTTGTATACAATGAAAGAGAGTGTAAACACAGAACGATGAGCTCGAGCTATTCAGCCGTTTGCTCCATTTTAATCACAGATGTATGAATAGGATTCGAGTAGGGGTTGACCAATGCGAGCACAGAGTTGTTGACGATATCCAGTTGGGTTTGTATCTCGGCAAGGCATTGCTCAGGTGATGCACCCTCTTGAGCATTCGTCGAGTCGGTGCCACCACCTGATGATGTGCCTGTGCAGCTCTCCTCGCCTGATGTGCTAACCGTTGGTGGAGCTGAGGAGGACTCGTTCGGTACTGAATAGAGCGACTGTGAGTTCAGTGACTGCACAAGAGCGGACGGCCTTAGCGATTGGAACAGGCTCGTCTCGATGCCAATTGGACAATTCTCGGGTCGCATTGCCGGTACCGATATGGGCACAGAGGCGGATGAGGCGCGTTCTTCACCTCCACGTTCACCCTCCATCGGTGTGTTCGATGCCGATGCGCTAGGTGATGGCGTCGACGCAGCGTCTGACGAACTCTGCAATGTATTTATTATTCGTCAATCTTCTTTCATTCTTGCAAAATTTTAATCTCAATTTTAGCAAGCAAAAAAACGTTGATGAAGTAAATTTCATGCTTTGAGAGATAAGACAGCGCATTCCCATAAGTCCATTCATATAAAGGAGGAAAGCCACATTCTAAAAGAGGCATAAACAGTTCTCTCATAGAAGATTTTGAATAAATAGTTGATTACAGTAATAAATTTGCATATGCAAATATTGCAAATAGATATGTCGAGAGCTTACCAATTGAGAACACTGATTGACCGCATTCGTTTCAGTACATTCATCGTTAGATCGGCGGCGCAACTCTTTCCGTTTATTTGCGAACCAATTCGCTACAACCTGTGGTGAAACAACTTCCTTCGGCATGAGGCCAACACCTAAAATTTTTTTGTTTTTTTTCTGATTATTAGTTTCCTCGCAATCGTATATATTTGGACAATTAACTAATAATTCAACGGATATTTCTTTCCTCGTCTCTCTATGTGGACGAGTTTTTTTTTTTTTATGAACTCATTAAATGAGCGTATACGACCGATTCATTTCAAATTTATTGCTAATTTTCGGATGTAAAATTCAGGTCGATTGGTTCCATAGCATACGAATTTTATGGATTTTATTCAATAATCGTGATGTCGTGTAAAGTATTCCACTATACAACTGTTTTTTTCATGTTGCCTTTCTTTAGCACAAAAAATCATGGATGCAGCTAATCGCAAAAAAAAAAGAAAGAAAAAACTGAGAGAGGTGGATTGTCGGCCATTTTTTTTTTTGGAGTAAATTTCACAGTATCACGAGATCACCTTTTTTATCGATTTGAAGCGCTTGATTGCAAGCAGTTGCGATTTCAATACGTCGATTCAAATCAGGAAAAGGCGTTTGTGCGAAGAAACTTTCAAGGATTCTGATAAGGATTGGTCGGAATACGTAACGCTCTCTTCGTTGTGGAATTAATTCACCGTCACCGTTCGTTTCAAGTCGAGTCGAAGGGTCGGCCAAGAACGACGCTGAAAATAATAAAATTCTTGCTGACAGCTGAAGATAGTGCCACCTAATAACTATTTCGGCATTATAGAACACCTCTGCAGTGTGAAAATACACAAAAATTATCGCACAGGTAACTCATGCCGATCAGTTCATCGACCTTAATTGACCTCGAAATTGTGCTGCCCTTTTTTAGTGCATGAATCTTACTGTGTAAAGCATAACGATCAAATAATGGTCGTCGTCCTTCAGGAAATTTTCTTTAAAAGATACACGACTGATCGCTATATATGAACGTATAATAGCAATTTGTATTTGTTTCATACGGTAATCGTCTAAACGATCGTTAAAATATAGGTGAATAAACATTATTATGATGCTGAATCTGCAACCAATGATTGCATAAATGGCAATGACATGAAGAAAACATACTTTCATAGATGCATATTGCCAAGGTCGCTCACTTTTTTTTTTGGCATTATTGCTATATATAATACTTATATGACATCCTCCTCAAACTAGATGTCTATATAATAAATCTTCTATTCAAGAATAGAGATGAAATATATTCTGTATTATTTGAGTTGGTATTTTCTACGACCTCTTCATGCACGAATTTAATGTGCCTCAAATTGAAGCCTCATTGCCGTAGCCCATTCGAAAAGATCAAATCGCAATGATATAGATCCCTTTGATCAAACATACGCTTCATTTTCACTATTCAGCCATCGTTCAACGAGCCAAATTCAAACCTTCATAGACCGAGAGGTTGTTAGGTCTACCAATGTACAATTAGTGCCTAACAAAAGGGGAGATACAACTGACTTAGGGTCGGCAAATCGTAGGTCGTAAGTGCCAATACCTTATTTCTTATAAAATCAATTTTTACGCTCTTTTTATGAAGCATTTTTTTTTCGAATATAGTGTAGCACGTTCAGTTATATACGATATTTCTTCCTTCCTTAATTATATTTGTTCGCCGTGGTAAACAAGAACATAAAATACGAAATCGACAATTTTGCACTATTGAGACGCTCCCTCGAAACGAGCGTGCAATTCTATCTTCTTTTTTTTTTTCTATTTAAAAAAAGAAAAAAAAACGCAAGAAAAACGTCAGCAACAACCAACAAAACCAGCCGTATCTAGCGCTGCGCACACTCGTCATCTCGATTAAACAACATGCTGCGAGCGTGCATGAATTTCTTGACGTAATGAAGCATAGCTACTATCGATAGCTTTAATAAATCTTCCTTGAGAAACTCTATCTTTCAGAGATCCTCGAAACGTCTTCCAGTGCCTCTGATTTTCAAATACTCCTCAACTCAACATTAGGAGTCCGCCAACTGTGATGCTCCTGAATCTCGTTCGGAGATAATTTGTAGAAATTTACGACTTTCTAACAGCAATGCTAACAATATGCACACACTTTAGTTGCCTGACAAATTGCCGCAAGTTTGTCGTTGCCACATAGACACTGAATGCTCAGCACCAGCATTATGCTTCACTATCTACCGCGATTTGCAAATATAACATGTAATATCTAAGTTTCCCGTATTAGCGACCTAAGCATATCAACGAAACCTTTCTATATTGCTTGATTTTACGTTCAATTTCCCAAACTTAATGTCTCGTGAACTAGTCTGCAAGTCGTGCAACGTTATGATCTGGCCAGCAATCTCTAACGAATAGTTCAAGTTCCAGCAGCAAATCGCAGCCATATGCATGAGGTTTTCAACTTCACGTCGGTTATCGTCTAAAGGGGTCACGTTAAAAGTTTTCACGAATTTGATTTACGACCTTCGCGAAGTTGTGCTAACAAACCATTCATAACATATTCAGGTTCGGCAATCTATACGCATTTATAAGTCGCATAATCGAATTTAGAGAAAGATGCGCATATAGACACCAAATGTTTATCCGATATTAGTGGTGTGGCAACAATTTACGACGATGATTGTATGCCAAGGTGCATTATTGAGGATGATGACAATGACAAGTCGCAAAATTCGTTGTCACATCTCTTCACTTCCATATTTTAATTGCCGAACGCATCTTCTAGTATGTATTCTTCTCCCTCGTTACTATCTATAGATTTCCTAATCGAATGTCACTTATTTTCAATGTGAAATTTTCTAGAAGAAATAGAGAACGATTTTGATGATTTTGAAATCACAACGAGGAAAACTCCATGCCGGGAACTATTTTGATGTTGGAAATTAACCACATTTTGATTAGTTATTTTCTAGCCACTAAAAAAATACCACTTAAATAAATATGAACTGTTGCGGAATATGTGTTAGTGAATAATTTCATCATCATTAACGTTTATATTCGGAATAAACTCGCTAAATAAATTCTCATGAAGAATATGAACTTTGAAAATTTACGACTCAAATCAAAAGGTTTGGAAGTAAGAAGAGCGGCAATATTGTCTCTTACTTGGCAATGTTTTCCGATAACGCCGTGCTGCGAAAATCCTGAACTACTTAAAACTATGTCTTGTTTTTGAGAGATGTTTTACAGGCTTCTTCTCAAATCTCTTCTCTCTTCTTAAACACGAACTGATCGATATAGGGATAAATGCAAAAAATTTCATTTTGTTTATATTAAGGAATTATTGGTAAGGAAAAAAATTGTAAAAAATTTCGCTTTAAATTTTTTGTAAACTTTCAAATTAGCAACTCTCGAAATGATCGTTGCAAACATTTTTTGGGGCAAAGAGCTCCAAATGCGAGAAAACCAGCCATTCGTGCTCCGTACCCATACCACTGAAGGAGCGCCTATTTTGTTACACGCTCCACCTCGCAACACTAAAAGTGCAATACTATGCCGACCTAAGTGGTGTAAACAAATTCGTCCTTTTATGACGACATGAACTGCACAACGGTACATCGAATGGGCACGATCTAATTCATCCATATATTCTGGACTATTCCAATATATGAAGTGCAATCTTCAAAGTGAACTAGATACGAAAATCAGGAAACTAAAAAGGGTTAAACGCATCGTTCAAAATTCACTCTAAAACCGCATCGTCTAGTGCATATGACTATTTAGATAGATGAACGAAAACTTTCAAATAAGTAGAACACTAAACGTATAGATATCCGTTCAAGGTAAAAGATACTGAGTTGGATATCCTTTAAGCAATCATTATTTCCTATGAAAAATTGTTCTGAAGATTTGTTGGAATCTTTTCGCTTCAGAAACCACATAAAGTACGTATCACATTACCAGAATCATCGAACGAAACAAACAATCACAAAACAACATAACTTTGTCAAAAACTGTTTTAATAGTACCATAAGCATTGCCATATTATCTAAGATATGCAGGTTGTCTTTAACGTTTCTTAGAAATTAAACCGCTTCAATTTTCCGCTTTCAACGTATACGACGTATAACGACGCTTTAAAACGTCGAATATCAACGCTAGCGTGCAATTCGCTCTAATAAAAAATCGCGAATAATAGCGAATATCACAATATATCTTTTTATGTTCACTTTATTGAGTGATCGCTTCCACATAGAATATCATATAGTGTTTGCTATCGTTTAGTGCATTAGTTGAAAAAAATAGCAAAACTAACATTGACTGCTTATTTCGTTAATATTCGATTTTTCTTTTCACAAAATGCATGCTTCAATGAATAGATTACGAGCAATTCCTCTCTCTCTCTCTGTCTATCTCATATGAATTCGTTTATATCATATTTCATAAATGTATCAATTCTAAACGAAGCTTTTGCTAGCCCAGATTGACAAAAATTTTCATTACAATGTGTGTTTGATTTTCTCGAATATTGTAATCTGTCAGAAAGAAACAACCCGTCTCCAATTAAAGTTTCGCTCGCTCAAATCTACAACTGCACTATAGAGACAGTATTTTCAAGGAGATTTATTTTGCCACTAATTTCGTATTATGAAAGGTGAAAGTTTAGAAAGTAAACAATGGTGTAGTCTTATAAGCTGAAATTAACTGCGCCGTTAAACGATATACGATACATCTTTAAGTCTTATTGAACTTCCGTATGTTTGCCATTAAAAAGTGCACCTCAAGAGAAATGAGAACATAGAGATCAAAAAATCTCTTACCAATTTGAAAACCTTCTAACTATTTCAACGAAATCTTATCGAACTATTCGGCGCTTTTGAATATGTGTTGTATTCTTGTTATGTATCCTTACAAGTTATATCCTTACAAGTTAGTGATTATTTTTAACATGATTTAGATCTATGTTAAGCTCTATCATGAAAATGCCCATCTTCGGTGCTTTCCGAAAGCAACAATATGAATTGTTTTAGTGCATTTAAAAAATCTACTTCTTTCGAATAACTCTTATCGTCGTGAAAATTCTAAATGAAGCATTATAATAAGAAGAACAAAACCTTCAATGTTCAACTTCCTCAGTGCTATTCCAAGAAACTGAAGGAGAAGGAGTAACAGCGAAAGGATTTCGAGAAAGGAATAGTAGAGCAAAAGACATGAAGCTGTAGAAATTTTTATAAACATAGTTTTCTTGTATTCGTATGATGGAAATGATTGTGATAAACTTTTTTATGAATTAAGGAGTGATTTAGGGTGGTCGTACGGTTGAAACTCATTTGTAAATCACTTTAAAAGCATTCTAAATTTTTTCTCTTGTCAGTGAGATGATCGTTATGAAGGGAAAACCTTTGCACATAGCAACCTTCTCAACTGGAAATTTGAAATTCGATGAATTGTTTCATGTGTTGATTTCATTATTTGAAACGACTAAACCTAATTCAATTATTGCCAAGGTAGCTATCGCTTTAGGGAAGGTTTATGTGCTATTTCGTAGCTATTTCACTTGGAGGGTTAAACTGAAAGAAGGCCGAGCTCTAAAACGATGCAAAAAAAGTTCAGTGAATTAGCTGATTTATTTTATTAGATTCAACAACGCTGCAATTGTAGAGTTGCGACGTTTATGAAGCAGTTATATTATGCAGTAATTGATATGCAATATTTACGGTCTATCTTTAAGTCCTCATGATGAAACGTTAAACTAACTTTGGCATCATACAAAGCAAATATTAGATATTCCCTTTTTTTTCTAGTATATTCAGATTAAGAAGAAAAAATTTTCAATCGGCTTATATCATAGCTCATTAAGAGCTATCTAATCTAAGTCATACGTATAGCTTTCAATCATTTTACCGCACCTTATTATTTTCTAAACGATTGAATATTACATATAGATGAGTACAATCGATCATTTTAAACGTATAATTAATATAAATGAAAAGCTTCTTGTGTTATGCTAACCGAATTGGAATATTTCAAGTTTTATTTGAATCTTTCCGTACAATTAGTTCATTTATTCCATTTTATTTTTCTGGGAAATCCTTTCCTCATTTATAAGAAAAAACTCTAATAGAATAAACTCTCTGATTCATTCAACTAGGTAGTGAATATAGATTTTTTACGCTTACATATACCCCTATCATTTTCAGGAAGAATTCAATCCGTCCTCAATAAAGGAATGTAATGGCAAAAATAAGCGATTAATAGACATCCTGCAGTAAACTTATTTCAGTATTTAAGCAATTTCAGAGGTTAACGCCTCGAATTAAAATTTTGATTAGACATAATCGAATTTCATTTATTAGTTTTCATATTTCTGAAGTTGAGTTGGCTAGATGACAAATACGAAGCACACTGATATACGTCAGAGCCATTCACCCTACTTTACGCTTCTGCTTGACCATGAACTACTTTAAAAATATTCTCAATTGCTCTTTTATTGAACTTTTTGCTTCAAAGAAAGATAAAGTTTTTTTCTCGATTTCTACTTTATTAACTACGATATAATTCCTATGCAATTATTACTAGAGGAATATAAACATGGACGATATAAAAAATGATGTCTCATTCAACGAATATTCGAGCTGAAGCGAACGATTACGTGCTCACTGAGTCGATTGATGATCACATTTAAAGCTGGCACTAAGTAATTTGAAATATATATAAGCTGGCATTAACGCACCAAGTGAAAATCTATACTACTGCAGTTTTAGCCATTATTTAGTCATCATAAACTTTTTCATAGGATAAGAAAAAGAGTCAAAACTGTTCATCGATGGAAAATGAGTGTAATCCCTACCTTTCGACCATTCGTACAACTCTCATTCCTATTTGCGGAATTGATGAATCAATTGAAGTGGCAGGAAATACTCATCTTTTCGATTCAAATTGCCGAAATTTTCATTATCTTTTATGTATAAAAATTACGCTAACGGAAATTTATTGATTTGACGCTTCAAAAATTAAATACTTAGCAGTATTAAACAAGCGAGAACAATCTAATAATTGCTACAGTAATAATGCTTGCATTTACGTACTTCTTGAATTGCTTTAATTCGTGTAAATTTTATTATTACCCTTAAAAGTTGTTAATATTAAAATGTGAAAAAGAAAAATGTGGTAAATTAGATTTATTAACTAATTTTCTCTATCATTCATTTCCTTCAAACATATTAAATATTAACTTCTTTTTTTTTTACAAAGGGTACAATTCGTTAACTGAAAGTTTTTAGATGAAGTAAATAAAATCCAATAGAATTCATTTGCTTGAAATTTGTATTCTTGGTAATAATGCAAGATTTCCTGTTTTTCGACTTTTTAGAGGAAATATGCTAGTGCTAATCCCTATAAAGTAGGACAGTCCCATTGAACTGGTCAAAGATATTGTGGAATTTTTGTAGTAAGCAATCGTCAGGATCATGCAATTTAAAAAACACTCATCATTCGATGTTTTTACGCCAGGAATTTTATTCCACGCTCAGTTGATCCAATCATTGCGAAACGCATACTGCGGCTCCATCGTAATATATTTTAGTGATCACAGAATCCAAAAGGTGACCCAAACTAATTTTCATATGGAGTAAAAAAACTGAAGTCCAATTTTCCTGTTTTGAAAATGTTCAATTTCTCTTCTTTTTCTTTTTCCCAGTTTTCCTTCTCTTTTCGCTTTCTCATGTGTTGCCATTTTATGACAATGCGATCTTCGCATGAAACCACTCAAAATTTGGTCTAAATCATCGGTAAAAACTATATACTTCACTTATGGCAACACACAATTAACGTTTTTCTCAACAAAATTAAAAGATTTCTGCAACATTTTTCCATCAGATTCGAGAAAACCATTGAGAAATGTCTTGTTATGCTATATATTAGCATATCTTGTATGGAATATATAATCATAAAGTTTGCTCTATCGTGCTATGTGCTTATTATGTAATACTTCATTTTGGTTTCTTAAGCAAATATGGTGGCTCTTTTCTCAATGTGAGCATCTTTCAGTCTGCTGTAAAATCCCGATTCTAAACTTTAGCTGAATCCAAGCTAATAGCGATTACATTCCGCCATGAAACGGGAGCTCTTGGAAGTCTTTCCGAAGATACAAGCCTCTAGATTATATATCTCTCGGCATCCGTCATCCCCTTCCCTATTTCTTCTCCCCTTGCCGTCATTCCACACATGCAAAGCAATCGACAACGGTAGATGCAATCGCTTTTTCATTTTTTCTTATCAGTTACTACCGGGATCAAAAACATGCAGACCTGAAAAAAAAAAACGAAATGAAAATTTCATGCGCAGAATTAATCCGAAACTATTGTAATTTCAGTTCGCCTCTAAGAGATCAATAAATAAAACTTCATATTAATAGATGCTCTTGAAAAGATCATTATGAAACATTGCGCATCTCTATGATATCTTCGAGTATCCGCTTAAAAATTTAAGAATGAATTCTTCTGGCGATTTAAACAGTTTCTCTTTTACAGCATTTTCTTCGCCTATCGCTTTCACAGCATCATGATTTTTGATTTCATGATTAGAGACCCACTGTTTTGAAAATTTAAATTTGAAAGAATGTAAAATCATAAAACAACGACTACAAAACAAGCATTAGCACGATAAGCTCACAGATGACTGCTTCTATGATGTGGTACCAGATTATAGTCGACGATCTATATACCAAATCTAAGTCGAATCATGTGTTCTTGGTCTAATCGGCTCCATAGCTTCCAATATGCCCGCTAAAGCACCGCTTTCCTATCATCAACGTATTCATTCATATCATAGATCATCAACGAATAGAGATAGAAAAATTTCTCAAATACTATCAATCTTCTTTATGATTTTAACGGAACGAGCGGAGATTTGACGCTTAAGAATCCCCAACAACCATTAAAAAACACTGAAGCAGCTAGCCGTTGGTCGTTCGGTTGATTTATGATGGCAGGAAAATATTCGATACGAACTTATTTTTGAATATAGCATACAATAAGAAAAGGAATCGGACTTACACAGCTTTTCAGGATGCCGCCTGCAGTTCAAATACCAAGAATAGATATTTTTCCGACAACGAAGGGATAATTCTCGATGATTGCCATTCAGCAACTTCGAAATGTACGGTTGCGACACTCCTGTAATCGAACTTTATTGAAGGCCTAATAACAGCTCACGAAAACTCCATTATACAAAGATGGTTCCATTTTATTATCGAATTGTTAAGAATAAATTAGAAAAGTACTCCGTTCTCGTTTGCTGATCCAAAAGAAGCACTAAACTTAATTCTATGTTGGTGAAAAAATCTTTAGAATTTTGAACCGTCAAACGTTTGCAATAACACTTTTTGAAATGCATAAATGTAAAGAGGGAAAAATTTTAGAAAACGAGTGAAGCGTAGTCTATACAAGCATAGAAATTGCACTCACCAGTCATCATTGCGACCGTGGTTTGTCGAAGAGAGAACTGAGTGATGAACTGTTTCATATCTTGGATGCAACCCTCTTCGCCTTGCTGCATGAACTCCTCGAGTTCGCCGGGGTCATCTAATGTTGTGATTTCACGCATCGGTGTACGCTGTGACCTTATAGGGCGACAACTCGACGGTGAGCTTCCGTCAAAATTGTATTGCCCAAAAACGCATGTTGGAGGTATGGCGACAGGCGACGCATCAGCGCCGCTACCTGGTGCACCCGCTGTTGATGCGAGTGGAACGGTTTGAACGGAGCATCGCTCCGGTGATGAGGCAGCTACAACTGGTGATGAGGAGGCGTTGATGGTTACTGGCACAGGCGGCTGAAAAATAGCCCAATTACAAAAGCAATCGAATCTCCAAAACAGTTTTATTTATTCTATAAATTCATGACGATAAGAAAGTCCTCCAAAAAAAAACCCTCCAAAATATAGTGGCCAAGAATAAGGATCGCAATAGCCTATGGCAATCGGTTTTTAATTTTCTAAAGTTCCAGTATGCCTTGTAATGCTAATTTACATCTAATGTCTCTGAATAAAATCATATGATGAAATAAATTTTTTCCATGAAGTTTTTGTTGAATTTTCGTGGTAATTAGCCATTTATGATTCATTGAGATGTCCGATTTGAGCATCGTTGTCGTTAGGATTTATTCACCTGTTTCAGATCTTATTGCTTAGATCTTAACCTCAATATTGCTCAGATTTTCTCTTTTACCCTAAAGTTTAGCAATATAGTAAGCTTTTTTTTTTGGGGGGGGGTAAATATGTTGCAAGATGGAGAATGAAGGGTTGCGGGCTGGGTAGTAGAGAGGGAAGTGGTGAAGAGAGAGTTGAAAGAGGATTAATAGAGTTGAAAATATAAACGTTAAATCCCTGAAAGTGTGGTGTTCTCTATTATAAAAGTGCATTAGTGTTTTTTTCTTCCTCCCCTTCTGGATTGCCATAACGCGAACGCTCATTTATGTTGACTAGCAAAGCAGCGCACTTCTAATAATGAGTATCATATCGACATCGACATTCACACAAAATGCACTCTTTTTTGATGAATAATTAACTAAACGACGAGAGCGATTCAATTAGTTTCACGTATACGTGCATTTTATGCGATATATTCAACGTCTAAAATAAATTTTGAATAAGGCGAAAAAAAATAGCCAAATGTCAACTGTGTAAACAAGATTACGTATAGGTGATATCCGTTTACGATTTACCGTATTCGTAATGCATATATATGACACATTGGAAATATTTCTATCCGTTATAAATCAGTGTTTAAATGTAAATTTTCATCTAATTATCATTGTTTTATCTTTCGGAGATATTTTATCATAACCGTTGATCTAAATAGTAAGTGCCAGTAAGCGTTAATATTTTCAATGAGTGCCGAAAACTCCCACCCCGCTATACGCTAACCGTGATACTTTAGTAATGCTTAATCTTGGCGAAAAACTTGAAAGAATTCCACAAAGCAAAATTTGCCATTCCTTATGTGCACACCTTCTCTTCCTGATTTTCGCATTATAGAAGGATATATTGCTTTTTTTAAAGGAAAGTGAATGCAGCAGTTGGAATATCCCTCGCATAGTTTATCTCGCATGTTCCCAATTAAAACTCAACTCTGCTTATATAGCGATGTTAGATTAAGAAATACAGTGGCGGTCCTGTGAGAGATTAAGCAGAAATTGGCGCATTTCTATGATAACCTTATGATAATCATTGATGAATAGCGAATATGTCAACTACAATCGTTTCTGAACCAGCTAGCTGTCGCCTAGCAGGTGGGCGTTTTATTATTGAGCCGGCGCTGACACTAACGCTAAGCATTATTTTTCACCAGTGAGATTATCGCTGACATTGATTGGTGCACTAAAAGTTGGCTTTAACACTGGATGTTGGCCATGTATATATAATATGATAATTTTTAAAAAAGCCTTTAGAATACTTGAGAAAACACCTGTAAAGGTGCATAGTCTGTTGAGTACGCATTATTCATATTAAAAATTGTGACAGCCTCTAAAGGTGCTTTTAAAAAATGACCCTCAAAAACATTAGAATGATTGCTCTAATTTTTTCACTCAAGCGAATCGCGCTCGTCAGCCATAGTTGATTGAAGGCAGAAAAGAGCATGTTTAGAGTTTTATGAAGTGACCAACATTGGAATGAAATGCTTGTGCTATTTAGGTCGTAGTTGATGCTTACAATCGTGCTACTATTTTCTACAACCGACTACTTCATCTGGTGTTGATTACCTTCGAAATATATTAACTTACACAAAGGTGTTCATAGTAATCTATGAAAAATAACTACTAAAATCATTCTAGTTATATGCATTTCTCATCATTGAGCAGTGTTTAAGCTTAGCACATGCTTTACGAACATCGAACTAAGCAATTTAGCATCATCTATCGATTCAGCGCGTCGGTAAACGAAAGGTTTAGCATTCGATAGCATTCATATTCCATAGGATGCCACTTATAGTTGTCTAACACTTTTTTTTTGCAGGTTTTCACCCTCAAAACATTTCAATCTTTGTCGATATTGCCTGCAGATTATAGCATTAAAAATTTCATCTGAAAATCTGCAAAAATTTTTACACGAGTTCGCAATAATTTTAGTCTTTTCTCGAAACGGTCAAGCTCAGGCTCACTGAAAAAAAAAATCTGAAAATTCCTCTTCAATTTTAAATGATTGCTAGTAGAATGGATGAGAATGAGAATATTCATATTCTTTGAATTTTTAGTTTTGAGCAAATACAATGATTACAGTAATAAGAGAGAGCAAAAAAATCATACAACTGTCTCTCTCAAAGAGATTTTTTCCATCATAGTTAGAGAAAGAGTAACAGAAGAAAAATGACTCACTTTGGACGGTAAGAAGCTTCTAGAAAAACAAGCGAATTTCACTACGAATTCTCCTTTATAGCAGAAAAAATGATCTATGAAGATGTGAGGGAACTGAATGTTCTCGAATGGATCAACAGCAGCTATATCAACGTTTCGTCTTATGACTAGTATTGCTCTTTACCTGGTATTACCTAATTATTATCGATAACTAAAACTATCCGCCTATTCTTAACGTGGATAATTAATTCAACGAATTTGAGTAAAACAAAAAACTTCAAAATCGACGCAACATTCATGCTGATCCAGCAACCGTAAATAATTGTTCTATTTCATAGAGAAAAAGACTGCAATGCTTAGTTGATTAACGGGTTGCATTTGACTCGAGAGTCGATAGAACTACGTAGAAGATGATGCTACGAAAACATCAACACGTTAATGTGCAAGTTAATGATCAAAAATTTGAGGCTTCGAGAGTTTTGAAGTTTATATCAGAATGAACAAAGGCAAGCTAATTATAAAAACTCAACTACTGCGAAAACATAAGGTGCAGGCGGAATAAGTGTTTGAAGCAAGCTCGGCAGGCTTCAAGTTTCAATGATATACTGAAAATGAGGACTTTTACAATACGATCTTTCGTTGAGAGGGGCAATGGCGCATGCAAAACCCTTCAAGATAGACTGCCATTATGCAGACAATATACAAAATTAAGGCATCAGGTCGTGGTCTTTCGATACAACCTTAAAGTTGTTTATTCAATGAAATCTTGAAGCTACCATTCTATTGTTCGTCCCTCCGTGCCATCAACAGCTTCAGGTCAAATGTTAGAAAAGCAGTGGCTATCGTTATGTTGTTAATCCTCTCTTTCTGCGAAAATGTCTTAGTTGTGAAGTCCACACTAGAAAATTTGCAAGTTCACATAGCATTGCGTTGTCTAAATTTTGCGTGCAAGGCGCACATTTATGAATGAAATGAGTCTTCACCGCATATAATAGCTGTGTGCTGCTAATATAAAATTTAGCAAGAAAACTGATGCAAACATATAGTTCCTATATATTGTAACATCATATCGTAATTGCCGAAAATTGTAGACCTTAAGCGGAATACATCACAGAAAATTCACATGTCATCGGGAAAAAAAGTGCTCCACCGACATAGGGGCTTAAAAATCCATCTTCTAAAGCTTGTAAAATGATTAAAGATAGTTGCCGTGCTTCACAGTTTTTTTTTTTGGAACGACGTGGAAATTTTATCAAGAAAAAAAAATATACATATCAACACAACGACTGCATTACATTTTTCTTGTGGTATATGAAACATCTCTTGCAGCAAAACCCATAAAGGTGAGCTTTCCAATGGTCACGAATGCAGATCGTACGCTCGATTAAATTTTTGTAGGCCGCTATGCGCGCTTTTTTTTTTCTTTTGCAATATTTAGAATCCGTCTTGCTTTTAGATAAGAGATGTCGATGTCTTTAACATCAGTGCAAATTCAGCTCTCACCCATTTGCGGTAATAATCAGAGCAAACCATTTGGCAGCGATATATTCCCTCTTTATTGCATGAGGATGTTAAAGTTTGCCCTTAGTAAGTTTAACCATAAGTCTATTCAAATTATCTCCAAAAGTTAGCAATTTCCAACTAAATATCTTGATTCACCTTTAAAGGTAATAATGCTTGCGTGTGGGCAACACTTACTCAATCACTGAACAGAAACTCATAAAAGGCTATTTATAAAGTTGAATTCTCTTCTCAACAACTTGTTTACATATTTCATAGTGCAAATAGGTTTTTTTCTTCTCTCCTTTTTTTGAGATGTGTACTTCGATTTATTCGATTTTTTTACTAATGGTCTCTCTTTTTTTTTTGTTAGCATTTAGGCATTTCATACAATTAGTTTATCATAGAATTCTTTTCTTTCATCATTATGTGTTCACTCTTATAAAATCTATGGCAATCTGCCCTAAATAGTGTTCCTAAAATAGACGCTCGCCTAAAATGAATCGCAATTCATCCTTTCGATACGTTCAGTAAAAAAATTATTTCAAAAAAAAACAACTGCAAATTCCTTCTCAACAAGCCACATGTTGTCAGCGTGAAGTCAACAAAAGCATAAGCTAAGATTAGGGAATTTTGTGGAACTAATGAATGTCAGCAAATAACATCCCATATTATGTTTTGATTTGTTCCATCAACCACAAAAAAAAAGTTACGAATACTTAAATGTGGAACAATTTTTTCACACATTTTACATCGACTAAATTCCATTTTCACGCCTATCCGCCTATATAAATATAAATTTTCCAGACGACTCGTGCAAGCATTCAAGTTAATTAAAGCATAAAATACATTTATCACCTGTTCATAACTAATGAAATGTGCTGATCAAGCGAAGAAAATCGAAAAGCGCATATTGTACCAACTCTTTTTATATACTTTAAAAAAATTGTTTTGCCTCTTTTAGTGCAATAAAGTACTCGAAATTTTTTTCTCTAATGACTTGAAATAGTCGTATAAGAAGACAAGTTCTTGTGCAATTGCGATGATTTCTTATGGTTGTTCAAGGTCATTTCTAAGCTATTTCCCTATGTGGTAATTGCTCAACATTGAGTAGATCGCAATTCGCTCTTGAAGTTTGAAATCGACGCTGAAGTACAAAATTGCTAAAGAACAACAGATATATGAAAAAAAAAGATATAGAATTAAAGAAAAGAGTAATTCCAACTTCTTATAATTTTGCTATAAGCATTTCTTCAAACTTATGGAAAACATCTGAATCTATATTATGCATTTATATTTATATCAAACACTTTTTCTATACGTTATAACTAATATAGTTTTAAAAATTTGACGAAAAGAAAACACAATAAAAATAATGCATATAAATAATAAAAAGTTGACTAAAAAGTGTGCTTTAGTAAGTTCCGGTGGAATGGAAAATGAAATATATAGATATGTGATGCCATGCGTATATTTGTTTTTTTGTATTATATAATTAACAAAGGAGGGTAAACTCTTCTATGAGGAAGAAAAACTGATAATGTGAAACGCAATATTAGACAGCAATTAATGAATTAAGCAGCAAAAACTTGTACGATATAGATATGAGATGTGAATGAAATCAAAGATGAAGGGAGGAGGGAGGGTGGGGGATAGTTAGAAATGTGTAAGGTATTTTAAATCAAGATGAGAATAAAATATGGGCTAAATTTATAAATTGAAGGAATTCATAAGAGATCAACGAATAAAATAATGATTGAACGGCACACTGAATCAATTCAAATAAAACACTTCCTAGTTTCTTAGTTATTTTCTATTACTCAATTCATCAATTGTAATTTGACGATGCCGTCTGACGACTAGAAATCAAAACCACCGATAGATAGAAAACAATAAACGCAAAAACGGACAATGATTCGAAAATATTAGCATCAAATTTTCTTTTAATTGTAACCAGAAAGTAGAAATTCAAGAAGAGATATGCCATTGAAAAAAAAAACAGCCCAAAATATATAAGTGAGAAAAATATGCGCAGTTATTAATAATTATCTCAATTGCAATTGAGCAATATAATATTGCTACTGCAAATCGCTAGAAATGTTAAATGATCATTTGAACGCAAATTCCTAAATATTTATAAAATCTGCACAAATGCTAGAGTAAAGATAGGTTTCCATCCGCAATGAACAACATTGTCTAACCGAAGCAACATAATTAAAGCGGTGAATAAGCAGTATTTTTGTTTGAAATACTAAAAAACTAGAAATGTCAACAGTTTTTGCGTCTATGCTACAGATCGATGCAAGCGGAAGAAGTGGAGAATTTATTTCAGCAAAATCTTCTGCTTACCTTATTTATGTAGGAAATATGAGAGATGGCTATCATACCCTTATTTCAATTGCTTTTCAATTGTATATTCAACTAATCAAATAATTGTTACATGAACATCGCAAATACGATTGATGAAAAAAAAGCTGAAAGAAAGAAGATGGTAACCTGACTCCTAAGATGTTGTAGAAGAATTGGACTGGTTGTTTCAAACGATGAATTCGTTGTGCTATCATCAAATTGAAACATCTTCGTCGCAGGTGCGATAAGTGCCGCAAGTGCGGCTGACTGTAATCGCGCTGCATCTAAATCGGCCTCGATTTGTTCTAACGTTCGAAACGCCTGAAATTTATGCGATTTTTAAGAGGCAAGCGTATAGTACAAAAATATTTATGCTTAAATGACTCATTTAATTCTATGTACTCATCGAAGTTGGTGAAAATTTCGAATTTTTTATCATTTGTACGCATAAATCCACTTTTTCATTTCATGTTGAAAGCATCTCATCTTTGCTTATAAGGTCGATATTTTTTTAGAGATTGCAGAAAGCTTAAATGCTTTTTTTTTTCATTCGCTTTGTCTTCTATGAATTGAATGCAATTTTACTAACGGAAATTTAATCGACGGTTTCGCATTTGACGTAGTAAATAGATTTTTAAACTTTAAGAGTTTGTAAAAATTTCCCATGAATGCTTTAATTTAAGGAATTTTTTTCTAATCAATTTTGCAGTAGCACTAGTATGACGCGATGGGAATCGATTGTAAGCCTGTAGTGATGTGTGCCTATTGAAGCGCAAAAACGACGCAGTTAGACGCATGCGTTTCTAAATAGCTTGCAAACTGTTCAATTTTATGGATTTGCAATAATAAAGTTGCGCTTTCTTTTCAGGGGAAATTTCTTTAAGGTTAATCAGTTAGTTATGTGATGTAATAAGCTTATAATTTTTTTATTTACGTTGTTTTTTAACAGCTCAAAATGGTACGCACTTCCACACCATCGCTGACCATACTCCCAAAACTGGACAACGGAAGGATTTCTCTGATGGTCAGGTGTCATACCTGAGTAGCACTATGACTAAGGATTGCATAAACGCCAACGAAATGAGCAGATGTTGGTCTATCCTATGCAATGATAGCAGTAAAACTATGGCTTACTTATCAGCTAAATGAGGAACTACCGACTTTGTTGAGCATTAAAAAAAACATTTGAGAATCTTTTGGAAAGGTAAAAGAAACACAGATTATTAAAGGTTATTCGTTAAACAAGATGTTTCGAATGATGTGATGATTGAAGAGTTACTTCGAGATATATTAATCTATCATTATGATAGAATATCGTTGTATTTGCTCGTATTGCTAATATTTATGTAAATGTTGAATGGTTACTCATTATATGTTGAAAGAAATATTAAAGTTTATTGTTTTCTTTTGAAAGCTAAAAGCTAAAATCTTTCATGATTGATCAATTATCGATCGATTCGATATTTTCATCATCATTACGAATGCTAAACGGGTGTTTCAAGCAACGTGCTCGAGGGTTGATCGCTGATACAATCGCTAATATCGATTTCAAAGAATGAAAAATTTTAGACAGTTGGTTTAACACAAAGCATTGATATATGAGCAAGGAATTATTACTGCCACGTGAAAAGTGTTTTGTTTTTATTGCAGACTATGATGCACCAAAATGAAATAGTGAAGGTAAAACTCACTGATGCATTCCCTCCACAACCCCTCCCACGTAGTAGTAATGGAACCTACCACTCTACAACAGGAATTGATTCAACGAAATCCCTTTTCAAGAAAAAAGAAGAGAAAGAAGAAAGGACGGAAGATATTTGTGAAAATGTATGAATAAATATATGTGAACGCAAAAAAAAGAACGCTAACGAAGCATGCTTTTGTAAACATTGGAAATGGGACTCTCAATAAATGCAAAAAAAAAAATCCCATGGTCGGCAAATTGAGCAACAACTATGCATGATGCTTGCATCAAAAATGAAGATCTACTATTAGTTTCTCTCAAAATCTCCAAGCAAATTGCTTCTTTCTGAAATTGTCAACGATACTTTTAGACTCCTAACAGAAAACAACAGAATTATTCAGCATGCTTAAATGAAAACTAAATATTAACGCAAATCTGAAATTTTTTAACCAATGAAGCAACATTTCGAAAATTTGTTTATTTCATATCGTTTATCATTTGAGTAGATAATCTTATATAATTTCAGCTGAATGATTCGAATAAACAATTAATTATTAGGCGAATTGATTGATTTCATCAAACGTTATGCAGTTATTTGTCAATAGACGAGTTTGTTGATCGAAGTTTTTTTTTTGGTAAGTGTAGGCGGTAAAAAAAAGCGTTGATGCTCTAGGCTCAAGTTTTGAAAATTGCACATTATAATTAATACATCAACGATCGTAAATGAATTTACCTACGCAAGGTAATTTATTTGTGAGCAACATGCATGAGATGTAATGCGTATTTGGTAATATAAGAGGTTTTTTTTTCTTCATTGGCATGTCATCAATCGTCTATGCAGAACAAAGTGCTGTTTCTATTATTTGACAGGCTTAATTGAGGTATAGGCATTTTTGCAGCTTTTCCGCCCAACTGATAACCAAAGATATCATCGAGTAGTGCAACCAGGAGGATATTCGTAATGAGTGAGCACATATGTGAAATGATATTTACTCCCATGCTTATCCCAGCGATCGTTAAAACATTCTACTACACATTTGGTAGGTGGGAAAAGTTGAAAGCAACAGTCGAATTCGGGTGTAGATTCCATCTTAGCATAAGCTCAAATTTTATCAATTTTGATTCCCTAAAATGAGAACAAACTAGCAATATCGCATATAGCAATGTACTTTTTAAGTTGTAATGTGCAACAAGTCCAATTAAATTCCCAGGTATTTGATGAATGTAATCTACCTGGATTATATTCGTGTTTTCTTTCTCTTTATGATTTATGAGTGGTGTCTCAGCTTAATGGGCCAGAATGAAAAGCATTCATCAATCGTATTCTACAGCACTTGTGTAGATGGCAATAAACGACACAACGGTCATATAGGGCGTGTGCAAATAGAAAACTTGAAAAACTTACGAAGATGAATGCATTTAGAGAGTTCTTTTTTATGAGAGAGGATGTACTCCGTATATCGATTTTGTGAGCGTTCAACGCACGTTTTTAATTTAGCCAAAATTTGGTGTGTGTATGTGTTCATATATATATATATGTGTGTGTGCATGTGTGTGTGTGCATGTGTGTGTGTATGTGTGTATGTATCCCCATCTTTGTATGTGTGTTGCTGTTCATGCATGTGTGTGTATGTGTTTGTGGGTGGGAGCGCTATGTGCATTCATAATTGTGTATGAGCACGTTTGATTGATCCTTAAGTGTGTCAGAAAATTTGGCACTTTTTTTGCAGCAGCCAGATGTTACCTAGAAACGGTTTTTTTTCAGTTCAACAATTGTTTTAAACGGTTGGTCAAGCAGAAAAAGAAATCATATGAGGGAATTTGTATCGCTTTTCAAATATAGGTACAACGATTTAATATCGCATAGATAGTTTGTGGGAAAACAACGAAAATTTACTGGACACTAAGTCTTCCACAATATAGTGCTGTTTATTTCACATATGAAAGAATGCCGCGAATTCTAACAGATAGCGATGCAGTAGCATAGTCCTTCGTTTGACCTAGCAATCTATAGCACCAGGAGTCGCATAAACTTTATTTTACCTGTCAGTTATGTTTGAAATGATTTTCTCTCAAGTCGAGCGAAAGGCACTTATCAGTTAAATTCTTCCCGTAAAAAAACGCTTATTCTGGCACTGCACTTGATTTAATCAGTTGATCAGATAACACCACAACCTTGCAAAAAAAAAAAAATTTAAAAAAAACAATTGTAGAATTGCTTTCAGCTGTGAATTATAATATTTGTGCTTATGCAGATTAGTCCATTGTGCATAAAAAATTACACTTTGTAAGATGCTTCAGTATTGTTTAAAAAAAAAGCTCATTGCTTAACCTCATGATCGGAAACCCTTTCTGACTTGCATCCTAAGAACAAGTTTCATCGTTGTAGTGCAATGCAATAAGCTATAAGGCTTTTGAAATTTGTCAACGTTCCAAAAATTCTGATTCTCCTCGACTTTCTCAATGAAACTTTTAGCAATAAACTGTGAGGCTTTGAACTTTTGACAACACTTAATAACCATATAAGTAACAATAATCCCTAAATTATTGTTCAACTAGAGAAGAGGATATATTGTTTAAAGCATTCGGTGAGGTTTCTAAAAAATAAAATCCCATTTAACTCAATGAATAAGGATTTCTCAACGTATTTCTTCAATTCAATAGCAGTCATCTCGTTAGGAAAAAAGTTGAAGCTTCAAAACCACCGGCAAAGTTCCAATAAACATTCTTTCGATACAACGCTCATTAAATCAGTGGTAATGAGTTCAACCTATGCGTGATGAAGCTTATAGAGAAGGTGGGAATCTTCTTTAGGAAAATCTGCTCATTTTGTTGAAGTAGATATGTTCTGCAAAAGTTTTCATAGTATTCTAAATTGCGAGCTTCTGCAACTGGAAATCTGATAGCTGTAATGCGGCGAGATGGAGGAACAGTAGGTAAGGCGATTTTTGAAATGAGGCAAAAATAGAACCTCTTGTCCATTCTGTAAGGTTCATTGAAACGTAACAAAGAGTATCGGGTTGAAATATGCCGGACGGTTGGACAGACAAAAGATACAACGACAGATAGGGCCTTTTTAATATCGGCCACCAATGAAAAACGAAAACATATGAAAAAAAGAGCATAGGAGACATTTCGTGGTGACATTTTCAAGGAGTAGTGGAGTAAAAAATAAATCGAATCGAAAGATTCGCATAAATTCCTCTCATCTTTCAGCGACAATCCGCAATTATTGCTTTATATAGATACCTGGTAGCTGACCAAAAAACGCTTCAATAAATACTGTACGCATGTATGTCCTTCATGATGTTTTGAATTGGTCTTAAACACCGTACCTATATGCTATGATAAAGAATATGCGATCATGTGTTCTGGTGAAATACAGAATCTTCTTCGATCGTGGGAACCTAAGGGCTGGAAAAAAAAGAAAGAAAAACGCCTACTGTGATACAATATTGAAGCCGTCGTGTAACTCATTTTCTCGAGAAAAAGAGCAAGAAAATAGCGAAAAAAATTCATTCGGTGAAAAAAAAGAAAGAAAATCCTTAAAATAATAAACGAGAAGAGATTCTCGTTTAATTAATCCGAAGTAGAGAGACGCAAATTATTCAATTGATCAATTATTGTTGAAATAATTTGAAATGATTAGTTAAACATTTAAGGACTTACCATATTGATAAGAATATTTTGTTTGTTCATAGATGGAAAGGAAATTGTTGAACAATTTTTTAGCATATCGAAGATTTCAATATTGATTTTGTTGAAATATTTTATCCATTTTACTTTCTAGATTTTATATTTTCTTTGAATAGTGTGGTGCTCAGGTTTTTCTTTTGAAACACTCGAAATCAAAAACGAAAAAATTCAGTAATATATTCCTGAACGTTAGATTTTTTATCACATAGAGGCGAAGCAATTTTCTGATACCACTGATGTTAGATCCATGATGAATATAAAGTGAAGCAACTTATTCTGAGCAATTTCCATATATGATGATCTAGAGATTACCATATTCGGCTTTTCAGTTCCCCTCAAAAAGGGTGCATTTTCATTACTGCTCAAATGAGGCTGCATGAGGTTCGAAAATAAATATGACAGAGCTTTTTTTTATTTTTTTTTTGTTTTTTGTTTTGTTTTGTTTTGTTTTGTTTTGATTTGTTTTTGAGAAGCATTAGAAGAGAGAGTAAGTCGATGTGATTTACTCATGGCTTTTCAAAGAACTGATTCAGCTTTTACTATAGACCATAGAGTTTGAAGATTTTAGGCTTAGGCTATGATATTTGAAGCTGATCTTTAATATATTTAAACCTCTTCACTGCGAATAAATCTAACTTACTAAAGAAAGAAACACGACGGTGAGTAAATCATTTTTCTGGTTGAGTTGCGACTAATGCTTTCCATTTTATGAACTTTTGCTTTGCTATCAGAAGTCACAACGATTACCGATCGGAAGAATCATTGATTATCATATATGTTTCTATATTAGCATATCTAAGTGGTGATATGTAAATCGGCTATAAATTCATGAAATAATATTGTTAAATCTGTGAATTTTTCGACGAAATAACATAACATTTTTTAGTCAGACCAGTTTTTTAGTCATGAAAGGCACTCAATTCAGAATTGCTCAAATATTAAAAGTAAAAACGATCTCATTTAATAGAAAATTTTTCACAAAGGTTTTTTTTTTAGTTCCGATGCATTATGCGCTAAAAAGATTTTCCTTTGAACGATGCAATCAATTTTTGCCTTTAATTTTTCACTTTTGTGGTTTTGCATGCATATGATAATAAAAACTCACATCAAGAATTGCCTATTTAATAAATTTATAAGAAACGACTGTTTATAAGAAAGTGCTTCTTCTCGTGGAATTGAAAGGGATCACTACTTTGATTGAACGTTTATCGTAGGTGCTATTTGATCATAGCATATCTATCGTAATAGGCAGTCTCAAAACTACCGAAGAACAGTAATGAAGCCACTAAAGATGAAGTAATATGAAGCGCTTTAAATTCATATGTTGGCTTTGCCTAAGGGCATAAATTTTTCAAAAAAAAAATTGTATGAAGTGGTATGCATTGCTTAGTTCACTGCATTCCTATAGAGTAAACACATTTAAAGAGCAAAAATTCGCTCACTTTTCACATGACGGGTACTTATCGAGTGGAAGTGTACACTAGAGTGAGAAACTAACTGATAAGGTATAATTTCAGCGAAATATAAAAGAAGCATTATATATTATTTGTGGTATGCAATTATTGCATTCAGCCATATTTGTGTGTGCTTGAGATAGGTATATAGTTATCAAAGTGCTTCGCACAATGGTCATTTTTCTTTTTCTTTTTTTTTTGGCTTTGAGAGATTGAGATTATCATCGAAGTCGTTCTAAGTGCAATTTCCTTTTCATTCTTTTCGCCGTAAAATCCTCGCCTTTTTCACAATATCGATTTGAAGTTATGCTAACCAATTGTGTAAGAATTGAATCAATTTTTTTTTCTAAATCTCAAAGAAAATATACAAGTTAGGAAAAGCTGTAAAACCGTTCATTCAGCTTTCTTATATTTAACAACAATTCGTTACGTATTCTTGGCTAAGGATGTAAAATAGTTTTGCTATCTCAATTCTGATGCAGTAATGAATTATATATTTGAATTTCATAGTTAAGCTGCCAAATTCTTCGATTCATTTAATTATCGACCTTCCTCGCATTTAGATAATACGCTTCGTGATGAGATAACAATAAAAGAAGTGGAACATGCCCGCCTATAAATTGTTAAGTATTAAAAGTGCAAAAATTTTCTGATAGAAAAAATATTTGCAGCAGAAAAATAGACTATCAGATATCATAAAGAAATCAGAAATGGCTATTTCAATTGCTACTTGGCCAGTAGATTTTATGCAGATAAGCGTGAGTTATCCATCTAATATATTTCATTCACGCATTGACTTCTCTCGTTTTTCATTCTATGATAAATATACTCGAAATATTCCAGCATATAGAATGTTCATAGCTCACCAAAATGATGTCATACAGCAATCTTTGAACATTTAAACGAGATCAATGAAAAAGCGAATAGCACTAATCCCCAATTTTTGCTGATAATTTCAGTAGTATTGTTGTTGTAAAGCCATTATAAACAGTGCTGCGCTAATTCTAGCGATACAGCACATAGCACAACAACACAATAATAATCTAAAGATGCGCATATAAAAACTTTTTGTATAGTATTTGTATTGCTCGATTGCAAGAAACTAGGATCTAAATGACGAAATGATAGATAGTGAGCGGGTGGATGATGTATGCTGATGATGTTTGTTTAAAATGACCTTGAAATAGAAGACGCTTTATGCGCAGTAGAAGACAATATTTATATACAGTAGTCGAAATAATTCGTCATAGGAGTAGTGCGGATCGGTAAAAACGTTAGGAAGTGCAAAACAAGGCGGTTGAATCTACAAGCGACAGATAAACCTTGTCAAATCAAGCTTTCATTATTCTACGAGCTTCTTTAAAACTTAAAGTTGCATCAGTTCTCGTTTCCCGTCGTATGCTTGCCATAGGCACCTTCCTGGACTACCAGAAACAAGAGAATAACATCAATGCTCTACTAGCCTTCTGGAAGAATTCAGCATATTTGCGAATCCAAACAAACACAGTGAATGAAATGTACACCCATGAATTGTTAGCGAGAAGGGTTGGCAGCTTTGAGCTGTGACGTTGGATGCTGCTCCATATGCGATGACGTTTCCTCGCCTCACCTAGATCGGCCGTTGCACGCCTGACGACTGGCTGGCTTCATGCGGTACTATGCAAGCGCTTAGTAATGGCTCCATAAATAGTGTTGACGTCTCGTAAAGGACAGTCACCACTGATCACGCCTCGATGCACGCTGTCTGCGCGTGCTATTTGGGTGTACGCAATGCTTGGTGCAGCAACCAGATTGCACTCACAGATACCTACACGCGTACACACACTACACACGCACGCAGGTACACGCACCCACACCCCTACGCACACATACACACAGGTAGGTACATGCACATGAACAAATGTAGTATACATTGTGTACTTGTGTTTGCATATGTGGTCTGTGTTTGTGCTATGCATACCGATATATATATATATATATATATATATATATATATATATATATATATATATATATATCGGTCAAGTGCGCACGTTCTAGCGCTTCACACGTACCTCGAGTACGGCCTCTGGTGTGATGCCGGTCATACGTAACCGTCGTATCAACTCCAGCTGCTCCACTGTGAACAAACTCATCGTTCACCTGAAATAATTCCGCATTCAATGCTGCTCAAGTTTCTGCCAAACGCTTCTGGACGAAATAACTTCGATAAAGAGTGAAAAAAAAAAATTCACGAATTCATTGCACTGCGTAATGGCGTATTTTATAGAGTCAACGAAAAAACAACCGCACAGTACGATAAACGCCGATTTTCGATAGATCTCAGCGTAGTAAAAATACCGGCGAAGTAGTGTACCAAATACCTGACAAGACACATGTTTGCTGGAATGAGATCAATGATGGATTGTCCGATTGCATATACTCAAAATATGTAAAAGCGCTTAGAAACGCTTCTTTTTTCTTTTTTTTTCGTTTGTCGAAAACTGAAAGAACTCAGTTTGTGAGTATATAACGATAATCATGAAGTCTTTTGGATAAATCAAATGCCTTCACTCATCATACAATCATTTTACTAAGTCATATAGTAATTTTATCATTTTATGAATGGAGACGAGATTATTAGCCGTATCACTGTGTCATTCTATCAATGAAAGTTGGTTGGCATTTTCAAGTCATATACGTCTTGAGCTAATTCAAAACTGAACGATTACTTGATCATTCGCTTTTGTTTTTGTAGGCTGTAAATTACTCCAAACAATCTGAATCCTCGCAACTTTCTATGCTCATATGTTGGGAATACTCATCATTTACATAAAACACATACTCTCTCAGGTGAACTTCCATAATGAAGCACATTTAGAGCATCGAATTACTGAAAAAAAAACAACACAAAATATCAAAAACGAAATAACTGTGAATACGCGCTTGTGGTATCAACAAGGAAGATTAGCAAATGCAATTGCAGCCTTCGATGGTATTCATCGCTTTTGAAAAACAGTTATAAGATTATTCACGATGGAAATCGCTAACAAAAATATGGGCCATTTGAAGTTCTAATGAAATGAAATATGATGTAAAGGTAACGTGTTGGCATTTTCAGTTATTAAGATGGCGGTGAAAATGTACCGCTGAAATGTATTTATGAAAGCGATTAAAATACATCGTGATAGCTGAGATGATGTATAATGTGATGCACTTTCTGCTCTAATAGAAGTGGAAAAACTTATAAAACGATGACGACTACCGATTGTCGCCTCATACTTTAAGATTATTAGTTGAGCAACATTAGAGTTCTTTCTTCATTCGTTAGTGACGACGATACGTTGATGTCGATTAAATTTGAAACTTTGAGAATTTAATAGCTTGACGTGTCTCTACGCTTTCCACATCACTCGTTACACCTTAATTTGGTAATTCATCCCGTTACAAGAGCTTCAAGTAACAGTTAGTCGTCAAACTATTCAATGCAACCGAACTTGATCAGCGCCTTCCTCTTTGCATTTTTTAAACTTCTTACGACACTTTTTTTTCTCAAATTCTACTAACTTACTGGCGCAAAGACTTGGAGAAAAGTTGATACAAAGAAGGAAGCGTACGCGCGAACTGTGTTTTTGCAAACAGTATATATACACATATGTACATTATATATGTATAGGTATAGGTATA